>JBBEEQ010000016.1:12400000-13600000 GCA_037950945.1 Hypolimnas misippus
AAGTCCCGACAAAATCGGTCCAGCCGTTTAAGAGATTAGATGGAACAAACAGGCAGATAAACAAAACGACAAAAATTTTAAAACATGTGTACTTGATGTAAGTAGCGTGTCTACTTTCATACGAATTTAGTGATGTTAATTTGAAATTACAAACAGATACCTCGATTTTATTTATTAGTATAGATATCCTCTTAAAATGCCCCTCCCAGATTCAAAATCGCGTTAATGGCTACTACTTCGCTCCTATGAGTCAAAGCATTATAAATATACCTTCTTCGATAAATAAACCGCCTTACGCAAAAATAATTTTTCTAACCGACACATGATTTTGAGATTTCCCCTACAACAAACTTACAAACAAATTTTACACCCGTATAATAAAGTGCAATATGGATATCACTTGAAAGCATTTTCCCATTTTCGTACCCCAATTGATTTTGAGAAATAAAGTCGTTGGGTTCGTAAAAGTATCTCATATGTCATAGGTAATATAACGTCACACAGAAACGTATTATGGCTGTCGGTGATCGAACGGATACTTTTTCCCAAATCGATATTGACGAATGAAAACATAACTGTTATTATTCTCCTTTTTATTTTTTGTGGTAAGCTAATAAAGCTTTTTAAACCGACTTCATAGAGGAGGTTTTATGTTTGGTCTTATGTATGTTTTTAATGTAATTATAACACTTAAAAGGTTTTAGTTGGTACCTACTAGACTTAGTAAAGTTTAAAAAGAAAAGTCACAGCCTGTAAGTATCCCACAGCTGGGCAAAACCTTCGTCTCCTATTAAAGTGAAAGTTTAGAGTTTAACCCACCACGCTGCTCCACTGCGGGGCGGATATATGTGTGAGAATATCTCCCGGTTTGGGCAGTTTTCGTCACGATGTTTTCCTTCACCGCGTTTAAACACAAATTTAGGACTTGAATCTCAGTGGTGCTAGCCTGAGTTTGTTCCCGCGATCATCGGTTCAGATTGACGTGTTCTGTCTATTAAGCTCGAATCGTTATTTGTAATGTATACTTAATTTCGATCCAACCTATTCAACGATTGAGCTTATCTTATTTGTCATGGACTGTATGACGTCATTAAGTCTAATATTAATGGATTTTGTTATATCACTGAGCCAATATTAATACGAGTATAATACTTCGGAATGTTGACTATATATATTATAGACTAGATTAAATAATAAATAAACAAATAAACGCATCACATTCAACGGCTCAAATTAAGATCTCATGGTCTTGTGTCGGGATTCCGGAAACACACACAACACTAACACAGACACCCAGCCCACGACAAACATCCGTATGGCCAATACAGACGTTTGCCGTGAGCGGGGATCGAACGCGTGACCGTTAGCGCTTCCACTGTGATAACGTGTCTATTGACTTATATCTTTTTAAGTTATGCTTATTAACTATAATCTTTTTGCCTCTTCTATTCTATACTAATGAATAAAATTGAAGTGTCAATTTGTAATATTAAATTAACAGATTTAAAATTTTCTAAATGCAAATGAAAGTATACACGGTACTTACATTAGAAAACACTGATTTAATTTTTTTTGTCTGTCTGTTTGTTCCGGCTAATCTCTGAAACAGTGGTAAACATTATATAAATATATATATTTTTTTTCAAATAAACGCGTTTGAAACCGCGGGTTCAGCTAGGTAATAAAAATAAACCATGTTTCTTTTGACATCAGTGAAATGTCCTTATAAATTTTTCTGGGCATAAAAAGGGGTGTTATAAGTTCGACGTGAATATGTATATCTGTATATATCTATGTATTGTTTATATATATGGTCCATCATGGCTCCCAAGCGAATGTACCGATTTTAATGCAGTTCTATTTCAAAGCTCATGAAATCGAGATGGTTCTTAGTTGTATTAATCTATGAATTACGTATTTGAACGTCACCATCTCTTTTGGTTGTAGTAATTTTTTTTGTTAACAACATATACATACGAATTTTTGAAACTGTTACATAACTGTACATATATAATATTTTCAATATAAAAATATCATATTTTACTACAAATATATTTCTGAATAGCGTATTGAATATCTGCATTCAGTTCAGCATTTCGATCACGTCTCATATCACTTGACACTTCAACCTGCTACAAATTGAAGACATGGGACTAAAGGTGCATTTATGCTAGCCATTTGAGCAACATTTTATTGTGAGGCTTTATGTTTTGTATGTGTTCTTTACTTTTATTTGTTTACAGGCTCTGCCTAGCGGTTTCGCCCGCGTTAATTCGAGAATATTTATATAATGATTATCTTCCCTGCTGGAATCGGATATATAATTTAATTAAAATAAATAAAAATATTTAAAAGAAAACTAGCCTAAGTTACTCGTTATAATATTACCTATATATGTGAGAAAGTTCCATCAAAATCGGTCAAGCCATTTCAAAGATTAGCCTTGACAAACAAACGGATGACAGACAGATCGACAGACAGACAGACAAAAATTTTTACAATTGTGTTTTTGATGTAAATACCGTGTATACTTTCGTTTGCAATTAGTTAAACCTGTTAATTTGATAATAGAAAAAGACACTTGTCTTATATTTTAATATGCGTAGAATAAATGGCTGGAAGGACTCTTTTATAATATACTCTATACTAATATTACAAAGACATAAAATTTCTTTGTATATTTGTAAGTTTGTATGCATCGGGTGTTATCTGACGGTACTTATCCGATTTGAAAAATCTATTTACGTTAGATAGCCATATCTTTTATAATTTAAGTTTTATGGTTGTTATTTCTTTTATGTGGAAACCTGCCTATCTACCTGTTACTGTTTCTGTCTACATTTATTCTTTCTCGGGTATACTGGAAGAAATCTCTTCTAGGGATAAGTATATCTTTTAAACTTTCTTTTCCTGTGACATATATGTAGCTGTGTAATGTTTCTGGCATGTTTAATAAATAGCCCGTTTATTGAGGAAGGTTAAGCTATATTACAACACGCTACGACTAATAGCGAAGCAGTAACGAAACGCGAATGAAACCGCGAGTAACAACTAGTCAAAGATAAATTTTTGTTTGACAATGTTCAATGAATAAATTATTTGAATTACACTTTATTGTGAAAATGTAAAAAAGTGTAACGTAACTTAGTAGCTAGACCAAACTTTGAAGATAAATTTTAATGGTTTTTATTTATACTCAAGGACTGGCTAACTTATTAATATAAGTAGGTTAATAATACTTAAATAAAACACACAATTTTAATTAAATTTGAATCGTAAAAATACTCATATTTTATTAAAAATATGCATTATTATTAAAAAAAAAAAAATTAAAAACATACTTTTTCTTATTTTTATTATTCAATAAATCTACATGTAGTATATACTTGTAACTTCTACTTACGCTATCTTGTCTTAATAACTTACGAAAATCTTACGTACGCTTTTCGTAAATTTTTAAATTTGAGGTTTTTCTTAAAAAAGACAATAATATTCATTATTAAACAAGTCTATATATAAATGTTCTGCTTGTACACTTTTAATTTAATTTACTGAAACATTTTCTTCCTGTTTGTTGATATGTAAATCGGTATCCTTATACGTATTCGACAGTGTGGGTATCGCATAATTTTGGGGTATTTATTCACCAACTTTTGTTGACTGACGTTGATTATAAGAGTATGTTTCATGACATATGAGCCCTTTACAAATTACTGTCTTTCTAAAGTAGCAGGTGTCGTTATCCGGCAAACGAAAATGTGTAGAACAAAGTGTCATGGCAAAAGTCGTCTTATTTTCATAGCGGGTTGGTCTATTTTCGCTTGCTTCGTAAATTTTCAGTGTAAAATTTCGGATTGAAGGCAATTTTGTAGCGACAAAATTTTGTGATAAATTTAGTTAAATGTTTAACGTTTATTAAATTTAAATGTCTACGTTTCTAGGTAGTTGTTTAGTAGTTTAGATGTGAGTGTGAAATTGGACAAATGTCACCATATATTACATTAGTGAACTTTTTAGTGTACTAAATTGCGTGGAAAATTTTTGTAATATAAAATTTATTTTATTTGTCTGTAAAGCTTTATGCCTTAGCCGTTTAAACAATTCTAATTGAGTTGGAAATAGCTTAGGATTATTGCAAGTAGTTTTTTAATCATTATTTAAGAAGTAGGTGTAAGGCGACTAGTAAATTTGTAAGTTATACTTCCATAATTTTCGTGAGCTAATTATGAACAATTTACTCATGTAATAAACTTTGTAACCTGATTACATTAACATAGGTAATATTACGTATGCTGTTAGTTTTAAAAAAGTTAGTCAGATCTTTACAAGATACGCTAACAATAAGTTTATTCAAGTGTAAAGGAAATCATCAAAAAATTACGATTTATGTAAGTCCGTAAGTAAAACTTATTTACACTAGTAAGTGATACAAAACAAGTTCAATAAATATGTCATTGACCGTAAATTCTTTTAGGTCTAAAAGCAAAGATAAACAATTGATATAAATCTTTTGTCAATCCGTAAGCAAGTAAGTAACTTACAAGAGTAATTCTCGCCTTAAATAAATATTATATAATATAAATAAATATATATTAACGATAACGATTGTGTAGTCTAAGACAACATATGCCCTTCTTCATAATTTATATCTTTTTTTTTAATTTTAATTTCTTCATCTTAAGTTTGCCTTAATATGTCTTTCTTATCAGCAACTAATATCAAAATATTTACCTTAAATTATTTTTCCATTCCAAAATTTATAGGCTTACAAAAAATATCTATATACTTTTATAAATGACAATAATTAGCATATTAATAGTATTGCATAAAAAGTCGTTTGGACAGTCGATTCGATAAATTATTATTCAGCTGCACACCTTTGCAAAAATCGCAGACGATTTATGGACGTTAAATTCGACTTACGTAACATATTTTAATCTGCGTGTAAAAATTATATTTAATAGAAAAATGAATACCTAAATTATCTTTCTATACCAAAAATAATATGACGATAAATTTGAAGTAGTGAACTCTACTGTAACTGCCTGTAAAGTTCCCACTTCTGGACAAGTACCTCTTCTCCTATTAAAGAAAAGATTAATTAAGAATTCTGCGGGTCAGTAGATATTTGTGTCATAATTTTTGTCCGGTTTTCAATATTTCTTCACCGATGAGCACGAACTAAATTTAAATTTTGAGTTTGAAACGGTGATTATAGCCACTAGACCATCTCGGTTCCCAAGGTAGTCAAATTAAATTTTTTGATATTTTAAAAGCTAAGTCGTTAGCTCTTAGTGTAAGCGAGTTCCCAGAGTTAGTGTCTCAAGGGTAGAATTAGTACACAATGTCCTAAATTCAAACTTCGATACGTGCGCTTAGATATTCTCTTGAATATATTAACGAAACTTTTCATTGTAGTATAAAAACTCGGACCTAACATTTTATTTCCAAAATTGTGTCACAGAAAAGTTTTCGGTCACTAAATATATTATAATATTAGTGATTTATTGTTTTTTAACTATTTGGAATGTAGATTTTATGGAATAGTGACAATTTATACAAATAAATAAAATTGATGTGTCTATTTGTAGTTTCAAATTAACGGCTTTTACCTAAATACATATGAAAGTATAAACGGTACTTACATCGAAAACAATTTTTTTTAATTTTCGTTTGTATAAGGATCAATTTCTGGGAAGTAATGATATATGGCAAACTAAAGGAGAAGTCTAATCATTTACAAAATTTTATTAATTAACGCAAGTACATAGAATGCTTCTTTTTTTAGAGGCAATGCGGACTACAGTCTTGCTTTGCATGAGATGTGCTGAGTCCACGCGAACGAAGTCGCGGCTTCTTTGATATGTTTAGAAATTTTATTTAAAAAAAATATTATTTCACTGTTATTTAAGAGTATAAATTTATGTTTTAATTTAAATTCTCTATATATTTAATGCATAATCATTTATTGTATTCCATAATTTTGTTATAATACATACTTCACAGAGTTTAAATTGTGTTTTTAAGATTACCAATATTCATATTCTTGCTAACCGACTTCAAAGACAGGAGGTTTAAATTTTTTTGGGGATTATTTTATGTATGTTTCTTTGATTACTCGAAAAATAGTTGTCCGATTTGGTTAATTCTATTTTTATTTAAAAGGGTATTCTTTCCGATTTGTCCCATAGATGATGAGCCGAGATGGCCTAGTGGTTAGAACACGTCGATCACAACCGATGATCGCGGGTTCAAACCCCGGCCAGCACCACTGATTTTTCAAGTGCTGAATTAGTGTTTAAATTCATCTCGAGTTCGGCGGTGAAGAAAAACATCGTGAGGAAACCTGCATGTGCCGGGAGAAATTCTGACACATGTATATCCGCCAACCCGCAATGGAGCAGCGTGGTGGATTAAGCTCTAAACCTTCTCCTTAATAGGTGGAGGCCTTTGCCCAGCAGTTGGATATTAATAGGCTGTTACTTTACTTTACTACTACTATCCCATAGAATTTTCATAAAAATCGGTTTAGTAGTTTAGTACTCAAATCAAAAATGGAATAACTGTCATCCTCTTGAAGTCAGTTTCTTATATTGAAGCCTTGTTACATTATTGCACTTATGATTGTGAAAAATTCAAAAAGCCCCTGACACAACCATTACAAATAAGATAAATTAACTCATAAACTTCAAACCGAAATGGCTCGACCGATTTTAGTAGAACATGTATAAGAACCGTCGCTAGAAAACCCTCTTCCAAATAAAAAAAAAACACAGACAAACTGATAGCAGTCAAACTTAAAACACCACTATTTTTGCGTCGGGGGTTAAACATATTAATTAATATCGCTATACTTATTTTTAACAGGAGAAAATATGGACGCTGATAAGCACTATGTCAAGCCACACGGACTTCATTTTGAGAAAATGGCGTCTAAAGATTTCAAACCTATTATTAATAAATTTGTTTGGAGACGTATATATCTATCTTTCCTTTTCTATTTTGATTAAAGGTATAATAAATTAAATATAGATCGGTATAATAAAGTTTATTATTTAACGATAAGTTATTCAGATATATGGACGCTGATAAGCAATACTGTGTCAAGCCACACGGACTTCATTTTGAGAAAATGGCGTCTAAAGATGTCAAACCTATTCTTAATAAAAATGTTTGAAGAAGTATATATCCATCTTTTCATTTATTTTTTGATAAACGATATAATGAATTAAAATCAGATCGATATATTGAACATATTATCTATTAAAAAGTTTTTCTAATATTTGAGATTATTGTATAAATTGCAAATAATGAAACGTACTTGAAATTCAAAGCAATTAATTAAGGAACTTTTTTCCGTGCTTATTCAGTTAATATGACTTCATGGTTTTTGTATAATGTTAAATAGGTGATGCCGTATCAAAATACATCAATATCTCTGAATTGGACTTTTTGTGGGTTGACACATTATTGTTTATCAGCATCCATATGAGATTATTGCATATCAAAAAAAAGTTAAGACACTTTTTTCGTACTTATTTAGTTTAAATGAGTTAATTTTTTTTAATAAAGTTAAATGTGTAACGCATTATTAGAATACATTAATATCTCCGAATTTTATTTTTTGTGGGTTGACACATTATTGCTTATCAACATCCATTGAACAGCTTAAAACACACGGTAATTAACATTTATCCAAATTCAAACGTTTTGTTTGTACAAAAATACCTCTATATTTTAGAAGCTGTCAATGAGGGGCATTGAACGCTATAAATTATTCATAAACATAATATTTTCTTAACACAAACACGAAGGACTCGCACTGAGAGACACTATTTCTCACTAAATCAATTTACTGATAACTCAATTTAAATATCCAACACTCCTCAAAGTGTTATGACCATAAAGGGGTAATTCAAGGCACCTGAATCCCATCTCAAAGCCTCGTAAAGCCTAAATAGAGTTTGACAAGTCCCTTAGTCCCTATCAACTTAATTTGATTTGGCCTGTGTAACGATTCTCGTCTAATATGATTACTGTTTCATATGGAAATATGTCATCTATGATAATAATCAATGACGGAGGGTGGGGTACGTAGGTCTTTAAATAAAGGCTGCGTTCTCTTATTTAGGGAAATTTTAGGGTTTATGTTTTTTTTTTTAAATCTGGCAAACGAGCAGGCAGGGTACTGGTGTTAAATGATCACCGCGTACCATGAAGGTTTTCAGCACCAATGGAGCCACAAATGCGTTGTGATCTTAAAAATGAATAAGGAATGAAAGAGAACATAAACCGGCTCTCCCACTCACTTTAAGAAGACTTTTGTAAGAATGAGGAACTGCCTCGTCGAGCCATGCGCGCGAAAAACATTATCACCCTTCTGGTCAAAGAGGTAAAAAAGAAAGAAATTTAACTCATAATTATTATTATGTGTCTATGTATCCGAATTTAAACCAGCTATTCCTAATGTAATGAATGAATGAATGAATACTCTTTATTGTACACCAAGTAATACAAACAGAAAATTAATGTATATATATATATATATATATATATATATATAAAATATAAATAAATATATATTATATAAATAAATAAAGTAAATATATATAATATACTTATAAAATACATAAGAATATATGTGATACGTACATAAATATTCATTTAATCCTAGCTAGCAAGGTAATGCTTTTTTATTATATTTTTAAAAGAAGTAAAAGATGATGCACGTCTTGCTTCTAGTGGAAGAGTGTTCCATAACCGACTAGATTGAACAGTAAATGAATTTGTGTAGAACGATGACGAATGCGGAGGGATTTTTAAGAATGAATTCTCTTCTAAAACTTAGGAATATAAAGCGTTCTTTTAAGTAGGGAGGAGAAGACGGATTGAACAGAATACAGTAAAGAAGATGAAGAATATGAGTATTCCTGCGAAGCCGAATTGGGAGCCACTTGAGCTTTTTACGAAATTCAGAAACATGATCATATTTACGTAGACCAAATATGAAGCGAATACAAAGATTTTGGAGACGCTCAAGTTTATTAATTTGCTCCTCTTTTAAGTCAAGATAACATGCATCCCCATAATCAAGAATTGGTAGTAGGAGTGATTGTGCTAACATAATTTTAGTAGGAATGGGTAGAAAGTTGCTTAATCTTCGAAGAGAGCCAATAGCTGTAAACATTTTCCTGGGATTTCTAATTTAGTATTTGTTAAAACAAATCAAATAAAAATATCCACCTCATTGATCTTAATGATCCTCAACTTAGAAAATAAATAAATAACAAACGCAAAAGACGATTATACGGCGGTTGATTTATCTCAAGAACCCGACATCTCGTCTTATCTCCATTTATCTTTAACGAACCGTAAAACCGTAAAAGGTTTAGAGAAAGATATAAAACTACTTTAAATCAGTTTTGATTTCGTTTTTAGAAACGTAACGAGTCGTAGCGTGATGTAATATAGCCTATAGCCTTCCTAAATAAAGAAACTATCTAACATAAAAATAATTTTTCAATTCAAACCAGTAGTTCCTATGAATAGCGCGTTCAAACAAACTCTCCAGCTGTATAATATTAGTATAGATCAGTATGTAGGTATATTATTTTTAACCGACTAAAAAAGGAGGTAGTTCTCAATTCGTCGGTTATCTTTTGTGTATTCACCGATTACCGACCATTAGTCAGATAGAATTTTTATCAAAATCGGTTTAGTAGTTTGATTTTAAAGTCAAAATAACTTAAATAAGTATTTCATTCAAGTACACTATATAACGTGCATTAGCTTTTAAATACCTTTTTTAAAGAGAAAAGGTTTGACAATAAAAAATTATAAAATAGTATGTATTTTTATGACTACGGATTAATAAACAGCTATAGAAAATTAATAAAGCTGTTTTTTGTATCTGACATATTAACTTACTTAACTTAATATTACTTACGAAAATACTTATCAACTTAAAAATTTTCTTGCCTGCTGTTAATCACAGTTATTTCAATTTCGCTGACAATAAATGAAATAATATTTAAGTCCTGGTCACAAAATTAATAATTTAGTGAGGTAAACCAAAATAATATATAAATGTCTTACCTATGAAATATTACCAAACGATGTTTCATATATTAATAAACAATTTACCAGGGAAACTCCACGTATGGACCATTAAACACACTACTTGATTTTAAAGACTAGTTGTTCTTCACGATTTACTCAGCATGGAATAATTATTTTGAATAACCTATTTTTCCTCTATTTTATCTACTTTTATTTTCGTGACAAAAAGTAGCCTTTCAAAGTTCGATCTATATTTAACCTAAATTGAATCAAAATTGATACAACGGTAATAAACCTACCGATAAATAGCCAGAATTGCTTCTAAATGATTATACTATCAAATATTAGTAAAGATTTCCGACTAATTCATAATTGCCCATTAAAATATTGTTAACCCTAACGATGGCTTACCACAGCAAAATCATTCCCTCGTTACTCTTACAGGGGTAAAATTAATGCGTAAAGATCGTACCCTTGTTTGTCTACCTTCTAACGTTTACCCCAAGTTGGACCTTTTTATTAAGCCGAAGGAAATTCGAATCGATTACTCGTTAAATATTAATTTTATTTCACGTTAAAATTGCTTTTTCGTATTCCTTTTTGATATTATCTTGTTACGTTGTTTGGTTAATATTCTTTGTTAATGTTTTCCGAATTGTAATTGGTCATTCTGTAATTAATTTTTTGATAGAACTTTTTAGTTATTTTTACGAAGATATCTTAAATTTAATAGTACGAAAAATTGTTATGGAACAAGAGCTCGCACCGATATAAAATTTAATGACTTGTTTGTGACGATAAGGTCTCATGGACTTCGTTTCCTTAAGAACTGTCATCCCCTATTTCACCCTTTTCAAGTTACGTAAAGTTACAATACATAGTATTACGTAGCGTAATTAAAAATTTTACATTCCCTTCTCCCCTTCATGTCACATGCCGTAACGTTTTTCCACCCTTCCCTTAAACGTTACTTAACACTCAAGTGACTATTTTTACCTAAGAGTCACAATAACGTTGCAGAAAGTATTGTTTTATTCCCGCCTCCTATAACGCATTGTAACGTTTCGTATTTTCTTATATTTAAGCGATTGATAAACATCGAAAAAACTATTCTATTCGGGTTTCTATCGCATTAACCGGGTTCAAAACGAAGTTTAAAATTTTAATTTATTGTCAGTAAAAATTATTGATTTTGCCTCTCCGTAACTACGATCGCTGTAAACTGTTCGAAACGTCGGGATAATAAAAATAATTAATAGACGTGATTTTTAGTCGTTTAATATATTTATTTATCTAATTAATTTATTCCACAACTAACTAAAATATATTGAGCAAAAGGCTAGCTTAAGGCTATATAGCCTTATCTCTGAGCGTTGAGTAGATGCATAGAGCAATTAACCTTTATATAAACATACTAAAATACATACAAACAAAGGACGCAAGCACATACATGTATATGGAAGCTGATAAGCAATACTGTGTCAAGCCACACAGACTTCATTTCGAGAAAATTGTGTCTAAAATGTCAAACTTATTCTTAACAAATTTGTTTGATGGCGTTTATATCCATGTTCTATTTTCTATTTTAATAAAATGTATAATTAATTAAAAGAAGATTAGTGCAATAAAGAGTTTTATCTAATCTAAAAAAAATTACTAAAATATATTAGATTATTGTACATATATTGTAAATTATTGAGCACACTTCAATATTCGAAATATTAAATTAAGAAAGTTTTTTCTGTACTTATTTTGTTCAGATTATATATTTTTAATAAGGTTAAATACGTGACGCATTATAAAAATACATCAATATCTCTTTGTGGATTAACACACTATCGCTTATCAGCATCCATATAAAGTACTTATATAAATACAATAATATATATATAGTATAGTTTTATTTCAAAGCATAAAATCATTTAACGTCAAGTGTACCGCCTGATTGCCGGATATTTTTATAAAAAAATTATGCTCGCTTAAAACGGTTTGAACCTCAATTATTAATTAAAATTCTATTAATCACATTAATTACGGAACGATCACAAATTGAAAAGTCGAACACAGACCGATCACATTCCAAACAATAATGAACTGTTAAAGCCAGATGACAAGCGATAGTAAATTTCTATGACTCTGAAATATCTCGGAGATATTCCAAACATTGAAACAATCTGTGAAACACTTGACACCAACCTTCCAACTTCAGCTTAGAATTATAACGGTTGAGTCGATAGTGATTACGAGGTTGAATCTCGGGATTTATCGTGTTAGTTTTATTTTAACCGTAAGGGATTTTTCGGATCACATGTGGAAATAATTTTGGAAGGGCTGTACAAGACAGTAATTTGGATCTAATGCGAAATTTGCTTTTTACTTTAAGATCCTTTGTAATCCTTGCTTCAAATAATTAGTTTTTACTTCATAAAGAGAACGTTATTGAAAAATGTAAGACGGTAAAATTTGATTATATCTGTTTAATTTCTTTGCGAATTTAGAACGAATTTTTGTATACTTTGTTTTCTTTTTACTGTTATTAATTTCAAATCAAATGAAGCACAGATTAATGGTAAATTATTATCTGATAGTGTCTCTAGATTATATAGATTTTTTCAATTGAATATGTCTAAAATCGTTTCTTAAAATTAAACAATTTATATATATTTTTAAATAAACTGTCCACGATAATGAAACAAGTAAAAAAGTACAGATAAAAAATTTTGAAATCATTGCCAAGTAAAACATTTGAAACCGGTAGCAAATAAAACCTTTTACGTGTTATTTACTGTCCTTATACATAACATTTTTTCATATATTATTATCTATCGAATGAGGAAAAAAGTACAGGAAACAATTTCCAAATCGTATTTCTCGAAGTTTCATGCAGTATTCATAACTTAAAACGAATACAAAATATTTCTAAGTAACCCCAAACATTTCCGAAGTATGAGCAACACTTGGGAACGATTTCTCAGAACTTTGAAAGTAAGAGTTCACTTGCTAGTTCACTCCGTGTAAAAGACCTTTTTCTTGTTCATATCACACTTGATGCAAAATTATTAAATGTAAGTCAATTAAATCTTATCTATACTAATATTATAAAGCTTAAGAGTTTGTTTGAGCGCACTAATCTTAAGAACTACTACTCTACTGAATTGAGAAATTCTTTGTGTTAGATAGTTTATTTGTTGAAGAAGGCTATAGGCTATATTACGTCACGCTAACACTCATAGAAGTGAAACAGTAACCATAAAAGCGAGTTAAACCGCAAGGGACAGCCAATCAAATATATGAATACATTTGAAAATGGCTTCTTTTTAATGGTCTCAGATGCATATAAGAAAAATGTAACCAATTTTTATTGAATCGTTTACTTGAAATGTGTTTGTTACATGTATAGATATAATTGACTTGATTGACCCAGCTCTAGTGGTAACCATTCATTCGTGGGTGAGAGAATTACGTTTGTACGTTTTACACTCGAGAGCGATATAAAACAATTCTGTAACCAAGTAACAAATGCGTTGTATCTTATTTTTGACATTCGCAGCTTTCTTAACAAATTAGTATTCAATTCAATTCAATTCTTTAATAACTTAGTAGTTAAGAAAGCTGTGTATGTCAAAAATAAGACACTGACACTGGTATAAAGCAGCAGATTCATAAGATTTTACTTGGTAGGGACCAAGTAGACTAGATTTCGTCAATGTTACATAGGATGGAGAAGGCACGAAGGAAATTGTTCGGCGCAGTTGAGATTACCAAATCAGCTTAATTTTGAAGACAGTTGAAGGTGTAGGAATTTCGTTATTCAACCGTAACCTATAACAAGCCAAAAATTAAATATATACAGTGTCAATGAAAACGATTCTAATACACACTTAAACTATATTGACACTATTAATATATTTACATAAAAATAAACAAAAAGGACTAAATACAAGACTCAACAAACATTCCACATTAATAAGACGTCCAATTTGTGCAGGAAGAACGTAAGACGGAATGGGAGAGTTTAGGACACTTGAAAAGGATGTGGCATACTGTACATTCGTCAAGGCCACATTCATAAAAGTGGTCAAAAATATATATTTTTTTAAATAGTGTCTTGAAATTACTTTCGAGTCGTCACGTAACAGGTTAATTAGTTACAGATTTTTTAAGTTACCACCCGTTCGGTTGTAATCTCTACTAAGAAGAACCGTCAAGAAACTCAATCATTAAAACTTTTCCATAATTGAAGTATATATATCTATCGCATATACATAAAAATCATTCAGCCGAATTAACAACTCCCTCCTTTCAAGTTGATTAAAATCTTAAGAGCCGATTGCTCTGTTCAGAAAATATTCACTTTCGACTTTCCAAATTTTATCCATTTTAAGCCCGTAACGATTATGCAGAAAGGAAGTCGATAAGAGAATTTGAAGTGCGGTAATCATGTTATATGTAAGTCTAGAGGGCGTATAAGCTTTCTTAAAGGTAATTCATGATCTATTAAATATTACTTGAACATTATCGCAGCAAAATATGCCACATTCTTTCAGTTAATTTTTCAATTAAATTCAATTCTTAAGTTTAATGGCTTTAAGTTGTGCCATATGAGCACGGATTTTGTCGCGTCCATGTCGCGAGTATCGATATAATTTTGAAACCCTTAATTTTCGTCGAAGTTGCTTACAATATGGTCTCGGTTTTCATTATAAGTCTGTTCTAAAATGAATGCACCTACCATTTTTTTCATTAGCGTAAATCATTCGAGCTATTTGAAACAAAAAAATATACATACAAATTTTCGAAAAACATAACCTTACTGAGACTGTCACAGCCTGTAAATATCCCACTGCTGGGCAAAGGTCTCCTCTCCCTTTGAGGAGAAGGTTTAGAGCTTAATCAACCACGCTGCTCCACTACAGGTTGGCGGATATACATATATCAGAAGTTCTCCCGGTACATGCAGGTTTCCTCACGATGTTTTCCTTCACCGCCGAGCTCGAGATGAATTCAAACACAAATTTAGCGTTTTGAACCCGCGATCATCGGTTGAGATCGACAAGTTCTAACCACTAGGCCATCTCGGCTCGTTAAAATGTATAACAAATTAATTTACGCCATAATTTTCTCCAACCTCGATATTTAAATGTCAAAGGGCCATGTGCAATTCGCTGAAAGCTGGAATTAAAATAATTAAATGAAATCTGCAAATTGTATCACGTATTGAGTTAATATGGGCTGGGCGGCACGCGTGGCCTAATCAAAGATAGAGTAGGAAATTCGACAAGGATTTACTTATTTCAGTATCAAATATATCTTAAACTATACTCTGATAAGCAATACTATGTCAAGGCACACGGAATTTTGATAACATGGCGCCTAAAGATGTCAAACTTATTCTTAATAAACGTTTTTGAAGACGTACATATAAATCAATCTTGCCTTTTATGTTTTGATTAAAGAATACTAAATTAAAAGCAGATTGATCCATTAAAAAGTATAATAAAAATAAAATATATTAAAAAGTTTTATCTAATAATAAGTTTTTCTTATATATGAAATTATTGTATATTGCAAAATATGGATCACACTTCAATATTCGAAATATTAAATTAAGAACCTTTTTCTTCGCATTTATTTAGTTCAGATTACTTCAAAAATTTTTGAATAATATATTTTTTTTGAACACACATTATCAGGATACATCAATATCTCCGAATTTTACTTTTTGTGGGTTAACACATTATCGCTTATCAGCATCCATATGACACAATACATTATGACAAAAAATATTTTTCTCAATAGTAGAGCGGTAACCTACTGACAACAGCTCGAATACGGGTTAGTTGGAAGTACCACACTTTCATAATAAATGGACGTCAAGTAGTTAAAATATACATAGCTACAGTGCCGAATTAAATTTGCGCAAGGTCGTAACTAAAATTAATTCGGGGTTTAAAGTTTAAGATATAAAATAAATTTTAATGTTCGACCCGTCAGATTTGATTGATTGACATTTCCTCTCTTTGACTTTTTAACATCTTTTAAATAATATTGCTACCATAATATCTCAAATACATGCTCTTGGAGCTTCCATTGAATGTAAAATAATTTTTTTACGTACAGACGCAGGGCCTCTCGACGCCCTCAGTCATGTGGCCCTAGACGAGACCACACATTATTTTGTCCATACCATATTGTGTACCATTTATGTGACAGTATTCGCGATATGATAGTCAATCAGATCATCAGGTCAATGACAGATAGTGCATTAGGCAATCGAAGATTTAACGCAATCGTTCTAAGGTAACTCGTGTAAAGTATTTTTCAGTGAAATTGAAAATGAAATGGAAATTTCTTCGAGAAACAAGAAAATTGGAAATATGTACACATCCATCACATTCACCTGCAGTTGCATACTTTCTTAGTTTTCAAATAAATACTTTGAAACCATTTTCAGAAATTCTATTTCCATTTAAAGATTTCCAATTCAAGAATTTATTTAACATTGGTTCGACATTGGAACATTTTCTACTTCTTAAAGTTCCGTGCTCAACGGGTGTCAGTGAATTTCTAAATCTACCTTGTCTGTATTAGGTACAACGCAAACTCTCAATCATAACAACCAATAATAAAAATAAGCCCAGCGTGATATGGTTCCCTCGCTACGGGAATCTAAATATGTTTTATCATATTTAATTTTTTAAAAGTTATTCTAACCATAACTTTTGCCAGTTTTCGACAATTTGACATAAAAAGGTATTTAATATTCATTCAGAATTTGACGAAGTTGAATACGTAATAATGATCCCTGAATTTATGCAAATTCTATACAAGTACAACGTTTTGGATTTATGCGACATGGCCACAATTGTACTGAAATTCTCTTGTCATATTTAAATGTATTTACATATCCATTAATTCAGATAAATATAGAAAACTGGCTTTGTTTGCGGCTTCGTTCGCATTTAAGTACATTTTGTTATACCGTAAGAATGTCTAAAATTGTTCTTGTTGTTAATTGCACAATGTCTAAGACGTTCTCGCATCTTGTCAATACGAGACGCTATTGTAGTAATCAAGTTATTTTATTTATGTTCCGAAACACGACCCATAACTGACCAGTAAGTCTTAATGATACCTTCAGAAGTCGGCACTGAATGGCACTAGCTGCCGCTTCATTACCGTGCTAAAGAAGACCATTGCCGGGGTTTTAATGGGTATAAATCTCTACCTAACCCGATCGCCTTCTAAGAATCGGGTATCTTTTGGAAGATTTCACCCGCGTAAAAGAGATTAATAAAAAGGTCTGATCGGTATGCTGGATTGTATATCCGAAGTCATCTTATTGGGATTTTTAGTTTTTTCTTTGAAATAAAACTATTTTCAACGGATTTAAATCGAGTATATTAACTATTTTTATCATCCCGACGTTTCGAGCACTTTACAGCGTTCGTGGTCACGGGTAGACTATCTATTGTTTTATTTCAATGAGTAATAATCGCGAAAATATAAGGCAACGTTACATTTTTTTCTTGCTTTGTCTATCCATGTACTGACTCTGAACTCAAAGTATTTTGCTATAAAATGCTTATAATATTATTATGAACGAGAGTATTCATTCATCCATTTCTTTTGTTTCAGGTAGCCCCAAACATCATAGAATTCGTCAAATCACCAGTCAATATAATTGACTTCATAGCTACCTTAAGTTTCTACATGGACGTCGTAGTGGAACTGACAGTTGTCAAAAGGAATGTGGACAAAGCAGACATCTTAGAATTCATCTCTATAATCAAAATTCTGAGGCTCTTCAAGCTGACGAGACACAGCCCTGGTTTGAAGATCCTAGTCCACACTTTCAAGGCGTCAGCTAAAGAACTTACATTGTTGGTATTTTTTCTCGTCCTTGGCATTGTGATATTTGCCAGTCTCGTGTACTATGCGGAGAAATCGCAGGTGAGTCAAATACATTGCACGTTTTTTTCATTCCTATCCGATATGCAAGTGTTAAAATATCTACATCTATACTAATTATAAACCTGAAAGGTGTGTTTGTTTGAAAGCACTAATCTCAGGAACTACTGGTTCGAATTGAAAAATTCTTTTTGTGTTTGATGGTTTGTTTATTGAGGAAGGCTATAGGCTATATTACATCACGCTACGGCTCATAAGAGAGAAGCAGTAAACGCGATTGAAACCGCATCGGACAGCAAGTATAAAATAAGTCAGTGCTAGCATCTGTTCACAAGCGCAAAATTTAGCACTTTTCTCTAATGATTTGAAAGTGCAATAATCGAAAATTAATACGTGAAGTTAAATGAAGCTGGATTTGATTATATAGTTAACATTTTTCGTAAGCACAATGGTTACTATTTTTCAACAAAAAAAAAATTCTGTCATTTTTTAATGTGTCTTTTTCATTTAATTCTTGCCTAAAAGCGACTTAGTTATAAACATATATTATACAAGTATTACACGTATCTTGAATTATAATAATCTCAAATAAAATTTAGTCTCAGAACTTAATTCCTCCCAAGAACTTCACTCTGTAATGAAGGAAAATCTTCAGGATATCTATAACAAGGCATCTAGACATGTTTACTTCCTAACCGATAATTGAGCATCGAAACAGGTTAATCTACTTAACTTCCTCCTATAAACTTTGAACATAGTAAACGAGGTTGTTATTTAGAAGTTACTGTTGATGAAAAACAGTATTAATCTTTTAAGTTTGAGTTTATAAGAAAGTTCCAGATATTTAAGAAATCCTTATAAATTTATAAAAAAAAAGAAAACTCTGCTCCATTTTTGTTTTTGGTCCTTCTAAGCGAGATCTTGTATTCTGGTCGCTTATGACTAAAATCGTGCTAACTCAGTCAATTTTATATAATACTGGCCGTACCTCACAATTTCGTTAGTTGAATTTCGTTACTTATTAGTTTCTTTGACGTTTACGATTACTGCTTTTCCTAACAGTAATTGTAGGCTTTCTGATTAATGTTATTAAACTATTCTATAAATTGGATAGATATTGAAATTAATGCGTCCAAATAGCGGAACTTTTTGAAGAAGTATATACATACATATATAATATAATAGAAAAGACTTTATTTGGCAATGAGAGAAACAATCCCATTAAATTGTTAGAAAATATATTCGATATGTTTATGAAAAATCTAACTAAAACAATGTGGCCAAAATTGCATTAACTTTCTCTATTTCATATTTTAGACGAGAATTACATGTATAAGTTTTGCTTGCAGACTTTCATAATGATTTATGTAAATTGCTTATCATAGCTTTTATGCCTGAATTAAATTTTCTGCTAATACTTCCAGCTCTCGTAACGTTACATAGATGACTATTACCAGAATATTAATTTTATATCAATTACGAGAGTGAAACTTATAATTTTCGCCTTCGACATAATTCTAGTATAAAAATAAATATTGCTTTATGCAAAATCAGCAGTGATTGATGTGGAAATCCGTTTACTGTTTTGATCTGCGATCGTAACACGGTAAAGCATGTTTAGCGAGTATTCAGTATCTTTATTCATCGAAGCTTCGAGAAGTGAATTGAAATAAAATGCTAGATTTGAAATATATTGAAAGCGATTTAATATTATACAAGTCAACCATGTTTTTTAAAATGAAATAATTGGACGCTGATATGCAATACTATGTCAAACCTATTTTTAAAAAATTTGTTTGAAAAAGTATATACACATTATTTTTTATTTCGATAAAAAATATAATAAAATAAAAGCATTTCATATAATTAAGGTTTTATGAAATAATAAGCTTTTGAGAATGTATAAGATTATTGTATGAATTACAAAATCGAAACATGAAATTAAGGGACTATTTTCCGTACTTATTTTGTTTCGATGACTTGAAATTTTTTTTAATAATGTTAAATGGGTAACAAAATATCAAAATACATTAATATCTCCGAATTTGACTTTTTGTGGGTTGACACATTATTGCTTATCACCATTCAATTATCCATAGAATTATTTTTAAATGGCGATTATAAGGGCTTTGAATGAGTAGTGACTTTATTGTTTTTACTCTAGGATACAATTGTATCATACCATAGAATACCCATTAGCTTAAATCCTTTCAGGAACTAATACAATTATATTACCTAGTATAAATAAAATAGTTCTGGATTACTACCCTAAAACAATAATAACCATGTGGTACGTAAGTGGAAAATAATATGAAAAAGTATTTTTTAATGGATGATGGGTAGTTGAATTCGATTTCTTCGCGTAATAATAATAAAATTATTATTAATAATGTCATCATAATTTTATAATGTGTGTTAAATATTTTCGAATTACTAACGGAAGATCATACCTATCCATTGAGCAGAGGCGTAACTATACCATCTGGGGCCCGTGGGAAATTCTTTGGGTGGGGCCTCCAAGTAAAAATGGTCACGTTATAACTTAATTTTAATGAACCACTTAAGTAGTTACCCAAAACTATTATTAATATTGTGTACATTTTAGTTATATCTGATAAGTTTTATTTTGAAGAAAATAGGTTTATACATATTAAAATGAAATAACAATTTATTTTTTATAAGATTTTTATTAATAATTTTTTTTAGTTCGGGGCTCCCTTAGTTTAGTCAGCCCTACCACCCTATAGTTACGCCCATGAAGTAGGTTCAAGGTTTTTACTGTTTTAATTTTATTTTTTCACAAAAAAAAATTCATCTCCTAAATACGAACCTGTTAAAGATTTATCAAATTCAGATAGATGTAAATGATGAATTGTTTCGTAATATCTTCGTTCTGAAACACGAAAAGCAATTCATTCTTGAATATTCAATATAAATCAAAATCTGAAGAATTGTCGAAATTAATTTCGTTTTATTACGTTTTGAAATAAAAGTTTTCAAGAGGTACTGAAATTTTGCTAATCATATTATCTCTAGAACCATTTCTTGTCTTAACAAACCTCTTAATGTGACTTTGTCGAAATTATAAGTGCTTAATTTGTAAGTTAAACGCCTTAATAGAATACTTAATTGATCTGTTAAAATTTCGTATTTATATCATTTTTAACCAACTTTAAATAAAAGGTGAAGCAACGAGAAATAACTTATGTAAATCTTTATGTAAGTCTGAGAGCAAAACTTTTAAGTGTAATACTCGTCTAACATAATAAGTTTTCAGTTTTATTTTGACCGCTTAAAAAAATCTCAAAAGAAACCATATACTACACAAAGTCAATCCTAAGACTTCTCAATATATAACACTAACAATACTGTTTAAAATGACAAAAGACTTAACTCGTCGAGACTTCGATACCACAAAGGACAATGTCGTGAGAAAACCAGCAAGTGTGCATGACGCTCAAAGATATTGGAAGCTTAGGATCCTTTTCTTTAACGTAGAAGCCTTTGTCCAGCCGTGGAACATTCTCAGAGTGTTAAATTTTTAATCAAAATATACTTTATCAGCTTTTGGGCGCAGCTTTGCTTGATAAGTTTGATTTTTCTTTGAATGTCACCTTTAGGAATTGAGCTTTCAAGAAGTGATTCTTAACGAATGTCTATGTCATAATTATCAATCCATTCAGTGATTCGCTGCGCTTTGATAGATCAGTCAGTCAGTTTTCTCTTTATTAGTATAGATCCAAATTTTATAATATTTTGACTGTTGAAGAAGTTATTTGGTTTGTTAATGACGGAAAAAAAAGAACTGATTATTTGTGATAGAATAACTGAGTTCGAAAGTTAGCTTACTGATAAAGACCATTTAAAAAGAAACTGACTTGAAATACGTAAATGCGATTACTTGGTACCATACTGAGGAAGAGCATAGCTGTACTAAATGCAGTTTGTATACGAGCTGGCTCGATCTGGGCAGTGACAGTGAGTATGAGAGCGGGATGCTTACCTCCCCCCCCTTCCTATTTCTTTACCTTTCGTTTCTTATTCCTTTTTAAATTGACAACGCAATCGTGGCTCCTCTAATGCTGCAAATGTGGGCGGCGGTGATCACTTAACATCAGGTCTCCCAACTCCTTGTTCACCAGGTATCTTTATAAATAAATATACTTATTCCACTAATGATTTTAAAACTACTGAACCAATTTTCATGACAATTATATGGGTCCAATACGAAAGATATACCAAACACAAGTCTACAATAATCTTTATACAGTTGTTCGGCATAACAAAATCAATATTAAAACTAGTGAAGCCAAAAGCAAAACTTTATAATAAAATTGTCAAGACCTGTACTACTTAAACAAAATTCATTTGTTCAAGAATCATGATTACTTCACGGATTTCTTCTCTGAGACGAAATCGTAAGAAAATTGATAGAATTTCGCCCAAACAAAGGTTGGGACATCTACCAATAACCCTGTAATATCATACGTGTCTTACACGAACTACCACTAGGGCTTATAAGGGCAGGTTACATAATATAAGTAAGGTCAAAGGTCGCACGAAATAGTGAACAATATCCAATTCAAGTTGGGAAGGTAAACACGATACAAATTTAATTAATGCGGGTAAAACCGCGCGGCATAGCTAGTAATTAAATGAAATTTATGTCTTGTCATTTTTTTTTATTCGTTAAAAATGTGTTGACACTTTTATTATAAAACCAGATTAAATATTAATAAATCTGACGTTGATGCCTTAGGCGTGCTCATTATTTTTAGCCCGGGCACTAATTACAATATTGCATTTACTAAGGACTCATAACAGCCTATGTACTGAAAATACTTAATTTTTTTTTATTTTTATTATATTTAATATCAGTGTAAAAAACAAATAGACAATCACATTACAAATGCCATTAAACCTTTTTTAGGTTTGTCTTGGCATCACATTCGCAACGATGACAATTTTGTTGGTAGTTATAAATTACATTAAATGTAACACAAATCAACCCGGTCAGCCAGTTCATGGGCCGCGAGGAGTGAGTGAACGGGATGTCTATATTCTGATCTAGCCGTTGATAGATAATAAGTTATTATTGTATGTCCTCACTGCACTGCATCGCCCACAACCTGTTCGACCGTCGTATAAATATAGGATGATTCCAAAACACAAATAAATATAATAGTGATTTTTCTTTTTTTTTTTTTATTTATTTTAATTTCTGTAGAAAATATTTTTTTAGGGTAACTTTAATATTTTTTTCGTTTATTTTTTCTTTTATTTCTGATAGTAAGTTGTTTATTAGATATGGTACTCTATACTTCAATATTATAAATGGGAATGTGAACTCCTTTGTTTATTACGCTTTCACTTCTCAACTAATTTTTGATTATTATGAAATTTTACATATACATTGTTAGTAGTAGAGAGGGCATAGTTAAGAAATAATATTGTTCCTGAGATTAAACTTTCAGACGATTGCCTAAAGACGCCATATTTGTTCGAAACAAATCTTGCAAGTTAAATAAAACATTTTGAATAAAAATAAATCGATTTTAAAGAACGAATTTAATAACTACAAGTAAACTAAAATTGAAATAAAAAAATATGTATTTTTAAAATATTCAAGGTCAGTGTCAGTTAAAATCTTTTACAAGGAATTATTGACTGGCACCAACATTATAAAGTCCCTGACGATTTAAGAGCCACCTTCTTTCAAAACAAAATTATGTACATTACACATACAAATAAAATATGTATTTTAAAACGCTGATGAGAAGAAAAACATCATTAAAATAACATCTGCACTTCAAGTTTTTATATTTCGACAGTTTAGAGAATACAAAGTTTTATTTAGAAAACACGTTTATGCATTTACATAAAGGAGAGTAAACAAGATTGTTTACACTCAAATGTTTTTAAATTTACTATTGTGTGAAACTTAATGTTCTAAATAAAATGCTTTAGCTGATAACTCAGACACGGGAATCTTAGTCAAAGATTGCTGACAAAATCATTTTGCTAATTATCAATAATCATTAAAGATTGTGTTTTCAGATACAAATGATTATCTAACATTAACACCGTATAAACAATAGTAAACATAGTAAGGAAATACTTTATACGTAACAGAAAATTTTAGTCATGTCAGCTCTGGTCAATATGCTGCGTAGAATTTCTAACATACCGATGCTGACATGGTGTTAAAAATCAACTTTTTGAAAAACAGAAACCGACTTCGAAACCGAAACAAGTAAATTAAAAAGTAAAAAATAAATATTTTTTTACCACGTTTTGAAATCGGTGAACGAAATCTGAGAAACTACAAGTGGCACGAATTGCAAATTCCATGAGGGTTCTTTTTAGGACGTAGGTGCTCACTAAAACGGGATTTAACAATATTTAACACCTAAGGTGGTAAAACGGGGGTTGGAAGTTTGTATAAAGTCCTATGTTAAGCGCGAGTGAAACTGCAATGGGCCACTAGTGCCTTATGTTATTATTCTCTTCTTTAATATAAAATTATAAGTACTTAATTTATTAAAGACATGTTGTTCCAATTTCCACAATTGAAAATAAAATACTTCTACAATATTCATTTCCCAGATGAAAACAATGAATTAATTTGAACGGCAATCATTTTAATTAATACAATACCTAAAATGGCTTGTGTTTATTCTGCCACAGACTGACGTTTCAAAAGGTAATTAAATATAAACAAATGGTAGAAATACGTCATTTATGTGCTGATGTTATAATACGAATTAGTTAGCAGTTAAATAATAACAATAAGGAGACTGTACGAGAATATTTGTATTATAAATGAATGTATCAAAGCAGAAAATACATTTGTTTTTCAAGTTTCGAAATTAAAGTAAACTACAAGCAGCATCTTGCGCTGAGGCATAGATTGTAAGAAATCTTATATCTCTTCACAAATTCTAATCCTTACTAATATTATAAATGCGAAATTACTCTGTCTGTGTTACGCAATCACGCGTAAATTACTAAAACAGATTTAAATGAAATTTCGTACAGAGATAGTCTAGAAAGAACAGAGGCTACTTTTTACGCTTTACTAAGTTTACATCTATGCTAAATATATGACGATTTTCCAATTTTTCAAATCGCATACGTCTAAATCCAAACAATACGCGGGCGAAGCCGCGAGTAATTGCTAATATACACATATATTGTTATAAACTAAACCAAGATAGATTCGATTGCTTAATATTCAAAAGAGAACGTAAATAATTAATATTGAATAATATTACCTTAATTTTTAAATGATTTTATGTTATTTACCTGTGTTGGGGATTGTATTCAATATAATATGTATAGATTATATATTTTTATCCTAAACAAAAAAGAATGGAACTTTAATAATATGGGCTACTATCAAACATTTGGTGCGCCATTGAACCCATTCTTTAAAAAAAAACTTATTTAAAAAAGAATAAAATACAAACAAAACTTTATGAAATTATTCCATCCTGTTTCCGACAAAACCACTTTTAAAGTTAAATTATACAATTTTGAAGAGCCTTAATTCAAGATTGGACGAGAAAAATCTAAACCGCGTTGCCAAAAATTGTAACATCTTGGTGTCTTGCATAAACAACACCGTTTCCAAAGTATATTAAATGCAAAATTATTCCCAAGTTCCTTAAGCCTCATTCTTGAGCTCTATTGTGGTTTTACGAGTAGCTATAATAAGAAACTTCTCGAAGTACTTTCGACGTGCTTTTGAATTATTGTGCTTCGGCTATAACCAGCTCTTACTTTGTAAATTCAAAACTATTTAATCGCCTTCTTGGGTGTCTTTTATTTGTAGGTTCCTTGTGAAATATAAACATGGCGTGCGTATTCAATTAATTAGGATTCTGAGTGATATATATATATATATATATATATATACACATATATATATATATATATATATATATATATATATATACCTATTCCACTTTAGTTTTAATTCATTATTTCTACCTGAGATGGCCTAGTGGTTAGAACACGTCGATCGCAACCGATAATCGCGGGTTCAAACTACGACTGGCAAGCTGAGTGTTCAGTTTGTGTTTAAAATCTTCCAACTTGCAGTGTAGCAGTGTGGTGGATTAAGCTCGAAACCTTCTCCTTAATAGGAGAGGAGACCCCTGCCCTTGCTTTAACTTCACTTTTAATTTATTAGTTCTTAAAATTCATATTCTTTTCCAGGATAACCCAGAGAATCAATTCAAGTCCATCCCACTTGGGCTGTGGTGGGCGATCGTCACTATGACCACGGTGGGCTACGGCGACATGGCTCCCAAGACTTATCTGGGCATGTTCGTTGGAGCACTTTGTGCTCTCGCGGGCGTGCTCACGATAGCCCTGCCCGTGCCAGTCATAGTGTCCAACTTCTCCATGTTCTACTCGCATACTCAGGTAAGTAAGTATATGATGATGGGTAAACTGCTTTTATGACCAAAATATAATTTGATATTTTTGACCAAAATTTTTAAAGGTAATGTTGGATTGTCTTTTAATTTCGTGCTGTCTTTTTATCGTGTTAAAAATAAGAGATAATAACTTCCGGTAGTTGAGCCATATGTGAGTATTTGTCGGAAAATAGAATAGGTAAGGTACCTTTTAGGTTCAGAGTTTATGTAGTGCTTTATATGCATTGAGCATAAAATCGAGTATATTGCGTACATAGTCTGTCCAAAAAGCGAAATTTGTTCCATAAATTTTTGAAAAAGCAATCGTTACTCTTCGAATAGCGAAGTAGTATTGTTCTTTTTGTATTTGCGAGTTATATGTTACTCGATTCGATAGCCATAGGGACTGTATTTTACGATTGAAAATGTTTGTTGTGGATCATGAATAATGGACTACGTTAGATGATCATTGATGCGTAATCAGTGATGTTGGATCAAGATTTATCAATTTCTGACTGATCTGATTTATTCTAAGTCTAAATTTACGGACGATACTTCACGAGACTTATATTTCCTGGGCGTTTCGTATACATCAATTTGACTTTGAATGAATAAACTTAATATCACTATATCTATAACCATGGATGTATATAAGGTTGGGTTTAAGAGTTACGCACCACCCCTAAGTATACGACTTACTCACACTTAGTACATTGAAGAAATGTCAATGAAATTGGTTTATATAATCTGAAAATAAGTGAGATTAGCATTTAGAATCATAACCTCTTAGTGTGCAATGCCCGGATCAAATGTACTTAATCTTTATTTTGGACTTACAATGTAATTTTATGCATAGTTAAAAAAATATTAACATTATGCGCTCCATTGCTTATCAGCATCCAGTTAATACAGATAATGTATTAACTGGATGCTGATAAGCAATAATGTGTTAACCCACAAAAAGATCAAATTCGGAGATATTGATGTATTTTGATACTCCGTCACCTATTTGACATAATTAAAAATAATTTCAAGTCATCTGAACTAAATAAGTACGGAAAAAAGTTCCTTAATCTAATGTTTCGAATATCAAGTGCGTTCCATATTTTGAAATTCACACCATAATCTCAAATATTTAAAAAACTTATTATTAAATAACATATTTAATATATAAATTTGCTTTTAATTAATTTTACTTTTTATAAAAAAAAAAGATGTATATATACGTTTTCAAATAAATGGATTAAGGTTTCACATCTTTAGACGTCATTTTCTCTAAATTAAGTTCGTGTGGCTTAACACAGTATTGCTTATCAGCGTCCAACTATAAGTGTGCGAAATTTCATACTCCTACGTCCGCACAATTTTTGTTATGAGGGGTGCAAAGGTTTTGTTTCACGTACTATATATAGATCACGGTTGCGGGCTGCAACTAATTTCTTGGAAAATGTTCCTATTTCTTAAAATTGTAAATAAAGTCTGTTGTTCAGAATTTTTAATTTTACTTTTCTGAGTTCATCGCAAATGTTGTACTTTCCTTGCACTTTTCGAAGTAATACTGGGATGTGAAACGGTTTCGGATATTTTTGGAAGAAGAATGTTAATTTAAAATGGTTTTTGGTTTACATAAAATATATTTAAGGGCAGAAGTTAGGCTATTTATTGAAACTGGATTTTTTGGCTGTCTTTTAAACTTCATAAATTTTGTCATATCGCTTAATTAAGATTAATCAGGAATCTAATTCTATATAACTATTGTTATCTAATTAATTATTAGAATAATCGACCATCAGACTATAGCGTGATTTGATAGCGATAGTTTAACACAATTAGCTCCCAGTGTACATAAACGTAAAAAAATATTCATTTAATAATCACGTCATCTTATATTATTCCTATATGTTGCTCTTATCTACAAACGAATTCGTAAATCCGTACATACAATAAATGCAGGTACGTATTACGAAAATATTTCAAAGTGAAACGATATGTCGTAAACATTTTTCTAAGTCTCAAAGGAAACACTTTTCTTTGTCATTGTATCTGTTTCGTCATTTTTCTCAGTAATTGTACGTGAAAAAATAGAACAGGATGAGCCATTTTTCAAGGGATTCGCTTCGATATATATAAGAAACCGTTACAAAAATTTATTAAAATGTATTGTTATAAGACTAGAAAGAAATTGCTTCGGTAATGATTTTAGTATATTTTAATTTGCGAAGTAAAACGGAGACGTAAATCTAAGGCTAGAATTACACTAGTAAGTTTTACCCTCATTATTAATATAAAACAACTCCTGACCTGGTAACAGATACATCGTCGGTAGTTGAGTAAGTTGTGTACGTCAAAAATAAGGCACAGTAAATTCCTTCATGTGTAAAGCAATGACAAAAATCATATGTAAATCTTTATAAAAGTCTGAGATTAAAAACAAAACAAAAACTAATACTGCTGCTCATGTTTAATATAACGGTTATTATCGCAATAACTAATGGTAGTAAATACCTTTTGGAGAAGAAAACTCGCGCACTCGCCCCCGGAGGGCGCGCGGTACACCATTCAGCTCGTGACCACGACGAATGCAAATTCGTCGAAACGTCGGGCAATAAAAAGGTATTACTACCATTAGTTATCGCGATAAGACCCGTTATAATTAATATGAATAGTATAAATCGTGAAATTTTAAAATAAATATTATAACTACGTTTCCTATAGGGAGTGAGAGAGTCGGAAGCCTAACCCCCTCCCCGATTCCTCTCCTTACTTCCTATTCCCTTTCATTCCTAAGTAACGCATTTGTTCCTCTCTGAAGCTATAAATGTCGATGGGCGGCGGGGATCACTTGACATCATGTGTCCCGCCTGCTCGTTTTCTACTTAAATGAATGATGAATTTTTTGACACGGTGCCATCGTCTCGCTTTTACCGTCGCACTCACCTCAGGACTCGATATCATCCACACCACTTGGATGCATGGTCGGTACCCAATGTGCAGGCTTTTCCGATCTTTTTCCCGTATACGTGTAAGCTGTGGAATGATCTGCCTCCTGAGGTTTTCCCAAAGCGCTAAAATTGGGGGGTTTTCAAGCGTCGAGTGTATAGAATACTTTCCGTCAAAAGCCGGCAACGCCCCGCAGCGCTCCTAGTGTTTCAGATGTCCATGGGCGGTGGTAACCACTTAACATCAGGTAGTATTATTTGCTCGTTTGCCCTCTTTTTTATATTAAAAAAAATCACTAGCGAAGCCGTGAGCGTATCATAGTTCGTCACAAATATTAAATACACATTAGACAAAATATGTACATATTAAAGTACAACAATAAAATATAATACCTATGAAAATGCTTCCACAAATCACATGTATCATCATTGGTTGCGGTTTCGACAGGCTGTTATTAATAATTTAAACATATTAAAACTAAATTATATTAAACGTTGCTAAATATTTAATATGTAATTAAACTTTCAATAAGCCACAGAATACATCAAACCAGGAAAATCATTTAAATTAATAATCAAAATCAAGAATCGCGAACAAATTTCAAATAAACATGATAATTTAAATTTACAAATCATTAATATTATATAAATATATAGTTATGAGCTCATAGATTTTAGTATCCGGAATGTTGACTAGTTTGGACGACGTTGCCTAGCGACCAGTTAGCCAAGATTATCTTAGGACCAACAAGGCAATTGACGAACTTATCAAAGTCGGTAATGGGTACAGATTTTTAACGTAACGGATTTTTTTAATATTAAGAATGAAACAATGTCTGAATGTATAAAATATCGTTACTTAACTATACTATGTAACTATTAATTTTATATACTTATACGCAGACTTCTATTGTAACTTTGAACTTAATAAACCAGTAGGTACATACAAAGTTTCATTCAGCGCTATTACTAAGAGGAAGGAAGAAGGAAGGCTTATTAGCGCACTGACATGCTTCTAGTGAGGGACACTCGATTTAGTTGAACTACAACAAAATCCTTTCTGAAAATGTATCAAGTACTTTGAAATAGCATCTTTAGTTAAATGTCACTGAGTCCAGATATTTACTGGCCATTGTGTTTAACTGTATATTTTACAGTAATGCACCAATATATTTCACGTTTATCGCGTGTATTGTGTATGTACGATTATATGTACGTGTTCACAAGCTATGCGTGCATGCAGGTAATCTTGCACGCGTGCTTACAGCAATGCATGCTTGCGTGCAGCCATGCATGCAGTGCCACGAAGCGTGCTTCCCCTGGCAATGCTATATTTGCAGTAGATCCACTGAAAACGCAGTCATAGTCATCAGCCACATCGTTTGGTTCACCAATATGAACAGTCGTAAATATGACTAGACATGTTTCCAAATGCTATTGCCTAATCATCTACACTAATATTATAAAAAGGAAATTTGTTATTGTTTTTTTCTTTAATAAACTTTGAAACTACTTGAACGGTTTAAAATTAAAAAAAAATTGTGTTTGTTAGCCCATTAGTTTAGGAAGGTAATGCTATATTACATCTACGACTCATAAGAGCGGAGCAGTAACATAAACTCGAATGAAACCCCGAGCGGCAGCTAGTACTACTATTATAAATCAACAAGCGTAAGGATAGATGTAATGATGTAAGGATGTTTTTTGTTGAATGTAGAGATTTTGATAAAATTTCTTTTTATTTGTGGAAACCTATCTACCTGCTACTGTTTCTGTCTACGTTTATTCTGTCTCGGGTATACTGGAAGAAATCTCTTCCTTGGAAAAGTATACCTTTTAAACTTTCTTTTCCTATGACATATATGTTGATACATATATGTCATAGGAAATAATGTTTCTGGCCTGTTTAATACACACAAAATAGCGTATACATCAGAATAAAACATAGACTATTTTCATAAAGCGCCGCGGGTTGAGATAAGTTATATATTTAAAAATTATTATAATGTCTACTTCTTTTAAAGTTTATGAGAACGAATCATTATTAACATTAATATTAATTATATTTTTGATTTCTATTGTATGAGTTTATTTTTGTTTGATTTATTGTTTAAATTCTGACAAACTTCTTATAATGGATCCTTAATGAGCGTCTGTCATTTATTCTAGATTTAGGTTAGATAATATAGACGTATTTTTTCTTTATATTCTTAACAAATCTTAAAGATATTTTAATGAGGGCAAGTCAGATTTAGAAAATATAATGAGATGGATATTTTTACGATGAAAATAATAATTTTTAATATAATTATTTTACATGCTTTAACAAGCAATAAACTAAAATTGGAAAAAGAAGGGTATATCTTTATTTTGCCAAAATATTATTTGAACGGATTACAACTCGTAAAGAATACTTGAGACGTACTTCAAACCTAATCTCGACATTTTTTCTGAAATAAGTAGTAATATAAACAAAAAAAAACCTATACTAATTATAAAAAGTAATTAATTAAAAAATCAAAAACCCTACAACAACAAAATCATCTGCAGTTAGCAGTACTGTATCAATATCAGTTCAACTTTAAATCGTTATAGATCCCAAACGGAAATTCTGATTGAAAAACGGTATGAGAAATCTAAAACTGATTTTTAAATACGTTACTCTCCTGACATTGTCGATTTTCAATATTTTTTTTTTTACATTATGGCGCCCAAAATGGGCCATTTTAATTTTCAAAATTTTTATGACATTCTTTTTTCTTTTTTAAGACATTCTCGCCGTTATAACAAACGATAAAACGATGTGTCATTTATATATAATTGGCTTACGCGTTTGGTCTAAACAGTGCCACAAAGGTGTAAACCCTACTCTAAATGCGTACATATATACATACATATGCTGATAAGCATATTACCCTTCACTTTACATCAGGTATCCCGCCTACGCTATTGAAAAATCGCAGGATTCGTCATATCAATAAATAAACATTTATATAGTCGTTCGGCAAAACAAAATCCATATTAACGAACGAAGCCACGTGTAAAGGCTTGAACTATAATATTAATATTATAATATCATTGTACGATATCTAATAATATTTTAATACAATAAATACCAGATTGCTTCGTATTCAGCCATCTGTTACTAATATTTCTCACCGCACGCCCTTTGCCCTTTCAATTATTCTTTAAAACGTTTTAATCTCTTCAAAACATCTTATTGAAAATACAATACTGAAATATCATTAAATTTAATAAGGCTTCATATTGTGTTCAAAATAAATCGTGCTTGAATTACGCACCTTTAATGTTTCTCCATTCTTGTGTCATATTATTATTAAACTGTTGAAAATAAAGATAGTTGGACGCTGATAAGCAATACTGTGTCAAGCCACGCGGACTTTATTTTGATAAAATGGTGTATAAAGATGTCAAACCCATTCTTAATAAATCTGTTTAAAGAAGTTTATATCCATCTTTTCTTTTCTAATTTGATAAAAACTATTGTAAACTTTTCAAAATTGAAATGAAATGAAAAGCAGATTGTTATAGTAAAGAGTTTTATATAATAATAAGTAAGCAGCATGATTTAAAATATGGAACACACTTCAATAATCTAAAACATAGAATAAGAAAACTTTTTTCTATACTTATTAGACAACTTGAATTTATTTTTAATAATGTTAAACGTGTGATGAATCATCAGAATACATCAAACTAAATTTGTCTTTTTGAGGGTTGACACATTATTGCGAATCCAGCATCCGATTATCAAATATAGAAGTTAAGAATATTTTACAACAAATTGTTTGTAAATGTATTACACACATAAGTTAAGCCAAAAAATATGAATTCAGAAACTGACAATATATATATTTAGATTGAAATCTGGTAACCTATTTTTGCACCACCTACAATTCTTTTTATACTATAAATAAAAATGTTTTAAGTATTAAAACATTCAGAGCTTGTTTCACCGGTTAAAGTTTTAAATAATTAACCGATATTTAACGATAACCAACAGTTAAGTTTGCAGTTTATTAGGTAGATAAGTTCCGATTAAGTTACCGTGAACTTTATTCGTAACCAATGAAACGGGCCCTAAAAGTGTTTTGTATCTCATAAAGTAACATTAATACTTAACTAACATGACAATATTTTTTTAATACTTATATAAAACACAAAAATTAATTAACACTATATAATCATAAAAAATATATTTTATTACTAAAAATTGTACACCATAACCAAGCCACTGAATCTGGGTAAACTTCCCAAAATATTAGCGGCAAAACCCCGTTGAATTTAAAAATGACATCGAACAACTTAATCACTTCGACATTAAATACAACATTTAACTAATAACAATAAAAAAAATTTAAACACGTTATTTTCAAAAGAAAAAACACATTTAATTAAATTCAACAATATACATCCTTCAAAAACAAAAGAGTCTGTACGTGTCAGTGAAACAAAAGGCTTCAATGGTCGAGTTCGTTCACAGGTTATAACAACGGCCGTAGACTGTCAAAAATTTCAGATAGAAAAAATTGCAATAAAAATCAATGACGCCATTAATAAGAAGAATTTTTGACTTACGCTCGGTATCCGGCAGGCGTCAGAATCTTTTGATTGGTCTCTTTCAACAGAAATTTGAAAAGCTTATGCTCGCACAATATTAAATATTCATGTCATTGATTTTAGGACATATATAGTATATTAAATTATTTATGTGATTTTTAAATTATTTATTCGATAGACAGGTTGATGGTCACTGCAACTGACTGAAGCGCTAACGGTCCCGGATTCGGTGACGCTCACAGCAAACAGCTATATGGTGATACAGATGTTGTGTGTCGTGGTTTGGATTTTTGTTTGTGTAGTGTGTTTCCGGACTCCCGACACAGGATCATGATATCCTAATGGGGGCCGTTGAATGTGATGCGTTTAATTCTTCATTTTCATTTCGAGAGTCACGAGCTTTAAAATCAAATCCATGTATACTTTCTGTTCGCACAAGCACTATCAAATGGACAAAATAATATAAATTAATAAAAGAATAATACCTATTCAGAACGTAAATTCTATTAGGAACCTACAAGAAACGAAAGTGTGTGTAGTTTTAATTCAAATTCAAATTCAAAATATACTTCATACAAATAGGCTTTTTACAGCACCTTCGAATCGTCAAGTTACAGGTCCGTTGGTTATAGATTTTTTTAAGCTACCACCGGTTCGGAATGTAGTCTCTACCGAGAAGAACCGGCAAGAAATTCTATTGGTACTCTTTTAAAAATCATTCATACATTATGGATTTTTATTACAATTTTTTTGAAATCCTGTAGGAAAATAAACGCATTAGATCCACGCCTCTTTATCGTTCAAATAATGGTATAGTATTATATGCTTCATCTATTAAGGATTTTTTTAATATATGTAGTTTTTATTAGACATTAGATTGTACAGTGTGTGGCCGGGCTTAAATGCCCGCGTGGAAATAGCAACCGACCATGAAATGACGCGAGTGTAGCTTAATTTGCCCAATTCTAGTACTTGTTAATCATTTTGCGAGTGTTATTATGGTTAAATGTTGGCAAATTACATCTAATTTGTTTTATAATGTTGGCAGTAAGAGCGGAAATTAACTGTCATATTCGAACTTGGTATGTAATGCGTGGATATTATTTTCAACTATTTATTACAAACAAAAATTGCAAATAAATTCGCGTTTCGGATTTCTGCGTCCATATTATTTTTGCACGTTTTATTATTGAAACAAACTTCAAGGCTCAATATACCTTTAAAACAAATTTCATCTAAATATTTTAGAGGCTAAACGTGAAAATATAATAATAGACAGACATAGATAGAGAGAGTGTTATTCTTGTATTTATAATATTAGTATGATTTTTTTTATCTCACGTTTGTCGTGAGCGGAATTCGAATGCGTCAGTTGCTTGTTCAGTCAGTTGCTTTGACCAATGCGCCAACCCGTCTGTCACGAAATATACAAAGTAGGTAGATAAATTATACAAATGGACAATTTAGTGCTACCTATTCATAACGGTAATCGCCTATAATTTTACCTCTGAAATGGTTCAAAAATTCCCTGCTATTTAAGAATTTTATTTTAATATTTTTATTAAACTGAACCGTGTTCTACAATCGGTGAGGTGGATAATTAAGATTTTGTTTAGTATTTAGTGAAACGTTAATAACATATTTTAAGCCTGTTTTATGTATGAATATATTTATAACTACCATTTAATTTTTTTTCGCTTGGTTTTCATTTTATTGAAGACTAGCTGAAGAGAAAGAAGACTAGAAAAAAATTATTTGTAAGATTGTGTATATGTAAACTCTGAGACTATATATCCGATATAAAAAATTATTCTTGCGTTAGGTTATAGGTTAAGTTATATTAACAGTAACCATAAACGCGAGTAAAACCGCGAGGAGCAGCTAATAAAATTCAAAATTCTGTTCGTTAAAATCTACCATAATTTTAGTTTTAATTTTAATTATGCAACGATAAAATTCGAGCTAATATCATTCAATTTGGATCCTTTCCTTAACTCCGATGGATATTAATCTCGGGAGAAGTGACGACTTGTAATTGGCACGAAAAATTGTAAAATGTCACCTGGTTTTAAGAATTATAGCGTCCCCTATTCCATTTCGTTTGCAGCTGCTTAATTTTACAAGCCTTGAATATGAATAAGTTTATATCGAGTTAATATTAATGAATTCGTTAAGTTATATTATATGAAAATATTAAAATAAAATTCTTATATAGCGGTAAATTATAGGCTACTAGCTGGTGCTCGCGACTTTGTCTGCGATGTCTGTGACGTCTACGTCATAGCAGCTTTATGCATGCCAAGTCTCGGCCTGATCGGTTAAAAATTGACAAAGTTTCATACAAACTTTCATCCCCTATTTTATCTATCCCCTTGGGGGTAGCATTAATCAAAATCCTTTCTTAGCGGATGCCTACGTCATAACATCTACCTGCATGCCAAATTTCAGCCCTATCCGTGGTTTGGGCTATGCGTTGATAGATCACCATGTCAGTCAGTCAGTCAGTCACCTTTGACTTATATAAAAGAGTCCAACAGTCAGAGGCGTAACTGTACCATCTTCGGCCCGTGGCAAATACTTTGGATGGGGCCTCAAAGTAAAATAACTGGTCAAGTGCGAGTAGGACTCGCGCACCGAGGGTTCCGTACAAACTTATAGAAATCTATATAAGACTAACTATCTACGCCATTTGTGGTCTTCATCATCAGTTCCAACATAAGTTACTATCAAAAATATCTAAATCGGTATATTTGAGGGGTTCCCTCAATTTCTCCAGGATCCCATCATCTGATCCTGACCTGAAGACAATGGGACCACCTTGGAAGTATACCTTTTCAAACAAAAAAAAAATTTGAAAATCGGTACCCAAATGGCGGCGTAATCGGCGAACAAACATAAAAAAAAAATACAAGGTCGAATTGAAAACACTCCTTTTTAGAAGTCGCTTAAATATAATCAAATATTATGTAAATATGGATCACGTCCAAAAACTATTTTGAAACTACTTAGGAGAACTTTAATTTAAAACACGATCATGGATGCAATCCATGGAAACACAAAATGTTATCGTAAGTATTAATACACCTTATACTTTCAAAAAAAAAAGTTATAGCGCGATTTAGGATACACCTAGCGCCATCTCTTGACAATTTCAATGAACTAACTTGTTGACTGACATTAACAACATAATTATATTATATTTTATTCTCGTTTTATTTTTATTTATATTCTACTACACTCCACTATCCCTGCACTACGTTCTTAAAATATTTAGATTTACATTATCAATCAAAATAGCGAAATATATATTAGTGTTGCCAAGACGAAAATAATTAGTCCTTAATTCGAACAAAACTAATTGTTTATTTATAAATAACTAATTATATTACTAATAACCAGAAGACTTATATGTGTAGATAAATAAGTAAATTAAATAACTCGATCTGTTTGAATTTAATTTTAAAATTTTCGTACTCAAGTCAATACGAGTACTTAAATCAATTCGCGTGAAGCTCTTATATTTATGTTAATTACGTAATGACGTTATAAATCGACGATAAAACTTTTAAATAAAAAGTTTATTTTATAATTTTTAGCGCGTTTAAATAATAATTAAAATAAAAATGTTTATTAATCGAGCAGAATTATATCACAGTTAATGTCATAATGTTGTAATAGATGGCATTAGCTGTACGCTGCATCGCGCTATCATTTTGTTAGCTGCGATATATAGAATGCATTGCGTTGTTGATAAAGGTTTGCTGCTTTTTAATGTTTTCGTATTGATACAAATTTCTTCTCAGTTTTTTTGACCATAGTCAACTTCTATATTAATTGACAAGTACATATAATTTTAATTCTAAGATTAATATATTTTCCGCTTGATCAATTTACAACTTGATACATTTACGTGTTCCTGAGAAAAAGGTTGAAAGACAGACGTACAGACTGACAGACACACGAACAGAAATTTACAGTTTTCGGATTTTTTCCTGTATGTATACTAAAGGACCTTGCTCCTGGCCAAATTTCATAATGCTTGGTCAATGGGAAGTACCCTATAGGTTTTGATTCCCTTGCGAAAACGTTAAAAACGCTATCATACTTAAAATATGTGATATAAATGACCGTATCTTAAATTTGATTTATTATTTTATTTGATAAAAATTTGTTACCTTCACGCGTTTCTGAGAAAAAGGTTGAAAGACAAACTTACAAACAGACAAACATACATACAAAAATTTACAGTTTTCAGATTTTTTCCTTTATTTGTACCATAAGGTCTTACTTCTTGCCAAATTTCATCGTGCTAGGTCAATGGGAAGTACCCTATAGGTTTTGATTCCCTTGCGAAAACGCTAAAATGGTCAAAATATACGACATATTTTCCATTATCTTTTGATTGCGTTGACTTAGAACTTTAATATTTTCACGGCCGCATGTCATCGTAGACTTGAGTATATGATATTAATTTCAACATGATACGTCTATGCATTTTTGAGAAAAAAGGGTTGACATCCCGACAGACAGACAGACAGACAGACAGACAGACAGACAGACAGACGGACAACAAAGTGATCCTATAAGGGTTCCGTTTTTCCTTTTAAGGTACGGAACCCTAAAAAATAAAAACTTAATTTTAATGAACCACTGAAGTAGGTATCCAAAACTATTAATAATATTGTGTGCATTTTGTTAAGATAATAAATTTTATTTTTAAGGCTATAGGTTTATACATATTGAAAAATAAAATAACAATATATTTTTAATAAGATTTTTATTAATAATTTGTTTTAGGCCGGGGCCCTCTTGGATCTGGGGCCCGTGGCGTTTTTCCGGCCCGACCATCCTATAGTTATACCCCTGCCAACAATAAATAATAATAAGACATTGGATCGGATTGGATCTATGGTTCACGTCTTTATTATCCAAATCTTGTCACATATTAATCGTCATGTTCTTTCTCTTGATCAGTTCATCCATCAGCAACCAGTTAGCTAGGCATCGCTTCAAGTATATGGCTAGAATTATAGTTTACACTTGGATGCTGATAAACAATAATGTGTCAATCAACAATAAGTCAATTTCGGAGATATTGATGTATTCTGATAATGCGTTACATTTTTCACATTATTCCAAAAAATTTCGAATCTTTTAAACTAGATAAGGAACAATTAATGTTTATAATTTTAAGATTTGAACTTTATTTATTTAGTTTACATGACTTCAATTTTTTTTTAATAATGTAAAATGGATGATGCAGTATCAAAATATATCAATATCTCCGAATTTGACATTTTGTGGGTTAACACATTATTGCTTATCAGCATCCATATATACTTGCACATTCTCGCATTTGTAATTTTACTTAAATCATTTGCAGGCGAAGTAAAGATTGCTAAAGCACTAGATCGAGATTAGTGTCAGATGTAAAGTCGAATGTTGTGTTACTTTCTTTAAACTAATTTTGAAATTCCATAAAAACTGTGGCTTACTTTTTTTTCTATATTCTATTTTTCATTTGAAAGTAAACAAACGGTATCGTAAATCAACATCTAATACATTCTTTCCCCTCATAAACATGTCAGTTACATTCAGAGATCAGCCGCAATAAATCTCACGGATATTTTATGAAAATTCTATCGAAAAAATTGTTAATTCCTTACACTTTAAAAAAAATGTTATTATTATTTGATTAGTTAAGGTCGGTAATAAAAATATCTTATAGAGGTCACCTTTTTAATTGGGCGTGCGTTAAGTTTTAGTAATTTCTTTAAAGAATTGACTAAGTAGTTAGTACTTATGGTGTAATTAATGCACGAATTTAATAGCATTTTGTAAAACATAAGCCTTTTACTTTAGTTTGCCATATACTAATACTTCCGAGAAGTTGATCCATATAAGTAATACTATCAGATGGTGGAATAATATAGTGTCTTTTTTTCCAAATCAGCATGTACGATTACTGGCTAGGAAAATTAATTTTAAAATGAAACCAATGATACAGTTTTAGTTTTCGTCTTGACATATTTATTTTAGTTAATCTGAAAAAAAAATAATCTACTGAACTAATTTAAATATATTCTAATCTGAAAGTGTGAGCTTTCGAATAAAAATAAAACAAAAAGTCAGTAACAAAAAAAAAACTAACTAAAATTCAGAATCCCCTCCTTCGAAGTTGGTTGAAAACGTAGTGGATAACACCATATCATTTACGTTAGCAGATAATGTCCAGCATGAGGACAATAACAGACTTAATCTGACTAACAGTTATATCTCCTTAAATTTATTAGGTAATTTCAGTATTAGTGGTCTGGGGTATAAATTGATTAAATATTCGTATTTCAGATTGTTTCTTGTTTTGTCGCATTTCTTATACTATCCATTATTCATGTTTTCTTTATACTTGTAGATCGTTTTTTTTCTCAAGATTATTCGAAATGTTTTTATAAGGGGTTAAGAAGTGTATATGCTGAATTTAGTACAGGATAAATAATCAATTTGTAATCATAAAAAAGTGTATTATATTACCAAAACTTTAACGGTTCTTCTCGGTAGAATCTACGTTCCGAACCGATGGTAGCTTCATTATTGATGTAATTTATTTATTAAGTATTGACGACTCAAAAGCGTTCGTGAGAGTCTACTTAAATAAAGTATTATTTGATTTTGATTTAGATTTTAATTTTACATTTGCTTAATCTATTTTTTAGTGGCATTTTTTCTCGAACCTTGGTTTTGATGAGATGTTTTGATAATACTTTCCAGAGTAGCTTTAAATCTTAGTTATATTTCACAATTATTGGTATTCAAGACGCACTACACTTGATATTGTATAAAATAAGCCATTTTATTTCTCACAAGCTATCCCCCGGGGTTTCTCACGCATCAATTTGAGGAAAAGTTATATTTATCTCCCCGACTTGAATCGGATAATTGTAAGATATTTCATTGGTTGCATATTTTTTTATTTATATTTAAAATTATTTAAAATAGAAGTAGCCAAAATTATTTCATATAACATTAGCTATATTTAAGTGAAAATTACAGGTAAAATTTGTTTGTAACTTTGTATATAGGAGATAATCTCTGATACTACTTATCCGATTGGAACAATACTTTTGAGTTATATAGCCTATTGAGGAGGGTTATAGGCTATTTTACAACACCCTACGACTCGCAGAAGCAAAGCGGTAATCATAAACGCGAGTGGAACCACGAGAATAAGCTAATAATATAAAATCACTTGTCCTGACTGATTCATCAACGCAGAGCCTAAGCCGCTGGCAGTACGAACTTGAAATTTTGTTAGTGTATGGCTTTTAGGTTGCAGGCATCCACTAAGAAAGAGTTTTTCGATCTTCCACCCCTAAGAGGGTGAAAAGGGGTAAAAATATTTGTATGCAAAATCTTATTCCGTGGTCGTATTAACTTAAAACTTTATACACATACTTCTGGGTGATAGTAATGAAATATAAAATAGAAAACTGAGTACTATTATTCGCAGATAGATTTATTTAGCTGAAATTCCAAAATATACGCGGGCGTAGCCGCGAGCAACTGCTAGTTTAATATAAAGTGTTTTAATATAAAGCTGATTGATTAGTTGAATTAGTGATGAATTAGTTAGTTAAATCCAGCGTTTCCTAAACCGAATTTACTTCTAATGGGTAGAAAAGGTCAGATGATTTATGCTCTGAATATTTAAGCAAGATTAAAATAACTAATCAGACTTACCAATACTAGCTATTGTAAAGTGCTAGTTGGCCCGATAGCGTTAATTTTCGTTGAGTTTTAAGTTTACCATTTATTTATTTTTAAATTAATTTTAAAATGTCTTGAAAATTATATGCGCTATATGTGGATAATTGAACGCTAATAAGCAGTACTATGTCAAGCCACACGGACGTAATTTTGAGAAAATGGCGTCTAAAGATGTCAAAACTATTGTTAATAAATTTGTTTGACAAAAGATATGTGAATTAAAAATAGATTGGTACAATAAAAAAATTTATCTAATAATATTTTTTTCAAATATGATATTATTTACTATTACAGACATTATTATATTTTGACAGACACGTTGGCGCAGTGGTCACTGCAAATGACTGAAGCGCTAACGGTCGTGGGTTCGATCCCCGCTCACGGCAAACGTCTGTATTGGTCATACTGATGTTTGTCGTGGTCTGGGTGTTTGTGTTCGTGTTGTGTTTCCGGACCCCCGACACAAGGTCACGAGACCTAATGGGGGCCGTTGAATGTGATGCGTTTATTATTATTATTTATTATTGTACATTGCAAAAAATTTAATAAATATATGTAATATAAAATACATACATATATATTATTAATTCAATATTATAAACATAAATAAATACTTTTTTCGTGCTCATTTAGTTTAAATTATTGGATTTTTTTTTAAATATTAACTGTCATACTACAAAAGACTCATTAAAACCATGTTGAACACGTGTCTAGCTAAACAGTGTTTAAGATTTAAATATTGCTTAAAATATTATCTAAATTGCTTAACAGCGAATAAACTCATAAAAAAACTTATTGATAAAATGTTATACGTTACATTTGACAGCAAAAATAGGTTTTAAACATCTATTAAACTCACTTAAACGTATATTAATCTATGTCTAAAGCATGTTTAACTCAAAACTGTCTTAGACGCGCGTTTAACGTCTGTTTAAATATTTTGTAGTAAGGCAGTAAATGTCTAACGCATTATCAGAATACATCCATATTTCATCATCATTTTATCAAGCATCCAATTGCACAACGCTTTACTTGCTAGTGCAAAAAAAAAGTTTTATTGAAATCTAGTGAATGGCATGGCGGCTTTAAGATACGAACAAGCAAAGCTAAAACTTTATAGAGGCCGTTCGACTTTTAATTAAAGTCTTTTGAGTGGGTGGTTCTATATGTCTAACACATGAAATCCCTCATACTAAATTTTTTTTTCGGCCGCTTATCTTTCGCGCGCGACTTTCGTTGCTCGTGTATTCGCTACATAACGTTTATTTACCCTCGACGCCAAATGAATAGTGTTAAAAATTTATGTGTGTCTGTCTGTGGCACGGTAGCTCCTAAACAGGTGAACCGATTTAGATGCGTTTTTTATTATTTGAAAAAGGGTTTTCTAGCGATAGTTCTTAGATATGTTCTAACAAAATCCGTCCAGCCATTTCAAGATCATGAGCTCTTTTCTTCTTAGCTGCGGTAGGAATATGAAATGCAAAATAGGTATTTGATTATTGTAGTGTATGACCGAACATTTTAAACACGTATGCCTGCGACATAAAAGCAATGCAAAGTTAAAGAATTCTTGCAGTCGGGATCAGCAGCATATACAGCTCCTCACCAACTTACAGTAGAGGTATCATGGTTATGGGGGTTTTATAAAAATTTCAATTTTAGTCAGTTATGTGTGTTTCTGATTTATTACATATGATAACATAACTGAACTTGAACGTTGTGCGCTGTTGTACGAGTCGTTACAACAGTGGTGCTAAAATATGTAATTACTTTAAAAATATTTTATAAAAAAGTATTTTATATGCGGAAAGTAATGTGTTAGACCTCATGCGATTACTGCTTCGTTCCTGTGAGTCGAAGCATGTAGTATAATCTATTAACTTCCTGAAAAATTAAGTTTCCTAGCCAGGAATTGAACCAGCTAATTAAAAAAACACACCCTATATTATTACACCACCACCACCTGGTAATGCTACTTATAAGGATCAACTTCTGGGAAGTAATATTATACGGCAAACTAAAGAAAATAGCTTATTTTTTACATGATGAAATAGTAGTATAAACTTTTTAAAAAAAAGGTACAGAAGATCCGGAGGTTATTTCATACATGTTAAATTAACTTTTTTTAATATACTTTATTACTAAAGATATGACTTGCTTTGAAAGTCCTTTTGTTCCAACTTTTATTCTATTTAATTCAACTTTATACATTTTTAACGATTTTATCAGAGATCAAAAAGATTGGAATCTAAATACAGAGTTTTCATCTTTAAATTCAGAGTGGATGAAAACCAGTTGGTGAAATATTCGTTATTAAATTAATACAGATTTTCCGTTACGTTATGACTTATGGGAAATAAAAATTTAAACTTAAATACCACACCTCTGTATCGTGTCGAGATGGCGTAGTGATTTGAACTCGTCGATCTTAACTTGCTTGGTTATTATGTTTAATTTGTATTTAAATTAATCTCAAGTTCTGCGAAAATATTGTACGGAAACCTACTTGTGCCAGGAGAAATTTCGACACATGTATATCTGCCAACACGCAGCAGCGTGGTGGATTTAGCTCTAAACTTTCCTTTAATAGGAAAGTTCTTTGCCCAGCTGTGGGACATTAACAGGCTGTCAATTTAACTTTTACTTTTTTTTTAGTTTTACATTTGCCACTTAATAAGTTTAAAGCCTACGTTAAAAAATCTTTAATAAATAAAGCATATTATACCATACAAGAATATTTTGACGACAAAGAGTCGTGGATTTGACAAGCGTTGATTTTCTATTCGGATAACATAATTAAAATGTAATAAAATACTTTATTTATAAATGATTTTAAGAGAGTTACTATCGAGTTTTTTGCCTCTTCTCGGTAGAGACTACATTCCGAACCGGTGGTAGCTTTATTAAAATTAAAATATGACATGTAACTTGACGATTCGAAAGTGCTTTAAAAGCCCATTTGAATAAAGTATATTTTGAGTTTGAGTATGAGTTTTTGGCTGTATGGAACGTTGCTTTTATATGAATTAGCATGTAAACGATCAAGCGGGTCACCTGATGATAAGTGATCACCGTCGCCCATAGACATCCGCAGCAACAGGGGAGTTACAAATGTATTTCCAGCTTACATGAAATGAGGGCTAAATTTGAGGAATTGGGCTTCAGACTTTCTGATTTTTTTTTTCTAAAATATCTAAAGAAATGAATAAAATTGGAGTGTCGATTTGTAATTTTAAATTAACGGCTTTTAACTAAATACATATAAAAGTATACACGCTACTTACATCAAACCACAACCTTTATTTTTGTCTGTCCGTCTGTTTATTCCGGCCAATCTCTTTAAATGGCTGGTCCGATTTTGAGACACAGATAGGTAACGTTATAAGGAGTATCTTAGGCTACTTTTATTCTAAAAATAATTTATTTTAATTAATAAATATAAAGAGGGTTACCATAAAACAAAATTGACGTCAATAAAATAGTGAACTATATCCGATTCAATTTGGGAAGGTAAACATTATAGAATTATTATATTTAATTTTTCCTCAAACGAACGCGGGTGAAACAAACAAGAATTAAAAGATTCTTGAGAACTACCGTTGATACGTATTCAGTTTATATCTTAAGGAATTTACTGTATCTTGACATATTGGAGTTCGGAATATCTTTGCAAAATACTATTAATTTAACACACCAATCTCAAATAAGTTGATTTACAGTCTAAATCGACTTATGTAAGTGATGTTCTAAATTTTAGACCATACAATCAAAAATTTAACTATATATAGCATAATACCATTTTCATTTAAATAATAACGAAAGTATTTTTAACCGACTTTAAAAAGGAGGAGGTTCTCAATATATAGTTGTATGTTTATGCACATTTACACCAGTCATTTCAGTTTTAAAATTGAAATCTATACTAATATTATAAAACTGAAGAATTTGTTTGTTCGTTTGAACGCACTAATCCCTGAAACTACTGGTTTGTACTAAAAAGATATTTTTGTATTAGATATTTTATTTATCGAGGAAGGCTGTAGGCTATATTAAATCACGCTATGACTCAAAGACGCGAAGCAATAACTATAAACTCGAGTAAAACCGTGACGGGCAGCTTCAACGAAATTTATTTCTATTAAAGTCAATTGCTTTTATTTAAAAAATTTTATTCTTGTAAATATTCGTCTATCTATACATGTACACAATTTAATTATAAGAAAAAATAACAAAAAACGTTTACAATCGATAAAATATCGTGCAACAGACAAAAAACCAAAGGATAAATATAAAACCTCTCCCTTTTTGATGTCCATTAAAACATATTTCAACGACATTAAGCCCCATCATTCCCAATCTCTTACTCCAATCAATTCAACCTCGGAAACGAATCACACTAATGATTCCACAATTTTGTCCGCCTCATTTAAACAGGATCCCACGTTCCATTGTTTCACTATTCTAATAAATAGCCTGCCACAGCGGTCTAGATAGAAATTAGGTTTCGTTCGAAAGCTATTTGACCCGAATACGATTATAGACTAGACGTTGAAAAGGTCAACCTTTGTTTTGTTAAAAATGGCACTCGAGTATTGGAACGTCATTTATCATTACGTTAAAATGTTTGCCCGGTTATAATGGATTGCTATTTCGTATTGTTTCGTTATAAATTATTTTGTATGTTCGAAAATTTTTGATAAACGAAAAGGCAGATCGACTGATGTTAAGTGATCACCGCCGTCAAGGGACTATTGCGGCACGAAAGGAAACAAACATACAACAGTGTTGCTAGCTTAAGCTATTTCTTAAGAAATCAAGGGGAAGAATATGAAGTTGGAGTAGAAAGTGATAGGTGGTTATGTCCCAGCCCTTACAGAGGCGTGGTAGTAATCTAAATATATTAAAAGATAACTAAATAATATAGCTGTTTTCTTCCCTAATAATAATACCAGTTGAAGAGATGACAAGGCCTAATCTTTAAAAATTATGTCAGTATCATTAGCAATATAACGTCCAACTTCGACGCAATACCCAAAAATTATTGATTCCTTTAAAAGTGACAATATTAAAATTCAGAACAAAGAAATTTCCAAAAACTCTAAAACAAAACAGAAACAAAATAATTAATCCCAAGATATTTGCCGCAAGTATCATAATCAATCAAAAAAGTTGATGAATGAAAACATTTTACCATTAAACAAATAATTCGAGAGGTTTTAAATGCAGCTTCCATAATAATCAATCATGCTTCAATAAAGAAGGGATGACATCAAATTGGAATCCATTCAGTCCATGTACTCGTATATATTAACTGAAATGAGACTGTATTCATGCATGCATTTAAATGAGGTGATCTGAATTAACGGAAAGTTACTTTTTATGTCTGGAAAAGTAAATTTCCAAAGATGGCAAATAAAACTAAAGATTTGTTAAACGTGCTGTCCTTGGTTATCAACTTAGTTCATTACTGATCCAGATTTAGAGACTTTTATTATTTTAGATGCCAGAGAGGCATGGAAAGGAGTATGATGGATTAAAGTTAAAAGACAAATGGAAAGCTACTAAAATTGGAAGTGTAACAAAATTGACAGACGTTAAGATAAAAACTAGAACACTGAAATGGAAATGGACGGGACATATGCGAAGTAAAACAGAGAAGTGGACTAAATAAGTTACAGAATGGTACCCCAGGAACGGGAAGAGGCATAGAGGAAGATAAATAAAAAGGTGAGAAGATGATCTGCCAAAAGAATGGAGAAAAGTTGTTCGAAATCGAGACAAGTGGAAAAACAAATTAAAAATTTTAGAAATTAGTTTTATATAAAGTTAATAAGAAATTATGTATTAGAAAATAGGTCAGAGAAAATAAAGGCTTTTTTTATTCTATTATTTTATTCATTGATTATTTTAGATTTTTTATTTGTCATTTTACCGAGGATGTGACGCACTAGCAATATCAAATGCATTAAAATCAGTTAAGACATTTAAAAGGTGTCATAAAATAACTAAGACTTAAAAAGGGAACCGAATTGAAAAGCTAAAAAGCGCAATTTCGTTTACTTAAAAGATTTACTTATTCCTGATCGAATTTTGATAAAAAATCGATGGGACTGATATTGAAGTGTAACCATCTTAATTAGGAATGGATATTTAAAACTCGTAAAAAATTACGAAGTTCTGAGGTAAAAAATATTGAATAAAACATACATGACAAACTGAACCGCCTCCTTTTTTGAAGGTTGAATATGATCTCTCATACACGTATAAATACAACCTTCTTTTGTTTGGGTTATACCCCACAGATAATATTTAAAAATCTTTCATTATTATCCTCATTCATTGTCACAAATACCGCAATATTTTGTATCAGAATCAGCGTTTCAAAGACAAACAAGAATGTGATATAAGCGTGTGTTTTACCTAAAGGATTATTTAAAACATCTACATATTCGAAACTGTGCTTTATTTCTTAACAAACAAGATCTACTTTACATTGAACCCGACTTTGAAAGACCTCGCCTCATTGGTTCGTCCGCTTCATTAATCTCAAAGTTATCTCGTGCTGTTTATTTTTAAACCAAACTAGTACAGATAGGTGATGTGTTAGTGTCAATAAGATAGGGATTTTGTTACAAATTTCTGGTATTTTTCTATTTTGTTACCATGTATTTAGGGTGTGCTGGAAAAATACAAACCTCTATTAGAAAAAAGTTTTAGAAATGACGCTTAATTTTAAATCATGGCCGCCTCTGTTTGAGCCCCAAAAGAGGGTTGATTTCTAAATATACATTATTAGTACATCTCCGCGTATATCATGTATAGACCATACATTTTAAATTTCAAGTCTCTCACTTCAAAAACATGGGAATTTCATACAAACTTCCAACCCTCGTTTTACTCCCTTAGGGATGGAGTTTCTTAAAATCCGTTCTTAGCGGACGTCTTCACTCTATAAGGAATCTACCTGCCAAATGTATTACAAATTAACGGTGCAGGCGTAAGCGATACCGTGACGCCCAACGAAAACGATGAGGCTACCGCGAGGTTTTTGTGGGTAGCCTGATGTACTATGTTGCGACAGGACTCCCACTTACCCGCCTTAATCAACCTAAAAATAAAATCAACCGCCACCGCTAGGCGTGCTGAGATGAGACAGCAATTTCTAAAACAACAGAAACCCATGGAAAAACACATCTGAAGCTGAATATGTTTTCGACGCAGGTCACCAGAGATTCGTGTCAATGAAAGCGACACAGTTCGATTTCTTCCAATCTAATAGAAAAACTGCACTATTTGGTATTGACATCATCATAATTCTCATGTTTATATGTGGTTATGTTATTTATAACCAACGTAACGATTGTGAACAAAAAATCAGGTCGGGATAAATTCGCTACAAGGATGAATGCATTCCCCAGCGTTAAAAGAAATTAGTCATTGGCGCCGCATCATGTCAGAAAAAACGTAAAATAATGAGCTAACAGATAGCCATCACTAGTTGTAGTTGGACTGGTTCATTTTCTGTCAAGATAACTGAAATTATTATTCAAGGAGTAGACGCTGGACTCTCGTCGCCAGCTCACGTTTAACTATTGATAAAATGTAATAGAAATCAGTTTGAATTCATTTTGATATTTAAATTTAAATAACACTTTATTCAAATGGGCTTTTAAAGCACTTTCGAAACATTAAGTTACAGATCCATTGGTTATAGATTTATTTAAGCTACTTTATAAACCTTAACGTACAATCATCTCGCGTCACTATAATGCATATCATTTGAACGTTGCTGTACATATTTATATAATGTATCGTATTTGAAAATGACTTTGCTATTAAATTAATAAATCATAGACTGGCACTGGAAAGAATAAATCTAACACTAGTTCTTAGAATTTCATGGAGCAGAAGTTTGAAGGTCGTCATGTCATCAACATCCATTAAGATTTAAGACGTCAGAATAAAATGTTTGCATATAATAAAAATAATATTTATATTACCTTTTTATTTAATAAGTGTGTAGGTTTTCTTTAATCTTTGATGTAAACAAATTATACGTAACCTGAACACTTACCATATCTTTTTCGAGAAAAAGATTTTTTAACATCTGTAGCGTTATTCCTAGTAAATACATCAAAGAGTTACATGCACAATCGATGCTATAAGACAAACATCGGCATGAATCAGCTAGTAAGCTGGGTTTCCCAAGATTAGTGATCTAGGTAGAAGTCTAGCTGGAGAGCATGGAATTGCTCTTTTTTACCCGACTGCGCGGCGAAAATAAAGGTAATGTGTTTATCAGTATGTACATATGTGGATTTGTACCTTTGTGGCACTAATTAGACCAAACGCGTGGGCCGATTGTGATAAATGAGACGTCGTTTGACTTTTATAACAGCGCAAATATCATAGAAAGTATAACAATATCGTTGAAGGTATTTAAAAATCGACTATAATTTTTTACATCATTTTTCTTTTATAATTACCGTGTAGAATCTATAACGATTTTAAGTTAGTAATGATTATACAATATATAATCTTTTTATGCAGTCGGGTTTTATCATTCCTTGTTTTATTAATTTTATTAATTGTTCTCACCAACGACGTAATGCGCTCATTTTTACATAATAATAATATTTATTTTATTTATTTCACTTTATTGCACAACAATTTAAAAAAAATACATTGAGCTAAAGGCGGACTTAAAGCTATATAGCCTTTACCAGCCAACCTTAAGACGTGCAAGAAAGAGCGTTCAGTAGATGCATATAAAGTCCAATAAGTATAAGTAAATCTACTTGCATACATAAACACATACATACCATACGTAAACATATACCTTACATAAATATATACATTAGGAGTACATATTATATAAAAAAGCATATCTGAAAATAAATATACATACATATAACTAACACTACTAGTACAAAGTAAATAGTATGAATAATACACAACGGGGATATCACAAAAAATTTTAATAATCAAGAAAAAAATTAAAAATAAAAAAAAAAACGGTCGAAGATATTCAAAATAATAATAATAAAAACTAATAATAAATAAAAAATATATAAGTTTAACATTTATAACTTAAATAAGTTTATATTCTATTTTGGTCTGGCCAATCCGTATATACGCTGTGATCAGTGGGCTAAATCTAAACATATTTATCAAAATTTCCATTTACTTAGATCAGTCTAGATAAAACAGGACTGCTACCACATTGTGATTCAAAGGTAAATCTTAAGAACTTCCATCGAGACAATTAATATGAGTCTAAGCGTGAATGGTCGACATCGTCGCCAGACAGTCAATCATATTTGGTTGTACGTAAATCACATTCTCTGAATATTTTATGACATGTCTCCTAAAATAAATTGTTTGCGATCAATCCAAGATTAAACTTGATGTATTAGATTTTAGTTTTATAGATGCCTTAGAGCCAAAACACATAACCTAGACGTTACGCCATGAAACACCACGATGTGAATCGTAAAATATGACACGATGATATGTTTGTTCGATTTTCAATGAAGAATTTTAAATGAAAGTGTCATGGCGATACGTCGGATTGTGGTTGCGTGTGTTTTTGCCATTCTATAATATTTGATCATAATGATCTTTCATTTCACGATAGTGCGGAGAGTTATACGGAGATATCTCTATCAAAACGTGATAAATTTTGATAATTGATTTGTTTCGTCTTAGTACATAAATCAGACAAGCGTCAAAATGTATCATTGCAATATCAGTAATTCATCGTAATTGAACTGCAGAACTTAAAAATGGTTGCCATTTTATTCTATAAGAAGGAACTTCGGACTTACTGTCAATTTATATTTTAGAAGACCCGGGGTCTTAGGAAGATAGTGTAACTTTTTATAATAAACATTTTAACACAAGTCTGAAAACTGGATAATTTAATAACTTTAAAAAAAAACATGAAATTTATAGGTGACAAAAGCAAGTATTCGTTTTTACATAATTAAGATACCATTACGTGTAACGTCAACCTAAAACTCGTGCAAATTAATCAGCTCTTAAACTGCCTTTGTTCTAAGACGTCAAGACAGCTTAGTGTATTAATAGGAAATTTAGTCTAAATATATAATTATCAATTATCCTCACACTAGAATTTAAATAGGGTAATTAACTGCTGAAAGGTTTTATTGAGATCAGTTAGGAAATTGATTCTTGCATAGAAATTACTTTACGAAATCTTTGATTAGTTATTAGTTGTAACGGCTTCGTTGGAGTAATTTGCTTTGCTTACAATGAAGCCATAGAAAAAAATCTTTATTCTTATCAAAATATTAACGAAAGAATCCTGGAAGATTGATAATGGAATACAAAAGAACACGCTATATAAAATCCACATATCCCATTACTAGAGTTGGTATATAAAATGTATAATTATAATGTTTATCTTGATCAATCTATTACTAACACTAACTTGGTCTGTTACACCATAACCAATTTTAATGAATTTTGGTACAAAAATAGTTAGAACCTTGAAGAAGATAATAAGCTATTTAAAGAACTAATCCTACACAGACTAAGTCGCGGGCACCAAATAGTTCAAAATACATGTCTTGTTTACAAATACCTACAATTTAATCAGATGTAATCGTATTTTAATAATATTATAACGTGAAAAGTTTTTTATTGCTTTTCTTCTATGGCTTTAGAGAAAAATATGTATTGGATCAAGATAACTTATAAGTTTTAATTTAATCATACATACAGACTAATGTATTTCTAAAAGTAGTATTAGAGGAGTTTTTTTTGCATAAAATATTGGGAGTATTTAAAAATGTGCCTATCGGCTTACTTATTAATTCCATCTTTTGTACATAAATTAATGTAAACTTTTAATTAAAAATAAAAGAAATTTATAAAGAAATGCAAGTGTGATTCTATACACGTTATACAAGAGAACCTTTGTATTTAAAATATATTTTTTATTCGTTCTCTCTCTCCCTCTCTCTCTTCGTCATCTCTCTTCTCTTACTTCTCTCTTATGTGACGAAATGTTTCCATAAATGGAGAGCATACTATCTTGATCAATCACCTCAAATGTCACATATGATAGACTGTATTTTTTTTCAAAACAAGGTAAGCAATTTTTATTTAACTTCCAAAAAAGAAGGAAGTTCTCAATTCGTTGGAGACTTTTTATGTATGTTTAACGATTACACGAAAGCTGCTGGACCGATTTCATTAATTATTTATTTGTTAAAGATTTCAGTATGGTTGCGTAGAATTTTCATCAAATTCGATTCAGTAGTTGGTTTCAAAATCGACATAATTGGAATAGCTTTGTCATTCAAATATACGAAATTACGTATTTGTCTCCGTAGTCGGTTCTCCCCTTTTAAAAATAGCCTTGTTATGTGATTTATCGTAATAAAATTTATTATCTAAGCTTGTTATTTAAACTTATATCACTTAATTAAATATATCTACATATATATGTACACTGTAACACTTTGGAGCGCCCCCTACGTCATATGACGTAGGGGGCGCCTCCAAAGTGTTTTTAAAATATATGACGTCATTATTGATGTCTTTTAGATGGTCATTCATATTTGAGTCTTACAAATAAAAATTCGACAAGTGTTTTGTAAGTATTCAGCATAGACACTTCTTTGAAAGGTCTGCAGTGTATGAGCGTTCGAACACGAATGACCAATCGCCGATAGTGCAGCCGTATTAATAGTCAACGCACAAAAGTAGGTGTTTACCAATTTTTAAGTTATTTTTTTAAATAATAAGAATGACACGTTGTTTAACTTTGACTCTACATTACAATTAACTCAAAATGGTGAAGGGACGTTATATTAAAAATAAAAAGAAAGAGAAATTAAAAATAACTATATTAAACTTAAATAACTATACACACAGTGAGGCAAGGTGCCCAAAACACTGGCAACATTACCTCTTTATATGGCCAGACTGATATGCTGGCCAAGGTAGCCGCCAGCCCTTCGGTTACCTGTAGTTTCGACGAGGCCGGAAGATAGCTCTCTGAAAAACTTTTTTGCTTCCTCGCCCCAGGACCCCATGGTTTCCACGGCAAACGGCACAAATATGAAACTCCTTTCAATGTTTTCGTATTTGCTATTATATTTATATTTTTTGTTATTGTATTTTTTTATTAACTTATTTTAGATTAACAATCAGCTTAATAATAAGGTAATTTGTTATATTTGCGCCGATATATATATTTAATTGTATGGTACATAGTGTACCGAAATTAAACCTCACAAATACCACTCAAACAAATGATAATCTGAATTTAAGCGCAATGTAAATAATACTATATCAAATTTAATGGAGCATAAAACATGTTTAAAAGGTCCATTTAAAACCTGAAAATGACATATGATATTTGGTGTTATAAAAAGTCCACATAATATTGGTGAAGCAAGGCTAATTTTTCTTATTAATAGCAATTCTGACCTTTTTAAAATCAGAATAAAAAACCATCGCCTATTTCGCATTAGTGACCCGTCCGGGCTTCGCACGGGTAGCTAATTTCTATAGCCTATGTTTGTCGGGGACAATGTAGGATTTTAATGGTAAAAGAATTTTTCAAAGCGAGGAAGTTTCGCAGTCTATTAAATGTACACAAAAAATCTTTCCTTTTTATTTTATTAGTGTAGATAAAGAACACAGAAGTTCACTTATAATAAATAACAGATATGATAGAAAATAGTTATGCCAACTTGGTACAGCTGAGCGAGCTGTCTGAGGAGCTTAGTTGGGATATATGGACGCTGATAAGCAATACTATGTCAAGCCATTTTAAGAAAATAGCGTCTAAAGATGTTAAACTTCTTCTTAATAAAAATTTTTGACGATCTATATCTACAAATTTGCTTTTCAATTTTCATAAAAGATAAAGTGAATGAAAAATGGATTGGTATCATAAAAAGATATACATATCTAATAATAAGTTTTGCAAATATATTAAATATTTATAAATGGAAAAATTTGGAACGTACCTGAAATTCGAAAAAGTCAATTGAGAAACTTTCTTTCGTACTAATTTTGTTTAATGACTTGAACATTTTTGAGTAATATTAAATACACAACGCATTATCAGAATACATCAATATATCCGAATTTGACTTTTTGTGGGTTGACAGATTATTGCTTATCAGCATCCATATGATGTGCTATATTGTCACGCTTGTAAGTAAACACCACAGCACATGGTGAATTGCAGCACCAGGTGAGTCACAAATGTATTACCAGCTTGAAAAGAAATGACGGATGAAGGTGGTTGGAAATGAGGTAAGGAACGGGGAACCAGGTTATATTTCCGGTTCTCAGTTTGCATACGCATCGCAGCTATATTAACTTTAATTTAAGAATGTGGTACTGACTCGGTAGAGCTACCATTACACACAGCTACTACTATTAATATATACCTACAGTATACGCTATCCGCGGTGATTGTGTAAGCAGAAATCCTTCATCATAACTCATTGATTTTTTAAAATTGTGACATATTTGTGACTCATTACAATGATCGTATTTCAAATATTCCGAATTCCCGAAACAGGATGAAGTACATTCTGGGGGCGTTTATTCATTTATTTTTCATGGAAATTGCTTTCCAAAATCGTACATTAGCATTAGCTTACGGATAGTGGTACGCAATAAATTTCAATTCTGTGGTCATATTTATTACAAATCCGCGGTCACAAAATATCACACCTTTAAGGTATTTCATCCAAAAATATAACGTAGATTTATAATTAAATTCTGAATTTGTACACATAGTATCCAGAATAATTTATTATGTAATATGAATCTTATGTTTTGTGTTATAGGGAGTAATTTTAAACATATCGAGTAAATTATATTTGCTAATGCCAGGACACGATCCTATTTAGTTTTATGTGATATGAAATATGTTTTAAAAATCTATACTATTAATGCAAATTGGAAATTTTATAAGTTTATGACGATCGCGTTTGCGTTTTTAAGTATGTGATCAATATTCTCATAATGCGTCATGTATTGTTCAAAAAATTTCAAGTCATCTAAAGTAAATAAATAGTTGATTTTTTTCTTATTTATTGTTTAGAATAATGAAGTGTGTTCCATATTTTGCAATAAACAATAATCTCAAATATTAAGAAAACTTTTTATAACATAGAACCATCCATTACACTTACTGACTAACTGACAGACATATTCACTGAGAAAGGATTTTTGAAAATCCGTTCGCTATGGGGTTAAAAAGTGGATTAAAAGTTTGTTAGATATCAAATTCAAGTATCTGGCCAAAGCTGCGGGGAACTGTTAGTCTAGTTTACCTTGGACGCTGATAAGCAATACTATGTCAAGCCACACATACTCAATTTTGAGAAAATGGCGTCTAAAGATGTCAAATCTATTCTTAATAAATTTCTTTGAAGAAGTATATATCCATCTTTCTTTTCTAACTAGTTAAGTTTAATGAATTAAAAGAAAAATGGTATCATAAAAAGATTTATCTAATAATAACATTTTCGAATATATGCCATTATTATATAAATTGCAAAATATGGAATATTTGAAATTCCAAGCGATTAAATTAAAAAAAAAAACATTTTTGGTAATTACTTTGTTTAGATGACTTGATTTACTTTTGAATAACGTTGAATACATAACGCATTATAAGAATACATCAATATCTCCGAATTTCTCCGAAGGTTAACACATTATTGCTTATCAGCATCCATTTCTATTTTAAGCATAACACAAATTCCGCTCGAATGACGCCACAGAAGACTAGTTGTAATAATTGTCGATTCACCTTGCATTTTGTCTTGTTTGAAGATGATACCAAGCGATGTGATTAATATGCAAACTTCATATCCAATTTTACACCTTAATGATTCCTTTGAAGGACAGAATAACCAATCGACGGTGGTGTTTAGTTCAATCTATAGGTACTAATATTATAACGAAGTAAAATATATTTGTAAGTTTATATGTGGGGGGTAATCTCTGAAACTAGTGATCCGATTTGAATAATTCTTTTTGCGTTGGATAGCCTGTTTATTGAGGAAGTTTATAGGCTATATTACATCACGCTACGACTAACAAGAGCAAAGCGTTAACTATAAACGCGAGTGATATCGTGAGCTGCTTCTTGCAGTTTCACTCGCGTTTATGGTTATTGGTTTGCTCCTATGAATCATAGCGTGATGTAATTATAGTCTATAACCTTCTTCAATTCTTAGCCTATCCATAATGCAAAAATAATGTTTTAAATCCAATCAGTAGTTTCAGACATTACCCACTACATACAAACGTACAAACATATGTACTTTAGAAACATATTTTACCTCTTTATAATATTAGTAAAGATATCTAAGGTGTTCCGAAATACTAGGATAGTAATCTGAGCTGGTGACATTCTTAAGTGTCAATTACATGTCTTAGGAGATAATTACACTTGTATGTTTTGCTTACAGACTTTCAGTTTTATATTCATTGATTTTCTACCTAAAAAAAACTTTTAGTGACTTATTTATTAACATTTACTTTAAGTAGGGCTTCCTAAGTAACTGTTAGCAAGTTACAGTTATTTTATATCAGTTAGAAGAGTAAAACTATTATGATATTACATAGCAAGACAGAGAAGCCGCTTCGAAAATCACTGTTAGTGAAATTGTATAATTGTATTTTTGCAATAGTATTTACTAGTGGTCACCTTGTATCGGAATTTTACCGTAGTTCGTTAAATTTTCAACCGATTTTAGGATTGGCCAGAGATAATCGATTCTGAATTTGACCACAGACTTTTACAATACACAGTAGTGTATACATGCGTATGTGTAAAATACATAGTGCGCGTAATGTATTTTTTATTTTTTTGCATAATTAAAAAATATATTAGCATTCATCTCTTCGTCGCTATATAAACAATATGTGGGCAGAATTTTATGTTCCTCCGTCCGCGCAATTTTCGTAAAAACGGGTACAAATTTTGCTTCACGTATAGATAATAGGCCCAGTAAGCAGAGTACTTCAACTCCGCATTCACCATGATACGTTAGTCAATATGATCCTTGTATTTGATCACGTTAAGTAATTACTGGTTTTCTTACCGTGAAAATGCGTAATCGTCTAAAGTGGCTTTTACTTAACGGTAAATTATCCGATGATTAGTAACCCGAGACGTTGCCAAGAATTAAGACGGTTTGCCATTATGATTAAAACGGCTTACCATGCCATTATGTGTAATTATGTGGGGATTAATATTTTCCTTATAGTATCGTGGTTTAATTGTTGATATCTATTCTAATCTACACTAATGTTATAAAGAGGAAAGATTTGTATTTTTCTGTTTGTAATGAATAAAGTAACTACTGGACAGATTTCAAAATTTCTTTCAGCATTTTAAAGCTACATTCACGTTGAATAACACAGGTTGAATTTAATGCTAGAAAAAATTAGGGATCCTTACTACAATATAAAAATAATACAACAAAAAACATAAATGAAAGTTAAAAAGATTTCAAGAATTTTTGTCCAACCGTGCGAATCCGAAACGGCCCGCTAGTATTATAATAAAGAGATGATATTTGTTTATAAGTTTGTATGTAGAAAGTAATCTCTGAAACTATTGATCTGATTAAAAAAATATTGCATAAGAAAGGTTATTTGTTGAAGAAGGTCATAGGCTATATTACATCACGCTACGGGTCATAGGAGCGATGCAGTAACCATAAACAGACTAAAACTGCTAGGGATGGCTAGATTTAGCTAAATCAACAACATTATTTAGTGAACTCGTCAGGGCTATGTCATGAATTGAGGATAAGCTGTCAATTAATTTTGTAAAATATATACCATGGCGTTGACATATGGTGTAATCCAAAATATAATTCAGCTTGCTGTACGGAAAATTTCAGTGCGTTAACGCTATCATAACGCGATACATTGACAGTTGATTTCTAATTTTTGTACCAAAACTAAACACATCAAATGTCAAAATGTAATTCAATTCCATTTGACTCACAGGTTGGCGCAGTGGTCACTGCAACTGATTGAAGCGTTAACGGTCGCGGGTTCGATCCCCGCTCACGGCAAACGTCTGTATTTTTCATACGGATGTTTGACGTGGTCTGGGTGTTTGTGCTTGTATTGTGTGTGTGTTTCCGGACCCTCGACACAGGATCATAAGACCCTAATGGGGGTCCGTTGAGTGTGATGCGTTTATTTATTTATTTATTCTTAGGTTTAATGGCTTTTAGTTGTGCCATAAGAGCACGGATTATTTCGCCCATGTCACGTAGGATGGAGAAGACACGAAGGAAGTTGCTCGGTGCGGTTGAGATTACAAAGTCATAAATTTTGAAAAACAGGCGAAATTTCATTGTTAATCCATTATCTGTAACAACACAAACATATACAATTAGTAGATATATATACAATGTTAGTAAAATACATTTAAATGACATTGATACTATTTACAGTTAAATTTTATTTCTATCAATATATTTACATATAAATGAACAAAAAGGACTAAACACAAGATTCATGTCAAAATGTATCGAGTTGCGATAACGATAGCTCCGTATAATAACGCTCCAGGTTAGTTTAAATGACATTTACATTGACCCCGAATAGTAATATTGGTAGAATATTATGGATTTATTAGCATTTTGTAACAAGTAATTCATTGATAAAATCAAAATGATGAAGATGATCTCGTTACCCGACTGCGTAAGAAGACCATCTGTAGTCAGCAGTAGCATATCGATATCATTTCTGGCAACTGTTCTGTCTCTGTTTTCTGTCTGTGTAAAATACTTGAAAAGTATATTATTAGATAAAACTTTGTATTATACCAGTCTGCTTTTAATTTTTATTCAAACATTCTACCAAAATAAAAAGTAAAAGATTCTTCAACCAAATTTGTTAACGGTAAGTTTGAAGTCCGTATTGCTTGACACAGTTTTGCTTATTAGCGTCCATTTGTAAAGGAAGTTTGATATAATTCAAAAACGTTTTATAATTATTAAAAAAAATCACAAAACAAGAAAACTGTGAAATTCGCAAAATAACACTAAACTGCGTCAGCGTGAAATAATAGCCGAGTTAACCCTTCACTCCCGAGGCTAATGACCCGGGGTGTTTTGGACCGGACTTTTTTATATTTTCGGAGTAAATAATCTCTCGCAAAGCGCCCACAAATGTCGCCCATTTTGTTTTACTTTGAGCAATCATAATTTAACTTTTTGGAGATTTTATTGAGCAATTTAAAGAATAGCTTCCATGTTTATATCGGATGTATTTTATTGGTTACTTTTTCATAAGGTTGGGTACTTTATCATAAGAACTCTTTCGGTATAAGCTACATTCTGAACCGTTGTTAGCTTAAAAAAATCTATAACCAATTGACCCGGAACTTTACGATTCGAAAGTACTTTATAAAGCCTATTTGAATAAGGTATATATTTTAACGATCATTATCAGGTGATGATAGATGATAACAACGGGGACCGACAGTGCTTACGTGCTCTCCGAGGCACGGTGGGGAGACCCATAAGGACAAACACCTAGACCTAGAAATAAATATTTATACAGATATAAATATTTGTCCCAAACGGGGATCAAACTCGCAACCGTCGGTGTTAGAGGTACAATCAGCACATCTACACCAGAGCGGTCGTCCGTTAATTTGGACTTAGGATATTGTTTCAATAAAAATATATTTCTCTAATAAGAACTACACGTATAAGTTTTGCTCTCAGACTTTTATAAAGATTTACATAAGTTATTTCTTATTGCTTTACACAGGTGTTTTAACGTGTAATGAATTAACTATCAGTGCCTTATTCTTGACATTCACAGCTTTCGTAACTACTTACGATGTATCTGTTACTAGATATCGCTCTCGAGAGTAAAACTTACAATGGTAATTCTCGCCTTTAGAAGAGTCTCTAGATTTCAGAGAATCAGATGGCGCATCTGCTTGTTGGTCCGCTATTTCAATGAAAAAATATTCTAACGTTAAGGTTTTAGAATGATTAAAATATTTTTTAAAGCTTCTAAAGCTATATTCTAAAATGTTTACAACAAAAGCTCGGAAATGTTTTAAAAGGAAATGTAATGATGAGTTGCTCGTTCGGTATTGTTGTTGTAAAATAAATTGCGCTTTCATAAAACGGTTTTAACGCTACGTTAAAACGTATTTTATTTTTGTAAATTGTTTTCAACGAAATAGGTATATTTACTTCGAATAGATATTATATTTTTTTCTTCATTAATGTCTGTGTATTTCCGTTTCCTTAAATTAATTGTGTACAGATGTTGCATGCGACTTCGCCCGCGCAGGGTTACTTTAACCTCTTTATTATTATTATATTATACTTATTTAATTAATATTTAACTTGTCGTAACTTATAGCTTCATATCACACGCTTAGCTTCAAAGTGACCGAAATCAAAAACTGTGTGAACCGAAGCTAAATTAGTCATTTTAATTTCATTGATTTTAATTTCATTTTAATCTATGGTAATATTATCAAATATTAATAAAAAGCTTAAGAGTTTGTTTGTTTGTTTGAACGCGCTAATCTAAGAAACTACTGGTTCAAATTGATTTTTTGTTTTGTTTTAGATAGTTTATTATTGAGGAAGGCTATAGGCCTATATATTATATATTACATCACGCTAGGACTCATAGGAGAAAAGCAGTAACTATAAACGCGAGTGAAACCACGAGGACAGCTAGTTTAAAATAGAAATGGATTTTTTTTTCTAATCCCGAGTTTCACGAAGATCTTTAACGAGCGAGTTCACCTCACGTTTTACTCATTTGTCTTTATTTTAATATAAAACGGCATAAACGTTAAAAACCATACAATATATATAGATGATAAACCTGCTTGGATTTAGTATAAGCTGGATTCACACAGGGTATTTAATATATTTGTAACTCATAAATGTATGTACCCATCGTAAAACGTTTAAAAAGAGTAACTATCGAGTTTCTTGCCGGTTCTTCTCGGTAGAATCTACATTCCGAACCGGTGGTAAATTAATTAAGTAATTAGTGTTTAGTTTTCTTTTGTTTTTGTATTGACGATTCAAAAGTGCTTGTAAAAGCCTACTTGAATAAAGCATATTTTGATTTTGATTTTGATTTTGAGTATTAAATGTAACAATTAAATAATAGAATTTCTCAACAACAGAAAAGCCCTGCAAGAACTTCGCACGCCATGCCGTATTTAAAAAATAAACAAACTCATTTCTAAGTATTCGCGATATTGTTCGCTCGAATGTTAATTAAAATGCTATTGTTTTGTAATTTTGTTACGAACATTAAAGTCATTTTAACTAAGTACTAACTTTTTTTTGTTCTTATTTAAAATAAATGAACTCAGGCTACTAAATATGCCTTCAGTCTTGACTATATCCAATTAACTCGAGTAATTAGCTCATCTAATTTACAAAGCGTCTTCGAATGGAATATTTAATTGGTAAATTGAAAGCATTATCACCATTTGGAGTATTGATCCTACGTAAAGAAAGCACTTCTAAAATAAAATAAAAATGTATACGATGTTGTACTCATACAGATACAAATATTAAATCAATTTTAATCAGCAATATTTTTAACCCCAGACATAAAAAGAGTGATGTTATTGACCGCTATGTGTAGCAGTCTGTGGCACCGTAACTTTTAAATGAGAGAACTGATTTGGGTGTGTTTTTTTTATTTGGAAGAATGTTTTCTATGGTTCTTAGACATGTTCTACTAAAATCGGTCTAGCCATTTCAAAATCATGAGCTCTTTTTGCTACATTTAAAGGGATTTTGTGTCGGAGCTTTTTTATTATAAATGCATGTATAACAGTAGATAAAAGGCGGAAGGGTGACTTGACATCAAGTGAATACTATCGCCCATAAACTTTCGCAACACCAGAAGAGCTGAAACTTTGCCAGCTTAATGATAAATAAGAGAACAAGGGAGTAAGAGGTAAGGAAAGGAATAGTGTGTGCCGTGGGTTTATCTATGATATAAAATTTTGAGTAAACATTAAACTAAACCACGACCTTAACCAGGAACCTTATCACTAGTGTGTTGATAGCATTATAAGGTTTTAATTAGAATATTATCATATATTTCATATAACGGGTCTTATCGGGATAACTAATCGTATTAATATCTTTTTAATGCCTGACGTTCATCGTGGTCACGAGCTGACTGGTGTACCACGAGTCCTCCTGCGACGAGTGCATGAGCTTTTTTCGCCTATGTCGGGTGATTTATATAAAGGTTTATAAATACTAGCTGTCCCTGGCGGTTTCACTCGCATTTATGGTTATTGGTTTGCTCCTATGTATCGCAGCGTAATGTGATATAGCCTATATATGGATGCTGATAAGCAATTATGTGTCAACCCACAAAAAGTCAAGTTTAGAGATATTGATGTATTCTGATAATGCATTTCGTATTTAACATTATACAAAAAAATTTCAAGTCATTTGAAAAACTTATTATTAGATCGAAATCTTTACTAGTCTATCTGCTATAAATTAATTATACTTTTTATCAAAACAGAAAAGAAAAGATGGATATATGCTTCTTCAAACAGATGTGTTAAGAATAGGTTCGAAATCTTTAGACGCCATTTTCTCAAAATGAAGTCCGTGTGGCTTGACACAGTATTGCATATCAGCATTCATATATAGCCTTCTAGTACCAACCAGTAGCTCCTGCGATTAGCGCGTTCATACAAACAAACTCTTCAGTTTTATAATGTTAGTATTGGTGAATACGCAATGGTCACTGCAACTGACTCAAGCGCTAACGGTCGCGGGTTCGATCCCCGCTCATGGCAAACGTCGTAACGTATTGACCATACGGATGTTTGTCGTGGTCTGGGTGTTTGTGTTAGTGTTGTGAGTGTTTCCGGGCCCCCGATGCAAGGTCACGCGATCTTAATGGGGGCCGTTGAGTGTGATGCGTTTATTTATTTATTATTTATACTATAAATCGCGAAAGTTTAAAATATATAACACATGGCTATTCGGATACTTATAGATTAAAAAATTCAAATAAAAAAATCATATAACAAAATAGAGAATCTCCGTCTTTTTTGTAGTCGTTAAAAATCATGGCTTAAGATTTTATTTTACGAACAATTTATGATAATAATAGTACATTAAGGCACAAAAATGTTACAATACATAATGGTATAACAAATTACTTAATTACTTAAGAAGATGTTGCCATTATGTTGATAGCGTTTTAAAAGTGCCCCCGAATTTTCGTGTTACGCCAATTATTTAGGAACGAGGTTACTTTGACGTACATCGTGAACAGGGTTGTTACTAATAAAAATTGATTTATATTCTATATATAAATAAATTTTGATACGGACTATGCTTAAAGTTACTTAAAATGATGTTTACATTTATTTAAAATCAATATTTTATTTTCTAAATTTGTCTGTAAAGTTTTCACCTTTGAGTATTGATCATTTCCTTGAAGAATTGACGAATTAAGTTTTAATAATATATGAGATAGCATATGTGAAAAGTAAGCCTTTTACAGTTTTCCGCATACTTTTACTTCAAAAAATTTGATCCTTATAAGTAACGCTATCAGATAGTACAATAATATAGGTTGTGTTTTTTTTTTTCAAAATCAACGGGTTCGATTTCTGTTAAATGAAAAAATAAAAATAAATCAAAAACTAATGATGCAGTTTTAGTTTAATTAAAATAGACCTCCAAGTTCCATTGTCTATACAAATATTATAAAGAAGTAAAAATTTGTTTGTATTTAGGGGTTAATTTCTGAAACTACTGATTAGATTTAAAAAGTTCTTTTTGCGTCGAAAAACCCGTTTATTAAGGAAGGTTACTATAGCCTATATTATTAATAATCACGCTACGACTCATAGGAGCGAAGCAGTAACCATAAACGCGAGTGTAACCGCGAGGGGCAGCTAGTGCAATATAAGATAAAATAAAATAAATAAATAAAATAAAAATAAAAATAGCCTTTATTTCTACTACTTACAAATCAAATAAAAACATTGCTTCTTTGCATATATTTTTTTTTTGTATTTACTATTTACCACTATTATTATAAAAATATCTATTATTAAAACAAAATAAAATAAATAAAATAAGTGCAATATAAGATAAGACATTTATTTACTTCATTGATTCTGTGCTAGATTACATACTTTCAATAGGGTTACCAGATTAATTTAGGTTTAATCTGGTAACCCAAAAGTACAAAAAAATTTAAACTTTATTTTAACGAATTAATATTTTCTTTGGAAATTACTTGGTCCATATAGCTTATTATAGAAAAAAAGTCATCAACGGTAGTGGACTACAACTTCAATTTTAGAACCTAAAGTAAATAAGTTTTATAGTATTTTTACGAAGTCTTCTTTAACAAAATAGAGAAGCTGAGCTGCAGGCAGAAGCACAGATATAATATCACTGGAAGTTGCAAGTTTTTAGAGAAAGTTACTAATAAGTTAAGTATACTTTAATAAATATTTACATGACTACAATATATCACTAATAATAAAATAATTACCAAATTGTATAAAAAATTAAATTAATTAATAATTATAACTTTTACAATATTATTATTATAATACAGTTGATAACCCTAACGGTGAACGTATTTTATCTAAATTTCCAAGTATTTTCTTAATTACGTTGAAAATTGTGATGTCTTCGTTTTATAATATATTGCTTTTTACCTTAATCAAGAGTATAAAAGGGGATTGTGGATTGAATTAAAACAATCTGTGTACGTCTTTATTTCTGAAAAGTGTTTTTGTCTGTATGAATTTTTTGAAGTGCATCGAAATTAATGTTTGATACGTTATTTTAAAGATTTTGTTATGATGAAAATTAAAAAGAAATTAAAGTTATAGTTTTTAAAATGTAACCTAACTAATAAATAACGGAATAATAATTTATAAAAATTATAATCGTTTTAGCTATACAGATGAGTACCAGTATAATACTAGCTGTCCCGTTGAACTTCAAAGATGTTAACAGATTAGTCATTTATTACAAAATGTAATAATGAGAAAATATCTACATATTTTTTCCATCACTCATCTCAATGTTTTAAAATTTTTTTGCTATTCGGAATGCCGAGATGTCCAACAAATCGAAGATAATAAAAATATATTATATATTATATATTATATATTATATATTATATATTATATATTATATATTATATATTATATATTATATAAATATATATAAGATAATAAAAAGTATTAGCACGAATCACTAACTAAGGAATAATAATATAAAAAATAATATTAGTATTTCCATAAAAATAAATTGTAATTTAAAACACCCGTTACACACTAATCATTTCATGAAGTGTTCTTACTAATTCATATATTTCATTAAAAAAGTAAATTTCTTTTAAAACTTTTTATCCAAAAAGAAATAGGTTTTTTCATATAAATTCTAATAGACTCATTTTCCCTCTAATTAAGCATGAGGCCAATATTAAAATTTGTATTAAAAAGATTTATTATAAAGAATAACTTCACCTTGACACAAAAAAAATTAAAAATATCTGGCAGTTAGTTTATACTTTGTGCGCTTTATAACCGACTTACTGAGGTAGAGCCTAGCTAAGCCAACTGAGTATAGTTCGTATACGGACTGACTCGATCTGGGTAGTACCACACTCACACAAAATCGACGTGATATAGATAGTATAGCGTTTCGTGCGATGAATGAGAGAACCGGAAGCCAGGTTAGGCTCTCTTACTCCATTTCTCCTGCATTTCTTTTCTTACTTCCTATTCCGTTACACCCCAATTTCCATTTTATGCTGGCAACGTGCTACAAATGTTCGTGAGAGGTGGTGAACACTTACTACCAGAGGTTTTGGCTGCTCGTTTGTTAGCTACTTTAATAACGAAAAGAAAAATTGTTCCTCAATTCGGTCACGATGAAAATAATTATAAAATAAATTAAACTGGAGAAAATTTTGGTATAATTTATGTAAACAACTTCTATTCGCGCGACGATATATGTACACTAGCGCGCTAATCGCTCATAGCTCATGAATGAGTCGTGTAAACTTCGGACAGACAAGCAAATGACGCAGGTTTTATATTGGCGCCGCTAGCACCCTTAAATATAGAACCTTATAATATCGTCCAATCATTAAATATTAAAATAGTTTAACAAAACAACAAAACGCAAGAATTTAAATTTGCATATCACTGAAACGGTAACTAACTACTTAAAATTCCAATACTGAGAATCGCAATTTTTGATGTGCAAACGATGGAGCGTTTTTGTCGTTCCGTTTCGTTGAAAACTTTTAGTCAATTTCATTATTGTACTAGACATATTTCAAAAGAGATCTTCTATTCGATATAGCCAATAATATTATAACTATAGACGACCGCTCTGGGGTAATGGTGCTGTGTTAGAGATTCCCGACGGTTGCGGGTTCGATCCTCGCTCAGGATAGACATAATTGTATAAATATTTGTTTCTAGGTCTGGGTGTTTGTTCTTGTGGGTCTCCCTACCGCACCTCGGAGAGCACGCACGTCGGCTCCGGTCGTTATCACAATCACCTGATAATAATCATTACTCTTAGTAGGAAAATTATTAGCCTATTACTAGCCTAATTGCTTACTGGCTCGCCTTCAGGAGTTGCAGAGGTCAGATGGCAATCGCTCTGTGTAATATTATGATGAGATTATAAACAATAGACATATTAGGCTCAATTTGGCATCCAGAATGTCGATCACGTTTGACGACGTTGCCTAGTAACCTGGTAGTGATTTAGTGTAACGAGAGAGTAGCTTCGTAGTAGTTCGGATAGAAATAAATAATTTTTCACTTAGAACTTGCAACTGTTAATCTGGCGACTATAGAAATAGACTATTATTCCATTTGTTAATGAGCTACGATGCTCAAGTCAAACTTACATATACACGGATATAAAAATACACAGTTTAAAAGTTTGACACGTGTACATGTCAAAGTTATAACACCCCTCTTTTTGGATCAGGCGGTTAAACATGGAAGCAATATGAAGGTGTGTTTTTCCACTCACTAAAGAATATTTTTAAAATCGTTTTATAAATGACAAACTTCTGAGGCAAAAAACATTAAAATAAACACTGCGAATAGAAAACTTTTTCCTATTTAATGTGGGTTGAAAATCAATATTTTTTGCCCACATTCTGATATTTGTAGGTAGTTAAGTATTTGGGTAAGTATGTAGGCCGTAGTGCTCAAGAGCCGACTCAATTAAAATGAATCGACAAAACGTGATTCGGGCTCGCACATAGGATTCCGTACCACTCACTCGCAGTAACACACGATTGATCGATTTTTTTTAGATATCCGTCATACTCGTATCAATGTGGTAGAACCTAACTGTATTTCACTGACTACAGTACCTTAAAATATCTCGTAATCATTACAATACGGACTGTGTCGACTCAGGCAATACTAGATTATAATATATTATTTAATTTCCGTCATTATATTACATACTAGCAGTTCCTCGCAGCTTCGCTCGTATATATTTTGGAATTTGATATAAACGATTCATAAAATCTATGTTTTGTGTTTTATATTTCATTATTAGCACCATGAAGTAATTATTAGGTTTTAAGTTATTACGATCATGGAATAAGATTTTGTATACAAACGTTTTTATCCGTTTTCACCTTTTTAGGAGCAGAATATCGAAAACCCTTTTATTCTGTGGATACTGCACCCCAAAAGGCACTTACCGTCAAAATTTCAAGTTTGTAGCTCCAGTGGTTTAGACTGCATTGAGGAATCATTCAGTCAGTCAGTCATTTTATATGTATAAATTGGTAACAGACACAACAATTCATAAAACATACCACCTTTTAAAGATAGGAATTAATTAGTAAACACTAGTAGGCTTACTATAATAAATGGTATAAAATATAAATATGTAAGGTTGAGAAGCTGTGGCAAGATTTTATAACAAAAAACAGACCATTTCTCACGCAACAAAGAATTGATTTGAATTGAAATTATAAAAAAAAAACATATATTTAAATTCAATTAAAATCAATTCATTGATTGATGGTTTTAAGTATCAATTAGATACATGTTAATATTAAAATAAATAATAAGTTAAAGCATCACATTTAACGGCAATCATTAGGATCATAAATTTCTGAAACACTCAACACAAACACGTCCGTATGGCCAATACAGACTTTTGCCGGGAGCGGGGATCGTACCCGTTACTGTTAGCGCTCCAGTCAGTGCAGTGAGCACTGCGCCAACCTGTCTGTCACAATAAAACATGATGGAGATTGATCATCTGTGGGAATAGCATTTATAATGTTAGTGGAGCTCACAAATTTCAGAAAACATAAACTTATTACGAGTACAAAACTTAACCAAATCATAAGCAACATTTCCTCAAGAGCAAAGTTTTAGAAATTCTAACTTTTCTAGACCAACTAGCTTGCTTTATGCTACATACTTCTTGATATTACAAAAATACAAGGGAATTTGTTTATTGCTATTAACATTTCTCTTGTAGCAATCGACGTTGTACATTTTTTTTTGTGGACGCCATTTTGATTATACCTTAAGTACTATAGTATATTCGACGAGATATTTTTACACTACACTATACTCTAATACTGCAGGTGAAAGTATTTTTTCCGTCTGTTTGTTTTTTATATTTTAAATCTTTAATTGCTGAAACAATTTTGATGAATATTATATATTTTAAACTTTCGCGATTTATACTATTCATATTTAATATAACGGGTCTTATCGCGATAACTAATAGTAGTAATACCTTTTTATTGCCCGACGTTTCGACGAAGTTACATTCGCCGTGGTCACGAGCTGACTGGTGTACCGCGCGCCCTCCGGCGACGAGTGCGCGAGTTTTCTTCGCCTACCCTCACAATATTAATATTGTCTTTACCGTTATTATAATGCTGGGAGCACACCACACTAACACAATCGGTTCGCGCGAACATTGTTCGAGGTACTTCACTTTTGTTAAATTTATTTATCACCGGGTTGCAAGCGGCCGACAATTTAAATCCGTCATCGCGATTGAAGGTTTTATGTTTTTTAATTTCAATTGCTTCCCGTACTAAGCGGCAATAATAATTTTTGTCCGTCGAGAGAACCTTTGGGTCATGAAGCTCAATCCAATGGTTTGTTCCCGAGTTTAACAGATGGTCAGCCACTGCGGATTTTTCTGTCTGTCTGTTTTTCACCGCCGCTATGTGTTCTTTGACCCTATCCGCTATGGTACGTTTAGTTTGGCCAATATAAGAAGTGCTTCTTAAATAAATTTAACAAAAGTGAAGTACCTCGAACAATGTTCGCGCGAACCGATTGTGTTAGTGTGGTGTGCTCCCAGCATTATAATAACGGTAAAGACAATATTAATATTGTGAGGGTAGGCGAAGAAAACTCGCGCACTCGTCGCCGGAGGGCGCGCGGTACACCAGTCAGCTCGTGACCACGGCGAATGTAACTTCGTCGAAACGTCGGGCAATAAAAAGGTATTACTACCATTAGTTATCGCGATAAGACCCGTTATATTAAATTTGATGAATATTGTTGAAGAAATATAGATTTAATCTTAAACATATGACACATTTTGTCGCAAAAATAAAATGTTAAGGGAGCGAAAGTGGTAATAAAATAAAACTCAAACATTAACTTTAGGCGACCATTTCATTTTATATATTGGATTGTCTGACCTAGAAAGTCAAGACAGGATCAAGAGTAAATCCTTAATTTAGCCTAAGACCCTTTAAGAAGTTTAGGTACGTTAATAAAATTAAATGCCACAAGAATAAGTATTAAATCAATATTGATGGAAAATAAATCTTTAGGCGTAGTAGTAAAAGATTGGATATGGTTATATGGATGCTGAGAAGCAATAATGTGTCAACCCACAAAAAGTGAAATTCGGAGATCTTGATGTATTTTGATAATGCGTCATGTATTTAACATTATTCAAAACTAAATAAGTATGATAAAAAGTTTCTTAAATTAAAGTATCGAATTTTAAGTGAGTTCCATATTTTGCAGTTAATAAAATAATCTGAAACATTTGAAAACATATTATTAGATAACACATTAAATATATCAAACTGCTTTTAATTCATTACTTTTATCAAAATAGAAAAAAAAAGATGGATATATACTTATTTAAACAAATTTATTAAAAATATATTTGACATCTATGGACGCCATTTTCCCAAAATGAAGTTCGTGTGGCTTGACACAGTATTGCTTATGAGCGTCCATATATGCTGGGTAGTAACAGATGTTAATTCCCGATCCCGACAATCCCGACATTGAGACCTTTGCAACAAGATGTATATCCTGCTGATTCCAGGTGTTGCTGCAGCATCAGCAGGTTACATACCTATGTTATTTTAGTATAATGTAAGTAACAGTATGGTAAATTTTGCTCTGATCAGCCCAGTGGGTCCTTTCAACAACCATAAAGAGTTAATAGCTTCGAAGGTCTAATCAGATCTTCATCAGATAAGAACTTTTCCGATTATATCAGCTTTTAAACAACACGAATACACACGTCAAACTTATAAAACCTCTTTTTTGGTCAGTGGTAAAAGAGGATTTTTTTTAATATAACAGTCGACAGCCGAGGAGTCGGTTCACCTGGTGTTAAGTAATCACCGTCGCCCTTCAAAATTTGCAACACCAAAGGAAAAGTAAATGAAGTAAACAGTAAATAATTGCTACTTTAAAAATGAGTAGGAGATGAATGAGAATACGAATTAATAGAAAGGATTGGAGAGGAGGTGTATAGACGCTCGCGCCAAGTTTGATTTTTCCATATAAAGTTTGTATTCCTGTTTCACCATTTTTGGGGTCGAACTTTCAAAAACCTGTAACTATTCGTCCACTTTTCTACATAATCTGTTTAGCGCCGCAGTTTGGGCTGTGTGTTGACAGTCACGGTTTCTTTTCAAATAGGAGTATTAAGATTACTTCCACAAACGGACGTCAAATTTTGAACACCCATTTCACTCCTTTAGGGCTTGAATTTTCAAACTCTGTTCGTAGCTGATATTTACTATAAACAATCTACCTGTCAAATTTAAGGTTCCGAGATCGAGGAGTTTCAGGGCGTCGTGTTTCACTATTATATATAGTATTATATATAGAAGATTAAGTTATTCAAAAGCTATTATCAACACCTCTCCTTGTAATTCTAATCTATTCCAACACCAAATTGTTTACCGACAATACTCCTCAAACCACTCGAGCTAAAACGATAAACAGCCATACGTTACCGAGCAAATGTTTATTTTAGTTAGCATCAGTAAACAGATCCGTAAGTTAGGAGAGTCTGCTGTCACGTGTTTGAATACAATTTGGATGTAACTTGCCTAAGACTAAGATATAAATTACGCGACTTAGTCTGCGTAGTATAATTCTTATGCATAGTCTATTTTCTTGAGAAATTGTGCGTTCTCCATACACACTCATAAGTGAGTGACATTTCATACTCCTCCGTCTGTCCAATTTTCGTTAAATGGGGTACAAAATTTTTGCTTTAAATTAATATATAGATAATGTACTAACATTCATTACTGTTATCTTCAATGCGTTCTGAAAGAATTGATCGGATTGTGATGAAATAATAGTAGAATGTTTCCGGAAAAGCCTTTAGAATTTCTGGCCCAAAAAGTCTACATTCTTCAGGTGGCATTACAAGGCATGCCGGGTACAACTGGTATATTTTAAAAAGTTTGAGAAACATGCACTTAATTTCGTATTCGAATAAATAATAAAATACTTCGTAATAATTCATCAAAGAAAAACTCAATCTATATGTTAATAAGCGCAATGTAAATAAAGGATCACGTTACCGATGCGGGATTACAAATTGATAGTAACAATCGAATAAATTGACAGTTGATTGATATCTTATTCGATATTAAATTTATATCACCTTTAAAATACTTGAACGTTCGATTTTGTATCGATATTAATGAAATAATTCATTAATTTTAAAACTTAAAATCCCGGACTGCTTACTAGACCATCTGAAATCAGAAGTCACAATATCAGTTCCATCTAAAAGCTTGCAAGTGAGAATCGTTACTAATCAATTTTAAATCGATATTAATTCTAAACGGTAATTCTAATTAAAAAACAAACTAAGAAATCTAAAAATAATTTGAAATACCTATTTACCGATACTCCACTCGACATACATAGTTCGTCGATTTTTATTTTTTCTTTTTTCACATTTTCGCGCCCGAAACGCCCATTTTAAATTTTCGGTGCTAGTAGATTTATTTTGCTGAAATTCCAAAATATACGCAGGCGTAGCCGCGAACAACTGCTAGTTAAGATTAAAAGTGCCAAATCCGCGAGGATAGCTTAGTATCAAATATATTAATTGTTAACTTACTTCATATTAAAGACATTTCAGACGTAATAGTTTGCAACATCTGGAAATATCAAAGGCATGTCAGACGTCACATTGATGCTCTTAATAACATTTAGATAAAGAGTCTGTCTATATTTCTCTCGTCTTCAATGTCAATCATAATATATTCAACCATTTGAATATTTAAAATGAATACTGAAATAACTTTGTCGATACCTTTTTAAAACTGATTTTAATGCTGTATACAGTTCCTAAGGTCTAGTGTGACGTTACAAACTCAAAATATTCTTTATATAAATGGGCATTGTTAAGCAATTTCAAATTGGTTTAGGTTTAGGTTTCGGAATGTAGTCTCTACTGAAAAGAACCAGCAAGAAACTCGTTAGTAACTCTTTTAAAATCATTTATACATAACGTATTTCTAGAAAGTGTTTACTTAAACTAAAATTTAGTATTGAAACATATAGTGGAAACCCTTACTCGTAGATGGTGCTGTATGTTCTTCTAAATCTTTAAACGTAAACGTTATAGTATACAGTTAACTCACACTAGACACTCTGTACATCGAGTGGGGAAGCGGCTGCGCATGCGCAAGCAATCTCACAGCCTCTCCATTTCCGTGCTAAGGAAGAGGTTTTAGTTTGTAGAAATCTCAGCATAACCCGATCTCGCCCTAGAAATCGGGTATTTTTTCGAAGATTTCCCCTGCGAAAAAAGACCCTCTGTTCATAATACAGGATGTATTACACAGACGAAGATTGTAAAATTTTATATAATATGGAAGCTGATAAGCAATAATTTTTTTTTCTTGCTGAGGAATACATTTGCATCCCGCCCGATAATTCAGGCGGGTATCTGATAAGCAATAATGTGTCAACACACAAAAAGTCAAATTCTTAGATAGTTATGTATTTTGATAATCCATCACCTATTTAACATTATTCAATATATTTTCAAATCATATAAACTAAACAAGCATGGAAAAAAGTTTCTTCATTTATTGTTTCGAATTTCAAGTGTGTTTCATATTTTGTAATTTATACAATAATCTCAAATATTTTAAGTACTTTTTATTAGATAATATATTAAATATATCAACCTGCTTTTATTTAATTATACATAGAATAGAAAAGAATAGAAAAGATGGATATATACTTCTTTAAAAATATTTATTAAGAATATTTTTGAAATCTTTAGTTCATTTTCTCAAAATGAAATCCGTGTGGCTCAACACAGTATTGCTTATCAGCGTTCATATAAGTATGTATGTGTATATACTAATGTTGACAATAAGAAAAATAAAATGTATGTTTATACTAAAACTGGAATTCTAATAATTTTGCAAGGTAGGCTGGAAGGTAATTGTACTTTATACGAGTACAAACAACAACGATATTAAAGCGCATAAGATAGCAAACATTATTTTTTTATATATTGAACGATTTAAATTATATTCTAGAACAATCCAGAACACCCAGACGATACAACTTAGTAAAATCAACCGAGAAAATAAGAGAAAAACTTGGTGATAAATATATTTCACCGTCACCAACGAACAAAATCATCTCGACTTTTAATAAATGCGAACGCCTGGATCCGTCGTAGCGTTGAATGTGTAATATCCGTAAATCTATCAAATTACTTTTGACGTTTTCGGGTTCCGTGACAAGAACGTCACGGGTCTAAATCCTTACTAATATCATAAATGCGAAAGTAATTCTGTATACATGTTACGCAATCACGCTTAAACTTCTGAACCGATTTGAATGTACAGAGGTACAAAGATAGTCTAGTGCTTGGGAAAGGACATGTGGATGCTGATAAGCAATAATGAGTCTACCAACAAAAAGTAAAATACGCAGATATTGATGTATTTTGGTGATGCGTAACTTATTTAACATAAATCAAAACTGAATAAGTATGAAAAAAAGTTTCCTAATTTAATAAATGTTTCGAATTACAAGTGCGTTTATATATATATATGTATATATATATATATATATATATGTATGTATATATATAGACTAATAAGAAGAACATCTTACATATATGTATGTTAAGAAAAGAGAAAAGTTACAGAGGTTAACTAGCTTTTGAGTAAATAATCCATACACAACTGAGATTCATCTTAATTAATAGATGTCAGCGTTGAATGTTATTATTATAATTTATTATTGGCCATCAATAAAATAAATACTTCTAATGGAATCGTATTTATCTTGACGTTTATTTACTGTCCTTGTTTGAGATATTGGGTATGTTAGGCGAGAATTAGACTTATAAGTTTTGCTCTCAGACTTTCATAAAGATTTATTCACACTAGTGCAAAACGATGCTCAAATTAATAAGACCACGAGTTAGTTTACCATTAACCAACAATTGTTTGGTGGTAGGCGAGAATTACACTAGTAAGTTTGCTTTCAGACTTTCTTAAAGATTTACATAAATCGTTTGCCATTGCATTATACCTAAAAAAAATTACTGTCAGTGCCTTATTTTTGACATATAATTATACTAATAGCTATCGTAACTACTTACGACATATCTGTGGCTAGGTTACTGTTTTATATCGCTCTCAAGGGTAAAAGTAGACTTGTAAGTTTTACTTTCATAACTGATATAAAAGACATCTGTAACCATAATTACCTCGGTAACCATTACCTAAGCTGTAAGTCTGCTGTCAATAAAATGATTGACAGTAAATTATTTTAGATGTTAAATCAATTTATGTAAATCATATGAGAGTCTGTAAGCAAAACTTACAAGTGCAAATCTTGCCTAACAATGACATATGCTAGTGTAGTTTCGCGTTGATGAATATTGTCATTAAGAGTGACCAACATGTTATATTGCATTTCAGGGCGTACCAAAAATTTCTTCGAAGTATTTAACGGTGTAGATGGAAGCGATAAATTGAAAACATTTTAATGGCAAGACGGAACGTGGCATTTTGTTAGCCTCACTCAGTTTAAACTTGATGCTTTTCTTTTATTATGCTGTAATGTATAACATACAAGAACTTAGAATAAAACCGATTTGTCTTTAAAATTTCATCTGCTCATTTCACCCCCTACTTCGCCTCTTGACTATGTCCTTCTTTCTTTTCTCCCACGTCAATCTATATATATATATACTAAAATACATCGAAATCAGTTCAGCGGTTTTAGCGTGAAATTGTAACAAACAGATAGAAAAACAGACAAAGTATATTTGTATGAATTTAGTCACAAATTCAACCCAAAAAACCATATAATCTCAATACAAATTGCCGCAAATAATACACAAATACCCAATATCGCCCACGATTTATTCGGTTAAAATCACCGAACCACTAAAATAAATCTTTCTTGCGTAAATCGGTACATACCGGAGATCAAATATCCGAATTTTGTCGACATCTCGCCGCTGGCCGTACACGAATCTAAAGTATGTTTCCTTGTAAGCCCCACGATTGTTGTCCTTTCAGTAAGATACTTGTATTTGGTGTATGGATTAGTGTGTGAGCTGTAGCGGGTTATAGGACGGTGAATGATTCATAAAATAATGTATTTAACGAATGTTATAATAATTAGTGGGTGCTGGATAATCAATATCTCTTAATTTTTAAAACGTGTCTGTAGTTTCCCGATGGTTCTGAAAGAACGTAACGTGAGTTGATTCCATATCAATTCAATCCAATAGTGGTTTAGACCGTGACTCGCTAAATGGTTATTTTGAATTAAAACTTATAACAATATTGTTTTAATATTTTAACTTAAATATAATTTTTCTTATCATTAGTGCACCGTCTTCTCCGTTTAATAATAGTCATGTAATAAATATGTAATAATTATGGATTTTGTTGCTACGATTTAAAAGGCTTTGGTTGTTTTTATTTGTTCCAATTATATCATCACTTTATTATTTTTCAACATCTATAATTATTCTTTAGAGAAATAGCAAAATGTCACTGTTATTTCTATAACTTTTTTTACCACTTTATTCCTGATTAGGTTTGGCTGATCGTGACGCTATCAAAAATTTTTCTGACAAATGATTTTTGTATTAAAACACCTTTAACTGTCGAAATTACACAATTAGGCTTCAAGTATTAATTATAATTAATTCAAACTCAATATATACTTTATTCAAATAATCACTTTCGAATCGTCAAGTTACAGGTCAATTGGTTTTAGATTTTTTTTAAGCTGCCACAGGCTGGAAATGTAGTCTCCACCGAAAAGTACCAGCAAGAAACGTTTAGTTACATTTCATCTACCAGATTTTATTAAATTGCTCGATAGCTATGTAGTACGAGATTTATCGTTAATCTTCATTTTGAACCAATTACTATCGCTTAAGTTTCAAATTCCATACAATTTTCATTCCATTTCATTCGATTTTATAAAATAAAGTTTTACTTTCACATGTTATTATTTCTTTTCAACTAAAATGTCGTTGAATCACTTTACAGCTTTTAGTGAAATTAAAATTGTATATCACTAACATTTACGTAAATATGACACATCTTAATTAATTAGAAAAACTAAGCGCGTTCGAAACAAGCGTGGCTTAAAACTCTTAAGGTTGCTTCTCACTGACGAGGCGAGAAGTGAATGAGAAAGTTAAGTTTAAATGCGGGAAGTTTAAATAAAATTTGATAAGACAAACTTAAAAAATTAAACGTAAATAATTTTTTTTTAGCTTGTTTTAGCATTCTGAATAAGTCTTTTTATTTGATAATATGGGTAATATTGTAGAAATGCATTACGAATAATTAGTCCGCCATCTTGGGTGTTCTGCCATGTTGAATTTAGTGTGATGTCACGGAATTTTTCTAAAAGCTTTTATTTAACTTGCAATGTATGTATGTAAGGATGTTCAGATGGATTAAGCTAAAATTTTGTATGCACGTTTAGATTAGTTGACAATACACGATTAGTTGTGTGACGTCATTCTAAATTCAATATGGCGGACCATCCAAGATGGCGGAACAGTTATTTTAATTCATTTCTACAATGTGGGTATCAAATGAAAGGGTTTGTTGAGACTGACTCGAAAAGTAATGTGACGTCATTTTAAATCCGATATGGCGGAACATCAAAGATGGCGGAATAGTGATTTTAATGCATTTCTACAATATGGGTATCGAATGAAAGAGCTTGTTGAATATTGGTTCCAAATGAAAGGGTTGAGAGGAAGTTAAAGTTGATAAAAAATGCATGTTAAAAAAAAAAGAAAAAGCTTTTTTTGAAATCCCCATGAAATTTGGTGTAGGGACCTCGTAGTCCGAGGCTCTTTGCTGCTGGTCAAGCATACGTGGGCTTAAGTAGGGTAAAAACATCAGAAGGTCTCCGTATTGAAGAGCTAGACTGTTCCAAATTAACCGGCAAACGACCTGGCAACAATGATGCTTTGAATGAGATGAACAGACTCAGAAACCTAGCAAGCGATGACTAAAAAATAATAAATAAAATTTGTAAGTAAAAATTTGTTTCCTTTCTTTTCGGCATTTAATAAAAGCTTTCTTAAAAAAGTTATTTTGTTTTATTTATTTAGTTGTTCTAAGCAAGGCCTTTCATAAGATACCTATATTGTGGGAATTAATTTAAAATAACTAGTCTCATCTTGGGTATTTCGCCATGTTAGGTTAGATTTAGGATGACGTCACACACCTAATCGTGCAATTGTCATCTAATCAAAAGGTATAAATTTTAATTTAAAAATCAACCTACTTAATCGAGTTTTATAAAAATTCTACGAGACAAATCTGTAAGTTTATGCTTTCAAATTGAAAATAATTTTAATATCAGGCAATAAATGACGGAGTTCTGAAGGCCAGATGACAGGACGACCCGGTCTTCCTTGGCGTAAAGAATCGGTACAAAGAATGGCGTGAGAATGTGCGATATAAAATTGAAATGTTAGTACAACATTAATCCATACATTATATTGCTGCAAAAAAGTGTATTATATACTGTTTGGCCAAAATGGATTCCAACATCGTATTCAATTATCTGTTGACTACACTTATTCTTTACTAGGTCTACTAGACATCTTTTTCAGGGTTAAGTACAGTTTACAGGGACATTTTCAACTTGATCATTTACTAGCTGCTCGCGGTTACACTCTCATTTCTAGTTACTGCTTCACTCCTATGAGTCAAAGTGTGATGGAATATAGCCTATAACGTTCTCGTTCTCGTCCCCAATAAACGGGTTATCCAATACAAAATAATTATTCGAAGTAGTTTAAGATATAACCCACTATGTACAAACTTATAGACAAATTTTAATATTAGTACTGTATACCATTAATGGCATGTTATATAAACCGTGAAATAAATTAATTAATAAATTTTGGCTGTTAGTTGCACGGCGGCGATGGTCAATGCTAAAGCTTGTGATAGCGCTAGTCTGCGATGTACATCTTTCGAGTTTTCAAATCACGTCCATCACGTTCACTCCTCGCCGATGTGAAACCATCTTAATATCTATATGGTTCGCACACGAAAAAATTAGGACGGCAACCTCATTAGGTCTACTCATTAGTGAGACTTAATTAATTTCCCTTTTTATATAATTGAGGCGACTTCGAGCATATTTTATGCAATAAATCGTTCGACTTATGAAATTTAGTATCAAAACTTGCCTTTTGTATATGTAAATTAGGAGATTGTTATTTTTGAGCATAATTGTGCGAATTTTAATAACTGAAAATGTTATGTTATTTTCTATTTTATCAAAACAATTTTATGTAGCTTTTAGTTTTAAAACGTTAGAGTGGTTTAATTGATGCGATTTAAATCGTATTAAACAAGTTTTGTTAGATTACTTTTTTTTATGTTTTCAATGCTTTATTTGGCGGTTTATATATATAATATAGTTTTTATTTGACAAACTATGTATGTGCGGCCATGCTTTGCTGTGGCCACGTATGATATTAAAAATTAACAAAGACCTCCTCTCTTGTTAAAGAGAAGGTTTCCAGCCTGATCCCCTATGCGGTTCCAGTGCAAGGCGGATAAACATGATTCAGAATTTCTACCGGCATATGCAGGTTTCCTCATGATGTTTTCCTTCATCTCAGATCTCGAGTTTAAAGACAAATCATTTAGATAATAAAAAAATCATGCTATGTTAAGGTAAATACTTCGGTGAATTTAATTGTAGTGGTGATTCGGAATTCTTTAGTACCTATTCTTTTGTTACCTTGGTTAAAAGCTTGTGTAACTTTGTGCGTATAGATATACATCTATATTAAATACTAGCTGCCGCGGTTTTATACAATATTTATTAAGTCCACAACGCAATTATTCTTGATCCTTACCAAAATCTCAAAGATTTATCGCTGAAATTTCAAATAACTTGTACACGTAAATCGTTTATTGTAAGACGAAAGAAACAACGGAACGAAATCTGATTTTCCGAGGGAAAAATTCGGGAAAATTTTATTCAAAGACACTTAAAGTATAAACAGGATAAAAAAAAATTCGTCACCAAATTTTAATGTGTAAAGTGCACTTCAAAACACTTGTTTTAGATTTATATGTATTTACTATAAAATACTGATTTGTAAATAATAAAAAAATATTAATTTTTCTGGAATAAAAGTATATATATTAAGTATTAGCTAATGATATAGATATAATATTTGACCCAACAAAATGGGTACAGATTTTTAAAGTAATTTTTTTTTTATATTTTAAACTTTCGTGATTTATACTCATATTTAATATAACGGGTCTTATCGCGATAACTAATGGTAGTAATACCTTTTATTGTCCGACGTTTCGACGAAGTAGCATCCGTCCTGGTCACGAGCTGAGTCACCACGACGGATGCGACTTACCATTAGTTATCGCGATATGACCCGTTATATAAATATGAATAAAATTGTATGAACAGATAAATAGTTAAATGACTTAATAACTTGATAGTAAAACTTTTAAATGAAAAGTTTATTTTATTCTTTTTAGCGCGTTTAAATAAAAACTTGTTTTCAAAACATTTTGTTACTTTAAATTTATTTTATTTGGGTTAGGAATACTAGTGGCTGTTCCCTAAATAACGACTACAAACAAAAAAATATTGATTTTTGAGCGACTTGTTGACAAAAAGGAGTGTTCTCAATTCGACGCGTATATATTATTATTTAATTTATACAGATTAAAAAAATATATTTTTTTTATTTCTCTTTGCTGTTTTTATTCATTTTAACAAAATGTTTTAACTACATTAACAAAGCATATTTATGCGGCGTCACTAAGATACATTACAAAGTTCTTTAAAAATTAAAATGGCGGATTTTATACGCTTATAAGGCTGTCGGCCTTTTAATCTTTTCAATTATTCTAGTCTTGTTTTCAAATGTAGTTTACATTAACATTGAATTTCCTGTAAGTTGCCGAGGAATTCCAAATCAGCAGAATCAACAATGTGGTCTGAAATTTATTAACAAACGATGTATGAAATAAACATGTCCCAAAAGCTCTCATAAAGTTCTCGTAGACTTATTTAAGTAAAGAGCAAAGTATATTTTGATTTTATTAACAACTACGGCCTAAAAATAACCTTCAAGGACTCCAGGGGATTCTGAGAGATCGTTTGATGGTTTGCGTATACGTGTTGCCCCACCCCTTGCTTCGCTCTTAGGAGGGGGAGTTATGTTATCTCTAGTGGACGTTTGTAGTGTGGCTATTTTTCGTCTGCATGTGTTACGTATAATCATCTATATCTATACTAATCAATAGAATTTCAAATTAACAGCCCTTTGTTAAAATGATTTAAAAGTATATACGATACTTATATCAAAAAACAATTTAAAATTATTTTGTCTGTCTGTCTGTACATCTGTTTGTTCCGGATAATCTCTGAAACGGCTGGACTGATTTTGACGGGACTTTTAATCGCGAATACCATAAAATATGTTATAAGGCGTAACTTACTCGTAGGCTACTTTTTTAGATATTTTATACGGGCACTAGCTAGTTGGATATAAACAAAGAGAATTACAGAAATACCCGCATTAAACTACGGTACAGCGAGCGAAACCGCGAAGAGAAGCTAGTATTAAAAAAGTAACAAGCTGTTAAAACAAAATACAAAACTAAGAGAAAGCAAATGTCTCTTGCAGGTGATAGGCATATTTATTAAATCAGGCGTTACTTTGCGATGATAATTAGTCACAAAACTACTTCGCTGTAATCTGCGAAACTATCTATCAACACATGCACACACTCACGCACACACAGTCATTACTAGTACATAAATAGTTACAAAATGTAAACAGCTGTTTATGAAATACGATAATCGATTAAAATTATCCACTTAAAGCCAATGTTCTGGATCAATACGCTAGCAAGTTTAGAGGCAAACGGTGCAATCTAATCGAACCAGTTAAGGAAAATGCTCTAAACGGTATTAAATGCTCTAATAACGAGCGAGATATTGCTACAAGTCATAAGCGATTAGCCGTATTTATATTTGTATGTATTAGTATTTGTATGTGAATATCAATTTTAGGCTTCCAACCCAAATATTAGCTGAATGGTAAGACTGTTTGAAACATGGTACAGTTGCAGATATTGTATTAAAACACATACTACGTAACACATTTATGTAACACATAGTACTATTTGTAGTTTTTTAAATTACTTTATTGGCTTATTGTTATTAATGTTGTTAGTTACTTTTTTGTTATTATTTATTATTATTTTTGTCTCTATGTTGTAATAATTTATATCTGAATTTGTCAGTTACATATATTCCAAAAGAACTTATTCTTATTATATATATGAAAAATCAATATGTTCCATTAATCGATTAATCGATTAGAATGCAAATAATTCGATTGTTACGATGACTTTTTTAATAAGTCTTATATTATAATAATTATGGTGTGAAAGTATAATAAACGATCAACCAAGCCTCGTAGAAATTCAAGTAAAATTAACAGAGACCTTAGGATATAATTCTAAGAGATAATCGTCGCATAAAATGTAGTATACCTGCACTCCATACGATGAGAAGCTAAAACCGTAACACACCTTGCATTACTTCCTCTTACGAATATATTTCACATTTTCTCTTAAACCCATTTAAATTTTTTTGTTTGCAAGCTTTTCAAACTATATAAATAAAATAAAGTCGTGTTAGTTCAACCATTTATAACTCAAGATGAGCTACACAGATTTTAAGATTATTGATTGAATTTATTACGCCCCGAATAGCAGAATAACTAATAAAAAATCGGAAATAAAAAATTACGAAGAAAGTTAATTTTCTTCTTTCTAAGACCATACGATGTTTGTCGATTTAGGTAGTATACGTAATAATCGCTGTTGCTTATGGTTGGGGCCATAATCTTCGCAGTCGTTCGTCTTAATTTATTCGGTTCCAATTGCTCGACTCACACCTACGTGGTTCCGTCACAGTTCCTGTTTAATTAAGAATAGGTGCATTTAATATATGCACTAATTAGGTCATTAATTGTAATCAATACATGTTATATATAGTGTTTAATTTGATATAAAAATTTAATAGTTAAACTATCGCTATCGAATCATGTTATAATCTGGCAATTGATTTTAGGTGTTATTATGCGAAGCTATCACTGTCGATTCCTGTTCAAAAATCAACTGTCAAAATGTAAGGACTATATCACAATAACTGTAGCTCATCGTAATTAGCTTGCTATATTAGATTTTTTTTTATATTATAACGCCTCCTTGAAGTAATGAAAATCAGAAATTGTTGATATGTACGTCGTAAAGAATATTAGCAATATATAGACGAATCCCTATATTTTACCATTCGTTTTGTCGTTAGTCTTTCGTGATGACAACAACGATGCGTTTCTTCAAACCTTTATCACTTAATAATATCACCTTAATACTCGTAATTTTTAGCGATATCAAATTTTTTACTACAAAATTTTTTGCTTCGAAACATTTTTATTAAAAAACAATTTTTTAAAGATTATTTGCATCTTCAGTGCAAATAAATTCTCAAATTCAAAAACGAAATTCAAATTAAAATGCGTAATTCTTTTTAATAATCGTATACAATCTATACTAATATTATAAAAAGGTAACATTTATTTGTAATGTTGTACGTTGAGGATAATCTCTGAAACTACCAATCCGATTTGAAAAATTATTTTTGCGTTAGATAGCACGTTAATTAAGAAAGGTTATAGACCATATTACATCACGCTACGACTCACTGGAGCAAAGCATCTACTCGTACCAGTAAAACAACGATAGGTAGATAACATATAATAATTATTCATATATTAAAACAGATTCGATTCTTATTATTTTAGATACAAGAGAAATAAATTTGAGAAAGTGTATTTGAATTCTTAGAATAAGCACACGTCTGGAAAACGCTCAATACCGATCTTTTCTTTTGAAATATAGGTAAATACATACAAACGTAAATCTCTATGGATACGGGATGAAAAGCAGTTTTTCAAGCGCGAACATTCGTAGACATGCTTGGAGAAGCGTTTTAGGTATTTTCTTTTGATCTATAGATTCTTTTCATCTTATGATGAGGTATGTGTACCTCGTTAAGTGCTTTTACTAGTGTAGCCTAGATGTTATCGGGTAATTTCAACTTCGATTTAGAAGAATTTCGTGTTAGGCGAGAATTACATTTGTAAGTTTTACTCTCGTAATTGATATAAAAAAAAACCTAATAACAGATACGTAGTAAGTAATTGCGAAAGTAAATAAGCACTTACAGTAAATTACAAAAAACTTATGCAAATCTTTATAAAACTCTGTCACCAAAACTTAATGTAATACTCGCCTTAATAATAAGCCATCTTTAACCCTTAATTATTCGCGTGGGGTGTCTGACACCCCAGACCTTGTTTTAAAGCCTATAACGCTTTCAAATTTAAATTTACCGCGTTAATTCTTTTAGTAGCTTCGTATAAGTGCATGATCTATGTAAATCGGTCGCAAACGATGCTCGATTGTGTGTGGTTGTGCTTAGAGAGTGCGTTTGGTGTGTGTCACACCCCACGCGAGCGTTTACGTGGTATAAATTACGAGTAAGTATGTGATAATTTTTATTAGTGTAATGCATAATAATGATGTGTGTTATTTATTTCTTTACCGCTTAACCTTAAACCTTATATTTTGTCAATATTTAGTTTAGATTCACAATGCCTTGTGTACTAAACGACCAAAAAATTGCGAACCGATTAGCAGAAGAAGAAGAGGCTATTGACAGCGCTTCTGAAGTGAACAAGAGTAGGCTCTTTCTCAAGTAAATTGAGAAGTAAATTACAGAAGTAAATTATAGTAAGTGACCATAACAGGAATTCTGAGCAAGGTGAAGGTGAAATTTGAACTTCAGAAAGTTGTATAAAATCGGAAAATTCATTTTATCTCGGAAAAGATAAATGCATAATAATTATCTTGCTTTCTACTATGCACCATGATAACAACGTTGAGGGCGACGAACAAAAACCGGAAATTATTATATTATACATATTATAATCATACAAAAGCAGGAGTTGATACAAATGATAATGTAGGAAAATCACAAATCGATGGCCTATGGTTATATTTTTTCGTCAGTTCAACTTCTATTGTATCAACTCCTATATAATTTAAAAAGCCATAGTTTATGCCAATATATCAAGAACAACATTTCTAAAGGAGCTGACTGTCAATTTAGTCAAATCTCATCATAGGTACACTATCCCGGATATTGCAAAAGCGACTGAAATGAATTCATGACAATGGTGGTCATGATTTACCTTCTGGAACATCTTCATACAGAAGATATCATAACTCAAATATCAAAGAATCAAAGACAGAAAAAAAGACTGTGTGCTCCAAATGCCAAAGACATGTATGCAACGAACACATGATTGTTGTCTGCCAAAATTCTAATGAACAAAATTGATATTTTCGTTTTGTTATTTTAATATATTATTATCAGTTTGTTTAGTTTAAAAAAGAGATTAAACGTTAATTAAGACATAGGTTTAAAGATAGTAATTAATAAAAGTCTGATTTTGCATGTAAATATTGTTTTATTTCTACAAAGTATAACGGGGTGTTGTACACCCCACGCGAGTACTTATGTAAGTTTTTTAGCGCGAGTAACTAAGGGTTAAACAGACTCTAAATCACAAACATATTAATTTGTAATGTCAATTGCGTAAGTCAAGTCGAAAATTCACAAATCAAAACCAATACAAATATTTGCAACCTCATATGGTCAAGACTGTTTTTAAATTGAAATACTATAATTATAAATAAAAAAAATAAACAGTGATTCACACAGTTGAAAGATAAAGGATCTGAGATTCCAGGTAATCTCCTAATCTGCCTCCAAAGATTGTGCTACCTAATCTATACACTTCCCTTGCAAAAAACTATAAAACGTCACTTCTTAATAGCGTAAGATATTATCATTGGAGCAATGGCACAACTGGTGCGATACTGGAAAATTTAATAGCGAAAATATAAAGTACTACTAAATTTAATTAATAGCTCGTTCAGCTTTAAGTATTACTTTCATTGCTTCTTTGAATTGATAGTTATTGAGACAAAGTTGGACGCTGATATGCAATACTGTGTCAAGCCACACGAACTTCATTTGGGAAAATGGCGTCTCAAGATGTCAAACCTATTCTTAATAATTTTTAGGGTTCCGTAGTAAAAAACGGAACCCTTATAGTTTCGCCATGTCCGTCTGTCTGTCTGTCTGTCTGTCCGCGGTTTCGCTCCGAAACCCTTAATACCAGAATGCTGTAATTCGGTATGAGTGTACATATGAATTACGCCGAGAAAGTCGTACAATAAAATCTTTAAAATATTTTTTGAATAAGTATTTATCCATATTTTCTTTTCGTTTTGATTAAAGCTGTAATTTATTAAACGCGGGTTTATATATTGAATATATTATGTAATAAAAAGTTTTTAAAAATATAAGATTATTGTATAAACTACAAAATAAGGAACGAACTGGAATTTCGATACCGTATCAAAATACACCAATATCTCTGAATTTCACTTTTTGTGGGTTGAAACATTATTGCATATCAGCATCCAGTTATGCTTTGTATGTCATTAATGTCTAAAGATATTTTCTTAACAGTGTTTAAAGAAACATTTACTGTGTTTTAGATTCTATGATAATGATTCAGTAGATTTAATAAATACTTCTTCACGACACGTTATCGAGTCAAAATATAAAAAAAAAACATTTCGCTTCATCGATATATTGCTTCAGCTATCCAATTTTATAGACTCAAGGTTATCTATTTAACTGTAAATTGGAATAAATAGGTCTATTTAATACTTTTAAGATTTTGTCGGAAATAAAGTTTTTTATTTCTAAACAAGTATTATATTCTTTTTTTTCTATTATTTCACAAACCATTCGTTTTGTATTTATATTGTCCTAATAAGACCTAAATGGAAAAATAATTAACATACAAAAACTCCAAAGAAGTAAAACTTTTAGAGTGACAACAATTTACCGCAATACGAAGAACAGTACCTACATCCTTTAACCAAATTCTTAATATAAAAAAAAAAACAATCTAACGCCAGAATTTCTAGATGCCAACAATGAAAGATTAAACTTGAAAGTATTGACCCATTATTAAAACTGGTCACAACAGTTGGTTTAAGAAATACAGAAGTCTATGATGACAATAATTTATTGTCAGGTCATTTACTTCGACAAAATAACTCATGCCAGATTTTCTGATGCAAAATACATTCTACCCTTTTAACTGGGACAGTTATACATTATATTAATTGAGACGCCCAAAATTGTCCCCAATATTTAATTAAACAACTTATTCTAAGAGTCACTTAAACCTTACCAACAAGCTTGATCAAGCATGGTATAAATCAACGCCATACTTAGGTTACCATAAGTTTACGATAAGTATCACAAAATATTACGTACCAAAATTTAGCCCAAAATACAGAATAAGGTATACATTTTTATCTGAGCCAAAAACTCTTTTAATAAAATAAATAAAAATTAAGGTATTAAATCAGTCGTAAATTTGTTTTTCAGTAAGTCAATCTAGCCATTGGAGCTAGTGTTACTTAATGGAGTTGATATTATATTTTTGAATTGAATTGATATTATAGTTACATTAGGATGATTTGTGACAGACGCGTTGGCGCAATGGTCACTGCAACTGACTAAAGCGCTAACGGTCGCGGGTTCGATTTGTTTGTGTTAGTGTTGTAAGTATTTCCGGACCCCCGACACAAGGTCATGAGATCTTAATGGGGGCCTTTGAGTGTGATGCGTTATTTATTTATTTGTAATAAGATAATGTAGTTAACTCTATAAACTTTAATTAGCATAATTATAGAAATGGACGTTCTTAGATGTCTGTTGTGTTTGTTTTAAAATGAAGAACTTCTGTATACACAAAACAAATATGTTAAAATATTAATAATATGCATCAATATCTTTTTACTATCGTGTTTTTTTTTTACAATCTCGTTCAAAACTCACTATATCGAGTTGTCCGTCTAAAACAAATAGTAGTATCATCTATAAGTGTGGGAGACGATCGTAAATTAGTCAGTGGCGGGCAATTTGCGCCACCTTTGATTAAATTCGCACCCTAAAGTGATTTGTGGCTCTCTGAAGACAGGGTTCATCTGATGACGTCAGAAGGAAAAGCACTAAACTGAGAGCAGAAAAGTGACGTTATAAAACCATTCATATTGGATCTTTCACGCATTCATCATTTCACTAACACTTTCTACGTCATCTTCTTTTTCATTCTTTCTCTTTTAGAGCTTCAGAATCTCTTATTAATTCTTTACATCGCTATTCGAACGAACAATTTATTTGTGGCTAGTTTGGTGCTGCAGGTGTCACGTTACTCGCTATTTTCATAAAAAAACTTTATTTATTCTTCAGTTATCCTACGATCATGTCCCATTAAAAATTACTTTGAAGTATTCTGGAAGAATATCTTCTCTCGCGTAAATGCAAATTGTGAAACCAACTTCCATTTAATATTTCCCTTAAACTTACTTTAGTATTGCACATGTTTATGGTGATGGTTATTATAAACCAGACGACCATATTCATTTTCGGACTTAATATAAAAGATTCTTTCTATACATATTATATACGAGTTGTTTGTTTGTTTTTTTGAGCGCGCTAATCTCAGGAATTACTGGGTCGAATTGAAAAATTATTTTGTTATTAGATAGTTTATTTATTGAGGAAGGCTATAGGCTATTTTACATCCCGCATCGACTCATATTAGAGAAGAAGTAACCATAAACGCGAGTGAAACCATAAGGGACAGCTAGTTATATATACATTCTTCTTATATATAAAAGACTCTTCGTGCAACTGTCAGTACTACTAGTGTGTTCTAGCCATGTTATTTCACCATGAACAGAATATCCAACCAAATAAAACATTTATGGTAATGAGTTGTGTTTTTGATCCTTTAATTTTCCACTCTTGGAGGAGGAATATTTTCATCATATTTGGATGCTGATAAGCAATAATGTGTCAACCCGCAAAAAGTCAAATTTTGAGATATTGATGTATTTTGATACTACGTCACCTATTTAACATTATTCAAAAAAATTTCAAGGCATCTAATCAAAATAAGTATGGAAAAAAGTATCTTAACTCAATGTTTCGACTTTCAGGTGCGTTCCATATTTTGCAATTTATAAAATAATCTCAAATATTTAACAAACTTATTATTAGATAAGATATTAAATAAATGTATCTGCTTTTGATTCAATATACATTTTATGAAAATAGAAAAGAAAAGATGAATATATACGTCTTCAAACAAATTTATTGAGTATAGGTTTGACATCTTTAGACGCCATTTTCATTTATGTCGTCACCATATCAATAAAAAAAGTATTCGCAATTGGCATAACGTACACACATAAAGAAATCAAAGGAACCTTTTGAACTTGGTCTCAAATGTAGAAAATATATTAGTAACTAGCTGGGCCCGAGCTTCGTCTGCGTCTTTGTGCATGCAAAGTCTCAGCCCGATCGGTTTAAAATTAACATAGTTTCATACAAACCTTATCCCCTATTTTATCCCCTTGGAAGTAGAATTAATCAAAATCCATTCTTAGCGGATGCCTACGTCATCTATCGTTGTCTTAGATTTTCGCGATTATTATTCATTGAAATAAAACTATTTCAAACGGATTTAAATCGCGTATATTTATTTTTATCATCCCGACGTTTCGAGCACTTTGCAGCGTTCGTGGTCACGGGTAGACCTACGTCATCTACCTGTATGCCAAACGTCAGCCTGATCCGTCGAGTGGTTTGATATAGATTAGAATTACATCTAAATAAATTGTATAAGTGGAAAACTACTGGACTTTAACCACAAGTAGGTGATTTGAGCCAAACGAACAACAAGGCTTTTATTATTCATTTATTCATTTGGTTTATTCATTCGCTTATTTGAATAAAAACAGTTCGTATCGAACGAGTAGACGATGTATCCATTAATCCTTATAAGCTTTACACTCGCTATATCTGTGTAAAGGACTAGCTGCCTTCACGGTTTCATTCGCATTTGGACGCGGATACGCAATACTATTTCAAGCCACACGGACTTCGTTTTGAGAAAATGACTTTAGAAGTCAAACCTATTCTTAATAAATTTGTTTAAAAACGTAAGTATTCATCTTTTCTTATTTATTTTGATAAAATGTATGTTGAATCAAAAGCAGATTTGTTTAATATGTTATCTAATAATAAGTTTTTAAATATTTGAGATTATTTTATAAATTGTTAAATATGGAACGCACTTAAAATTCGAAACATTGGGTTAAGAAACTTTTTTCCATACTTAGTTTAGATGATTTGAATTTTTTTAATAATGTTAAATAGGTGACGTAGTATCAAAATACATCTACATCTCCAAATTTGACTTTTCGTGGGTTGATAGATTATTGCTTATCTTATTATTATAACACATTCTTTGTTATCTGTATTATTGTTAGTACTTTGCTCCTGTGAGTCGTAGCGTGATGTAATAAAGCCTGTAACTTTCTTCAATAAACGGGCTATATACGGGATCAGTAGTTTTAGAGATTGCTTCCTATATTCTAACTTACAAACAAATTTTATGTCTTTACAATATTAGTATAGACGAACTGTTCCACTAAAGAACTTCCTTTTTAATGATGAAATAAATATTTTCTGTTTAATTAAATATCTTTAATATCTTAATAGAGCCGAAATGACCTAGTGTTTAGAAGACGTCGATTTTTACCGATGATCGCGGGTTCAAACCCCGGCTAGGACCGCTGCTTTTCCAAGTGCTAAATTTGTGTTTAAATTCATCTCGAGCTCGGCGGTGAAGGAAAACATCGTGAGGAAACCTGCATGTGCCGGGAGAAATTCTGATACATGTATATCCGCCAATCCACAGTGGAGCAGCGTGGTAGATTAAGCTCTACACTTTCTCCATAATAGGAGAGGAGGCCTTTGCTCAACAGTGGGATATTTAGAGGCTGCTACTAATATCTTAATAATACTGGCACAGGTAATTTATTTATAGCAAAGTAAATCCTATTTCTTAAAAAAATAATATGTTCTGCATACAAATTTTCATTCCGTTATTCATCGCATTCAAGTTTTAGTTTCAATATTTAAAGATTATTAAAGAATTAAAGAAATAGAATAAAATCATCTTTTGGTTAAATTATCAAACACTACCGAATTTTAAGAAGCCATTAAAACTCATGCTGCTAAAGTGGGGTAGAAATTTACTGTGCTAAAGACTAGATACAACTCGTTGACTACAGTTACACACTGTTTCGATTTGCACAGAAAAATTGCTTTAAGTAAGTTAACGCTAATAGTTACTGTGTTTCGTAAGATGAGTAAGTTGAAAGTTTTCACTTCCTGTCTCTCCCTTCTAGTCTTATTCGTTTTAATCCCTTATTCCATTGTAAATCGGTAATGCATTTGTGTCTCGAATATTCGAGGGTGTTGATCACTTTACACATGCTTTATTCCCTACTCGGTGATCAAGTATTACCATAATTGATGAAATATTCACATTAAGACCATCACCAACACATTACTTCTGCTGTAAGTTAATGAGAAGTTGTATATCCTACTGATTCTAGATGATATTGTAGCATCAGGTCAAGGTTTCGCAATGATATTATTTTGATATCATTCATAGTATACTTTCATGCTGAATAGACCAGTAGAAGTAACTCAGATCCATTTTTAAAACTAGTAAAGATCTGATGACCTTGAAACGTCTAAAAGATCTCCATGCAAGATTCTAATGACCATCTCGATTACATAAGCTTTTAAATAAAAAATCGCATCAAGATTGGTACATTAGTCAGAGAGTTACGAAGACACACAGACACGCACGTCAAATTTATAACAACCCCCCTTTTTAATCAGGGATTAATAATACGAAATATTTTGAGTTTTGATGGCAAATTAAAATAAAGAAATGTTTAAGAAATTGGGCGTAAAATAATATCCATCGTGTAAAATAAACGACAGCCACACGTAAACATCTGAGCTAGAAGAGATTTATCATTACCTAAATCCAGTTTCGTGTTTCTAACGTGAGATAAAAGCTATCCCCTATTTTTTACCTACCACTTGTTTTTCAGACGCCCATAATAAAATAAATGTATTATACGGGCCGGAAATATAACGAGCAAATTTTATATTAAATAGTAATTTTGTAAGTAGAACGGAGTTGCCAATTTTGAAAAAAGAAGTAAAATGATAAAAGCAATGTCATTTTTTTTTACTTCTATGCGCTACAATTAGATAATAAGCAATAATGTGTCAATCAACAAAAAAATAAATTTGGAGTTATTATATATTTTAAACTTTCGCGATTTATACTATTCATATTTAATATAACGGGTCTTATCGCGATAACTAACTGTAGTAATACCTTTTTATTGCCCGACGTTTCGACGAAGTTACATTCGCCGTGGTCACGAGCTGACTGGTGTACCGCGCGCCCTCCGGCGACGAGTGCGCGAGTTTTCTTCGCCTACCCTCACAATTTTAATATTGTCTTTACCGTTATTATAATGCTAGGAGCACACTACACAACACAATCGGTTCGCGCGAACATTGTTCGAGTTACTTCGGAGTTATTGATATATTTTGATTCAGTTCTATTTAACATTATTCAAAACAATTTCAAGTCATCTAAACTAACAAAGTATTGCTTGTCACCGTTTAATTGAGGCTTTTAAAAAGTTACTTGTAGTACATAAGATATTTTTTGTTAAAAACGAGATTTCAAAATATTCTTTATTATCAAAATATATATCGATTTCTCGATTCAACTACTTCAGTTCCAAACAAAATAATAACCGCATCAAAATCAGACAGACACTGTGTCAGACAAACACACGTCAAACTCATAGCATCCATTTATCGGCATGGGTTAAGATACAAATAAACTCACGAAAATTCGACAATATTTCCAAACGTATGTTTCGCAAACCTTCAGATAAAGTGGAAAATAACATAAGCTGTATATTCACGCATTTTATTTCATTACGGCCGACCTTTGTGAGATGTTACGTTGATAATTTTGAGAAAATTGCATGGATTCGTATGTATATTCCTTTAACACTTTTATACGTGAAGGGGGAAAATGTATCTCATTTTGCGAAGAGAAAATTGTTATGAATAAGTTATGCTATTGATAGCGTTGAGGTATGAAATGATAATTTATTATTGTAACTGATATTATAAGCGCGGATGATGATTTTTTATCCGACTGTTTGACGCAAAGAAGGGTAATGTGTTTATCCGCCTCTGTATGAGGTACGTAGTTTTGTGCCTTTAGCTCTATTTAGACCAAACGCGTGGATCGATTTTGATTTAAAATAATATAAAGTTAAAAAATAAAAATCGACCATCTAATAATTGTTGCCCATTCAACGAAACCCAATACGATACTTCTACTGTAAGTTGAGTCCTGCTGATTCCAGGTGATGCTGCTGATGCGCAGTAAGTTAAGGTTACGCAACTATGGAATTTTAAAATAATTCATAATATAGTAAATATTGAGTTGATCAGATCAGTAGAAGATGCTCTGATCCTTTCAATAAAATAGAATAGATATAGATCCTCCAACAATCGAATATATATTCATAAATTATAGCTTAAAACCAATTCATTCAATTCAAAATTGATGGTTATTTTTTATATTATAAATGACGACATTCGCAGTCATAGATGCCCATCCCTTTTTTATTTTAGTGAGTGAAGCTTAGAACTACCTTAGAATCCAGCTTACGATCTCTAAGGACGTGATTTCGAACCTGATAGTCTGTCAGTTTTTATATACATTTTTTTTAATTTTGGATCATTCTTTAGGGAGGTATGATGCCACAAACAGACACACAGATATACGCATCTTATAACAATTTTTGGGGGGTAAATATAGTCTAATACGTCATTACCCATGGGCCAAATCTCATCATTCAATCTATATCTTTTAAAACCAATTCTGCAGTTTAAGTGTGAAAAAGTAACAAACATACAAACAAGCAGACATAGAGTTACTTTAGCTTCATAATATTAAATTAAACTAGCATCTATATCAGGAAATACCGAACACGATTGGTTTATTAGCTCTTCTGAACTGGAAATCCTCGATAAACAGGAAATTACGTTAAACCCTTTGTCAGGAAATCTAGTTACACACTGCTAGTATAGAAAAGTAAAGAAAGAGTTGGCAACAATCCCCTTTGCAGGATATCCGGCGACTTTCTTCTGGATACGGGAATTCATTTATCTATGTGTATATTTTTAAATTAATGCCTATGTCCCTTGGTCACGTCGTAACTTTAGAATGACTATCCCGATGTTGTTCATGTGTTTTTTTTTTTAAGTTTTATGTTAGGACAAATGGGCGCTGATAAGCAATACTGTGTCAAGCCACACGGACTTCATTTTGAGAAAATGGCGTCTAAAGATGTCAAACCTATTCTTAACAAATATGTTTGAAAAAGTACATATATATCCATCTTTTATTTTATTCTTTTGTAAAAGCTATAATAAATTGAATTCTGACTGATACATTTAATATATTAATTTTATAATATTAATTTTGATAATGAAAACGTATGCTGATGCTGATAAGCAATACTATGTCAAGCCACAAGGACTTCATTTTAAGAAAATGACGTCTAAAGTTGTTAAACATATTCTTAACGAATTTGTTTTAAAAAGTAAATATATTCATCTTTTCTTTTCTATTTTGATAAGAGGTACAATTAATTAAAAGTAGATTGATACATTTAATATATTATCTTATAAAAAGTTATTTAAATACCTATTTGAGATCATTGTAAAAATAACAAAAAATGAAACGCACTTGAAATTCGAACCAATTAATCAAGAAACTTTTTTCCGTACTTATTTAATTTATATGACTACAATTTTTTTGTATAATGTTAAATAGGTGATGCAGTTTCAAAGTACATCAATATCTCCGAATTGACTTTTTGTAGGTTGACACATTATTGCTTATCAGCATCCAAATATTGTACAACCTTCTTGTATTTTTACCTTTTGACGTAGAACACAAATAATATGCGACTATCGTTTGTCTATCTCAATAAAATGTATATTATAATTTGATCTCGCCTTCTTATTTGCAGCTTACCGCTCAATATCTAATATAGGGTATACTCCCTTTAAAATAATTAACTAAATCGATGAAGCAGTTTTTGAACAATGCACGAACATGCTCAAATGACCATAGGTGAAAATTACACAGGGAGATTTTATTCTCGTAACGGATATAAAAAAAACTGAATAACCTTTTAACAGATACATCGTAAGTAGTTATCAAATTCAATGCACTGACAATTAGGTGCAAAGCACGACCAAGCAACTGATGGAAATATTAGCTGATGCTCGCGACTTCGTTTGCGAGGACTGATGCCTACGTCATAGTAGCTTTATGCATGCAAAGTCTTAGCCCAATCAGTTTATAATTTACAAACTTTCATCCCCTATTTTATCCCCTTGGAGATAGAATTAATCAAAATCCTTTCATAGCGGATGTCATAATATCTACCTGCAAGCCAAATTTCAGCCCGATCCGTCTAGTGGTTTGGGCTGTGATATAATTACTGATATACTAAGATTTATGAAAGTCTGAGAGCAAAAGTTATAAGTGTAATTCTTGTCTTAGATATGAGATGTATAAATCTAAACCAATTACCATAAATTAAATTCAGGCAAACATCGCTAAGTTTTTCTAGATTTAGGCAATCTTCAGGTTCATTAAGTTTTCCTGTGATATTTTGTAGCAATCGGATCACCAAATTTTTTTAGCAAACGGATTGCTTATAGCTGTATCTAGGTAAAAATATTTAATAAATTTAGCTCTAATTTCTCACGTAAAAAGATTATTTTCAACTGACTAAAAATGAGATTTTCAATTCTTTGATTTGTTCCTCAGAACTTCGTAATTTTTGACCAAATTTTTTTGAAAATTTGTTTGTGTCTGAATTTTTATGAAAATATTTTTAGTAGTTTGGATTTTAAATCAAAATAACTGGAATAAGTACGTATTACTAGCAAGTGAAATTGCGTATTTTGTTTTCAAAGATGCTTTTTGTTTTTTTTTTTTTTAAAAGTCTTAATTATCTACCAAGCTAAGCGAAAATTTTCTGGGTGGAAGACTTTTAATTTAGACGTTAAATTCTTAAGTCGAGTAAACAAAATTACCCTAATTAAGAATATTTTTAGACGCTGCTAACAGACATCAAAATATTAGCCTAAAAGATAAAAAACATGCAACTTATTTACGAAGAAATTCTTAATCTAGTAAAGTAACTGAAATATTGTAACAAATATTTATCCAACCTTAAATTTTAATGTTTATTTAGGAAAATGAAATAGGAATTTTTTAATTACATATTTCAACTCAGCGTTATTTATGTATATTATGTAATGTAAAAACAAAAATTGCTGTCTTTAAATTGTTCTCTTATGGAAGGAGTTTTATTAAAACTAAACCGATTTAAAAAAAATCTCACAACAAAAAAATATATTCCACTAATAAATAAAATATAATAAAATAGTTTATTGTTGTGTTATAATATATTACATTACATATTACAATAAAATCATTGAAGATTAAATACTATAATTATATAAAATAAAAATTAACGCCATCTATCGACAGGCGCGATCGAAACTACCCAAGAAGCGGCGACGTGTGTTACCAGTTGAACAGCCTCGAAGAAAACGCGACGCTAGCGCCTCCAACCGAAGAGTGAACGCAGTTAAACACCCCGTGGTTCTGAAGGAGTTACCCGGGAACAACAAGTTCGGTGAGTTCTCGTAGAGGTACCTTTCAGTACCGATAGATGGCGTTGTTGGGCACATTCTCTCTCTAATTATGCTTACCGTTTACGTTAGTTCATGCAAATGGAAAACGTTACATCAATCAATTTAATACTTTCTGTCAACAAATGTCTACAGGTATTATAATTATTACTAAACCGATTTTAAAATATTTATTTTAATTAAATTTCAATGTTTGTACAGCTATGCTATTCTAAACCCTTAAAAAGTAAATAAGTACAAAATTTCAAATAATATATTTTTACTTTCCTACTACATCATATATATTATTTTCTAATTATATTATTAAAAATATATTCTTGACTTTTGACCTAATTTTATATTTTCATTGTCATTTTTAGGTGTTAACGGTATGAACATGATAAGCTTAGCGCTCCAGGGCCCGTCAAATCTGCTTCGTCCACCGGCCACCACTCAACCCCTTCAAGCAAGAGCGCCTATAGGTAAAACAGCGAAACAACCTGTCATTGTCATTTACGCCTCTCCTAGACACAAGCCCTCAGAGCCTACCCAGAGGCAAATAAATTTTTAACTTACCAAAATTACCGTTTAATTTAAGTTAATAAATATTATTTAATAAACTAAATAAACTAAATCATTATTTTTCACTTTTCGAGCGAAAACTCGCATGTGTCGAAAAAAATTCTGAGATATATATATATATATATATATATATATATATACGCCAGTCAGTGGAAGGGGTTGGCGTATTAAGCTCCTATCCTTCTTCTAAATAGAAGAAGAGGCCTTCGCCCAGCAGCTTAACATTTACAGGCTGTAAATATACTCTGTATTCTACATACCATATTATCTCAATATTATATACCAAAGAAAAACGGTTGAGATATTAAATTTTCCATATTTTTTCCAGTCGAGAGCCCGATTATCAACACGCAGTGCGGTGCTATATCACTGGCGTCTCTGCAACCACCTTTGATGACCGCCCCACCCCTGCAACCGAGACCTGCAACCACCGGTTCCTTAGATCTGATGTTACCCTTGCAACCAAAATTATTACCCGGTTACAATTTACAATCATCGTTTCTATCCAGCACCCTTTCAACCGTTCGTCCGCCAGATATACCTAAAACCGATAAAAATGACTATTACAGACCAAGTGTTGATGTTATAGTCGAAAAACCAGAATCTATCACAGATTCCGTTAGAGACAATGTTAATAATGGTGATAGTTGTGAAAATTTAGATAGAGATGACATTGTAAATAACGTTGAAGAAAATGATAACCATATTGTGAATGAAGAACTAAATGAAGAAAATGTGACTGTAGATTCAAAAGATGAAATAAATTCTAATGTTATAGATATTACGGTCGATACAAGTTTAAATTGTAGTTCGAATGATAACAGTCCTAATAATAATTCTTATTAAGTATTCTTTAATGTAAATAATTTAATTGGTGTTATAAAATGTCTCAAATTAGATTAGACTTAAATTCAAAAAGTAATATGTATAAAATATAAAAAAAAAAAACCTTGACAACTTACTAAAATAAAAATTAGTGTTCACAATCATAAACCTTTTATTGCATTTGAAGAACATGTTAAAAAAATGGTAAAAATTGTATAAATTTCTATTTAAAAAGTTTAAAAAAAAAACTTAAAATCAATTCTCATCTTGACCAAAGTAGAATAGTTGTTATTAGTTTATAAAACAAGAAAATTTTGTATATTTTGTAAAATGAAAGACGAAACAGTGATCATATTGTACAATTATAAAATTGTAAATATAATATCTCATTGATATTTCCAAATTTAATATAGCTATAGAATATGTCAAAACTTATAATAATATTTTTTTTTCTATAATCTAATTAAAAATAAAACATCAGATATATTTTGCAATTTATAGTTACAATATAGATGATTAAGATATGCCAAATGTATTTGAAGAACTATTTTTGGTTTATTATAAGATAATACTAGATCGTTGTACTTATATGTATATTCTTCAATCTCATTTACGGCAGCGATACTCTAATCTAACGATTAAATATTCAAACTAATAAAATGGAAATTCGTAGGAAATATTTCAAACTCTGAAGCTAAAGGAAGTGCGCATACAAATTGCTTCTTTTTTTACTAAGTTTAGGTTTATAAATAAATATGAGTATTATGTGATACCATTGCAAGAATTTCAAGGTCATAATAGTATTGAATTAAAACATTTTTTTTATTGACAATTTGCGATTAAGCCAAATTAGGAAAATAAAACTTCATCTTATGCATAATATCGTTGTGTTCATTTATTTACTATATCAATGATGTTGCGTTACTAATTTTATTAATGTTGATCTTTATAAATATGTTCTTGTTTTTGTAAAAATGTTTTAAGTGGTCAAAGGTTCTATGTGACTACAATATCTATCTTTATTGTAAATTTTTTTATTTCTTTTAGCTTAATAGTATAATATTAAATAAGTCTTTATTTTATATTGTTGTCGTTAGTAACATTATTATTTCTTTCATTATCTAATTGTATATCAGTGTCAAGATTATTACGTGCTGTATTTTATTCTACAGTTCGTTATTTTCTTAAAAGACGCTTTCCTTTTAGTATACGCAATTCCTTAGCTGTAAGGAATGTGCCCCTTGGGTATGGAAGCGAAAGAAATTGAATTTTCTTTACCTCCACAAAAAAAGGTTAAAATATAAACAACCGAGTAAATGTGCCAAATAAAACGTAAAACTTCTAGTCAAAATAAGTTAGGATATAGAAAATCATGGCTGTTAAAATGTTCAGCTTGGGAATCAAGTTGAACGTTTAGTGTCGTTAAAATACGACGTTTGTCTCGTGTAGATAAAAATATTCGAATGTAAATATGAAAGGACGAAAAAGTAAAAGAAACATTAGTAAATGGTAATGTAATTGGTTTATCCCTTGAGGTTTTATCAAAGATATCATCTGCGAATTGTGATTCTTTTATTTTTGGGTAAAATTTTAATCCACTGTTAAATTCTTCCTTTGTTCTTTATTTTATACTTAAATGCTTCATCACGTTCATTTCTTTATAGTTATGTTACTTAATGTCGTTTTACCGTGAAAAATTAAATTGTAAAACATAACAATTTTTCTTAAAAATTATTACGTTGACCATATATAATAGTTGAAAATTGAAAATGCATGGAATACTAACGCCAATGTATTTTAAACTGAAAACGATGTTATAACTTATAAGTGCCAAAATAATATGATATATTTATTCCGATTAATTTCATCTGTTATATCGTATACCGCTGTTAATTATAGTTGAAAAACTCTTGATTTTTTTTATTCGTGTAGAAATAGTTTAAAGATTATTGTCTAAGAGAATACAGATTATCACGTGGCGCTATCACTATCGCAACGCGATACATTTTGACACTTGAATCGTTTCGTTAGAACAAAAATCAGAAAGCAACTGTCTAAATGTATCGATAGCGGTATCTCACCGTAATTACCCTGCTGGTCATATAACACGGCGATTTCATCATTTAAACAATTTATGATACAAATCGTTTACAAGGCTAATACAAAAATACTCGAAAGTTCCAACGTTCATTACTAGCAAATACATACAAAACATTGTTAACGTTTTAAGTTATTTTGTTTTTTGAGAAAACATTTGAATAACAATATGTATGTTAGTCCAAATGAATAACTAGATTAATCAGCAACGATTTAGTTTAATTGCTGTAAAATGTAAATTACTCAGATTTATAAATGTCTCTATGATAAGTGTGGTTAAAAGCTGGGTCCGCACCAGACGATCTATTTACCGGTGATCCGTGACGATCGGGTGGTGTACCTTCCTTAGCCAAGAACAACTAAATCGAGTGCGCTAATGGATAATGGTGATGTTTTTTATGAATATAGCAGACAAAGGCAACAGGCAGTCACAATAAAATCTAAAATAATAGCAAAATTAATAATTGTATTTAAATTTCATATGTACCAATATATTTCTGTTATCGTTTTGTAAATTTAAGTAATATAACCTTGCCTAATATTTATATCTGTTACTATCACGATGTGAATTAATATAATCTTTGAAGCTTAGCGCATTTGTCGTACATTTTTATCTATGGAAGCCTTACTTCTTTTAACGTTGTATTGTATACTCTTTGGGCACGACCACGGTATGGAGTGCGAACTCCAATTCACGCGCTGAGATCGTGCCTCGGATCGATGTGTGATGGATCGAGCTCTTGCCATGCCGCGCCATTCGGAGCGCGATAGATCGTCCAGTGTGTACCCAGCTTATGATTTTAGGATTCAAAAATATTTTTCTAACGTTACAGATTTATTTGTGAAGCTCGAATTTGGTACTTTGCGAGATATTGTGTTCACAGAATACCACATTTCGACGCGGTTAATAAAGATTTTTATTGTAAAAAGATTTTATTATTTAAATAAATCGAAATTTTAAATTGATTATGATTTTTATTTATATTCTTAAGTGTTTATTTCTTAGATTATTAGAAGATTATATAATCAGTAGGTACAAAATATTGAGTGCTAACAAGGTTATGTGTTCTGATCTGTTTGTCCTAAGGGTCAAAACACATTTTCTCGTTATTTGCATATGCACATTTTTTTTATTGATTTTGAATAAAAAATCAAAAATTTTCACGAAGATGTGACATCGAATTGTGGAAATCACGTCATAATATGCCACGGAGTGACGTCATAACACGGTCATAAACTTTAAACATGAATGTACAAGAGATGTTATTAATTTTTAAAATACATTTTTTTACAATAGCTTGTTTTTAATTAACAAAACGAGAAAGATTCATTTGTGTAATCATGGATTTACCGATTGAATACAGATGTTTAATTATTCTTTTTTTATATGGTAGCCTTTTATACCATCAGAATATTGTTCTGTATAAAAGTTGAAATTATTGGAAACTTTTTTCGCTAATGAGAGAATCTCTTCAACGAATTGCAGAAAATTGCTTGATATTTATTATTATTAGCCACAAGTATAAAACAAAAAAATATAAGCATTCTTCTTGTATACTCAAAAACTGGTACAAATACTGTGGTAGAACCTAGCGTTAGCCCATTATTACCTGCATAGAGCCTGGCTCGAACGTGGCAGCACCTCACTTTCACAGACGATCCGCGTGTAGTAGCCAATATAGCTGCATTTCAGAGGTAGAAACATAACGTAAATCATCTTCCTTCATTCTTATGTAAGCTGGCAACGCATTTGTAACAGTTCTGGTAGTGTTGCTATTCATACTATACAAAAATAATAATAATAAAGACGGCACGCATAGTGAGGAGGTTCCTCAGCCTGGAGCTCTAGCTGCTGGACGCTTGAGAGTCATCTCCGCGACCAGTAGATAAATCTATTCTATATATTTTTAATTTTTTTATATATATATATATATATATATATATATATATATTGTAAATATATTTAAAGATGTACGAAATAAGTAAAAAGAAAAAATAATAATATTAACTTTATTAATTTTATTTAGAGCTATAAATACATAATTATTAACTTTATTTAGACCTCGCCCACGAGATGACCGTCATGTGGAGTCTGAACTCAACAATTATTGTTCCGGTTGTCAATGGCCTCATAGTGAAGAGTTTCGATCAACATCTTAAGAAACTCTCACTTGGCAGTTGGATCGAGGGTCGGATACAGAAGGCAGTGTTGCTCGAGACGACATCGTGAGGAGGTTTCTCGGCCTGGAACCCTAGCTGCTGGCGGCCCGGGACTTACTCTGCTGCCGGTCGATTTCTATTTTTTATATTTTTGAATGTATTTATATTCTACTAGCAGTTCCTCGAGGCATTGCGTTTTTAATTCAGAGATATTTATTTATTCACCCTAAGGAATATTTATGGTAAGTGTGAGGTTAATTGGCCTAAAAAAAACTTGTCCATACAAACTTCAACACCCCCTTACAGTTCAATAGAAGATGATATTCGTACGTTTTATGGTTCACATTTTATTTCCTTTTTAAGTTAATATGACGACGGAATAAGATTTTCCATACAAATGTTTTCACCCTTCTAACCTACTTAGTGGTGGAAAATCGAAAAACCCTTTCTTAGTGAATGCTTACATCCTAAAAGGCACCTACAACCAAAATTTCAAAATTGTAACCCCAGCGGTTTAGGCTCTGCGTTGATGAATCAGTCAGGACAGGTAACTTTATAAGTATAGATTTGTAAATGTTCTTAAAAATGTAATCAATAAGAAAAAAAATAGAAGTAATCTTTATTAAATCAACCAATAGTACATATTATAACAATGAGGCACTGACTGAGGCTTCAAGAGGTAACGTTGACGACTGGTAATTTGTCTGCTCATGTACCCGCTATTTTCATTAACAACAAGTAATTACTTGAAAAAATAAAAAAAACCCGACTGCGAAAAAGACTCCAGATAATCGTTACTAACCAACTTTAAATCATTATAGATTCTAGACGGTAGTTCTGATTGTCAATCGATATAAGAAATCTAAAAATTATTTTTAAATATCTATTTAACGATACCCCACTTAACACAGTTCGTCGAATTTCAATTTTTTTCTAAGACACAAAGGTACAAACCGATATATGTATGCATATACAAACATACATACGTAAATACATATACTGATGAACACGTTACACTCATTGGCGTCGCGCAGTCAGATAAAAAACATACTGGGCAGTGTTAATGTCAACCCCAATCGACGCCGAATCACATTAGTATATCGCAGTTTATTTACCATTTAGAGAAATAAAACATCAAATTTTCTTTTTAATATGATATTATATTACTAAAATAATAAGCTCATGAATTTTAGCACCCATAATGCTGACCACTTTGGACGACGTTGCCTAGAAACCAGCTAGTGACTGAGTAGGATAGGCGAGAGTATCCTTCAGCCAATAGTCAATTGAAAAACATTTATTATAAGCTAGATAGTGTATGCGATTTCGTCTGCACAGGATTTTTTGTCTCTATTGTTAATTATTATTACTTCACCCCTAATTCAACCCTTTCCCTAACCTAACCTTTTTCGCATTAAAAAGCTTATATCATTTCTTAGGCTCTAACAATCTCTATACCAAATTTTATTTAAATAGGTTCATTAGTTTAGGTTTGACTACGTAATAAGTAGACAGAGTTACTTTCGCATTTATAATATTAGGAACGAATTTTATAGTTTACAATATTTTAACGTCAAATAGTATTAATGTAGCATCATTTTCAAACGTTATAAAATAGTATTATCTATTTGGAAACACGTTACACACCTAATAGTTGGATGCTGATAAGCAATATGGTGTCAACCCACAAAGAGTAAAATTTGGAGATATTGATATATTTTGATACTACGTCACCCATTTAACATTATTTAAAAAAAAAATCATCTAAACTAAATTAGTATGAAAAAATTTTTCTTAACTCAGTGCTTCGAATTTCAGGTGCGTTCCATATTTTGCAATTTATAAAATTATCTTAAATATTTAAAAAGCTATTATATAACATATTTTAAAAATCTATATGCTTTTGATTTATACATTTTATGAGAATAGAAAAGAAAAAATGAATATATACGTCTTCAAACTAATTTATTAAGAATAGCTTTTGAAATCTTTAGACGCCGTATTCTCAAAACGAAGTCCGTGTGGCTTGACACAATATTGCTTATCAGCGACCAGTTATAATGGATTAGTGATATAGTTTACTTAAGATTTGTTACGTAATATATAGAGTGTTTATTAACTTGTAACGATCTCTTTGTAGACTGCCATTCAAAGTACAAAGCGGCCTCAGAGGCGCGTAATTAAATTTCAGAGGACAGGGTCTAATCAATCGCGCACTAAAGAGTAGCGCAGACATAAGACGAACGTTTAAAAATGTCTTGGTATAATATATTTTATAACGAAAATATGAAAAAAACTACATATACCTATACCTCTGGTTGAGTACTTAAGAGCTGAGATGGTTAAGTGGTTAGAAAACGTCGATCTTATCGATGGTCGCGAGGCCAAGCCCCGTCTAGCACCGCTTTTTCAAATGCTAAATGTGTTTCAATTCAGTCGAGCTCAGCGGTGAAGGAAAACATCGTGAGGAAACCTGCATTTGTCGGGAGAAATTCTGATAGATGTATATCCGCCAACCCACAGGGGAGCAGCGTGGTGGATTAAGCTCTACCTTCTGGAGGAGAGGAGGCCTTTGCCCAGCAGCGGGGAACGTACAGAATGTTACTTAATTTTTTTATTTTTATGTACTTTAAAGGCTGAATTAGGGGTTTTAAATATATGTAAACCGTGCGAAGCCGGTGCGGCCCACTAGTAATTATATATTTAACTGACTAAAACATGGATATAACACCTCGAAACATTTAGATAGCATTTTATAAAATAACAATATTTTCATTACATAATGCTTTTAATACTTGAATGATGATTAACTAAGTCATTGTCACAGAGGCCACAAATGCGTTGCCACCTCAGACTTTCGGCTTTCTCAAACGAAAAAATTCATTCATTAAATATGATTTTTGATTGAATACTTATTAATAAAAAAAATAAATGATATATTTTAAAGTTTCGCAATTTATAATATTCATATTGAATATAACGGGTCTTATCGCGATAAGTAATGGTAGTAATACCTTTTTATTGCCCGACGTTTCGACGAAGTTGCATTCGCCGTGGTAACGAGCTGACTGGTGTACCGCGCGCCCTCCGGCAACGAGTACGCGTAAGTGAGAGATTGTGAGCGCGGTACACCAGTCAGCTCGTGACCATGGCGAATGTAACTTCGTCGAAACGTCGGGCATTATTTATATTATTTATCGCGATAAGACCCGTTATATTAAACATGAAAAAAAAAATAAAAAAAATAAATGACATGTTTAATATCGATGCAAACATTCAAGAAAAGTCACTAATTTTAAGTTTTATATTCGTCTACCTAAGTCTCGCGGTTTCATTGGCGTTTATGGTTACAGCTTCAATGCGCCGTAGCGTGAAGTAAAATAGCCTATAAACTTCCTATCCAACGCATAAAGAATTTTTGAAATTGGATCAGTAGTTTCAAAGATTACCCCTACAAACTTATAAAACAAATTTTACCATTTTATAATTTTGGTATAGATGCCTTTGTTGGCCCCGATCTCTATTTTAAAGTTGGATAATACTCAAATCAACGACAATCTTGTCTTACCTCTGCGGCGTCTATAATCAATTGCGCAGTAAATATTGGGTGTAACAGGAAACTGACCCAATAAGGCAAGCTGGGAAATTATTGAGAAACAATATCCCCAGCCAATATTGACTCGGAGATGAATGACCAAAATCTTTCGAGATAAGATTTTTTTCTTAAGAGAAAATAGGATCTCTCATTTTTGATTCATTTTTTTAGTACGAGTGGATGTTTGAGTGGATTCCAGTCTTTTGAGGAGGTTTAACGGATTAAAGATGTTTATTTGCGTTTAATTTGATGCATTTACAATTCACCTGGGTTCTGGTAGTTCTGTTTAAATATTACATCCTAATGAATTTTGAAATGCGGTCTACTAAAAAGAATATATAACGATTAATGTTATAACTTTTGATGCGATTCAAAATTTTTCTTTAAATTTATGTTAAGTCAGACTAAGTTACTCAAAATAACATTACCAGATATGGTAGTGCATAGCCATTCCAGGAAATAGCCAGAATATACAGACTGACAGACAGACAAAAATTTGAAAAATTATGTTTTTGATTTAAGTACTGTATATATAATACTTTCATATCCATTTAGTTAGAAGTTCTTCATTTAAAAACAGACACTTCACTTCTATTTATCTGTATGGATAATAAATTTGATTTTTTTTATAAAAAAACTCTAGTAAACGAGCTGATAAGACACCTGATGTAAAGTGATCACCGCCGCCCATGGACATTTACAGCACCTTAACAGCCACATAAATGAGATAGCAAGTAAGGAAAGAAATGAGGAGTGCGTTAGGCTTTCGGCTCTCGCTCACTGTACTAAACGCAGCTACATGAGCTACTTCACGCTAATATTTTGTGAGAGTGAGGTACTGCCCCGGTTGAGCCAGTTAGGCTCTACCTCAATTATAAGTATATTTAAAAGATAATTAAAAAAAACAGCCAAACATGAACTGGATTCGGCAAGGAAAGGTTCGTACCATTGTACAAGATTCGCATTATTTATTGTTTCAATACTCTTTTACGAAAAAAAAAGGTTAAGTACGATTCACACTTAATCGGTTTTAGTGCGACAGTAGATATATATGTACGCTATATGAAAATTTTAACTGTCCACCTATTAGGTTAATGAGATATAGCCCGTTGACAGATAAATAGCAGACAGACAGATGGTTTAGTATTAGATCACCGTTGGCACCCTTGAGGTAAGAAACCTTTAACCCTTGTACAATTCCAGTTGTAATTTCTAAAGCTCATTTCTTAAACAATCCTCAACTTAACCTTTCAACTATACAGTTATAATTAATTAATGAAAATAATTAACAACCCGACAGCGTAACACCCTGCAGTCAGCAGTACCGTATGAATATCAGTTCTGTCTAAAAGCCTATAAGTGATTCGTTATTAACCAACCTTAAATCGTTACAGATCTTAAACGGTAATTTTGTTTGTAACACGATATGAGAATTACAATCAAATACTTTTCAAATACCTATTCAATCACTTGATATACTTCGTCGATATAATTTTTTTCTTTTTCACATGATACCGGCCAAAACCAATTTCCTATTTTTTATGTTTCCTATGACATTCACGCTATCATGACGAAACAAACAACATCATAAACAGTTCATTCGTTAAGTCTAAATAGTGTCACAAAGGTGCAGACTATATGGATGCTGATAAGCAATAATGTGTCAACCAACAAAATGTCGAATTCGGAGATATTGATGTATTTTAATAATGCGTCATGTATTTTAATTTATGAAATATAATTTCAAGTTATCTAACTAAATAAGTACGGAAAAAGTTTTTTAACTTAATGTCTCTAATTTCAAGTGCGTTCAATAATTTTGCAATTTATACAATAATCTAAAATATCTTAAAAACTTATCATTAGATAACACATTATATCAATCTGCTTTTTATTTATTATAACTTTTATCAAAATAGAAACGATAAGATGGATATATACGTCTTCAAACAAATTGATTAAGACTAGGTTTGACATCTTTAGACGCCATTTTCTCAAAATGAAGTCCGTGTGGCTTGACACAGTATTGCTTATCAGCGTCCATATACAATTATACATACACAAGCTGATAACCACATTACTCTAGATTGCGTTGCGCATAAATATTTAATAAAAAAATTATTTAAAACACGTACAAATTACTATAATGAATATGTGGACGCTGATAAGCAATACTGTGTCAAGCCACACGGAATTCATTTTGAGAAAATGGCATCTAAAGATGTCGAACCCATTCTGGATAAATATGCTTGAAGAAGTATATATCCATCTTTTCTTTTTTATTTTGATAAAAGGTGAAATTAATTAAAAGCAGAATGATATATTTTCATGTATTTGAAAAAAGTTTTTTAAATATTTGAGATTATTGTATAAATTGCAAAATATGGAACGCACTTGAAATACTAAACATTAAATTAAGATACGTTTTTACGTACTTATTTAGTTTATATGGCCTTAAATTTTTTTAATAATATTAAATAGGTGACGTAGTATCAAAATACGTCAATTTCTCCGAATTTGACTTTTTGTGGGTTGACACATTATTGCTTATCAGCATCCATGTAATCGTTACTATAGAATAAAACGACTCGCAATTAAACATGTACAGGTTGTATAGAAATACCTACGGAACACTCTTATTGCCGTTTCCATAGCAGCGCGGCCAAGTAAGGCAACTTCATTAATTAGGGTTCTTTGGTTCTTTCATTAGCAGTTTCTCTTGCTTCGCGATTTAACCTAAAGATTTGTCATAGTAGACAATTTCGATGACAATTTTTTTGTCGTCAGACCGTATATCTGTATATTATTAATTAATTATTTTCTTGAATACACAGAAGATAGTTAGGTAGATAAATAAAAACGAACTACTGTGGTTGAATCTTAATATACAAGGTTAAGGAATTGACCAAAATAAATGAAGTATTATATATATATATAAAAAAATTAAATGTAAACTTTTATTGACAAAAGGCTAAAATTAAACTTTTATCTACAAACAAGAACATTTGTTAAGTCCGGAATTAGATTTGAAAACTACTCTCGAGAGCGATATAAAAAAACTCTGTAACGTAGTAATAGATACATAGTAAGTATAACGAAAACAGTACAACAGTAATTTTATTCAGGTGTAATAATTAGAAATAACTTATGTAAATCTTTATGACAGTCTGAGAGCAAAACTTATGAATGTAATTCTTGCCTAACAAACAAAACGGAATAATTTTGTTTGCCATATAATAATTAATGTTGCCATATAAAAATAATATTCTGTAAAATATCTTTTATCTAATAGTCGTATTTCAACAAAGACCAATGTGAATCCGTCTTTACCTACCTTATTATGCATTGCATCGTCAAAACAAGGTTCTCGTTCAGGAGCTGCAGGAATATGACTGAAATTGGGCAAGTTTAGTTTATAGTATACTATTATATCGCCCTGACTTTAGCCGAGTAAAAATATTATTTAATTTATAATTTTTTTATGGTACGTTGTTGCTTTATCTGATCCCAGTTTGTTTGTAAATGACACTTTAGCTGATAATAGCTTGTAGGACTGTGTTTCGTGTGGTGAGTTAGAAAGCCTACTTTGCGGTTGCGTTGTCGACTTTTGAGACAAAGGTGCTTGCTATAAGCAAAACCTAGTAATCATACAAAATAATAAAATCTATACTAATATTATAAAAAAGGTAAAGCGTTGTATGTAGAAGGTAATCAGTGAGATTACTTATCGGATATAAAAAATTATTTTCGTGTTGGATAGCCTGTCTCTAGACGAAGGTTATAGGCTATATTACATCACGATAGGACCCAAAAAAGCGAAACAGTAAGGTTAAACGCGAGTGAAACTACAGTGATAATCCTAAACACACTTTTCAGCATTTGATAAAACGAAAACTATAACGTATTTTCAATAATATTTTATAACTCTGTGGTTTAAAAATCTGTACCCATTTCTAACGTTGACGAGCTCATCAATTGTCTTGTTGGCCCAAATATACTCAGTAATAACATATCTTTATTTATATATGGACGCTGATAAGCAATACAGTTACTTATATGGTTGAACTAACCTATATGTATCATGCTCGTATCTATACTAATACTTTAAGGAGGTAAAATTTGTAAGTAGTAAAGTAAAGTAACAGCCTATTAATATCCCACAGCTGGGAAAAGGCCTTCTCTCCTATTCAAGAAGGTTTAGAGTTTAATCCACCACGCTGCTCCCCTGCGGGTTAGTGGATATACATGTGTCAGAATTTCTCCCGGCACATGCAGGTTTCCTCACGATGTATTTCTTCACCGCCGAGCTCGAAATGAATTTAAGTACAAAAGCACTTGAAACGCCAGCGGTGCTAGCCAGGGCTTGAACCCGCGATCATAGGTTGAGATCGACGTGTTCACCATTACGGCGCGGCTCAATTTGTACGTGTGGGTGTAATCATCACGTTATAGCTCATAGGAGCGAAGCAAACCGCGTGAGGCGGAAATTATTTGATATATTTCTGACTTTTACTCTCGTAACTGTTATAAACAACTCTGTAACTTGGTAATAACTAGGTAGTTAACCTCACAATATGTGACAAACGTAAGGGACTGTCAGTATATTCTTTCAGGTGTAAATCTATGACAAACGAGTTATGTAAATCTTTTACAAAATGTGAGAGCATTTACAAGTGTAATTGGACGCTGATAAGCAATATTATGTCAAGCCACACGGACTTCATTTTGAGAAAATGGCGTCTAAAGCTGTCAAACTTATTCTTAATACATTTATTTGACCAAGTGTATATCCATCTTTTCTTTCGAAATAACGTTAAATACATTACATATTATCGGAATACATAAATGAAACTTTTTGTTGGTTGACACATTATTGCTTAATAGCATCCATATTAGTTTATAGTAAAATTTTTATAACTAAAGTGTGATACCCTAAAACAAACAAACAGATCTCGCTTTTATAGAGTATGATAGCTTCAAATTATAGCTTTACGAGCTCCGTACAAAGCTAGTTTCATATTTTAATATAATTTTGTTTAATGGCACTCATTTTCTGCTCTGCCAGAATAAATAAGTCCTGGTCTTTGTAGTGTTTTAGTGAGATAATTTTATATTCGTCTGGAGTTTAGATTTATAATAAGTGTATTTTAAGGTGCAAAGATTTTATTTCTAGTTTATTTTTATCTGTCTGGTCTGGTGTGCCTTGTGGTTTTGCCGCGTAAAATTATTATATTTCTAACCGACTTCCAAGAAAGGAGGTTCTGAATTCGTTGAGGACTTTTTATGGATGATCCCCAATTACTCCGCCCTTTGTAGACAGATTTTCACTTTTTTTTTTGTTTGAAAGGGTATACTTCCAAGGCGGTCCCATTGTCTTTAGGTCACGATCTGATAATGGGATCCTGGAGAAATCGAGAGAACTCAAATATTACTTCTATACACTTCTATACCGATTTAGGTAATCTTGATATTAACTTACATATGTATTTACCCACAGTTACTTTTGCTGAAGTGTAACTGATGATGAAGACCACAGATGGTCACCGGAACTATATAAATAACACGAAAAAGGTCTTACTTAATGCCGACTTCGAATGTTTTACTAGGTATCGACTTCATAATTTTGTAGAAAACATTTATTTTATGCCTTTAAGTTCGTTTTTGAAGTCGGTTTAATTTTTTGAGAAAAAAAATACAATCTATCCCTTTTTGATAATTTTTGATATTTGATAAATCTTATAAAGTTACTAGCTTCCCCTGGTGGTTTCCTCGCGTTTACGACTTTTGCTTCGATCCTATGAGTCGTAGTGATGTAGTATAAATTATAACCTTAACAAAGGGGTAACTAACGCAATTTTTTTTTTAAATTTTTTTGTTAGTAATTTCGGAGTCTATTCAATACACACAATATAATCTTTTAACATTATAATATTAGTATAGACAATCTTCTTCAATAAATCAGCTATTTAAAGCAAGCTATTTTTTTATCGGACCAATAATCAAGATTAGGATATTCAAATAAACAAATTATCGTATAACCTTTAATTATAAAAATGTAAAAAAGTCACATAAAACCTTTACTGCTTTACTACAAAAGATGAAATAAAACGATGTTCAGCACGTACTGTTTATAAATTAAACATTGTTTAAAATGTTGTCAAAATTGCAGTGTACTGCGTGTAAAATTATAAAAAAAATAAAATATCACACGTCATATTTGGCAGCTAAAATAGGTTTTAAGCATATATTAAAAACGAAATTTTCTTTAGATACGGATTTGTAGTACGGGATTTTATAGATACGCGTTTAACATATGTTTACATTTTTTGTAGTAAGGCAGTTAAAGTTTAGTTGTCTTATCAAACATTTTGATAAAGAAAAAGGATTGCTGATTTACATGACCAAAAGAATTGAATGAGGGATGAAGGGTCACATTCTCAGACAGTGATGTATTTACAAAACAATTTAAACTTTTGACTCTGTTGTAAAAAAACTTTTCAATAGCAGACTAGACAAAGTTTGCTTGAAACATTTATATCATAAGCATACATCTAGGTTTAGCTTTATAGTCAGGTAACAAAAATTTGACAAAACATTTCATCTGCTCACAATCGATATAACATGAAAACGGAGTGCCCTATTCTCATATCGAAGCCTTAACGCCATGTTTTATTCATATAACTCTTAAAAGCTAATATCGTTCACGCCCGCAGACCTTAAAATGAGAGGCATAAGAATCAATTTATCATAATCGCATTTTGAAGGGAAAATGTACGAAAAATAAGATGGCGTCGCAGAGATATGAAAACGAAGCGGAGTGTGTAAAGGTTTTTATGTGAAAATAATCGTTCCATTTCGTTTCTAGTATATAAGGAATTGGTATTTTTGGTGAATTCTCTTCGTAACGACATAATCTTTGCAATAGTGCGTTCTTTTTTAAACGACTTCTATAAAGGTGGAGGTTTTCAATTCACAGAGAACTTTTTTTTCAATTAGCCTAACTATTGTATATTCGTAAATTAAAAGTGAATATAAAAACATTTTACAAATAAAAACCGATTTCAAAAACGAATTTAATACGTAAAAATATACTAAAAGGCAAAAGTAAATATTTTCTACAACATTTTGAAGTGGGTGCCAGCATATAGCACGTAAAAGGTTTTACTTGGCGCCGACTTCGAATGTTTTACTTGGTAGTATATCATCTAAGTAAATGAAATTACATTGGTTTTAAAGTCAGTTATTTTTACCTGACTGCGCGATGCATATGAGTGTAATGTGTTTATTAATAAACGTATGTACATATATCTAGTATAGTATGTTTCAGCGTTAAATGCGAGAGGTATAATAGCCAAGGTCAGTTATATTTAGAATAAAATTGGCATTATTTTAAACATTTTTTTATAGACAATGTCAATGATGAGTTGAAATGGCCTAGTGGTTAGAACACGTCGATCTTTACCGATGATCGCGGATTCAAACCCCGGCATCGCAAATTTTTCAAGTGGTAAATTTGTGTTTATTTATCTTGAGCTCGGCGGTGAAGGAAAACATCGTGAGGAAACCTACATGTGCCGGGAGAAATTCTGACACATGTATATCCGCAGTGGAGTAGCGTGGTGAATTAAGCTGTAATCCTTCTCCGTAATAGAAGAGGAGGCCTTTGCCCAGCAGTGGGATATTTACAGGCTGTTACTTCACTTTACTACTTTTACTATGTCAAAATGTCTACATATTTATCTCAAACTCAAACTCTAAATATACTTTATTATAATAGGTTTTTAAGGTTTTTCAAACTTCTAATACAATGTTGGCTAATTTTTATGTGACTGCCATCGCGAGCCGATGCTAGTAAATAATAATTTTCTCACTAAGATTATAATAGTATTTTATGATCGTTGTAAAGTGCACAAGTTTTGTAGTTACATTTGTTTTATATAACACTCGGATTAGCCTGCATTATACACAGTTCATGAGTATTATGTTTAAATTATATGGCAAGTTAATATAGCGGGCTATACAATTACTGTTCTAGTGCCTAAGATTAGAAAATACGATAACATGACATCTATTTATATAAAGATTACCTTCTTCAAACGCTTCAACTTCAAAAGCGAAATACGCAATTTTGCTTATAACTTATATCAGTTATTTCGATCTTAGAACCAAAATATTAAGCCGATTTCGATGAAATTTCTATGAATTCAATCTGAAAGTATTTAATAATATCATCGGGGATAGTGTAAAACGTAACGATAAACTCATTTATAATTAATAATAAAATATTAAGAGTGAATTATACTCTATTGTTTGCTCTCAGCCAAGGTTTTACACGCTTTAGCGTAAAAATGATGTCTGACATCTGACATCTTTTAGAATAAAATGCATACAATATTATAATTTTCATAATTTTTTAGAAGATTTTTCAACTTAACTTGGATAATTTTGGTGGGGGGGAGGGTATCCCCTGTGACTTACCTACCTACTTTCAGACTGCGTCTGGTGCACGGTTACGTTCGTTTATTTCGTATGATTACATTTCTTGTATAGTCCCCGTTCTATGCTTAAAATGTGAAAAGTTAAAATGGAAAATATTTATAAACTCACTCCAAAGCATTATATGATAATTTTGTCTGTTTTATGTTGATAGGAAATATAATAAGGATTCATCTAAATCTATTCATAACTGAAACAAAATATATGAAAGTTACATTTTCATTTAGAATAATATCGTCGTTAAAAGTGCATATTTTGAATTTGAAATTAAAATAAATAAAGATTTTTGTGTGTCATTATTATTGTTATTATCGACAAGCGATAATTTAAATTTATGATATTATGGCTGTTGGTCTAAGGCGAGAATTACATTTGTAAGTTTTATTCTCGTAATTAACATAAAACAACTCTATAAACTGGTAACAGTAACCTTACCAAAAGCAATGGATGTTAAAAATAAAGGCTCTGACAGTAAATCCTTTCATGTGTAAAACAACGAGAAACAACTTATGTAAATCTTTATGAATAGTCTGACAATAAACTTACAAGTGTAATTCTCGCTTAAGGTTATGTGCTTATAAGGTATACTTCACAATAAAACTAAATGATAATCTAAATCTAATTACAATACCTGAATATATACATAATTAACATTGAATATGGGAATCAAATAAATATAAAAATTAAAAAAAAAAATAAACCGGCTTCGAAAATGATACAAGATAAGCAAATGATAAATATTTTGTACAACATCGTCGCCGAGTTGAAGTGGGCGCTAAGACATGCTATTTACTTGCACCGACTTATATGTATGTACACAGTGTATTTGTGACATTTAAAAAAAAAGAAGAAGAAAAAACAACTAAAAGCCATAAACCAAGGAGTTGAATTGAATTGAGAAGAAGAAAAAAGTGTATATTTTATAAAATATTTACTGTCGATACATACCACAGATTAGCTTTTAATTTAATTAGAAGATATGTTCTGGATCAATACTTTTTATTCTAATCGTTGTCGAGTAAAACACTTGAAGTGGGCGCTAGGACGTGCTATTTACTCGCACTGACTTATATGTACATATATACAATGTATTTGTGACATTAAAGAAAAGAAGAAAAAAACATTTTAAAAATATTTCCTGTCGATACATACAAGAGCTTTCAATTAAATTAGAAGATATGTTCTGGATCAATACATTTTATTCTAAAATCATGATCACAGATAAAGAATTGTGTCTCTCTATTGAACACAACCGCCCGTATTTGATAAGTTCCACTGTCCATCTAATATTGGTCGTCAAATATTGAGTCCAAAAACATTCCGCAATACTCAAAGATATATATATACATAAAAAGATAAATAGTCTGTAACTAGCTGGTAACTTCTACGTACAAACCTGGATACAAACTTTCATCCCCTATTATTTTCCCGTGAGGTTTTTTCTTGCGATGACTTGTAGCCTATGTCTTTTTCCAAGATCCAATCCAAAATTTATAAAACTTCGTTTTGGTTAAGTGTAAAACTGGAACAAATGGACAGATGAAGTATCAGTCTGGGAACTGGGTTGGATCCGCAAATAGGGGTATTACTAGAATAGAACAGGCGGAAAATTAGTATTTAAGTACTGAGAAAGACAATCAGGTCAACCGACGTTCTTAGAGATCGTGAAATTCTTAGGAAGATCTAAGATTTTTGACACTTATAAGAATAAGAATTGTACTTTGAAGAAAGAAAAAATAATTGAAAAGAAAACAGGCATGGGTATCTATGAGACCATGAATGTGTTATTTTTAATAAAAAAATATAAAAAAACATACAACGAAAATACAAAAAAAAAACGTCTAAAATTATTCTACAAATGGACAAGAGTATTTTATCCAGGCATCAAAAAAGTCCAACATACCAGCCAGGTTACATTGTGGAATGGTGGATAAACATATCTTCAAATTTCTTTTCATACGTGTAACTCTCATTGTGAGATTTTTTGTCACTCAAGAGAGTAGGAAGCTTACTCTTATTTCTTCTCTTACTACCCCTTCAATCTTCGTCTTTTATTTATCAATTCATTTGTTTCTTTTAAAAAAATAAAAGCATAATATTCAGCGGCCCTTATTAGGATCAGTGTCAGGTCCAGTCTCGTCCGGGTTCCAGAAACACATAAACTACAACCACATACACGAAGACCACTCAGGATCAATCCCGCGACAGTTAGTGCTTCATAAAGTTGCAGTGACCACTGCCCCAAAACTATCTGTCAATTATAAATAAAACAAAGCAAAATGTATGCGCTTATTAATATCAGATGATCAGCCAGCACTTTTGGTTAAATATTTCATAAAAAACTTAACACGAATTCGAAATACAAAGGCATTTGAAAAATGTGGCATCCAATCCAGTGCAATTCTATCTAGCAAACAGAATCCAGAACAAAATTAAAGAATAAAATACAATCTATTGCAACAACGTTCTTTCCCAAGCAAAACCATACATTACATACTGATATCAACAATATCCTCGCAAACTCGTAAGATACGTAAGACTCGATTATTTCGAAGAGACAAATCGTCAAGCTAGTGCTTATCAAACGACTTCATAAAGAGGATGTTTTCAATTCGTATGTCTTTTCATATTTGGTACCTCACAATCACATCAGGGTTTGAATCAGAATTATGATTTTATAATATATGCTCATCTGTTCTCTTATAGCACCTAAACTACTTATTAGAAGAGGTTAGAAGCTTCTTGATTATCCGTTAGTTATAAAGTATATGACGTATTACTAAATCTAATATGACGCCTTGTAGCGGGTATATTAATTGGATACTGATAAGCAATAATGTGTCAACCCGCAAAAAGTCAAATTCGGAGATATTGATGTTCTTTGATATTGCATGACCTATTTAACATTATTCAAAAAAATTTAAGTCATATAAACTGAATGAGTACGTAAAAAATTTCATAATTAATTGTTTCGAATTTCAAGTGCATTCACTATTTAGTAATTTATACAATGATCTCAAATATTTGAAAAACTTTTTATTACATAATATATTAAATATATCAATCTGCTTTTAATTCATTATACATTTTATCTAAACAGAAAAGGGAAAAGGATAAACCCTTCAAACAAATTTGTTAAGAATAGGTTGGACATCTTTAGTGGCCATTTTTTCAAAATGGCTTGACACAGTATTGTTTATCAGCATCCAATTATTATTTAAAAATGAGATAAATATAACGACTTTGTAAAGGGGATTACTTGCACATTTCAAAAATATATATGTATACTTTACTAGTATTTTCTACTGACTTTGTCCATATTTATTCGATAAATTAGAATTTTATATCATTTTGTCGTAGATGGGTTTTAATTTTCTACTTTTTCTTGTAACTTGTGTATCCTATACTTTAAGATTAACCCCATAAAATTTTCGTAAAAATCGGTTCATTTCCAATCGAAACTTGGTAAGATGTGCAATTCTTATGCTACGGCGTAGTTACTATGAATAGCAATTGTTATACCAAAACCATAAAACCCACCACTATATTTTAAAATTGTGTTAAACTCTTAATGTTATTATAATAATAAAATTACGATGAGCAACCAAAACTTTTGTATTCATCAGAGGTACTTCAGCTCTCGACTCTAACGAATGCAACTCTTTCGTAATTTGATAATGAAAACGTATGCTGATGCTGATAAGCAATACTATGTCAAGCGTTTATTTTGAGAAAATGGCGTCTAAGGTTGTTAAACCTATTCTTAACGAATGTGTTTTAAAAAGTATATATTCATCTTTTCTTTTCTATTTTGATAAGAGGTACAATTAATTAAAAGTAGATTGATATATTTAATATATTATGTAATAAAAAGTTTTTCAAATATTTGAGATTATTGTGTAAATTTCAAAATATGAAACGCACTTGAATTCGAAATAATTATTTAAGAAACTTTTTTCCGTACTTATTTAGTTTATATGACTTGATTTTTTTTTCGAATTAGACATTAAAAAGTTTTATATGTATATATATATATATATAAATTACATCATTAAAATATTACACATCCATCCCAATTAGCATTTGTAATTGTTTCAACACACATTCGCAGTTATAAAGCGTATAATCACCTAAGCATGCAATTATACAGGGCTCTCCGGGGAAATTAGGGCTTCATAGCGCAAGACCGCAAGCTATATATTATGCGATGTTCTTCTAAGCAATGACCGGGGCGACCGTTTTCCAATGGCTATAAATTAATTAATTAATAATAAAAAATAATTGCACACATAAAATAAAAAACAAAAGAGAAGCTAGATGTTGTAATTATACTACTAAATAATAGGATATATGAGTATAAGAGTCAGATGATTTTTAAAACGTATTTACGTTTTAAAAATTTTACTTTTTCCTAATTTAGCAGTACTCGTAATATAGTTTTTTTTTGGTTCTATAGAAAAGTGGTTCTAATAATAAATATAACGTTTTTTTGGAATTAGTGAAATCTTAAATTACGTTGTTTTGCCATTTCATAGAAAACATTTTCAACGGTTATAGTTAAAAAAAAGATTTTCGATATTTTGTAGATACGTTCATCTGGTTGTTATGCCGCGATATAGTTTGAACAGTTTATTTAATACGACAGATGGAATGACAATACAATAAATATCAAATATAGAACAACGGTACAAAGAAGGTTTGAATACATATAAAAATAGCCAGTGTCACAAGAGGATCATGTACTGAATAATTATGTTTACTTTCTTTCAACACTAGGCTTAAGACGACAGCAATAAAAGCGTGCAAAGGCCCGTCTTATCTTAATCCAGTGTAATTGATATGGTTCTTGCTTTAATTTGGATGCTGATAAGCAATAATGTGTCAACACTCAAAAAGTCGTATTCGGAAATATTGATGTATTGTATACAGCATATTATTCAAAACATTTTTAAGTCATCTAAACTAAATATATTTTAAATGGAGCTTTTCTATATCTATTTTGACTAGTTTCAACATTACATTTGGATGCTGATAAGCAATAATGTGTCAACCCACAAAAAGTCAAATTTGGAGATATTGATGTATTTTGATACTATGTCACCTATTTAACATAAGTCATCTTAACTAAATAAGTATAAAAAAACTTTCTTAACTCAATGTGTCGAATTTCAGGCGCGTTCGATATTTTGCAATTTATGAAAAATCTTAAATATTAAAAAAAAACTTATCACTAGATAACATATTGAATAAATCATTTGATTGATTCATTATACATTTTATCAAAATAGAAAATAAAAGATTAATATATACGTCTTCAAACAAATTTATTAAGAACTAGCAGTTGCTCGCGACTACGCCCGCGTATATTTTGAATTTCAGGTAAATAAATTTACCAGCGAAATTGTGACCGTTTCAGCATTTATTACCCCCTAGCGTCATTTTAAGGGATGATTTTGAAATTCTGGAATACATATATTTAATTATTTTCCCTAAGTAATATGTTGTGCTGAATTTAAGGATAATCATCCAAAAAAATATATTTTCTCCGTACAAACTTTACTACCCCCTTGCGAATGGGGAATAATAGTACCCCGTTTTCTATTTTATGTTTCATTACTATCAACCATACGACCTCGGAATAAGATTTTGCATACAAACGTTTTTACCCCTTTTAACCCTCTTAGGGGCGGAAGATCGAAAAACCCTTTCTTAGTGGATGTCTGCAACCTAAAAGCCACATACTGCCAAAATTTTAAGTTCGTAGCCCCAGCGGTTTAGGCTCTGCAACTGGCTCTGAATCGGTCAGGACAAGTGATTTTATATATATAAGTAGTATTGCTTATATCAGTGTTCAAATAAAATTGATGTGTCAGTTTGTAATTCAAAATTAACAGCTTTTAATCTGTCTATTTTGTTCTTAACAAATTTGTTTGAAGACGTATATATGAATCTTCTCTTTTCCATTTTGATAAAATTTATAATTAATTAAAAGCAGATGGTATAATAAAAAGTTTTATTAAATGATAAGTTTTTTAAAACATTTATATTAGTGCATATTGAAAAATGTTGGTCACACTTCGATATTCAGTACATTAAATTAAGACGACACATTTTCCGTACATATTTAGTTAAGACGGCATGATTTTTTTTAATAATGTAAAATACATGACGCATTATCAGAATACATCAATATCATCGAATTTGTGTTGGTTGACACATTATTGCGTATCAACATCAATATCATGTACTCGAAACCCTGAAACTTAGCAAAACATACCATCAGTAAAGTGAAACGTTAATGGATTTTCACTTTCACACTTAAAATCTTACACAAAAGATAAATGATAAAAAACGTAATTGATATTCTTTGAAAAGTTTAAATTTTAGTTAGTAATATCATTTCGCTATTTAAGGCTAACAATGTACTTTACCAAGCAGTTATTAAAAAACTTTTATAAGTTGAAACAATGCTTTATTACAAAAGCGAAGCAGTAATGACCACTTTTCTACTAATTAATCTGTTTCTACCAACGATTATATTATCTTAAGAAAATTTTCTTACTTTATAAAAATAATGGCTTAAGCTCTTATAAAACTTTCATAAACTTTTACATAAGTTGTCAGTCATTGCTTTACATCTGATAGAATTTATTGTTAGTGCTTTATTATTGACATTCACAGCTTGTATATATTGTGATCTGCCGCGATTTACAGTATATATCATATAACAGATCTTATCGCGATAACTAATCGTAACCTATGTATTACTCGAGGTTTTGACGAAGTTGTATCTGTCGTGGTCTTGATCTGAATACATTCGCGACGACCACAAAAGCCAAGTAGACGCAGGGTCGCAAAAAAGTACGTTATATTCTGCCATAAAAAACTCACTTTGTTTGTTTGATTCCTTAACGCGTTATCAGATGTTTAACATCAATCGTCGCTTTACAGATCTGTTTTATCATACACAGTTTTACATGGAATCTCGTAAAATCTGCTAACTCTAAAGGCAATCCCTCACCAGGAATGTAACAATCTAAGTTTCAATTTTAGCGTTACAATACTACTACGCTGACAAAGATGCATTCACCTTTATTTTAAGAAGCTAAAATCTGATTTAGAGCATTCTTCCTACCCAAAAACCGAGGTGTTATAAGTTTGATGTGTGTATTTGTGTGTCTGTGGCATCGTAACTCCTTAACAAATGGACGAATTTTGATGCGGTTTCTTCGTTTGTAAGCTTATGTAATCGAGATGGTTCATAGTTATAATTTATGAAAATCTATTCAGAATTAAGATGTGATCACCTTTTCTAGTTGTTTTAGGGATCTGGACAACTTTTATTAGTCTAATCGACTCGAAATTGATTATACCAGGAACGATATCAAAATAACATAGTTGCATCACCTTGACCTAATGCTGCAGCGCCATCTGAAATCAGTAGAATACTTAACTCCTTACCAACTTTCAGCAGAAGCATCGTGTAAGGTTCGTTGAATTGATCTCAATAAGTACATTGTCGTGGCTTCTTAAAATCTTCAATTTTATTACAATAACGGATGAAACTGTCATACTATTTGGTGCGTATTGATGTAACGCATTGTATAACAGATATTACAAATTATCGTTACAGGTATCACGGCTGTACGGATAGTAACAATGTAATGCTCAGTCTTCACTCAATGGCGTAATGTTCGAATCTTAACTGTTACATTACAGGTTTTCTTCTTATGAGGGCGGACCCTAACAATAATCTTATAATCATTAAATAATAATTTTACTTTTATCCAAAATGTATACAATGGAGGCCCAAGAATTTTCCGAATAATCAAATTCGTATCAAACATTTCAATGATAAAGAAATGTTCAGGAAGGATAACTTATAAATAATTACATTAGGTGAAATCGTATGTGCTTTGGTATTTTGAACCATATCCCTATTGAATTAAGGCCTAAAAATGCTTAAATCTCTGAGATATAACAGAAGCGTTTGTGTATTAATTATTATTCCATCTTTCGACGTTTCGACACCATTAAACCCTTATTTACATTACGTCTTATGGTGTTGAAATTTATAAGAAACATTCTTGAAGTAAGTATAGAGCGTTTTATTATTAAAAGTTTTAAAGATTTATTATTGAATTTTTATTTTTTAAATAGAAGATACATTCAATTTTCTTTTATTTAGATAGATATAACCTTAAATTGTACTCCAGTAATATTTCCTTAGCGTATTATATGCACAGAGAAAATGAAAAATTTTGTCCATCTGTGCCTTTACCATGCGGAAATTAAGAGACTCTCACTATGAAAGCTTAAACGACCAATTGAATTGAATTTTTCACATCAAGAAATCAAACAGCTCCTATTGGACGTTCTTATTTGTTTAACTTATTTTACGGAACTTTAAACTAAAATATCTATAAATTATGGCTTCGTAAGTTTCTTCATAAATAATAAAACACTAGTGGTCGCCCATTGTTCTAAATTTGGCTATAATCAATTTGAATTATGAGTTTGAACATTAATTTGTTTTTTTTTAATAATCTATTCGCAATTTGACTACAGACTTTAACAATTATCTAAAGAGTACATATGCGTGTGTGTGTGTCAAATAAGTGGTAGTGTGTGTAATGTTATGTTTTTATTTAATGTATTTTAATGTATAATTAATAAAAAATATTAAGATAAGAAGATAAGTGTGCGAAATTTTATACTCCTCCGTCCGCGCAATTTTCGTTAAGAGCGTTAAAAAGTTTTTGCTTCACATATTAATATATAAATGATGCAGTCCATTGATCGTACATCTAGATATAATAGCAGTTCTAAAGTAAAATATATTAACTTTATAAATATGCCTCCTTTTTGGGTATTCATGTAAAGGGATACATTCGCTTCTGCTGAAGTTTAACTCGTGTTCCACATAACTTAAGATCTTTAAACTTTAATACTAACCACACACGTATTCACGACCCTTAATCTACATTTCTATTTTCTACGGTTCTGCTCAATTAAAATTCAAATGCATTGTAAAGACCTCAAGAGTGAGGAAGACAGAAAATATTAACATTTTCGAACTTGAAACGTACCTTTTATCTGATTTTTTACAGAAATAAAGTCTCTATTACGAGTATTTAGATGTGAAAATCGTCTGCAATATTCTTTCACTACAAAATGAATGCCTAGGTATCGGCACACTTGTTAAGGCGCATGCGCGAGATGTTCCCTATACGTCAGTGACGCGACGGACGCCTGAAGGCGCGCGCGGTTGCCGCCAACCGGCCGCGTACAATTCAAATATGGAATTCTGAAAGTGAACGTTACCACAGATAAACTAAAGTTTACTCGAATGTAATTAGTGTATCGATGTTTGAGTGAATCGATTTTTTTTGTTTTTGTTTTTTTTTTCTTTTTTTTTTTAATAGCTGTGCGGTGGCGTGTTTCTGGATGTGAATGTGGGGCTCTTTAATTCTGGTACAGGTTTGTAAATTAAATTACATTATTGCGTGTGTATTAAAACAGTTCATGTTGCCCGGAATGGGCGAACTTTTAAATTCGGTCAGATTGTTATCGTTATTTAAAATGCTTGGAAATAGTTTTTTTTTGTTAATTAAATGATTGTCATAATTATCGTCAAGAGTTATTTTACAATACGTAACATTTGTTACTTTTATAACGCGACATATTTTTTTAAATTTATTATACAGAGTGTTTTTGTAAAAAGTGTTAGTAAATCTAAACACGTCATTATAAAATAAACAAGAGAGAAAACGTAAATATCGTTTTGTAACACGCTCTATATATACACAGCTACTTATTTGCTTCTATTTAGTAATTAATGTTAACCTACTTTTAGCGCGTACCAAAGCAATGTGCATTTTAAACTCATAATATGTCAGTTCCTTTGTCCCATATTTCTTTGAACAACAACACAAAAATGTACTTAGCATTATTTTTAATTAATTATGGGAAGGTGGATAACGCGAGCTGTTTTATTACCGACAAACAACACGATCTGTTTTATTACCAACAAACAACAAAAGCTGTTGTTTTTCGGTTAAGAATAAGTATGCTAATAAAGCATGTCCCACTGCTGCAAGGCCTCCTATTAACGAGAAGGTTAAGAGCCTAATTCACCACGCTGCTCCACTGCGGGTTGGCGGATATACATGTGTCAGAGTTGCACACATATGCCGGTTTCCTTAGGATTTTTTCTTCACCATGGAGCACGACATGATTTTAAACATTTTAGCACTCGAAAAATCAGCCAGGGTTTGAACCCGTGAGATCGACATGTTTTAACCACTAGACCATCTCGGGTTCATGAGTAGGCTAGTAAAAAATGGAAAACTATTCAAGAAATCTTATTGAATTCTTACAATCTTTTCCATTCCATTGTCTATATAAGATTTACTATATTCAAGATACAAATTGTTTATATAACCTATTTATTTCTTTAACAACAGCCTGTAAATGTCCCACAGCTAGGGACAAACTTGAAGCTTGAAAAAGCTAAAGAGCCGAGATGACCTAGTGGTTAAAACACATCGATCTCCACCGATGATCGCGGATGCAAACCCCAACTAGAACTGTTGAGTTTTCAAGTGCTTTTGTGTTTAAATTATTTTCGTGCTCGGCTATAGTCTATTTTTTTTAATTGTCTCATTTGGTAACCATACTTGGATATAATAACGAATTTTCGAACATTATTTTTCATGATATTTTTTTATTATATAAAATGATTCAGTTCAATCAATAATTTCTCATATCTAACTCTTATGTGTGGTTAGAAATACGCCATATTTGTCAAAAAAATAAGATAGGTAAAGAAAAATAGACTATACATGTACCGGGAGAAATTCTGTCACATATATGGACGCTGATAAGGAATACTGTGTTAAGCCACACGGACTTCATTTTGAGAAAATGACGTCTAAAGATATCAAACCTGTTCTTAATAAATTTGTTTGAAGAAGTATATATCGATATTTTCTTTCTATTTTATTAAAAGGTATAATGAATTAAAAACAGATTTATATATTTAATGTGTTATCTAACAAAAAGTTTTTCGAATATTTGAAATTGTTTTATAAATTGCAAAATATGGAACGCACTTAAAATTGGGAACATTAAATTAAGAAATTTTTTTCCGTACTTATTTAGTTCATATGATTTTTTTTTGCATCATGTTAAATAAGTAATGCAGTTTCAAAATACATCAATATCTCTGAATTTAACTTTTTGTGGGTTGACACATTATTGCTTATCAGCATCCATATCTGCCAACCCGCAGTGTACCAGCGTGGTGGATTAGGCTCTTAACCTTCTCTTTAATAGGAGGCCTTGCAGCAGTGGGACTTTCTTTACTAGCATACTTATTTTTGACCGAAAAACAACAGCTGATGTTGTATGTTGGTAAAAAAACAGATCGTGTTGTTTGTTATTAATTAGGTAACCTTCTCTTTAATAGGAAAGGAAGCCTTTGCCTAGTAGTAGTGGGATATTTAAGAGATGATTAGGAGCTTAATCCACCACACTGTTCAAATGCAGGTTGATGGATTTGCATCAGAATTTCTCCCGACACTTGCAGGTTTCTTCGCGATGTGTTCCTTTAGCACAAGATGACACACAAAAGCACTTGAAAGCACAGATGTGCTGACCGGGGTTTGAAGCCGCGATCATCGGTTATGATTGAAGTGTAGTGTCCACTGAGCACCATGTCTCACTTTATTTACCTGATTTTTTGAAATGATAACTTCCTTAAGTTATTTTCGATAGTGAAAAATCTTATGAGTTTATCGATAGTTGCCTAGAGTGCTTATTTTAGTTAAATGGGTATACTTTCTTAGTACAATCATAGATTAGAAAAGATTATTTTCCGTTATAAGACCCTATTAGATGTAAGCTCCTTAAATAGTAAGACGAAAATCGTCCGTAGCTCGTATCTCTTTTTCGTAGAATAGTAGTATATGTTTTAATTATTACTTCGCTTGCCAGCTCATTTTTATATAGGCTGAGTTTTTTAACTGGGCGTGGTAGACCAAATCCAAAACTATAAGGAATAGCGGAACATACTTAAGGGAAACTCGGGTCTGATTTTTATGAAAACTAAAACTGCATAATTTTTTTTTTTTAATAATTTTCCCAGTCAGAAATCAAAACCAGTGATTTTGAAAAAAAAAACACTATATTAGTGCACCATATAATAGTGTTATTTAATAGTACGGGAAACTAAATAAAAAGGCTTATTTTTTATATGCTTATATATTTTGAAATATACAATAATATCATATATTAGAAAAACTTATTATTATATATTATTAAAACTTTTGATAATATCTATCATTACCGTTACATACCACTTTTAATTAATTATATCTATTTTCAAAACAGAAAAGAAAGGATGAACATATTTAGACGCCATTTTCTTAAAATTGAGTCCGTGTGGCTTGACACAGTATTGCTTATCAGCGTTCATTTTCATATGGTGCAAGTCATAGCGTTTTCAGGTTAGATTTTTAACAATTTTGCAGGATTCAGTATATTAATAAATTGTACGAAACAAGCCCTATCTACATCGGTTAATGGCGCAATTTTTAAGTGTATGTTGAAGAGCAGAGTATACATTTTTTTCATTTAACACAAAACATTGTTTCTTTATATATATTGCATGCTATATGAAGGAAAAATGCAACATAGTGGACCAAGTATAATTTATAACGTGTCAACCCACAAAACGTCAAGTTTACGTTTTACGTCAAAAATGTAAGTATACATATTTAACATTATTTAACATTATTAAAAAAGTTATTTATACTAAATAAGTAGGAAATAAATGTCTTACTTTAATGTTTAGAATATTGAAGTGTGTTAATATTTTTACGATATGCAATAATCTCATATATGTAAAAAGATAATATTAGATAAAACTTTATATTATATCATAAATGCAATCTGCATTTATGATATAATAAAAAGTTTTATTAGCATTTACTTAATTATACCTTTTATCAAAATAGAAAAGAAATCAGTGATATATACATCTTCAAATAATTTGATTAAAAATAGGTTTGATCTTTAGGCGCCATTTTCTTAAAGTGAAGTCCGTGTGGCTTGACATAGTATTGCTTATCAGCGTCAATTTATCAAGAAAAGATTTAATATAAAATATATTAAAATCTGATCAAGATCTTCGATGAGCCGGGATTGCTGTAATGTGTTTATAACAGCAGTTCTAACAGTTTCAAAAATGATTATATTTGATTACAAAATCAATTATATTACAATATTAATTATATCAATTTTATACATAACTTAATAAGTTATTTTAGATGTCTTTAACCTTTAATTAACCAATGAATATAATTTTCATCTTATTTCGCTACAGTTAAAAATATATATATATATATTTTCAACGATCTAATTTACTTAATTAAAATAGAAACGTTGACTTAAATCAAATAGTATGATAATAACATTGACATTTAATCAAACAAAATTCAATATTTTTAACAAGATACTTATAAAAACAATTTTTGCCTAATGGGAGCATTAAACGCGGTATTTCTCTTCGTCTAAACTAATTTACATGAGAAATAAATCTAAATTATCCGAAAGCGTTACAAACTAAATAATAAAGGCAATTTTAATAAATCAAATTTTAAAGTTATAATTAATTTTCAAACCCAACGTTTGACAGGCGGACGTTCAATCTGAGTAATTATGGTGAAATTTCAAAGAGTTATTTGAAAAATAATGATTTTATTCCTTTTTCAGATTTCAAATTTTTCCTAAAGTGAAAAGGCATGTCCAAAAATTTGGAAAACGATTTTAGTGGTTTGGAAGTTTTTAGATTGTTTTTTAGGAATTTTCAACTTAGTCGAAATTACAGTTATGTATAAAAAAATTTATAATTTAGAGATAATTAGGACATTATACGGCGTGTCCTTTTTTTATGGATTAAAAATTGACTATCTTCATGTTGCTGCTTAAACATTTACCGTGCTTCATTACTTGGCTACATTTGGGGATTCGTTTTATTTGAAATTGATAGATATTATGTTTAATAAAAATCTTCTTTTCCTATTTAGTGGTATGTGCATTCTTATATTGAATTTCTTCTTATCAACCGAGTTTAAGAAGAAGGTTCTCACTTCGTATAATAAATTTTTCTTTTATGTTTCCTCAGAACTCCGTCATTTCTTAACATATTATTTTTTTTAAATCTAAAACTATACCATATACTTTTAGATTGATTCCGTAGGATTTTTATCAAAATCGATTCAGTAATTTGGTTTTAAAATTAACTGGTACATGTGTTGTCCAAGTAAATAAAATTGTATATTTTGCTTTTCAAGTCGGTTGTAGTTGAAGTAATTTTAGTCTTATACTAGCTTTCGCTCGCGTCTCTTCTTGCGTTAATGTAGATTTTGTACATCGAAATACAGACTACAACTTATTTTTCTATTTAGCCTGTACGAAACGTGCACCACCTACTGGAAATTAATTGTATTATGCCTATAACCTTCGCGCAAGAGCAATATTATGTGACGAAATTTTATCGCAATCCGATATACGGAATGGTAGCGCATTAGATACGAACAGACAAACTTGACTGTTTATTTATATAAATATAGTTTAAATATATTAATAACTAAACTGACTCGGTTCCGTGTACAGTTAACGGTACAATGGCCTCCCATGTCAAATATTTATATAACTCATACGGGTCTTTGTAGTCTGGGTACCCTGTAGGGATATTCTGTAACGATATTTATATATGTAATACTGTTGCTTCCTTTGTAAGGGATTAAAATAAAAATATCTATTATTTTTTTATATTTGATTTCAAAAGTTTATGAGTGAATGGAAAATTAAATGTTTTAGGAAAAATGAACATCCTGTAAACCCCTCGTTATACAAATATACCACGATTTAATCCACCTCATTACACCATTGGTATGTATGGCTCTAAATTTCGCAAATAAAATTACAATATAATATTTGAAGATAGGTTGTTGCAGTGGCCACTCTAACTGACTGAAGCGCTAATGGCAAATGTCTGTAACGTTCATATTATGGATGTTTGTGTGGTGTGGGTGTTGTGTTTGTTATGTGCGTGTGTATGTGTGTGTTGTGTGTGTTTCCGGACCTTCGACAGATAATTATAAGATCCTAATCGAGACCGTTGAGTGGGAAGCGTTTATTATCATTATTACAAATGATAAATTATTAATTTTAATAAATTATTACAAATGCTTTTATCATACATCCAATTAAAAACCGCGTTAAGAAAAAAACTCATTCTAAAAAGATAAACATAATATTTACCTGTAATTAAGTATAGACGAGCAATACCACGCTTAACGCAAAAAAAAAACAACAATTATTTTATAAGTATTATTGTTAAAACTCTTTAACAAGGCTAAAAATAATTACTTTTGCTTTAAATATATCTTGTTACAATGTATGATTTATGAAAAGTACAAAAACGTCAGTTTTTGGTTTTCGAATTAATAGTTATAGCGATTTTCATTCAACTTTTTTTTACCAAATTTAAACTATTAATTACTTATATTTAAAAATAAATTCAGAATTGGGAGTGAATGCCTCATTAGAACACGTAATAGACGCGAGCATTACTTAGCGGAAATCCACGCAAACATAAAATGAATTTGCATTAATCCTCGATGACGCGACGAATATTTTAATGACGTTGCGTTGAAACTTTCTTTGGAAAAATTTGCGGTTTATATTTATGATTTTGAGATATTTTGCCGATTATTGCTAGGGTTTTTTATTTCTTACTCAATATACACTCTACGCCTAAGAAAGGTAAAATCAGTTCGATTTCCATTTAATTATTACCGCGTTATGTAATGAGCCGAGATGGCCTAGTGGTTAATAGATGTCGATCTCAGCTGCTGAACTCCGGTTCAAACCCCGGCTAAGACCGCTGGTTTTTCAAGTGCTTTTGTGTTTAAATTAATCTCGAGCTCGGCGGTGAAGGAAAACGTCGTTAGGAAACCTGCATGTGTAGGAAGAAATTCTGACACATGTATATCCGTCAACCCGCAGTGGAGCAGCGTGGTGGATTAAGCTCTAAACTTTCTCCTTAATACGAGTAATAAATACGAGTTCACATTTACAGGCCACTTTTTCTACGATGCAATGAATAGCCTAATTGTGTAAAACTGTCGCAACGAATAAATGCAACGTTTAACAGTTGATTTCTGATTATTATTGTTTTGAAACCTTTAATTTTTATTAAAATAATTATATGTTCACAATATCACACGTGGCATCACGGCGTATCTAATGATATATCATTTGAAAAACTTCGTTGAATTGTTAGAAGCTCAAAAACAATACTGTCTGTATTATGTACATATAACACCTTAAATATTGTGATATCTTTATTTATATTAACATATGTATAAGATAATAAGTTTATGTATTTATATTACAAACTTTATTTATTTTATTTAATTTTTATTTATATTTCTTCCATTTTATGACTATTAGTATGTACAGTGTACACTTAAGTCCTTTTATCTCTGGTCATGATTCACAACATGGTTGCCTAGCAGGAATCACTGTTTAGCGATAAGTCCACCAATTGTCCTTATATTTTCATTTATCATTTATTTATTTCATAAAGAATAAAGGTTGTTACATGAAATCCTTAAAAGTAAATGTTACATGATATACTATATATTCTTTATACAATATGCTAGAATTTTTGACATTATTGAAAACCAATATTTTATATGAGTTAACTGCTTATCCTAAGTGGGTTATTATAATAACCTGTGTAAGGATAAAACAGCCCACCCCCTAGCGATAGACCAAAGTTATATCTGTTATTGTATCCTTGGTGTACAATAAAGTTTTTTTTTTCTTTCTATTGCGACCGAATAAAAAATCTGTGTTAAACATGTTAGCTATGTTAATAATAGAAATAAAACTTGTGGTTCATATTCTTTGATTTTGAAAAAAAAACAATTAAATATTTTACTAACATTTTATGACTTAATAAACAGCCGAATTCCCAAGTGTGAAACATTTTTAACGTTTTGCGTCAAATATGTAAATTTTTGAATTCTGTCATTTTAATATCAAGCGCGCAATATAAGCGGAGATAAATTATGTATTTCATAATTGAGTATGTATTTATGTAACGGACATGTATAAATACAGGTCAAAAACATTACCCTCTGTGTGGGCTTCACCGCAGTCGAGTAAAAGCACCCAAATTGAAAATGAAAGAATACAATGAATATATTTGAAAGTAAAACGAAAACTTAACTTAAATTATACTCTTTCATGACAACGGACTTTTGAAAGGCGCTTGAACAAGTTGTGCATTATGAATTCTCTCTACGAAGCCTAAGTGAAATGCATCATATGAAATTTTGGGTTTCCGCCAAGTACCTGTTCAATATTAGATGACGTTGCATTTCTGTGTGATGACGCAGAGCATAATAAATAATAATAAATTCCTGTTGTCGTCTCAGTTAACGGCCTATTAGCGAAGAGTTTCGACCAACATCTTCAGAAACTTTCGCTTGGTTGTTGGATCAAGAGCCGAATACAGAAGACAGTATTGCGTGAGACGGCGCGTATAGTGAGGAGGTTTCTCAGCCTGGAGCCCTAGCTGCCGGTGGCCTGGCTCACACTCTGCTACCGATGGATCAATATTTTTTATATTATTAAATATTTTGTATATAATGTGTACAAAATGCATTTAAAATGTATTAAATAAGAAAAAGAGACAATAAAAGAATAAATAATAAACGCATCACACTCAACGGCCCCCATTAAGATCGCGTGACCTTGTGTCGGGAGTCCAGGAACACACAACACAAACACAAACACCCAGACCACGACAAACATCCGTATGGCCAATACAGGTATTTGCCGTGAGAAACGAAAACACGTTTTTAGGGTTCCGTACCTTAAAAGGAAAAACGGAACCTTTATAGGATCACTTTGTTGTCCGTCTGTCTGTCTGTCTGTCTGTCTGTCTGTCTGTCTGTCTGTCTGTCTGTCTGTCTGTCTGTCTGTCTGTCTGTCGGGATGTCAACCCGTTTTTCTCAGAAATGCATAGACGTATCATGTTGAAATTAATATCATATACTCAAGTCTACGATGACATGCGGCCGTGAAAATATTAAAGTTCTAAGTCAACGCAATCAAAAGATAATGGAAAATATGTCGTATATTTTGACCATTTTAGCGTTTTCGCAAGGGAATCAAAACCTATAGGGTACTTCCCATTGACCTAGCACGATGAAATTTGGCAAGAAGTAAGATCTTATGGTACAAATAAAGGAAAAAATCTGAAAACTGTAAATTTTTGTATGTATGTTTGTCTGTTTGTAAGTTTGTCTTTCAACCTTTTTCTCAGAAACGCGTGAAGGCAACAAATTTTTATCAACGTCAAGTACTCAGAGTTGTAATTACTAACAGCTGTGAAAAAATCAAACTTCTAAGTTAACGCAATCAAAAGATACGGTCATTTATATCACATATTTTAAGTATGATAGCGTTTTTAACGTTTTCGCAAGGGAATCAAAACCTATAGGGTACTTCCCATTGACCAAGCATTATGAAATTTGGCCAGGAGCAAGGTCATTTAGTATACATAAAGGAAAAAATCCGAAAACTGTAAATTTCTGTTCGTGTGTCTGTCAGTCTGTACGTCTGTCTTTTAACCTTTTTCTCAGGAACGCGTAAATGTATCAAGTTGTAAATTGATCAAGCGGAAAATATATTAATCTTAGAATTAAAATTATATGTACTTGTAACAAATTAACATAGAAGTTGACCATGGTCAAAAAAACAATTTTACAAACACCGAGAAGAAATTTGTATCAATACGAAAACATTAAAAAGCAGCAAATCTTTATAAACAACGCAATGCAATCTATATATCGCAGCTAACAAAATGATAGCGCGATGCAGCGTACAGCTAATGCCATCTATGACAACATTATGACATTAACTGTGATATAATTCTGCTCGATTAATAAAAATTTTTATTTTAATTATTATTTAAACGCGCTAAAAATTATAAAATAAACTTTTCATTTAAAAGTTTTATCGTCGATTTATAACGTCATTACGTAATTAACATTCAATATAAGAGCTTCACGCGATTTGATTTAAGTACTCGTATTGACTTAGTACGAAAATTTTAAAATTAAATTCAAACAGATCGAGTTATTTAATTTACTTATTTATCTACACATATAAGTCTTCTGGTTATTAGTAATATAATTAGTTATTTATAAATAAACAATTAGTTTTGTTCGAATTAAGGACTAATTATTTTCGTCTTGGCAACACTAATATATATTTCGATATTTTGATTGAAAATGTAAATCTAAATATTTTACGAACGTAGTGCAGGGGTAGTGGAGTGTAGTAGAATATAAATAAAAATAAAACGAGAATAAAATGTACTATAATTATGTTGTTAATGTCAAAGTCAACAAGTTAGTTCATTGAAATTGTCAAGAGATGGCGCTAGGTGTATCCTGAATCGCGCTATAACTTTTTTTTGTTGAAAGTATAAGGTGTATTAGTACTTAAAATAAAATTTTGTGTTTCTATGGATTGCATCCATGATCGTGTTTTAAATTAAAGTGCTCCTAAGTAGTTTCGAAATAGTTTTTGGGACGTGATCCATATTTACATAATATGTGATTATAATTAAGCGACTTCTAAAAAGGAGTTTTTTCAATTCGACCTTGTATTTAATTTTTTTTTATGTTTGTTCGCCGATTACGCCGCCATTTGGGTACCGATTTTCAAATTTTTTTTTTTGTTTGAAAAGGTATACTTCCAAGGTGGTCCCATTGTCTTCAGGTCAGGATCAGATGATGGGATCCTGGAGAAATTGAGGGAACTCCTCAAATATTATAGGCAAGCGTATACCGATTTAGGTATTTTTGATAGTAACTTATGTTGGAACTGATGATGAAGACCACAAATGGCGTAGATGGGTTAGTCTTATATAGATTTCTATAAGTTTGTACGGAACCCTCGGTGCGCGAGTCCTACTCGCACTTGACCAGTTTTATTTAATTTAATGTTTCGCATTTCAAATGTGTTCCATATTTTAGAAGATACAGCAATCTCAAATATTTGAAAAACTTATTGTTAGATAACACATTACATATTAATCAGATTTTAGTTCATTGTACCTTTTATCGTAATAGAAAAGAAAAGGATATATACAGCTTCAACTTAATTTATTAAGAATTGGTTTGACATCTTTAGATGCCATTTTCTCAATAGAAGTCCGTGTGGCTTGACACTGTATTAATTATCAGCATCCAACTATACTTCCTTTACCTTATACAAGTAATTAAATGTTTATGATTATTGTCACATTTTACCGGAAATACTTGTTGTATTTAATCTGATTTCGTGCAATGAAGTCATGTAGTGATCACGTCATATTCAGAACAGTATAAATAAAATACAGAAAATACACATTTATCGATATCGGTGGTTACATTGTCATTTGTCGATAATAACTAGTGATGGCTCTTGTTGATATGCCGATATTAAAACATGTACACAAATGTATCTGGACAATACGATTATTATCAAGTGACCGGCTAGGACTGGTATTGTTTCGCCTAGTAATTATGTTAATGGCTTTTATGCCTGAACAGTGAGTCTAAATGTTATTTCTAGAATGATCCGACTGAGTTAATTTATAATAAATATGTCTTCCTTTTTTTAGGGTTCTGACAGGTAATAAATCTTTGTTGAGCATTCATTCCTCCGTCCGCCTCTCTGTCTATCCGTTTGTCCGTCTGTCTGTCTGTCTGTCTGTCTGTCTGTCTGTCTGTCCGCCTGTCCGTCTGTCCATCTGCCCGCCTGCTGCAACTAAAATAACATATAATGTTTATATACGTAATGTTATATTTATAGGTTGGTACGGAATCGTTTGTACCGATTTTTTTCGTTTTACATGTTTTCATAAAAATGATAGTCGACGTTCCAAGTCATCACATAACTTTTAGGTTGTGAATAGTTTTAACGTAGTTAAAACTATCACGATTAACTAACTCAATACCACAAGAGTTATGAATGTTTAGTTTTGGTAATTTAATTTGATTTTCTAATAATCTAAAACTGAAAATTAAAAACAATAAAATAACAATCTATGATTTGAGATTATTTCAACGAGCTTCAACACGATACACGTTTAATGAATTAAATGCAGATTTGTATTATAAAAAGTTTTACCTAATAATAAGGATTTCAAACTTATTAGATTATTGCATCTTTCAAAATATTGAGCACACAGCAATATTCGAAACATTAAATTGAGGAACTCTTGCCGTACTTATGTAGTTTATATAACTTTAAATGTTTTAAAAGTTTAGTAATCTCACACTATCAAAATACAAGAATATCTCTGAATTCGTTATGTTTTGACATATTATGGATTATCAGCATCCAAATGTAGTGTTGAAATAGTCAAAATGGATATAGAAAGGCTCCATTTAAAATATTACAATTTAGATGACTTAAAAATGTTTTGAATAATGTTATATATTTCAATATTTTCGAATTCGACTTTTTGTGGGTTGACACATTATTGCTTATCAGCATCCAAATACTAGCAAAGAACCATATCAATTACATCGGATTTCCAACAAAAACACCTGCATCAAAATTGGTCCATTCATTAGAAAGCTATGAATCACAAACAAACACACATGCATAGATACACACGTCAAACTTATAACACCCCTTTTTTGGTCGTTGGTTAAAAATAGCAAGAAATAAAAAGAATATTGACAAAATCATATTATATTTGCTTACAACATTACGACGAGCCATAAAAAGCCTTTCGTTATTAGATATTAAGCGAACCACTAAAATATAAATAGATACGATATTTACGAACAAACTGACACAGTAATACAATGTTAGCACAGTTTATGATAATGTATCGATCGTTATTTTACCGCCTACATATTAATAAGTAATTCATATTGATAGGCATGTATTTAGGTTTCAATACGCCACTCACGTTATTTTCATGAAGAGTTTTTATTGTTTATTGTAGCCGGTTTACACTCAATCGTGACGATGTTATTGGTTTAGTGTTATTGAACGCTGATAGTCAATACAGTGTCAAGCTTCACGGGCTTCATTTTGAGAAAATAGCGTCTAAATATGTCAAACCTATTCTTAACAAATTTGTTTGAAGAAGTATGTGTCCTTCTTTTTTTTCTTTTTTGATAAAAGGTATAATTAATTAAAAGCGGATTGTTATATTTAATATATTATCTAAAAAAAGGTCGTCAATTATTTGAGATTAATGTACAAATTGCAAAATATGCAACGGACTTGGAAATCGAAACTATTAATGAAGAAACTTTTTTCCGTAATTATGTAGTTTATATGACTTAATTTTTTTAATAACGTTAAATAGTTGATGCAGTATCAAAATACATCAATATCTCCGAATTTGACTTTTTGTGGATTGACACATTAGGGCTTATCAGTATCCAATTATGTTTTACACTAGCTGTAACTGCGACTTCGTTCGCGTGGATGGCATGTCTCATGCAAACAGACTGTACTATGTGGTGCCTCTCAAGATTGAAGGAGCATATTTTATTTCTTGTTCATTAATAGCATCTTGTAAAAAAATAATTTTTCCTTTAGTTTGCCGTATACTGTTACTTACCAGAAGTTGATTCTTATACATGACACTATTAGATGATGCAATAATACAGATTGTGCTACTTTTTTCAAAATCAGCAGGTTCGATTATTGTCTAGGAGAGTGAATATAAAAGTAGCCTAAGTTTAACCCGAAAAACAGACAGAAAAAAATTTAAAAAGAAATGTTTTAATGCAACTACCGTATTTACTTTTATATGCATTTAGTTAAAAGCTGTTAATTTGTAATTAAAAACAGACACTTTAATTTTATTTATTAGGTTTACAACTTGGATGCATGGTCGCCATCTAATGTGTGGGCTTCACGATCTTTTTTCCCGCGTATGTGCAGGCCGTGGAATGATCTACCTCCTGAGATTTTCCCAGAGCGCTATAATTTGGGAGTTTTCAAGTGTCGAGTGTATAGACACCTCTCTGTCAAAGGCCGGCGATGCACCCGCAATACCCCTGGTATTGTAGATGTCCATTGGCGATGGTAACCTTTTGGTAAATGGTAATGGATGGTAAACATTATTTGCTCGTTTGCCCCCCTTTTTATATAAAAAAAGATTCATAATAAGTATGTACTGTGGTAGCAATTATAGTATCTCGTTAAGACCTAATAAAAACCGGTTCTAAAGCAGAACAGTAAAAAGCTGATATTTATGTGGAAAAATGTCCCATTGTAAAAGTTCACATTGATTAAGATAATAAGGATGTGAAGATTATCGTCTCTAGCGAAAAGATTATGAAATGATTCCTCGCACAAATGTTTAAATCAACGTAAAAAATCGCGCCAGAGACTTATACTAATAAGAAGATAACAAGATGCATTTGATTTCTGATTTTGAATTAAAACAAAAAAATAGGTTATTTATAAGTCTTTTGTTAATTTATATTGAAAATGTAAAGTTTAATAACAACAACATTGTCCCTTTTATTTTTCATTTACAAAGAAAAACTCATAAAGATTTAGAAAATAATAAAAAGAAAACGTTCAAAGACGTTTTTCTAGAATTTCACAGCACAAAATAAGATGCTTCAGCCGCTTCTAAAACGTCTCGAGAAGTACGGAGACAAAGGCGACTTTGGTTAAAAATTTATTCTTTAAATATTTTGTTACTAGTGCATTTGTTTGAGTCTTTAGTACTTGGTATTAGGCGAGCATTACGCTTGTAAGTTTTACCCTCGAGAGCGCTATAAAACAACTCTGTAACCTAGTAACAGATACGTTGTAAGAAGTTACAAAAGCTATGGATGTCAAAAATAATGACCCTAAATTTAGCACACAGCGCACAAAACTAGCCTAGTAGCCTAGTGGTTAGAATACGTCGGTCTCAACCGATAATCGCGGGTTAAACCCCGGCTAGTACCGCTGAGTTTTTAAGCGCTAAATTTGTGTATAAATCCATCTCGAGTTCGGCGGTGAAAGAAAACAACGTGAGAAAACCTGCATGTACCGGAAGAAATTATGACACATCTGAACTCTAAACCTTCTCCTCAATAGGAGAGAAGGCCTTTGGTCAGCAGTGGGACGTTTACAGGCCGCTACTTTACTTTACCCCAAAAATAATGTGCATACGGATATTAAGAACAAGAATTGTACAATTTTATTTTATTCAAATAAGGCACTGAAAATATTACTTTTCAAGTGTAAAGCAATGAGAAATAGCTTATGTAAATATTTATTAAAGTTTAAGAGAAAAACTTTTAAGTGTAATTATGTATATTAGGAATAAATAATAATTATATTATTCTATTTTTCAATACGTAGCTAGAAACATAATAAAGGTTAAATTATGTATTAATTAAAAAATAAAACCAGCCAAGTGCGTGTCGGGCCACGCACAATATACGGTTCCGTAGTTGTCAGAATTGTCAAGATCGGTCAAGCAATCTTCGAGTACCTACATATTTTCGTAAAAAGTTTACGACGAACTGGGAATATCCTTTGAAAATAAGGCGATAATTACATTTGTAAGATTTACTCTCACAAATGCCGTACGCACCAGCAGAGGATGCGGGGAGGACAAGATCACATTTTATCCTTCTGAGTAGAGTTCCGTGCCACAGAGCTACGCACGAGAGGGGCATGCCCATTTCTGTGTCTGATGACAGCCAAAGGGGTTTCAGTGGATAAATCACCACATTAGGAAGGCGGGAATCGGACATCTTCTGAAGATTTCCACTGTGCAAAAGACGATATTAACTAACCCGATCGTGGGGTCAAGGTGTCATTAGAACTGAACGGCTTACTAAAGTGTAATTCGGAATGTTTCGTAATCAACAGGCACTTTGGCGCAGTGTTCACTGCGACTGTCGCGGGTTCGATCCCCGTTCACGGCAAACGTCTGTGTTGGTCATGCGGATCGTTGTCGTGGTCTAAGCGTTTCTGTTGTGTGTGTTTCTTATTGAGGAAGATTATAGGCTATATTTCGTCATGCTACATCACAGAATCGAAGCAATAATCACGTTTATGTGAAACAGTTCAAAATAAAATTTTTATGAACAATTATGTAAAGAAAAATATTTCTCTATAGGGTAATAGGCATATGGAAATTTGCCTGCAAGCTTCTTTTAGAGATAACATCATCTTGTCCTTCCACGTCGCCTAAAAGAAAACTTTTAAGCTTGTTATATATTAAACAATATGTAGCATTAATTTTATAATCAAGAACCGCAAATCAATATGCGGTCGCTACGTCGGCTTGCGTGTTGTTTGAACGTAAGCGGTGGTATAGGCGGGGCAGCGCAAACATTAGACACGACTGTCTTGTAGCACTATGGAGTAATTACTAACATATACTGCTCAGATATATTTTTTACTAGCTGGTGATCGGGACTTCGTCTGCGAAAAATTAAGATAAATAAATGTTCTAGAAACGTAATAAATAAAATAAAGCTCAAGTTACTGTTTCTAACTTTAGTTAAAGTCGTCTAGAGTCCCGCTAAAATCGCTCGTGCCGTTAGAAAGATTAGCCGGAACAAACAGACAGATAGACAGATAGACAAACATTCCATTTTTTTATTTGACAAAAATTGATTACTTGATTTAACTATCGTATATACATACTTTCAAATGCATTTAATGAAAAGCTATTAATTTGAAATTACAAACAAACACTTTAATTTTATTTATTAATATGGATATATGTATAGTGTAAATCTTTTCTGCAGATTCGCGTTTTTTATTTTACGAAATTAAAAGAAAACGTACCAGAAATGTGCATAGGAACTGATATCGTGTATTTTTTTGTGCTATATTAAAAATATATATTTAATTGATTTTAAAACATAACGTTTTAACTAGACGCTAAATTTTCACGCTACATATCAATATAAAAATATTTAAAAGGAAGTACGTTCTTTTAATATTTTAAATATATAAAACAGTGTCTACATATATTTTGTAATTTTCTCGATATTTATATATGGACGCTGATATGCAATATGTCAAGCCACACGGACGCCATTTTGAGAAAATGGTGTCTAAAGATAACATACGTATTCTTAATAAATTTATATTCTTAATATATTTTGATAAAAGGTACATTAAATTAATTGCAGATTAGTATATTAAAAAGTTTTATCTACTAATAAGTTTTCAGATATATGATATTCTGTAATAACTCAAAAAAAATGTAACACACTTCAATAGTTTAATCATTAAATTAACGAACTTTTTTCAGTACTTGTTTTGTTTAAATGACTTGAATTTTTTTAATAATGTTAAACACGTAACAAATTATCAGAATACATCAATATCTCCGAAATTGACTTTTTGTGGGTTAACGCATTATTGCTTATCAGTGTCCATATATGCGTGTTATACAATACAAAATATTATAATTTTTCCGTATTTCCTTAGTTCAGATGACTTGTAAGGTTTTTGAATAATGTTAAATATTGACGCATTATCAAATACATCAATATCCCCGAATTTGACTTTTTGTTTGTTGACACATTATTGCTTATTAGCATTCATTAAAGAATTTCATTTCTACGAAGTATGTAACGACGACTCACTTATTTTAAATATATATTTAACATTTCTCAGTAATTAATACATATAGAATATTTCCTTTGTAATTTAGCATTTTAATGTCTTGTCTGTAGTCTGCATTACCCCTCAGGGCTAAGCTTACGTGTTGACTTACATTAATGTTACCACAATGTGCCTTCAAGCTGAAACAACGTTATGAAATGGATGCATAATTTAAATAGTAATCTTAACATCTCTAGCTTTAATATTGTGAAATTAGTACAACTATAATCACAACTTACCAACTATTTACATTGATTTCGTTTAATTGGAATAGTTTTCTATTACAAATGGACGCTGATAGGCAATACTGTTTTAAGCCACGCAGACTTCATTTTGAGAAAATGGCGTCTAGAGATGTCAAACCTATTCTTGATAAATTTGTTTGAAGACGTATATATCCATCGGTCCTTTATATTTTGATAAAAGGTACAATGAATTAAAAGCAGATTGTTATATTTAATGTGTTATCTAATAAAAAATATTTGTGATTATTATATAAATTGCAAAATATGGAACGCACTTGAAATTCAAATCATTAATTTAAGAAACTCTTTCCGCATTTATTTAGTTTATATGACTTGAATTTTGAATTATTTTAAATAGGTAACGAAATTTCAAGAAACATCAATATTTCCGAATTTGACTTTTTGTGGGTTGACACATTATTGTTTATCAGCATTCAAATATACAATACATATTTACTATCTGCTCCCGTTGGTTCGTCATTTGGGATGGAAAATATTATATTGTTAGCGGCAAAAAGTTGTAGGAGCTATAGTCACGTGTCGACTGACGGACGTTGACGAAACCTTTTTTAAATTATTTTTTTTTATACTTTCCCTTAATATTGATTTTATTATTTATAATTTTATTTATTAGGAAATTATAAGTTTTTTTTTAATAAAATACAGCTTTTTGTTTCCAATATTATAAATCCAAGATAATTACAAAATTTTACTTAAATCCGTTGCGCCATTGTATTGTGAAATTATAACAAAGACACATACAAACATTTGGACGCTGATAAGCAATACTGTGTCAAGCCACACGGACTTCGTTTTGAGAAAATGGCGTCTAAAGATGTCAAACCTATTCTTAATAAATTAGTTTGAAGACGTATATATTCATCTTTTTTTTTCTATTTTGATAAAATGTATATTGAATCAAAAGCAGATAGATTTATTTAATATGTTATATAATAATAAGTTTTTAAGTATTTGAGATTATTTTATAAATTGCAAAATATGGAACGCACCTGAAATACGAAACATTGAGTTAAGAAACTTTTTTCCATACTTATTTAGTTTAGATGGCTTGAAATTTGTTTGGATAATATTAAATAGGTGACGTAGTATCAAAATACATCAATATCTTAAAATTTGACTTTTTGTGGGTTGACACATTATTGCTTATTAGCATCCATTTATAAGGCAAGAATTACACTTGTAAGTTTTGCTCTAGATTTTCGTGAAGATAAATTATAATAATAAGATAAATTGTTTGTTAATTTTAGTGACTTGCTTTGATACTCACAGCTTAATTAACCGAGGTTACCAAGTTACGGAAATACTTTATATAAATTAAGAGAGTAAAACTTACAAGAGTACTTTTTGCCCGATATTAATTCACCAATGAATACCTCTTTTTACTGAGCCTAAATGGATGCTGATAAGCAATAATGTGTCAACCAACATAAAGTCAAATTCAGAGATATTGGGTGTATTTTGATATTTGGTTAAATATTTAACATTATTAAAAATAACTGGTCAAGTGCGAGTAGGACTCGCGCACCGAGGGTTCCGTACAAACTTATAGAAATCTATATAAGACTAACCCATCTACGCCATTTGTGGTCTTCATCATCAGTTCCAACAAAAATACCTAAATCGGTATACGCTTGCCCATAATATTTGAGGAGTTCCCTCAATTTCTCCAGGATCCCATCATCTGATCCTGACCTGAAGACATTGGGACCACCTTGGAAGTATACCTTTTCAAACAAAAAAAAATTGAAAATCGGTACCCAAATGGCGGCGTAATCGGCGAACAAACATAAAAAAAATTAAATACAAGGTCGAATTGAAAACACTCCTTTTTAGAAGTCGCTTAAATATAATCAAATATTATGTAAATATGGACCACGTCCCAAAAACTATTTTGAAACTACTTAGGAGCATTTTAATTTAAAATACGATCATCGTTGCAATCCATGGAAACACAAAATTTTATTTTAAGTACTAATACACCTTATACTTTCATAAAAAAAAAGTTATAGCGCGATTCAGGATACACCTAGCGCCATCTCTTGACAATTTCAATGAACTAACTTGTTGACTTTGACATTAACAACATAATTATATTATATTTTATTCTCGTTTTATTTTTATTTATATTCTACTACACTCCACTACCCCTGCACTACGTTCGTAAAATATTTAGATTTACATTATCAATCAAAATATCGAAATATATATTAGTGTTGCCAAGACGAAAATAATTAGTCCTTAATTCGAACAAAACTAATTGTTTATTTATAAATAACTAATTATATTACTAATAACCAGAAGACTTATATGTATAGATAAATAAGTAAATTAAATAACTCGATCTGTTTGAATTTAATTTTAAAATTTTCGTACTAAGTCAATACGAGTACTTAAATCAAATCGCGTGAAGCTCTTATATTGAATGTTAATTACGTAATCACGTTATAAATCGACGATAAAACTTTTAAATGAAAAGTTTATTTTATAATTTTTAGCGCGTTTAAATAATAATTAAAATAAAAATTTTTATTAATCGAGCAGAATTATATCACAGTTAATGTCATAATGTTGTAATAGATGGCATTAGCTGTACGCTGCATCGCGCTATTATTTTGTTAGCTGCGATATATAGATTGCATTGCGTTGTTTATAAAGGTTTGCTGCTTTTTAATGTTTTCGTATTGATACAAATTTCTTCTCAGTTTTTGTAAAATTGTTTTTTTGACCATGGTCAACTTCTATGTTAATTTGTTACAAGTACATATAATTTTAATTCTAAGATTAATATATTTTCCGCTTGATCAATTTACAACTTGATACATTTACGCGTTCCTGAGAAAAAGGTTGAAAGACAGACGTACAGGCTGACAGACACACGAACAGAAATTTACAGTTTTCGGATTTTTTCCTTTGTGTATACTAAAGGACCTTGCTCCTGGCCAAATTTCATAATGCTTGGTCAATGGAAAGCACCCTATAGGTTTTGATTCCCTTGCGAAAACGTTAAAAACGCTATCATACTTAAAATATGTGATATAAATGACCGTATCTTTTGATTGCGTTAACTTAGAAGTTTGATTTTTTCACAGCTCTTAGTAATTATAACTCTGAGTACTTGACGTTGATAAAAATTTGTTACCTTCACGCGTTTCTGAGAAAAAGGTTGAAAGACAAACTTACAAACAGACAAACATACATACAAAAATTTACAGTTTTCAGATTTTTTCCTTTATTTGTACCATAAGATCTTACTTCTTGCCAAATTTCATCGTGCTAGGTCAATGGGAAGTACCCTATAGGTTTTGATTCCCTTGCGAAAACGCTAAAATGGTCGAAATATACGACATATTTTCCATTATCTTTTGATTGCGTTGACTTAGAACTTTAATATTTTCACGGCCGCATGTCATCGTAGACTTGAGTATATGATATTAATTTCAACATGATACGTCTATGCATTTCTGAGAAAAAAGGGTTGACATCCCGACAGACAGACAGACAGACAGACAGACAGACAGACAGACAGACAGACAGACAGACAGACAGACAGACAGACGGACAACAAAGTGATCCTATAAGGGTTCCGTTTTTCCTTTTAAGGTGCGGAACCCTAAAAATTAAGTCATCTAAACTACATAAGTATGAAAAAAGTTTCTTAGTTTATAGCTGAGGGTTTCCAGCGCGTTCCAATATTTGCAATTTATACAATAATCTCATATGTTTGGAAAACTTATTTTTAGATAAAACTTTTCATTACACCAATCAGCTTCAATTAATTATACTTTTTCTCAAAAAAGAAAAGAAAAGGTGTATATATACGTCTTCAAACACATTTATTCAGAATAGCTTTGACATCTTTAGACGCCATTTTCTTAAAATGAAGTTTGTGTGGGTTGACACAGTATTGCTTATCAGCGTCCAAATGGCCTAGTGGTTAGAACACGTCACGAACATGAACCGCTGAGTTTTCAAGTTTTCGAGTTCAAATAAACTCAAATTTAGTACATCTCGAGCTTGACGGTAAAGTTAAACATTGTGAAGAAAGCCTGCATGTGCCGGGAGAAATTTTGACACATGTATATCCGCAAACCCACAGTGGAGCAGCGTGGTGGATTAAGTTTCTAAAACCTTCTCCTTAATAGGAGAGGAGGCCTTTGCACAGCAGTGGTATATTCACTGGCTGTTTCTTTATTTTACCTTACCTTTATTAAATGACTAGCAAAACAGGGGGTTCCTAATTCGTCCCACACAACACCGTAAATTCTTAACCGATTTTGAATATTCTGTTTCTATTCGAGGACATCTTTTCGGATGGTATACAATACAATCAAAATCGGCTTGGTAGTTTAGTTTTCAAATAAAAATTACTGGTATTAATTTTTCATTAAATTTAACGAAATTACGTTTTTTTTCTTTAAAGCCAGCTTTCCTTATTTTTTCCAAAGACTTGTTACTGGTTAATAAAGAAATGGTTCCCGTAAAAATGTTGCCTAGTTTTAAAAATAGAAATTACATTCATGAGATTTTCTTTACTTCATTTCACCTGAGCACTAACTCATTTAACATAATTAATTCGAAACATTAAAAGGAGTTTCTGTGATAGTTTTCGGTTGAAACTACAGAGTCTTGGGGTTAGAAACACAAAATTTTACAAAGAGCTGTCTTCCCGCCTCGTCGAAAATACAGGTGACCGGAGGGCTACCTTGGTCAGCATATCAGTCTGGCTATTCCAAGACGTTATACCGTTAGTGTTTTGAGCGCCTTACTTCACAGCAGTGACATTCATACTTATTTGGGTTTCATGTATTTTCTTGTACAAAAAATGGTTAGATATAAATAACCTAAAATTACTTTTATTATTAAATGGTGCTGATAAGCAATAATGTGTCAACCCACTAAAAGTCAAATTCGGAGATATCGATGTATTTTAATACTGCATCACCTATTTAACATTGTTAAAAAAATCAAGTTATATAAACTGAATAAGTATGGAAAAAAGTTTCTTAATTAAATGTCTAGATTTTCAAGTGCGTTCCATTTTTGCAATTTATACAATAATCTTAAATATTTGAATAACTTTTTACTACATAATATATTAAGTATATTAATCTGCTTTTAATTCATTATACCTTTTATCAAAAAAGAAAAGAAAAGCTTGATATACACTTTCTTAAACATAATTGTTAAGAGTGGGTTTAACATCTTTAGAGGCCATTTTCTCAAAATGAAGTCCGTGTGGCTTGTACAGTATTACTTATATATACGTACAGTATTGCTTATCAGCGTCCAAATATAGCTAAGCCTACAATTTTACAAAGAGCTGTCTTCTCGCCTCGGCGAAACTACGAGTGACCGAAGTTAAAATTAATGAAATGTATGTGCTAATTTAATCAAGAATTAATTTAATTCGTTTCTTAGCAAATGTAGTTAAAATGATATTATGCGCTCGTTGAAAATAAATGCATTAGGGATAATATATTTTTATGTCAGTGTTTTTGTACTCATAAAGTTTATAGTATCCTATTACGCTAATAGGTTTTTAATGCTAAGCGAAAAGCATAAAAACATCAATTATTTTATTTCAACAGAAATGCTAACGTCATAAAATTTTATAAACGAAGCTAGGATAGCTTAAACTTAAATAGACATCAAATATTTCGCAACAAAAATCGTCATTCCAAAAATGGTGAAACGACATGGATTGAACCCGTACCTTTCCATCCCGTACCAATAGTTCTAACAATCAAGATATAGGTCGCCATCACGCAATTTCGAAATTCATGATTTAGTTTATATAACCTGTCTAAAACGAATATTTCTCATCCATAAATAGCACCATGATTTTCTATGTTCTATATTTTTCATCAAGACGAGATACTTCTTTAAAAATACATAAACAGCGAGAGACGGGAGGTACAAAGGATGTCTACACTAAAACCCATGGATGACTAAATATAAGGGAAGGGTTTAGGGTGTCCGAACCCCTCCTTTAGTATAGGACTTATACTTACTACATTGACTGAATATCAATGATAATGGTTGATATAATATCGAAATAACTGAGATTGTAATTTATAACCTTACCATCGTGTACCATCATCACCTTACAGCGTAATGCCAGGATAAAAACTAGTATATCTTTGTACATTTTGGACCTATAATATTAGTATAAATTGCTCATTGCACTCCCTAACATAACAGAAAAGGTGAAAAGTTTGCACGATGTGCTCCCCTGAAAGTTACACCGGCGCCCATAGAGTTATAGTTATTAAAACTAACGCTTAGATAAAAATAAAATATTCCCATTTCAATTAATTTTAGTGCAGATATAAATTTTGCTTTTGATTTTGATACTTTACGAATCTATTTGTAAGTAACAAATGTTACATTAGCCATTTTTAGGGTTCCGTAGTAAAAAACGGAACCCTTATAGTTTCGCCATGTCCGTCTGTCTGTCTGTCTGTCTGTCTGTCTGTCTGTCTGTCTGTCTGTCTGTCTGTCTGTCTGTCTGTCTGTCTGTCCGCGGCTTTGCTCCGAAACCCTTAATACCAGAAAGCTGTAATTCGGTATGAGTATACATATGAATTACGCGGAGAAAGTCGTAGAATAAAATCTTAAAATTATTTTTTTTTTCAGGGTGTCTTCCCTATGTGTTAAGAGAGACCAAAAATTTTTTATCTCATTTATCCCATGTTGTGAGGTATCGTTAGATAGGTCTTTTAAAAATGTTATAGGTGTGGGAAAACCATTTTTCCGAACGACGAACTGTTTCCGAAATATTAAGCTTTGAAGTGTCAATTTTTCTTAGAGTCAAGTGTCCCCCCCCTCTACCCAGTAAACTGCTGCGTCTAAAAATATGAAAAAAATCACGATAGTGGTACATATAATGAATTTAAAAGGAAAATTATCACGGCTATGTGGGTTCTTATGGTTATCGAGTTATAGATGATCTAAGTAAAAATAAATATTTCACTTTTTAAAGCATCACATTATGTAAATATAAATAATTTTAAATTAATATATGAATTTAAATGAATAAATAAATAAATATTTAATAAGTTTAAATTAAAATAAAATATAAAATAAGGTATAAAACAATGTGTCAATAAAACATATCGTGAGTGATTCTGAATCGCGCTTATGAAGTTTTCAACCAAATCTCCATAGATTTCATAGGCGCATCAGAAAGGAAAATTATCGGCGCTAAATATATTTTACAATTTGTTAGAATTTAATCGACGACCATATAAAGTTCAAAATCGTTCGTATAATTCACATTCAAACATTCATTTTACATTAAAAATATTTTAGTCTCGAAATATAGGTACCTACCTAATTTAGTCTCTTTATCATTACATAGATTTTAATATTGTAAACACTTTAAGGATTAAATTGTTAATTAATAGGTAATTATAAGGTAGGTAAGTAGTAAATAGGTATATCATTCTAAATTATTACCATTTGTTATTAATAAATTGCCTAGTTTGATTTTGAAAAATAAGAATTATTCTCTTCTTAAAGAGAAATTAAAAATAATTTTTTAATAATAAAAGGTTTAAAATTGTAAGTACGTATATTGTATAAACTGACTTAAAAAAGGAAATTCCCAGTTCGTCGTAAACTTTTTTACGAAAATAGATACCTACTCGAAGATTGCTTGACCGATCTTGACAATTCTGACAACTACGGAACCCTACATTGTGCATGGCCCGACACGCACTTGGCTGATTTTATATAAATATACTCAGAACAATAACACAATTTTTGAAAATACTGTCTTATTGGACACATAAAACCGAACTCCGGATGAATTTTATTGAATTTGGCATGGGGACCCTTACATAGGATAACAAATTGGATGCTTTTTATACTGACAATTGAAAAGGCACTCAGGGGACACTAAAACTCTTCTCACGTCCAACGTCCGAAGCGATATCATAAACAAAACTTCAGAGTTGTTTTCTTAGTCCTTTCAGTATACGTCTCAGACCTTTTTTGTCAATTTTGGCAATACGGTGTCTTATGAGATATTTAATTTTAACTAACTTCCTAAAAAGAGGACGTTCTTAATTCGTTGGGGATTTTTGACGTATATTCATAGATTACTCGAAAACGGCTTAATTGGTTAATTTTTTTTTATTTGAAATTATATACTTCTAGATTGGTCCAGATTGGATTTAAAATCAAAATTAATGGAAGGTCATTCAAGTATTCGAAATTGCATATTTTTTAGATGTCAGTCCATTATTTTTTTAATCTTATATACTTTTGGGACGAAGTTCTTTAACACGGCTTCTAGTAGGAGTTAACGAAAAGCCATCGTAACAACAAAATAAATTAATGGAAAAACTAACAACACTTAAAATAGGAACCGAATTCGCAGGCAAATACGTAATTTCTAACATTTACCTGCATGACATAATTATTCCATTTGTTTTAAAGCCCAACAACTAAGTCGATTTTTGATGAATATTCTATACGACTAAAATAAAAAAAAACCTCAGACTCAATAATAAAATCAGTCAAGTTAGTGTTCAGTAATCGGGGAAAAGAGAAAGAGTCTGTGTGAGAACAGCTGGGCTAAGTTAGTTGAAGTTCTTTAACTTCATTTTAACAGGAGAGAAATCCACCACGCTGCACCAGCGGGTTAGCGGATATACATGGGTCAGAATTTCTCGCGGCATAAATAAGGGATATTTGAAGGAAATCCTCGACGAGTTAATAACCTTCTCCTTTAAAAGTCAGGCAAAAATATCCTAATGTAAGATTTCAATACCGGCGTTTGTAAAACAACTGGGGCTGACAGCTTTATGTGTTATCTGATACACAAGAATAAACACGCAAATGAAGAAATGTGTTTGTACAGATACAATTAATCGCCTCAGAGTTCAACATACTCCTAAAGCGGTTATCAAGAAAGTAACAAAAAAAGTTAATAATAACATAATGTCAACTACTTATCACCCGTAACCAAATATTGCTTTTCCCGATGTAGAGCTGTAAATTGTTGAGGAGTTCTCCTGGTTTGGACCATCAGATCTACTATACCATATGCATGGTGACGAGCATAAAATGCTCAGCAATTTAATTAAAGTAATTGAATCGAAACCCGAGAAACTCTTGTTATTCAGTAATTTCGGTGGCCGTCGGTGGTCTTCATCGTGAGTTCCGCTTCATCAAATGTGACTTTTCGAGAGCAAATGCAAGAATTGCTATCAAAAATACCTAAATTGGTAAATATTTGAAGAGTCCCCTCGATTTCTCCAAGATCCCAGCGTCAGATCGATGACCTGATGACGATGGGACCACCTAAGAAGAACACTCTTTCAAAAAAAAGTTTAAAAATCGGACCACAATCGGAGGAATAATCGATGAACATCTATAAAAAAAAAAAAAACAAAAGTCCCCGAAGAATTGAGAACTTGCTATTTTTTGGAAGTCGGTATTTGACTGATTAAAAGGTGAACTCATGCGCATCGCACACTTTCACGCGTATTTATGCTGCGTCTACACACACGTTTTTTTACGATGCAATAACTTTTGATCTGGACACTAAAAGGTGATTTTTTGTAACTTTATAGTGTCATAAACTCGACAAGACCGCGGATAGCGGTTGTTATGAATTATCATTTGCGGTTTAGCGTTGGTTTGATTTTAGTTTATGAAATCATTCGTTCTTTCTTAATTACGTTAAATATTTGAGCATGGATTATGAAATCTACACAAATATTATAAAGAAGAAAGATTTCATTGTTTATTTGTTGCATTTTATAGGCTCCGACACTACTGGACAGATTTGATAAACTCTGTTTGAGCTGGTTAGCTCGTTTATTATGGAAGGTTATAGGCTATATTACATCACATTAAGACGCATAGGAGCAAATAAAAACGCAAGGAAAACAGCAAGTGGAACCTAGTTTTTAATAAAAATACATAATATAGTCATTGTTTTTACTTTAATTCCAGGATTTTAATTTACACACTATTTACTAAAGATTTACATAAGTTCTTTGTCATTGCCTTACATATATTTTTGACACAGCTTTCGTAAGTACTTACTACGTATCTCTAACTAGGTTACAGTCTTGTTTATATATCAATTACGAGAGTAAAACTGACAAACGTAATTCTCGCCTTACGGCTAGCTATTATGGTTTTGTGTAAATAAATTGCATTGAAAATAAGTATTTAAACTCCGTTCAATTCTAAATTTGAAAAATTGCCTCTTTCTAATTACGGTTCATGAGGTACAGTCCGCTGATCGACAGATAGTTGTACAGACAGCGGCGTAACAGGGTCCCGTGGGCACCTTTTGGATACTGAACCCCAAAAATTGGCTCTGAAATGTGAAATATACAAAAATAATATAAAATTGCATATTATAGGAAACCCCTAACAATCTATTATTGATACCATTTTAACGAGCCCTTTTTCAACAAAATTCAGCACTGCCTCGTTTTCAGAAATCTATTAAAAATAAGCAAAAATTTATTATAATAATATTTTAAACACTAATTTGTAACTTGACGATTTAAAAGTGTAAAAAAAACGAATATGAATTTAAAGTGTTAATTGCAAAGGTTAATGAATGATTCAACAAAAACATCTACTCAAGGATCATTAACTCGTACGCTTTTACTCCAGTGCATTCTAAAATATTCCATCTGTTTTACTTTATCGAATGCGAAAACAGATGTTGTTATATTAAACGAATAAGAGAATTTATTAATAGTAAAGTAAAGTAAAGTAAAGTAAAGTAACAGACTGTATGTAATATCCCACTGCTGGGCAAAGGCCTCTTCTCCTATTAAGCAGAAGGTTTTAGAGTTTAATCCACCACGCTGCTCCACTGCGGGTTGGATATACATGTGTCAGAACTTCTTCCGACACATGCAGGTTTCCTCACGATGTTTTCCTTCACCGAGCTCGAGATGAATTTAAACACTAATTTAGCTCTTGAAAAATCAGCGGTGCTAGCCGGGGTTTGAACCCACGATCATCGGTTCAGATCGACGTGTTCTAACCACTAGGCCATCTCGGCTCAAATTGATCTAATTTATTAAAACTGTAGTGTATAGTTTTGACTCGACTACGGCAAAAAAAAAATTTAATGACACAAAATGCTTAAAACATTATAAAAAGGTTAAGTCAAATACAGTCGTGTTCGGTACACCCCATATATCCTATACAGTTCCCTTGAATTATCCTTTTATGGAATAATTATGCAAAGTGCACCTTTTTGCTTCTTAAGGGATTTTACGGGTCAAAATGACATTATTAATAGTAAAAATTCGTATTGTGAAGTCGTTATCTGTTCTTCAGAATTCTAAATACCTTTTATAAAAACTTTTTTAACCGGTACGACTTAAGCGCCATCTGCTGAAAGTTAAATATACTAAACCTATAAATTTATTGCAAGTCGTAACAATAAGCTGACAAAGTTTCATCGCAAATTGATGAACGTTATAGCAGCGTATAAGATTTATATCTTATACGCTGCTATAACGTTTTTAATTTTCAGTTTTATATTACCTATATGTAAAACTGAAAATTAAAAACAAAACGGGACAATTAAAAAAAAAATATTCCAAGTACAAAAATATCTAATAACATTAACCTAGAAGAGAGTGCCAATTTTAAACTCCACTTATAATTCAATCAAATTCCATTTGTATACTAATCTAGTTGAGTTCCACTCACCTAATGCCAACAAAATTGACGCTGAACTCAGACTAATACATTCCATTTCGTATTGAATATTAGAAAGTATTGAAAACCATAAAACCGTCTCGAGACAGTTCGATATCTTGGCCCATTCAATCTTCTACATCCAACCCCGAATAACCTCACCTAAACTATTCAGAATTCGGTTGGATATAAAACATTTAGATAAACGAGCTAGATAGTATCAGGTTGTCAGTTTAAACGACAGTCAATAGTTTGACCCACATTTAGTTATTCAGGTGTATTGGATTTTCGATAAAAGTTGGGATCGCCTCTTCTATAAAGTACTGGGTGCTGTCGAAACTGTTATCAATGCCGATAAAGTGGATATAACTCTTTGTATCCAAGCGTACGAAAATAACGTGCCATTTTTAACCGGCTACTGAACAAAAAAACCTTATCTTGGTACGCGGATTATGATACGGGTGGTAATCCGCTAAATGACTGAAAGGAATATGTGTGGCAAAAAAGATAAAATGCTAAATGAATTATAAAGACATTTTTACATAGATTTTGCCGAATATCGATCTGAATAACTTGAAACGCACCCATTATTACAGCAAACTAAAACTGAAACTCATAATATACTTTATTCAAATGGACTTTATAAAGCACGAATGTAACTTCGTCGAAACGTCGGGCTATAAAAAGCTATAACTACCATTAGTTATCACGATAAGACCCGTTATATTAAATATGAATAGTATAAATCGCGAAAGTTTAAAATATATATATTTATTTTCGAATCGTCAAGTTACATTTTGTTATAGATTTTCATAAAGCCACCAATTCGGAATGTAGTTTCTACCGAGAAGAACCGACAAGAAATTCGATAACTATTTTTAAAATCAATATACATAATACATTTTTATTAAATTTTAATTTGGTCATCCTACTAAGTTACGTTAGACCTAACCCTTTAAGTCACTAAATCTAAATTAATCTAAAATTTTGGTTACACATTATTTCAAAGTACCAAGAACTCATTCAGGAAGGGTGAAAATTCCATCAAAAAGGGTAAAAATCAATAAAACATAAGTGAACCTGAATCAACCACGTGCAAAGTTAAGCGTTCATCGCAAAGCCCGTGAAACGAGAGAAATGAAATTATTTTTCGCCTTCCGATCGTATTTATAAAGAGGGCTGGCGTTTTAGTCGTATTAGACGCACCATCATACATATTGCTTTCCTCTCACGGGTAATTGCTTAGCAATTTTGTTCCATACCTAAAGGATCAATACTTATATGTTATCTTCTTAAGTAGAAATAGAATAAAGTCTTTGGAGAAAATAGCTTAAAGGAGTAAAATTAAGAACTATATTTTGAGAATTAAATGTAACTACATTTTTGCTGCAAATTAACAATAGATATTTTCACAGTTATTGTTGTACTAATTGATGGTAGAAAATGTATGTAAATTAAAACATTTCGAGTATTTGAATTCAGTAAAGATAATCTAATGTACCAAGCACATAAGGACTTAGTAACAGTTGATTTATATTATATGTAGTACAAGTTTTTGTCCGCACCTTCAACCACAATCGTCTAAAAAATAGTATTCTTTTCCTCGAAGGAAGATATATCATTTTGTGTATCCTTGACAACGTGTATGCAAAAATTCATGATGATCGCTTGATTAGACGTTAAAGCGTAATAATCAAACAAAGAAACTCACATTTGAATTACTACTATTAGTTACGATTGTTCCCAAAAATATCAATAATTTGAACCATTTTAACCATTTATTTTTTGTAGTAAAAGAATATTTTCCATAACTGGTCCGAAAAATATCGAGGTGTACCTACTGTCTTCATTTTGTCTACGATAAATATAAGATTTTACGATCGGACCTTTGAATATATTACAGATTTCGTGAAGGATCAACTTCACGGTCCGTACTCTTCGATTATCTATATAACATATATGTAACGCGCTTTATGTTATGTAATCTAAGATTCACCCTCGCCTAGGTATGGAACCTTAGGTTAGATGATTAAAGTTATTAGCATACGATCTGACTAATATTTAAGATTAGTTTTTTATGTTTTAATATTATATCTAAAATATATATATTCTTGTGTATGATTCTGTTCATTTTTAAAAATCAATACAATAATTGCATTATATAAGATTTAATATTTGAAAAACATCGTCACTTTACTTGCTAATGGTTCCCAAATATTTGAAAATATTGAAACTTCATACTCAACACCATGTTTAGCCAATTTTGTAAAAGATGCATTTATGTTGCTATCGTCATTATTTAAAAGAAAACAATGAAAGGAAATAGGAAGTAAGGAAAGGAATATGAGAGGAAGTTAGGCTTCCGGCTCTCTCACTCACCGTACGAAACGCCGATATGCTGGTCGAATCAGCTCATATACGAGCTGTAGTCATTAGGCTGTAGCTAGGCTTTACCCCAGTTGATAATGTCGTAATTCTAATGTAAATAGTGAGTGAACCAGAGCAATTACATGTATGTTAATTAGCAATTCATTGTCAACATTGCTAATTTCTCCGATATAATGTCTACAAGCAACCACATACTGCAATCACAAGCAAGGGAATATAGTGTAAAAACATTTTTATCACATTAATTTGTATGAGTACTTAATACACAAGGTTCCCGCGATTTCGTATGCGTAGAAAATTTTTTGGAATAAAATTTTCCTTTGACAAATTATGGATTATAATAAATTTAGTGATTTAAGCGTGAAAACGAAACGAGCAAACATACAAAAAATCAGATAAACAAATAGAGAATAAGATTTCGATTTGTAATATATGTATGTATATATTATTATTATGAACTACACAATTTTTTTCTAAAAAGCCAAATCATCATCATATATATGTACATACATATATCTAACTTTTTTTTCCCGGTTATATCAAGGTCTGCTTATTATTCTAGTCTAAAAATTGACAATTTTCTATTTTTTTTATCCTAAAAAGGCAAATGATTAACCAAATCGTCTAATTTACAATTATCACACAACACTTAGCTGTTACAGAATAAAGTTTAAATTGGCAACCCCAATTAGCCAAGATAACAACTATTTTATTAGGTAACGAGATAATTATCTGAACTGATACATCTACATCTACATATAATGTAAACACATGGCTGCGGCTTCTCGTTCAAGCGTAAACACAGCCGGAATCCGATGAGCTGTTCTGTTTTTATTTGGACTTGTCGGAAATGGAAAAACAAATTATAGGAACGTTGAAAGTATAGGTAAACTAGCCGTGCCTTGCAACTTCGCCTGCGTATGCTTAGGAATTTTATATCTAACAAACTTTTTAAGAATCCTTTCTTAGTGTACACTTACAATATGTAAGGAACGTTTGTGCAAAATTTCATTTCTATTCCCAGCGTATTCCACTCTGCGTTGATCGATCAGTCAGTGAAAATATCAGCCAGTCAGTTTTGTTAATAAATATATATAGATATTCGTACTGTATGATCCAGTTATATTGGATTTCAAATGCAAAAAACATTCGGTATATTGTTTCTTCAATCGATTTCATCAAAGGAGATTTTCAACTCGTAGTGTATTTTGCTTTTGTTTCTTGCCTCAGAACTCCATCGTCTATTAACTGATTTGGATTTACTTTTAAATTGGTCTCGTTTAATTTTCAATCTAAATCAATTTAATGATTTGCTTTCCATATTAACGGAAGAAGTATGGCATTTATTTTTACTCTTTGGTATATTTTTGTATTATATTTTTTTTAACGTTTCGGATCCTTTTTAACGTTTGTTTATTTTTGGTTTAAATTTTTATTTAAATGTTTTATTTATTCTACGAGAGAATACTAAACGATATCAAGCAGACTTTGTACAAGACTTTTTTAATAAAGGGGAACGGACTTCAAAGACAAGACACGTAATTTCGTTTACATAAATGTTATACTTATATTGATTTTAAAGCTAAACTACTGAACCGATTTTGATATAAATTCTGTGAGACTAAGCGAGAGCAAGATCAAATTAACTAAAACGGTGAAGCCGATTTTGAATAAACGATGAGCATATATAAAAAAAAAATAAAAGAGTCCCCAATGAATTGAGTATCTCCCACTTTTTTCAAGTCGGCTAAGAATATGTAAAATATTTCAAATTAAGTTGTATCCGAAAATTAGGCACATAAAAAACAATTATTTACGACACAAACGACTATTACCTACAATTATTTTTTAACTATTCCCCAACTTTTATATTGTAATTTTTTTATGTAAAACAAAAGATCCATAAAAATTATAAAAGCAAATCAACAAAGTGAATTCTTCGATTAAAATATAATAATAACTATCATGACCTAAATAGAGATATGTGCACATCTGGATATAGATTATCTCCAATCTCAGAATACGTTAATGAACAAACACGACGTGCAATCACCGCGGCTGACCAAACAGATAGACCAGCTCGCAGACTGACAGACTAAAAACAATTTATATACGTAACTGATTCAATCGATTACCTTGAAATTCTAAATTAAAACTACGTCTTCTGTTTTGTTGGAACTGTGAATGTTCTGTGGTTCCTTGACATTAATTTTACTAGCATCTTGTAATACTTTTTGAATAAAGAGTACATTGGGTGAAATTAATAATTGTAGTTTCAGTAGTTGTAGCCGAAGTTCATACCGTTAATTAACTTCTAGATATATCAATTCTTAATTTTATATCTTCTTTGTTTGTAGTAAAGATCGTTAGCTACGATCGGATGCCGAAAATAAACATTTTACTACCTAATCATTAAACAATAATAAAAGATAGAACAATAAAAACCAAACAAACGAAACGAAGACAGTTTAAATCAAATCACGAATGATAAAAGTGTATATTCAAATCGAGTCGGATTGGTTATATAATATTATATATTAAAAACTCTTGCGTTCATTTTAATCAAATCCAATAAAAAATATGGATATAATTCTTTCTAAATCTGTAGCAAACGATACTAAAAACATAACAGTCCATATAATGGCGATTTAACTAAAAAATTAATCACTCAATTATATAGAGATAAAATCGAAACATATTTAAATGAATTTCAAAATGAGATAAGAGATTTCAAGATATTTGAAACAGTCCTATTTAACAAACAGAACAAGAACAAGTTTTGCAAGACTTAAATAAGGGAGCTGTATTTATTTATCTTGGCTGATGTGTATTCAATTGCTGGAATAGCTTGGTTCATGTCAATTTGCGGCTATATGCTTTAACAAGATAAATGTCTAATTATAAACAATGGAGATCCTAATGAAGTTTCTTGTAATTTGAAGCCGTACAAATTGAATTTACTTTGGCATAACATACAACTAACTCAGAACGATGGTAGTTTATATAATAAATAACTTTGCTATGGGAACTTATTGAATATAATATTCTGGTTGTAATAAACATTTGTTTCCGTTAAAGTAATAAAAAGGAAGCGTAGATATGTAGGTTGATAATGAATATTAAATTATGAGATGTTTTTGACATATTTAAACTAAATTGGAGATGAAAAGATGAATAATGCATCAGGTGGAAACATGATGTTTAAAAAAGTGTTTCAGTACACAAATTCGATATCAACTGTCTGAATGTATGATCTTTTAACACAATAAGGCATAAGCTATCTTGCCGTACTGATGAAACACAGAACTTACAATAAGTAATAAGAAATTATCGTAGAGAACATTTTTTAATAATAAAGCAAACCAAATAATACCTTAACACCTTACAAGAGAAAGAACCTCTTGTGCTATATTTATATTAAGAGAAAACTAAATAGTTCATTCGGTATCTAAAGTCTCCTCGCCCCTTTGACACCAATCCATTTGACTGATTGATATTTGAATTTGAACTTAACATTGCCACTACTCTGGTGCATAGATTTACATTACATAGAGCATTTGAATATGCTAGTAAAATTTCCAAGACGAGCTCCTTTGATAAATCTGAATCTGTCACGTCATTTGATCACAATCCAAATATATAACGATTAAAAAAAAACATCTAAAAAATAAAAGTTTATATCTGAAAAACTAAATGGTAAATCGATTCTATTAAGTCCTTAGCACCAAGAGGAAAACAATACCAAATTAAAAACTTCTGAGTAGGAAAAAAAAACTAGAAAATAGCTCAGAACTGAAGCGATTCCACTTAATACTATCGAACAAAGCACTTTCAATGGCCGGTAAGATTAAGAGCACTCGACGCGAGAGCTGTCGAGTGTAGATGTTAATTGAAGGCTAACAAAGCATTTGTGAGATAAAACAATGAATTATTGCTGATTTATTTATAGGTTAATTAAACAACGATGATGTTTTAATTCTATAGATTATTACAATTGGATGCTGATAAGCAATAATGTGTCAAGCCGCAAAAAGTCAAATTCGGAGATATTGATGTATTCTGTTAATGTGTTATGTATTAATTCAAATATTTTTAAACTAAATAAGACCGAGAAAAAGTTCGAATATTGAAGAGAGCTCTATATTTTGCAATATAAATGATCTTATGTATTAGAAAACTTAAGAAAAAACTTTTCATTATACCAAACTGATTTTAATGCATTATACCTTTTATCAAAATAGAAAATAGAAGATGAATACTTCTTGAAACAATTAAGAATAGGCTTGATATTTTTAGACTCCATTTTCTGAAAATAAAGTCCGTGTGGCGTGACATAGTATTGCCTATCAGCGTCCATTTATAAAGATAAGCAGATCTCGATGTTGATATATACTTTTGATTCTTATGATATATCATTCGCATTAACGAAATAAAACTATTGAATAATTAAGTAAGAATAAAATAATTCATATATCATTCGTAAGCCTCTTATTCAAGTTAGTATTTCTATAGTAAATAAAGACTATTATTCTTAACCGATAGATTCCATTCCATTCCATCTATCAGATATATGACTATAATAGTTAGATGATAACTACAATCATATAATATATAGTCTGTTTTTCTTGTCTTATTTTTAAAACAAATATGGCGTATTTACCACAGATAAAAGAATTTAGAAATTATCGATTCAACTGAATAATTTTTATAATGAAAAAAGATCACAAATAATGTTCGAAAATTCGTGATTATCGTTCCATGTTTTGTTATGAAATGAGACAAGTACAAGACAATAATACCAATTCTTAATTATCTGTAATTGTCACAATTAGATGTTAGATTTTTAAGAAAAAGTAGTCAAGTGTATGCGAATGCGGCTTAGACGAAGGTTCCCCATCATTCATCTTATTTAATTGTCCTAGACTTCTTCATCCCCTCTATGACGTCTTTCCTGCTAAAGTCCCTCGTCCTATCAATGTAGACTGTTTATTAATGTTTGTGTTTAGTACAATGTGTCCGTTTTTGTAGTAAAGTAATAAAATTAAGTTGTAAATAAAGTGTGTGATTGTCTTAATTAAATTATAAGTATTTATATAATGACGTGTATTTAATTTATTTAATTATATTCGTGTTGTTTTAGGTTATGGACTAATAATAAAATTCACACTATTTTAAGGTGTTTTCCAAATTTAATTAAGGTTGGATACTCGACCCCACCGAACAATCTCCATCGTGTTTTCTCCACTCCACGTGACATTGGCGAAATAATATGTGCACAATTGGCACAACTAAAAGCCACAAAACAAAATAAAGAAGAAGAAGAAGTCAAGTGTATATGATGTAGTCAAAGTTCTACTTACTGTTGTTTTGTTATTGACAAAGTGAAGAATTTTTTTTTTGGATTTTTTCTTGGATATAAGCAAGGGCGGAACTATAGGGTGGCAAGGCTGGTAAAAACCTACGGGCCCCTGACCTGAGAGGGCCCCGTCCTAAAACAATTTCATTAGTATAAATCTCATTGAAAGTTAATTGCATTATAAATATGTATCAACCTATGCTCTTGACAATAAAACTTATCAGATATTTAACTAAAACGCACACAAGATCATTAATAGTTTTCAGTAACTTAAGCGGTTCATTAAAATTAAGTTATAACGTGACGATTTTCACTAAAACGCTGCATACAAACAATTTGTCACTGGCCTCAGATGCTACAGTTACGGTTCTTGATATAATGACATTTAATTTAACAACGATGCAAACATAATGTGACACACCAACGTTCGAACTCCAATTGATTGATGAGATCCAAAAATATTTTGGACAGAAGGAAATTTCGCATAACTTTACGTACATTCGTCATAAAATTCGAAACATGAAAATAAACGTCGATGTATAATCGATCAAGTTAATTGAATTGAACAACATATGGTCCTTCAGAATATTAATTTACTTCACCAAGCAAAGATGGAAAGATACAGTCTATTCAAGCATTGAATATATTTTCCGTTCTCATAATACTGATTCAATAGAAGGGTTCAAATGGAGGTTTAGTATCGGCTTATTTATCTATATGTTGCCAATAAGGCCTGCTTCGGTCGGAAACTAGCTGGAAAATCCGATTTTCATCAAATTTAATCGGATAAGGATTTATATGAAATTAAACCTTTATTATATATTTATAAGGTCGTAATTCTCTTGCAGTATTGAAGTTTGTTCAGCTAGTAACAATGCAGTGTATTGTTTAGATAGTGCTTAATTATTTGTAGCTGTATAGTTTAGAGTGTACTTTGTGTAATTAGCTTTATACTTGAGTAGAATAATCCAATCGCTTTTTAGCATAATAATAATTTTTAATAGAAATAATGATATAATAATCGACAATTCCACATTTTACTATATAGATTAAAACAGTACTTTATTGAAGCTAGTGTATAGTTCTTTAGATTAGTTATTACTAAAAATTTATATAGTTAACAAGTCAAATTCAAGTATATAACTGTAGAATATATCTATGTCTATAAAAATACAGTTTTCTGTAGTATTCAAATATCAGCTGAATTTTTTTTTAGAATTTGTGAATCGTATAATTAAATTGATTATTATTTTTAGTGCGAAATTTTAAAGATTTCATAAAATTAATCAGTTTGCTAAAATGGATTTTTTAAATTACACAAAGATCGATATGAGAATGTTTATATATTTTTAAGAATTATATATCTGCTCTATCAAAAAACAATTCAAGTATTTAATTGATATGCAACTAAATACTATATTTATCAAAATATCATAGCTACTGGGGTTCTATCTTATTGTATAAATTGGACCAAATCAAGAACCACACATGAAAAATCTCAATTAGATCTAGTCACAACTTCATATTTGACTTTTTGTGGCTTGACACAGTATTGCTTATCAGCGTCCATTTTTTCGCGTTAAAACCTAGAAAACCAACCCTTTGCTACAAAACTGAATACGAATAAGCTTCATTTAACACATGGAAGAATCGAGCATTCAGTGAAATGCCAGCACACATAATGCTCTCCAGTATTGCAAAGATGGTTGCGTTCATACAATTCCCAAGCGAGATCAAAGCGAGACCAACCAGCTGTAAACAATTTTTAAGATACACTTAATATTATTATCATTTATTTATAAATTCCCGCTGGCATCTTGTGCAGTATCGAATATATATTTAAAGAGAGTTTCGTTAGAATCGAACTTATGTTTAACGCGATGTTTAGGTAAACTCTGGACAGCGTCAGTTCTTTTGATTTTATTCAATATACCTTTTTACATTTTAGTATTAGAAATCTTCTTGATATTCTACCTTATGAAATGCTATAAGTAATTATATTGTTTGGATGCTGATAAGCAATAATGTGTCAGTCCACAAAAAGTCAAATTCGGAGATATTAGTGTATTTTGATACTGCATAACCTATTTAACTTTATTAAAAAAATTGAAGTCATATAAACTAAATAAATACGGAAAAAAGTTTGTTAATTAATTGGTTCGAATTTCAAGTGCGTTCCATATTTTGCAATTTATAAAATAACCTCAAATATTGAAAATTATTATTAGATAATATATTAAATATATTATCTAATAAAATTCATTATACCTTTTATCAAAAAATAAAGGATAAGATGGATATATATGTACTATATACTTCTTCAAACAAATTTGTTAAAAATGCTTTTGACATCTTTAGACGCGATTTTCTCAAAATGAAGTCCGTGTGGCTTGACACAGTATTGCTTATCAGCGTCCGTTTATCAAAAGTGTTTTGTTTTGTATAAAATGTCTCCCTTACATCAAAATTAATGTATGATATGCCTTTTGGAGATTATTTTTCAGTCTAAACACGGAAATGAAGTAAATATCTAAAAACATACTGCTATTCTACAAAAGACTCAATAAAACCATGTTCAACGCGTGTCTAACTAAACAGTGTTTAAAAATTAAAAATTGCCTAAAATGTTATTGAAATTGCTTAACAGTGAGTAAAATCATAAAAAAACTTACTAATAAAAAATTTGGCGTTACATTTGACAGCTAAAATAGGTTTTAGACATTTAAACGCATATTAATCTATATCCAAAGCATGATTAACTCAAAACTGTCCTTAGACGCGGATTTGTAGTACGGATTTTTATAAACACGCGTTTAACGTTTGTTTAAATCGTTTGTAGTAAGGCAGATAATGTTTTCTTTAAATAATTAGATGAAATGTATTCGCACGATTAATCTTATATAAATTAATTTTGTTTTATTATTTTATCGACTTTTTTTAAGAGAGGACTGTAAAGGATGAGATTGAAAAGAAAATGGGTCCTTTTACATTTCTTAATAACTTTTCTTTCTAATATTTCTATATACTTAGTAAAAGAAATGACTCTGAAAACTTGATCTATACATTCATTTTTAGATCAAGTTTTCTTGAGAGCATCAAGTCTGTAAAAAAAGCCTGTCCCTACTTAGCTATACTAATATGAAAACATGTAAAAATGTAGATCAATAACCTTACTAGTTTTGCTAGCAAAATTAAAACTAAAGTTAAAAGCCTGTTCAGTTATTATGGCTGAAAAATTCGAATGGAAAAATTTTGTTTTAATATTCATGCATAAAATAAAAATATATTTGCAGTCAAACTTTTCGCTATATTGACGATTGGTTTAGTATTCATGTTTTTTGTTGCGCTGTGTAATTGGTATTAACAAAAAATATTTTAAGTAGCTATTAAAAAAACAGGACACGCCTCGCGATATCATTTTCGTAAAAACTATAATTTTATTACATAAACTGAAACTGAGAAATATTAATTCCAAAAATTCTACCTAATTTATAAAATCTTTTATTCAAATAATGTAAAAAACGCATTTCTGTTATGAGCTTAGAAGAACATAAGATTTCGTTGTCAGTATAATGGGGTAAGGGATACGAATTTTAGCATTCCTTATTACATTCTTACAACGCCAATCCTAAAATATTCCGCAGCGTCGTAAAATTACATCAAATTTCGCACCCCATCAGATGTCAGATAATATCTGAATCTGAATGGTAATAATACCATTCGGCTCTGGATAATACACTCAGGCACTTAATAAAAATTATCTTTTTTGGCCATTCGCCAGCCTTATTTGGCGGCCGTTGGGTTTTATGAGAAGTATACGTTTATTTTATAGTATCGAAGTACATGTGAAGGGTTTCGTGTGGTATGAATATCGTATTACGTATTCATATTTCGTACTTATATCATAAAGTGGATAGTTTCGAAGTTATGTAAAGACTTTTTTTTAAATAAAGCTTAGACTTCAAACGAAAAATATTCAATTTCGTTTACGTGGACGCTTATATCAGTTATTTCGATTTTAGGTCCAATTTCGATTATAATTCTATTAGACGAAACTGAAAGTATACCAATTAAAATAAAAAAGCTGTGAGGTAACAAATATAGAGAGTCGAGATGACCTAGTCTTTAGAACACGTCAATCTCAACCGATGATCGCGGGTTCAAACCCCGGCTAGCACCGCTGAGTTTTGAAGTGCTGAATCTGTTTTTAAATTTATCTCGTGCTTGGCGGTGCAGGAAAATATCGTGAAGTAACCATGTATATCCACCAACCAGCAGAGGAGCAGTGTGGCGGAGTAAACTCTAAAGCTTCTCCATAATAGGAGAGGAGGCCATTGCCCAGCAGTGGGACATTTACAGGCTGTTACTCTACATTTACTATTAAATATAAAAAATACACTTCTCATTAAGTACAAATTTCTTTTGAGGTCGGTTGAAAAGAACTACTGATTTAATCGCTAAAAATCTTTAACATCAGTAGATAAATGAATACATATCTGTATATATAAAAATCAAAACTCATTGGCTGACATATTCACTGATTGATCGATCAATGTAGAACTGAAACCACCGGGTCTACAAACATGAAGTGTTGCACAAACTTTCCTCACATAACGAAAATGTGGACTAAGGTTTTTTTTGAAAATGAATCCCCTTTAGAGATTACAAAGCGGATTGAAAGTTTGTTTGGTATCAAATTTCTAAATATACGCAGGCGAAGGTGCGGGAAACCACTAGTTTTTAGTAATAATTTCTATCTCCACCAACTAAGAAACTAGTTAATAGAAGATACAAATTAATGACATAGGATTTTATAAGATATTTACAAAAAATATAATTTTAACTTTTTATATTTGGGCTCTTAGTTTTATCTTTATATACTTAAATATATTTTTTATAAACTGACGAGTTTATAAAAAATATTTTTAAGGGGATAGGGACGTATGTTATCATCAAAACTAACAATTAACAAAAAAAATATTATAATTTAAAACTAAACTAACTCTATTAATTTTTTTCATAACACTATTATATAACATTAGATATTATAAGTAAAATTTAAAAATATATAATGCCTATAAATGTAGGTTAGAAGAAATGAGATATTCTATATAAACTTTCTTCGCATGCGGCATAAAGAGAACTTAGCTATGACTTCATTTCCGCGAGCGTGACACTGTGACACGCTCTGAGCCTAAGATTTGTTTATGCAAATGTATCTGACATATGTGAAGATATTTATTTCAGTCTTATCTACAAATGTTCATAGAAAATGGATTTTTTATTTTATGAATGAATATAAAATAAAAAATATTTTAAATGTGGAATGTCACGTCACAATTTGTGCATGTTAGATATTTATTTCAAAATGGTATTCGATATTGTTTTATTTATATATTCAGAGACGGTATTGATATTTGTTTGTATTTTTTTTTTGAAATGTAAATTTTAACAAAACTTTTCATTGAAAAAAAAAATACTGTTTAAGAGTTATGGTTAAAGATCTTTATTCTCATAAGAACATACATAGCGTACGAACATACATAAGCGTGACGCTAATGAAAATGAACTCTTAAAATACGTTCCCGCAATCATATTATATTTTTAACTGACTGTATATTTCACTAATATAAATAAGTCAGTCAAGTGCAAAAAGACATTTATGAACTGTGAAATGCTTTATTATTAGCAAATAAAACATTTATTTACATAAATCGAACTTCGACTAAAGTTTCTTTGACTAAAGTTAATACGTACAAAAATTATTTCAAATATCAAAAAAAAAAAATACAAAAATGCGATCACTAAAACACGATTTTTATTTATACAAACAATTTATTCGCATGCTTATTACAGTGCTAGAAATAAAAATGTTACATTAAAAGTCATCAAAAATTCTGTAACCATACAAAACTTTTTACTCAACAACTCCTTTGAAAATAATTGAAAAATATTCATTTTAATTTTTCTCTACAAAAGAATGTTCCGATCTAGGTTATAAGGAAATGGAATAAAACTAAAGTGAATAAAGCGTGTTCCAACTTATCTTTGCAACTGGAACGAAGACAGTTCAACCGTGACTCGATTGCCGAGGGCGTGACAATCTGCTTGCCGTTGCGAAATTAATATGATGGATTGTATGGGCCATTTGCATATTAATTTTAGACATTATGGATCTATTATAATGTTAATAAAACGCTAGTTTTTAATTCTGAAAGATGTTAGTTTAACAAAACGTGCAAAAATTGCGTTTTAGAACAGAAATCACCAGAATATAGCAACTTTTAGCGTCAAATTTTTCTGTGAACGTCGTTTTTTTTTTAATTTATAATCAATGGAAATCAGGGTTAATAATTTTCTCTTACATGGTTTGTGATTTCTACCTACTGATCTCAATTAATCATCCTGTATCAGTAAAACTTGTTCCAACTAATCTTTACACCTTGAATCACACTTCATCTGTAACTCAAACGTGATGTATTTCCGAAGGCGTCACAATCTGATTTGCACGCTGCGAAATTAAATATGGTGCATAGAGCCAATGATATAACTATAGGTGGATGCTGATGAGCAATACTGTGTCAACCCACACGGAGGTAATTTTAAGAAACGGAGGTAAGTTTCAGAACGTATATATTCCATCTTTTCTTTCCCATTTTGATAAAAGGTATAACGAATTAAAAGTGGAGTGGTTTAATAAACATTTTTATTTAATAAGAAGTTCTTTAAATATATGAAACTATTGTATATTGCGAAATATGAAACACACTCAATCAATTTCACACAATGTCATAACGTGTGATGAAAATAATTTCAGTCATTGAAATATATAGTTTAAAAGTGAAATCACGTTAAGCTTTTATCAGAAGCAATTAAAAATGTTGTAATTTATTTTCTCTGTAACAAAAACTTATTATAGTATAGTTAGTAGTAAAACGTCGGTAAATACTAAAAATATCAATTATCTTGTTCAACGTCAAATATCCATACTTTCCTTTTTTAATAAATTTACATTAAAACATTCATTTAACTATTTTTAATGAAATAAAATATATTCGATTTCCAACTGAGTTGTAGCTATCTGTCGAGTTTCTTGCCGGTTCTTCTCGGTAGAATCTACATTCCGAACCGGTGGTAGGTTCATTTTTTATGTAATTTTTTTATTTATCAATGATTCAAAGGTGCTCGTGAGAGCCTACTCGAATAAAGTATATTTTGATATTATCTTACAGTCAAAACTCATAACCGACCAACTTTCAACTGCCAAAGTCAGTCAAAAGTACTTTTCAACGCGACCTAACACAGGTACTTCTGACGGAATTAACAATTAAAATTACTGTTGCAAAAAAAATAACCTAACTTAAGTTATTTGCTTAGCTATATATTAATACGGGTAGAAAAAACTTTGTACCCCATTTTACGAAAATTGCGCGGACGGAGTAGGATACGATTACACATTTATAGTTTATATTTAGGCAGAGTACAGAATATTAAAACATTTTTCAAATGCACATATAATACATTAAGTCAATAAAAAAATTCACAGAATTTGATGTTCATACGCATATATACTCTTTTGTTTATTGTAAAAGTCTGGTTAAATTGGGAATGGATTATCTGTGTTCAAATTCAGCCTTAATAATGCTTAAACTTATTATATAAATTAATTATATTCGAATTTCGATCTCTGGGCGACCAATAGTTTATATAACTAATAAAACACTATCTAACTAACGGACCGGATTTAAGTTCACAACATGCGGTAAACGTATATACTTTTGACTGATTTCGTCAGTTAGAAGTGCTATTGACCAGTTAACAGTTTTGACTTTGAGATATGTATATCGCAGATATCGCGAACCATTTTCTGTTGGCTATTTGAGTTCCATGTTTTATCTCAAATGTTCAGATCTTCATATATTACATATTAAAATCTTTATTTTTATTTTTTTAATTTATTTTCGTCATCTTCCATGAACAAGTGAATAATTAAAAAATCAGGAACCCGACTGCTAACAAGCCCACGTGTAGTCAGCAGTACTGTATCAATATCAGTTCTGTCTAAAAGCCTATAAACGAGAATCATAATTAACCAACTTTAAATCGTTATAGATTTTAATCGATAATTCTAATTGATAAAAGATGTATATAGTTTTTAAATACTTAACAATACCACACTTAATATAGTTTGTCGATCTTCATTTTTTTTCTTCTTCACATTTTGGCTTTCAAAATCGCCCATTTTGATTTTTCCAAATTTTATGCTTTCTATGATATTTGTACTGTAATTACAAATCAAATGACGTTTAATTTATCAAAATCCACTCAAGCTCTTTGTTTAAAAAGTACCACAAAGGTATAAACCCATATACATTTATATACATGTATATAGACTGATAAACACATTACTCTCCTTTACTTTGCGCAGTCGGATAAAAATATGTATAACTTAAATAACTAAATTCGATCATTCATACACCAAACCAACGAGTCTAATATAGAACTTCCTTTCCTGAAGTCGTTTAAGAAGGTTAATATGAGTCTTTTATATCTTGAGGCGTAACTTTGTTAGGAGTTAACAATTCTGAGTGGTGGCTATTCAACTTAGTACTAGATTATAGACATTTGCAATGCATTGTTGAATACAATAACCATTATAGCGTACACGTTACATCACTTGTCTATAATTAATCCGCAACGCCGACCACCCCACCCTTTATGTGGAAACATAATACCCTATGTGTAGCTGTATTTTGTTTGCATTCATTTTTTATTTTTATCATTAAGTGTATATATGTAAAATGTTTTTATTGTCTGTATTGATATATCCATAAGTATCTTTAAACTTAAAATATTATTATGTGTTATAAAATTTCGCTATTTATACTATTCATATTTAATATAACGAGTCTTATCGCGATAACTAATGGTAGAGTCAGCTCGTGACCACGACGGATGTACGTCGAAACGTCGGGCAATAAATAGATATTACTACATACATTACATTATATTAAATATTTTTTAAACTATTATGTATCAAAATCAAAAATCAAATCAAAATAAAAAAAAAATCAAAATAGGAATTTACATTCTCTTTTTGAACGTCAATGAATCTACCATGGTTTCGGAAAAGTATAATCTCAGACCTCGGAAAAACATTTTTTTTTGTTAATTGTATTGTATTTTGATCGTAAGTCCAAAATATAAACTACTTTCTATCCAAGCATTACGCAGTAAGACGGTATGATTCTAAATGCTAATCTTAATTATTTAGAAATCATATAAACCATTGTCATTGTCATTCATCCAATCAATTAAATATAGTAATAAGTATTTCAAATATACGAGATTCGTAAATACTGCACGATATGGAACACATATCAATATTCGAAACAACAAATTAAGAAATTTTTTTCCGAACTAATTTAGTTTCGACAACTTGAAAATTTTGGATAATGTTAAATACTTGAAGCATCATTAGAATACATCAATATCTCCGAATTTCGACTTTTTGTGGCTTGACACATTATTGCTTAACAGCATCAATTTATGAGGCCTTGCGTTAATGAAGTAAAGCTACGGCGAAAAGCGTTGTTCGTTAAAAACAAATGAGAAATATTCAAGATTTTTGGAATCCTGTTTGATGAATGCTGTAAGGATCGTCGACCTAGATTTTTAGAAACTCCAGAACTTTCCACAACTGGTTAATGATAACTGCGCAAGGGAAATATATTTGTTAAAAAATCAAGGTTTTGCTTTTACGTAAAAACTCTACAATCCATCTTATTCTTTTTTTACCCGAGTGCGTGACAAAGGAGGGTAATTTGTTTATCAGTATATGTATGTAAGAATGTATGCATGTATATGTTTGTGGCAATATTTAAACCAACTGAGTGGGTGGATGTTAATAAATGACACGTTTTTTATCATAACTTCATCATAACTGCATAAATGTCATTGAGAGCATAAAAATTTGCAAAAATCAAAATGGCTGAATTTGGGCGCCATGTGAAAAAGAAAAAAATGAAAATCGATTAACTATATCAAGTGGGGTATCGTTGAATACGTATTTAAAAATCATAATTAGGTTTCTTAAATCGTTTTTTAATCCGAATTATCGTTAAGGATGTATAACGATTTTAAGTTGGTTGGTAACGATTCTCTCTTAAAGGCTTAGACAGAACTGATACGGTCTTACTGACTGTAGATGTTTCGCAACCGGGTTTTTGAGGTTTTAAATTGATTTATTTTAACTATATTTAAACAACAATGAACAATTGTTAATATGTATATTTTTATACAAAGTTTTTTTTTAACAAAAATCGGTGACTTAGTTCCATTCAGAAATTGCTTTAGCTCTCGAAGTTTCAGACTTAAGTTGCATATAAAAACAGATTATTTCGTTTGAGGTATAAAGAAATAAAATTTAATTTCGCCATTGCGTGTCGGCTATTTCCAGTACTTAAAATATAGAGATGTTTCCGTTTTCAGCGAAAGAGTTTCAAATCTCTAAAATTGGATTTTGATTTAAATAACGTGCAGCGTTATGGAAATTTTACACTATATTTTTTTTAATATTTCAGTTTGAAGTAAATATGTTTTTCGTGGAAGGAATTTGTGGAATTCGATTGAAGTTCACTGAAAACATATTTTTAAATTTCATAAATAAAAATAAACGCATCACACTCAACGACCCCCATGACCTTATGATGCTGTGTCGGGGGTCCGGAAACACAAAACACAAACACCCAGACCACGACAAACATCCGTATGGCCAATACAAGTCTTTGTAGTGACCACTGCGCACAACGTGTCTGTCAAATAGTTTAAGTAATTTTTGTACTGGAACTTTGTATGTAGAAATTTTGTCCGCTATTGAATAAAACCATTGATATTTTATCTGACTGCATATTTCTTTGCCATGCTCTATAGCTTTAACCGTTTGACATATTTCAAAATATGAGATGTCATTAAATTAATCTCAATTGCGGGAGTGATATAGGTATATTATTTCCCGGAAATTCCATGGCACCTACCGATACCACTTTTCCGATTTGAATTGCTTTAAAAAATGGAAACTTATATTATTAATGTATAATATTGTAGTCATTTCTTTGGGCAGTTTGATTAATATTTTTTTTATTTACACGAATATTATATTATAAAATGAATAGATTCATTGTTTGCATTGAATAGGCTCCCAAACTATGAGACTGATTGAAAAAGATCTTTTTGGCGTCGGATATCCCGTTTAATATATATATATATATATATATATATATATATATATATATATATATAACACACAACGTACATAAAAACACCCAGACCACAAAAATACAGACGTTTACCCTGACCGGGTATCAAGTCCGCGAACTATCCGCGCTTCACTCAGTTTCAGTGACCACAGCGCCAATGTCTATCAAAAATGTCCTTTTTCCTAATTACTTTATCTCCAATGTGACGTGAAATTATAAAACGTTCCTTGTTATTCGGAAAAGTGCGCTCAAACCTGTTTGTTCAAAGCGACTGTAATTAAATAAGAGTTAACTAGATTTCAGTTGCCGTAGCACGTCGTTGGAGGTCCCGTTTTACTCCGAAATCGAGTTAACTCCATATTGGGTTAAAAGCAAAAATGAATGTAAAAATTCGCACAGACTTTATTATGTTTCGGTCGCATTTTACTTGAGGGCTAATTGTCGAAAGGTACTGCTATTATAAAAAGTTTTTGTAAAAAAAAAATCTATCATATTTTGAAGTCGATGCCAGTATATATAATAACACGTAAAAGGTTTTACTTGGCGCCGACTTCGAATGTTTTACCTGGAACCGTTTTTATTAAAATATTTTACAATATTACATATTGCATAATATTGAGAACAATATTCGAAATGTTAAATTAAGAACCTTTTTTTCGTACTAAGAGTGCAACACAGTTTTTTACGATAATACATCATATTTTTGAATTTCAGCTTTTCTCTACTATAATATTCAAGTATTTGACATAAAACCTTTTTCGTACAGACAGTGGGAAGAGAATTTGTATTTAACCCCCCACGCAAAAAGATGGGTGATATAACACCGTAGCTCTTAAACGGGTGAACCGATTTAAATGTGTTGTTTTTATTTGAGAGTTTTCTAGAGATGATTCTTAGACTATCTACCAAAATCGGTCCAGCCATTTTAAGATCATGCTCTTTTCTTCTTAGTTGCGGTAGGAATCTTAGGTGTACAATAAGTATTTGATTTATTTTCAAATATATGTGCGACCTACAATTTAAACACCTATGCATGAAAAATATCTATGCAAAATTATGAAATTCTTGGTCTGATGCTGCAGCCAAGATCAGCAGGATACACGACTACTAACCAAGTTACAGCAGAGGTATCGTGTTGGTGCTTGATGAAATGGTCTCAATTAATAGATCGAGTTTTTTTTTCAGTCAATTATATATTATATAAAGAACGTATGTACATCTGGTATTATGTTCAAACAAAAGAATATCGTGTCACTAATTCCTTTGTGACATACCAATATGTAATTAATTTCAATTTTAATGAGGTACTTGATACGTGAGTAGCGAGTAGAAGTGTAGTTGTACTGAAATATAATTCTTGACTGATTCTATATGAAAGACGTGACATATTAAAGCAATTAGTAGCGAATTAAAAATGTATAATCATATTTTCTTTTTACGACTTATAATTAGTTTAATGTCGAGATGTGTTACAATTACGAACAGACTTTATCTATGTGTGCAGACGTTGACTTAACTAATATAAAACATCCCAGGCTTTTATGAAGTTTTATGTATGTTATTTTTATTATTACATAGGTATTCTTCGCGTTTATAGTCACTTCTTCGCTTTTGTAAATATTGGCGTGATGTAATATAGCCGATAATCGGTCAAGTTATTTCGAAGCCTTTTTTTTTTGTTTACGCAGGGAAAATCTTCGAAAAGATACCCGATTCCTGGGGTGGAGATCGGGTTATGTGGCGATTTATACCCACTAAAACCCCTGCGATGGCCTTTCTCAGCACGGAAATGGAGAGGCCTCGGGATCGCTTGCGAATGCGCATCCGCTGCCCCTCCCGTGCGACGCTCCGCTCGTGGCTGGCGGAGCTCGTCTCAGGAGGGCAAAGTGTGGTCTTGCCCTCCCCGCATCCCTCGCTGGTGCGTACGGCAGTTCGAGGCCATCCCGACTGCCGTCCTCCTCGGGGCCGTATGAAAACGGATGCGTGGGACCCCCATCTCACGCACCCACGGCCCGAGGGCGCGCCCTATTTATTCTGCCCCGGGCGCTGGGGCTATATTTCGAAGCCTATGCAATGCAAACAAACAATGAAATCATTGTTTTATATAATATTAGTGTAGAAAATTAAAATACTCCCGACAATCAATTCATTGAGACCATTTCAACGAGCGTTAACACTATACTTCTGTAAGTTGGTTAGGAGTTGTGCATCCCGCTAATTTCAGATGATGCTGTAGCATCAGGTCCAGATTACCAGACTATTATTTTAGTATCAAGTCATAGTATAGTAAATGAAGATTCTATCAGACTACAAGACAAGTCCTTTTAGCGATCACAAAAAAGTGTATAACTAAAACGTTTAAAAGGATCTTCATAAATTATAACTACGAACTATCTTAATTATATCACCTATCAAACAAAAAAAATCGCATCAAAATTTGCTATTTCGTAAGGGCACCATGCCACACAGACGCGAATACATATGTCAAACTTCACACCTCTCTGTTTTGTTTAAAGTGTTCAAAAGAATATATCTAAAAATAAACAACTTACTAAGACCAATAAAGAAAATCAGATTTCACTATAAAAATACGAAAATGTTTTTCAATCGTTTGTTTAGGCGACGTGTCCGAGTGATTTTGTACTCAGTGTTAACGGTACACAAATACTCGTTTCCAGATAAAATATCTCGTTGCCTTCATTAAGATAATGGCTGGGTAAGTGCCGATTGAATTAATTTGATTTTTAACATGTAATTTTTATTTGGAATAGAAAATTAGATAATTGTCGGTTTACGCTTTAATAATTTTATCTTTACTATAAGCTAAATAAATAAAATAATAGTATTTTTTTTGCTATTTTTGTTTTGTTTTTGTTGTTTATAATACAAAATTCAAAATTAAGAAAACCTATAATCTATTTTTTGATACCATTTCAATAAGCCTCAACACTATACTCGTTTTGACACTAGACAGTCGTCACGGGAGGGGCAGCGGAAGCGCATGCGCAAGCGATCCCGAGGCCTCATTTCCGTGCTGAGAAAGGCCATCGTAGGGGTTTTAGTGGGTATAAATTGCCACATAACCTAATTTTCCACCCAGGAACCGGGTATCTTTTCGGTTTCCCCTGCGTTAAAAAAAAACTTTCAAATGTAATTCTCGCGTTAAATCATCTACCGTCTGCACTTGACTCCATTTAGTTTAGCTCTGACCGATCAATACTTCGATTTAAGAAATGTCGAAGCAATATCCGCTTCCCAGTAATAATAACAATAGCAACTGATTTCCCAAAGGTCATTTAATAATAACATTCGCTTTGATCATATATATTTTTGCTTACAGATTTCTTCGCTATATTTATTCTAAATTATATTTATGATTTCTTTAAAATACCTTGCAGTCCTAATCAAACTGTCATCGGCGGTGATATTAGGTTTCCGCTAGGGTGACCAGGCGACCAGGTTTATATATAAAACTAGCAACCAGGACACCTGATATGTAAAGTAAAGTAACAGCCGGTAAATGTCCTACTGCTGGACTACAGTCTCCTCTTCTATTAAGAAGATGGTTAAGAGCTCAATCATCAAGACCATGCTGCTCCACTGCGGAGCGAATACAGTTATATCATCATTTCTCCCGGCACATGCAGGATTTCTTACGAGGTTTTTTTCATCGCCGAGCACAACATGAATTTAAGCTCCAATTTAGCACTTGAAAACTCAGAGATGAGACTTAAGATTGACTTGAGAACTCACGATGCTTGATCGACGTGTTCTAACCACTGGGCCATTTCAGCTTTCTGACAAATAACCTTTTTGTCAATAACATTATAAAGCCATGCGAAAACTGTCAGATGTAAGTCACGAATGTAAACACAAGCTGACGTTTGAGAAGAATCCTTTCAGAGGGACACTCCCGATACTGTGTTCAGATTATTAAGTCACGTCCATTACTCATGACTTCATATTACAGGAAAAGACATGCCAATGTAAGTGAAACAATACAATAAGTATATGAATGCTGAAATTATTATTAGTATTGTGTCAACCCACAAAAAGTCAAATTTAGAGTTATTAATGTATTCTGATAATGGGTTACATATTTAACATTATTCAAAACATTTCAAGTGCGTTCCATATTTTTCAATTTATCCAAAAATCTCCGATATTTGAAAAGCTTATTATTAGATACAACTTTTAATTATACCAAACTATTTTAAAATAGATATACCTTTTATCAAAATAGAAAAGATTAATATATACTTTTCCATATTTTTTAAAATTAGATTTGACATCTTTAGTTTCGTTTTCTCAAAATGAAGTATATGTTGACGTAGTATTGTCATACTTAGTATTGTCCATAATTCATATATATAACGTTTTTTTCGCTTGCGTTGGCTCTGGTTGACACACGTGTTAGAGAGATTTAGCCGTTTCTTTTTCGTTTTTTTTTGTGTATTCACTGTGAAAATAGTTTGTTTTTATTGTTTATCGTATTTACTAACAGTATTGGTTGCGGTAAGTGTGTAAATTGTAGTTTTTGTTCTATTTTAGATAATATATTTAGATACTAGTTTTTAAGTTAAAATGGATGTCGATCGGCCTCCCGAACCTCCCGATCCTGGAGGCTCATCTGTTGTGTGTGACCCGTCCCCCTCTAATTCTCTGCCTGAATCACGTAAACGTCCTAACGAAAGTGCTGTGATTGATTCGTCAGCGAAGAAAACCATAGTCCACCCATCTACCGCAACTCCATCGATCCAGTCAATATATGTTCATCCCTGTTTCTCAGAAGGTCCTAAAAAGTACTCTAGTGACGACAAAGGTCCCTTCATCGTCCATGTATCACGGGAAGTCGCAGACCCATCTGCAGGAACTACTGTGCGGGCTATTACATTTGGGCAATTTTTACACAAGCATAAAATCAGCTCAATTATAAATGATGGAGTGAAGAACATAGGCCGAAACAAAATATCTGTTGAGTTCTCATCGTGGCAAGCAGCAAATGACTTCTTAGATAATCCCATTTTAGGCCTATGTAAATATAAAGTTATTATCCCAACTTACAATGTTACAAGAATGGGTTTAGTTAAAGGAGTTCCTGTGGAATGGTCGATGGAGGAATTCGTCGACTCGTTAGAAATTCCTTCTGGATGTGGTGAAGTTTTGAAAGCGAGACGTTTGAATCGCAAAGTTTCTAATGAGGGAGTCGTCACTTGGGTTCCTACCCAATCCATTGTTGTAACTTTTAGGGGGCAAATTCTGCCTCCTAAAGTTTACTCCTATCACACTTCCCTTCCTGTAGAGACCTACAATTTACCTACTATTATGTGTCTAAGCTGTTGCCGCTATGGTCATATAAAAACTCAATGCAGATCGAAACCAAGATGTTTTAAATGCTCCCAACAGCATACTGGTGAGACATGTAATGTCATCAAGGAAAATGCCACATGTCTGTATTGCTCCGGCAAACATTTTGCCTCTGATAAAGATTGCCCTGAATATTCGCGACAGCACTCAATCAAGTTGGTCATGGCATCCGATAATGTCTCTTATATTGAAGCATCCGCAAGATTCCCACCAGTCCGAAGATCCTATGCAGAGATTGCTAAAGAGATGTTTTCCCCACCCATTTATGTTAACTCCAGTCCTTCTAAAACCATTCCCTCTCCAAATAAATCCACCCAATCCTACCGTCAAACTGTAGTTAGATCCGTCCGTCCCAGAGCCCCCCTTGGTAAAGGGTTTGATAAACAAGCCCACCAAGCCATAGTGGGTAACTGCCCCTCTTCCACTCCCAATGGTTGTGCCCTGAACAGCAATGTGGATCCTATTCCTACCAACCATACTACAAACCTTCTAGAACTCCTTTCACAAATGATCCTCAACATTGTTACAGCATGTAGCGATGTTCCTTTACCGTCCAACGTTGCCGATAACCTGTCCCAATTGCTTCTCGTCCTTAAAAATGGCCCCAACCAGATTCCTTCAGTGGAACTGTAAAAGCATCCGTCCTAAAAAACATGAATTACTCTCCCTTATCAACCTGTATAGTCCCTCCATTATTGCCATCTCTGAAACATGGTTAATTCCTGGTTCTCGGTTTCGGGTTCCCGGTTTTTCCTGTTTGAGGGATGACAGAAGTGATGGGTATGCAGGTAGTGCCCTTTTTATCCGTCATTCCATTCCTTTCTCTCAAATTCCTCTCCCCCCCAGCCAGCATTTTAGTGCTGTTGCTGTTAAATCCCTTAACATTTCCTTTCTTTCTCTGTATATTCCCCATCCATCCTCTACTTTTATCCCTGAACTTCACTCTATCCTATCTTTACTTCCCCATCCTATCCTTGTGATGGGTGACTTCAACGCCCATCATACTGCATGGGGCTGTCATTATAGTGATGGGTTTGCTCACTTGTTGGTGGATATTGTTGATGATGTCAATCTTTGCATCCTTAATGATGGTTCGCCGACACGTCGAGTCTACCCTTCGCAGAACCCTAAGACTGCAGTAGATTTATCCTTATCTTCTCCTTCTCTTGCCTCTCAACTTTCCTGGAATGTCCTGCCTTCCACTTTTGGCAGTGATCATTTCCCTATTCTTCTTTCCTTTAACCAAAATGCCATTCCTTCTATTACCCCAAATCCCCTCCTTAAATATTCCCTTAAAAATGCAAACTGGTTAGACTATGCTAGTTCTGTTGATGACATATTGAACTCTCTTTCTGAGCCTGGAGGCGATGAAAATATCAGTTTTTACTATGAAACATTCCTTAAGGCTCTTTTAAGTGCTGCAGATCTTAACTTCCCTAAAAAACATTTTCCTAAAAAGTTGGTGCTTTCCACCCCCTGGTGGGATGAGGAATGCACCCGCTTAGCTACACAAAGAACGGAGGCAGAGCATTCATATTCTCTGTCTATGTCTCCTTTGAATTTTCAAAGTTACCAACGGTTAGACGCTAAATTAAAGAGACTAGTTTCTAAAAAGAAAAAACTTGGTTGGGTTGATTTTTGTCAATCCCTTTCCCCTCGTTCTCCTTCTTACTTAGTTTGGTTAAAACTTAAAAAATTTCGTCGTTCCCTGAATTCTGACAATCCTACCTCCAATAATCCATCAGAATGGCTCAACAATTTTGCTGACAAACTTGCGCCCCCCTTCGTACCTTGTCAGGATAACTTTCTTTCTTCCTTTCCTGCACCCATTTCAGATGAAATGGATGCCCCATTTTCATTTTCTGAGCTTCAATGTGCTCTGTCCGGTCTCACAGATTCTTCTCCAGGAGAAGATGGTGTTCCTTATTCTTTTGTCACACACTTAAATGAAAATTCTCAGAAAGTCTTTTTAAATATAATTAATCAATTTTACATGACAGGTGTTATTCCAGATTCTTGGAAATCACAATTAATAATACCTATTTTGAAACCTGGCAAGAATCCTTCAGATTCTAACTCTTACAGACCCATAGCATTGTCATCCACTTTAGCAAAAATAACTGAACATTTGTTAAAGAACCGTCTGGAGTGGATAATGGAAAGCAGGAATATAATCTCACCCTCTCAATTTGGCTTTCGAAAGGGATTGAGCACCATCGATAGTCTCAGCATTATTTCAACAGATATTCGAATAGCCTTTATAAAAGGAGAGTACCTTGTGGGTGTTTTCCTGGATGTAGCTTCTGCATATGACAATGTTCTTCTCCCATTACTCAGGCAAAAATTGCACCAGCTGAGTATGCCTCCGAGGATGATTCATTTCATATGTAATCTGCTTTTTTGCAGATCTATAGTGGTAAAACATCAAACCATATCTCTTCCCCCCAGACTTGTCTGGAAAGGTCTCCCCCAGGGCTCTGTCCTTAGTCCTCTGCTTTACAGCATTTACACTCACGATCTCGAATTATCTGTTAACAATTTTTGCAACATTTTACAGTATGCTGATGATATTGCAATTTATTATCGATCAAAGTCAGTAGAAGATATTACATTTCGTCTCAACTCTGCTTTGCATTATCTTGGCCAGTGGCTGTCTGATCATGGCCTATCTCTATCGATAGCCAAAAGTCAGGCAGTTGCATTCTCTAGAAAAAGAATAGTTCCTATCTTCGATTTGTTTTATGGGGATCAACGTATTAACTTTGTAGATAAGGCTAAATTTTAAGGAGTCATACTCGATAACCGACTGAACGGAGTTTCTCATACAGAGCATGTTATTAAAAAATGTGAGAAGGGCATTAATGTCCTTCGTGCGGTGTCAGGCGTTTGGTGGGGAGCTCACCCATATTCACTTAAACTCCTATATAATGCCATAGTTCGTAGCCATATGGACTATGGCTTATTTGTTTTGGAACCAATAAATAAATCAGCATCTGATAAGCTGAATAAAATTCAATTTAAATGCCTTAGAATCATTCTGGGTGCTATGAAATCTACACCTACGAATGCTCTACAGGTTGAATGCGTTGATGCTCCCTTGCAAATAAGGAGACAGTATCTGTGTGACCGTTTCGTCAGCAAGAGGTTACAGCTGTCATCCCATCCTCTTTGGAATCGTTTAAATGAATTGTCCCAAATTGTTAATCCTAGCAAACCCTCATCCTGTCTTTTAAATAGTTTCCTTTATTTTACTAAACTTCCCAATCCTCTTATTCAACTACCTTTAAATCCTCTTTTTTCCATCCCCTATAAGGCCCTTGTCCATCAACCTCCTGTTGTAACGAATCTTGGATTCGTTAAAGACTCACCTGATACTGTGTCTCTTTTTAATAGCATACTTCATGAAAATTGGTCAGATCATCTTCTCATTTATACCGATGCGTCTAAACTATCTCCAGAAGGCTGTGTTGGTGCAGCCTGCTGGATTCCTAAATTCAAAATTATTTTACAATTTAAATGCCCACCTGAATCATCAGTATTCACTGGTGAGGCGATCGCCTTATTGGAAGCCATTTTATATGCCCACTCCCATGACTTAAGACAGACTGTTATCCTGACTGACTCCTTAAGCTGCCTTTTAGCCATCAAGGAAAACCCATTTCGTAGTAGAAAGAGGTTTTTCGTTATCTTAAAGATCAGAGAGGCCTTGTTCTTGTGTCATCAAAAGGGACTGCAGGTCTCGCTAGTTTGGATTCCCAGCCATTCCGGAATCCCTGGCAACGAAACTGCTGATTCGTGTGCCAAATCCGCCATTCAGCTTGGTTCTTTAGAGCACTTCAAAAATTCTTCACAAGATCTCTGTGCTGTTGCGAATACTCGTTTGTCCAAATCTTGGACATCTTTTTGGATTTCATCAAAATCGGTTAAGGGTAAATATTATGCTACTTTGCAACCTGACATTCCAAGACGCCCTTGGTTCTTTCTTTTTAGACGTGCTGACCGCTGGGTCACTTCCACTATTTGTCGTCTACGTCTTGGCCATACATGTACTCCCAGTCACCTGGCTAAAATTAGAGTTCGTGACCACTCACTGTGCGAATGCGGTTTAGACGAAGGTTCCCCATCCCATATCCTGTTTAACTGTCCCAGACTTCTTCATCCCCTCTATGACGTTCTCCCTCCTAAAATCCCCCGTCCTATAAATGTTGAATGTTTATTGATGTTTGTGTTTAGTCCACTGTGTTCGTTTTTGTGTAAATATATTAAATGTAATAAAATTAAGTTGTAAATAAAACATGTGACTGTCCCATTATTATTAGTTGTATTTTTATACTATATATTTATTATATTTATAAGTCTTTTTTGTGTTGTTTTAGGACTAACAATGAAATTCACACTATTTTAGGGTGTTTTCAAAATTTAGTCAAGGTTGGATTCTCGACCCCACCGATCAATCTCCATCGTGTTTTCTCCATTCCACGTGACATTGGCGAAATAACATGTGTCTAATTGGCACAACTAAAAGCCATAAACCATAGAATTGAATTGAATTGAATATATATAACATGTGTCTAATTGGCACAACTAGAAGCCATTAACCAAAGAATTGATTGAATTCATATATAAAAAAATATAATAATATTTACAAATCATAATAATTCCTGTACAAAATCATGTCTGCGTAGTTGTAAAAATGCCAGCAAGAATAAAATTTCGCTTCGTGTCAGTCACGCCTATATGCTAGCTTGATGTTAGTCACTTATATACTAAATCCTTTTTTCAATTAATATTCTGTATAATTAATATTGTAATTTATTTCACGGCTTAACCGCTAAGCTGATTACAATGAAATTAAAACATGGAATTACTTCCAAAATTGTATCTTTATGAAGTACGTAAGCTACAAATTTTAAATTAATCTCCAAAACTTAAATAATAATGATAAAATAAAGAGTAAAATAATAATCTCAAAAAATATTTAGTATCTAATAACTACGGAGAAGCGAACAGGAAAGGTAATGATTTTGGCAGTCTATGTATCTGTATGTTTGTATGTTCCACCATAGCGGCTAAACTATTGAACTAGTTTTATAAATACGGTGTGAAAAGATTTGTATTAATGGCCGGACGACATAGGGTATATACATTATAACAAATTTTGTATGACGAAAATAATTTATGTAATCGGGTTATAGTGATGTGTCATAGTTTTTTAATCCTCGTGCGTGGAGAATCTCAGAAGGGAATCGCGTCAAATTAAATAAATCACTCTAATCGCAAAATAAAATTTATTTATAAACTCCTTTATTCTCACTTTACAGTTTACAATTTAAAATATATCCATGACAGTCTCAAAATCATATATATTTCCGCCATATTGTTTTTAAAATTAGGCAAAATAATACATAGTAGTGTGGCCAGCATTACCATCTTAAGATACTTCTCCACCTACTTCTAGAACAAAAAAAAAACATTAAGAAGAAAACCAGGCTCAAGAATTCGTTAAATTAAATGTGAAAAGGTATATGTACCAAATTAATTTCTTAACATTAATTACGGATATATTGAACATTTAGTGCGAGAGAAAACGCTATTCAAGATCATAAAAAATTACGGTCAATTTTATTTTATTACCAATTAAAAACCTTTTAGAATAGCTCCGCTAAATTAAAGGTACATTCAGTATATTTTTCCTTGACATCCGTTTCAAGATTGAAGTTAAAATAGGTGCCCTTGTTGAGAGTTTTGCTCACAGATTTTTATAAGATTTCCATAAATTATTTGTCATTGCTTCTACACTTGAAAAAAATTACCGTCAGTATCTTTGAGACTAGCGACTTTCGTAAAGTGATGTAGATTACTAGGATATAGAGTTGTTTCGTGTCAATTATGACAAGATCAAGTTACAAGTAGTACAACATAAAATCACTTGAAAACTCAGCGGTGTGAGCCGGGGATGGATCTCGCTATTATCGTTTGGGATCAACGTGTTCTAACCACTAATTTTGAACGAGATTAGAGTTAGATTCAAGTCAGTCAAGTCACGTTCAGATATAAGATCATGTTGATATGTAATTCATAACGAATTCTATTGACATATTTTTAAAAGATTCACTATCGAGTTTCTTGTCGAATCTCCTTGCTAGAATCCACATTCCGAACCGGTAGTAGCTTCATTATTGATGTAATTTTTATTGTATTGACATTTCAAAAGTGCTTGTGAGAGAAATATATTTTAATTTTGACTTTGATAATTTTTAATTAATTCGGCGTAATCACATTCTCCCTAAATTTTATTAAATTCGGGCCTTAATGGGCCAGCTCGGCTTAGATTTCGGACCACGCCCTATACGTAAATCAGTAGAAAGTAATTTTTTTCTTTCGTAGACGTTTTTACTGTCCGATTTTAATAGGTTTTTATATAAATATAACGTTAAGTGCTTATTTATGTTATACTGTTTATTTCAAGATTAATTGTATGACAGAGTTTTCTTGTTTTCTTTTCCTTGATTTTGAGACAAGATTTATTGAATGGTTAACGAAAATAGAACAGTCTTCCTCCATTAAACGCAGAACGTAATGTATTCTTAAATATTGTGTAGGTACAGACGAAATCCGCTAATACGTAGTGGAGCAGGGTGGTCTATTAAGCTCTATTATTAATGGTAGAGAAGGCTTTTTCCAGCAGTGTCGATTTAGTTACTTTTCTGACAAAAAAAAACTTTGATAAATGAGAACCTTGAAGCACGAACAGATTCTACTTTATTTCTGAGCTATGTTACCACAGACAGACATTCAATCCACACCCCTCTATTTAAACCATTAAATATAGCATTTATCGCTTTATACAAAAAAACTGAAAGAATAATACTGAAAGAACTCTGTGGGCCCTTTTGATGAAAACTTTTTCTAGCCAAGAATCGAACCAGTTGATTTAGAAGAAAAAAAATTACACTCTATATTATTGCACCATCAGATAGTGCTATTTATGAGGATCAACTTCTGGGAAGAAATGTTTATACGGCGAACTCAAGGAAAAGGCTTACTTTTTACAAAACGCTGTTAAATTCATGCATTGTTTATCTCCAAATATCTTTATCAGATTCTAGTAACATATTAAATACCTTTCTTGATAAATATGCATTAAATATCGAAAACTGCATTCAAACCGAAATAGTTGTTTTAAAAAAATCGCGACTATACAAATTAATATCCACACAAACGATATTTTTCGTAACTTGAGAGATCTATTTCAATTCTAATTTCAATTGAAACAAACAAACTGTTCACATTAATAGCGTTACGAAAACCAAAAGCTGTTAAATGATTGGAGATAATGTAGAATCCGATTTTATTTCCCATCTCTTGTTTGCGCTTAGGGTTGTCAACACTGTTGAAATAATATTTTATTATAAAAGAAAATCACATTGAAATAGACATAAATCGATTAGGAATTTAATTTGCTTGATGATATACACATAAACGTATCACACTCAACGGCATCCTATTAGGGTCTTATGATCCTGTGTCGGGAGTCCGGAAACACGCACACACAACTTAAACACCCAGACTACGACTAATACCAGTATGGCCAATATAGACGATTGCTGTGAGCAAGGATCGAATCCACGACCGTTTGCGCTTCAGTCTGTTGCAGTGGAATCATAAAGTACACCCTTGCAAATATAGGAATTTTCAAAATCGGTTAAGAAGAGACGGAGTTCTGAGATCAGAAGCATTTCAAGACTTTTTTAAAAATAGGGGAAACGGCATCAAAAGCAAAATGCGTCAATTCATTTACTTAATTTACATATATAATCCAGTCATTTTGACTTTAAAAACCAAAACACCCAGAAGATCGGCGTGAAGTAGGAGTCCATGATGCGATGTCGCGATGTCGCGTCATGGTACGTTACGATGTCACGTCATGGTATGTTAAGATGTCGCATACAAATAAATGACTACAACTCGTATAATGGCTGAATCGACCGGGGCAGTACCTCACTCTCACAGAAGACGGGCGGAAAGTAGCTTATGTCGCTGAGTTTCGCACGGTGAGTGAGAGAGCCCGAGGGCTTACACCCTCCCCCTCATTACATTTATTATTCTCTTTTATACGTTATTCCTTTTTTCGCTAGTGACGCTTTTGTGACTCCTCTGGGTTGCCAATATCCATGGGCGGCGGAAAATACTTATAATAATATCGGGTTTCTCGTCTACTCGTTTGCCAACTATTTATTATATATGTATATGAAAAAAAACTACTGAACCGATTTTGATAAAAATCCTATAGGACCAATCTTGAAGTAAAGAGTATACTACAACGGTATATCTCCAAAAATTGACCTGGTTTTGATGTTATTTTTCAAACAAACTCAATTAAAAAAATAACCTTTAGCCTTTCACTTCAAGTCGACAACCCTAATGGTGATTCATGACGTCAAATTAACAGCCTCATCAACAGGTCAAAGGCCGGTATCGAAGCGATCGACCCGGCATTTGTCACCGGACATTTTAATTGTTGCTCATTTGTTTCGTCTAAATAGACCTTTATTAACCCCCAAAGCAAACACAGGGGTTATAACACCCCAACAGTTTGACCGCTTTGTGTCTGTGTATCTTTATTCTGTTTAAGATTACATGTATGATTAAGATGTTTAGATTTAGTATGAGCTGGATTCACACAGGGTATTTAATATATTTGTAACTCCTAAATGTATGTACCATTTGAAAGAAGATTTTCTAGCGATGGTTCAGATACATATGTCCTACTTAAATCGGTTAAGCCATTTTAAGACTCTTTCCTCTACAAAATTTTAGAGGGTTTTATTATACAAATGATTACCTTACCCCAGAAAGGAATCATTTACCTACTTTGCGGAATCGAAACTAGGTGTTATAATCTTATCATTATTTCTCGTGTGAAAATATTAGGTATAAACATATATTTGTGATAATAAACACAGTAAAGATTTTTTTTTATATTTAATCGGATCGTCAAATTTAAGAAAACTGATCACAATAGCAAAACAAATAAATAATCAAACATTTGTTATATTACATTTATGCTTTCAAGCTATTTATTAAGCAAAATTATACTTATAAGTTTTGCTCTTGAACTTTCATAAGTATTTACATAAGTTGTTTGCCATTGCTTTACATCTAAAGGAATTTAAAGTCATTTACAGTCAGTCCTATTATTTTTAAAATTAATTGCTCGTTTCATTTATTAACTAGCCGTCCCTTACGGTTACACTCGCGGTTACGGCTCCTATGAATCGTAGCGTGATGTAATATAGCCTATAGCCTTTCTCAATACTATCTAACACGGAAAGAATTTTTCAATTCGAACCAGTAGTTCCTGATTAGCGCGATCAAACAAACGAACTCTACAGCTTTATAATATTAGTATAGATTTAATGTATTTTTATTCATGATAAAAAATTGCCTTCCATTCTCCTTTTGTATATAAACTATAAGTGTACGAAATGCGAAGTCTCCTCGGTCTACGCAATTTTCGTAAAAACGGGTAGAAAGTTCTTGCTTCACGTATTAATGTTGTTATTGTATGTATGTGTATGTATGTGTATGTATCAGGTTTTGTATAGTAATATAATTATGTATGTTATATATATAAATATTCTATTTACTTTTAAGATTATATCCGTTATTTTTTTTTGATAGTTTTGTATTATAAGCAAGTTGCTACCTACCGAGGAAAAAAGAATTGGGTGTCACTGATAACCAGTTTTGGAGCAAAACTCCAATAATAACTGAGGGACATTCCTTTTCGGGGACATTGCACCATTTTAGATAGATAAGCATTAATATTTGTTAATACTATTGTTAAAATAAGTTTTTTCTTTTAAATAGTTATGCTTTTTTTTAATTTTTCTTTTTTGTTGTAGATATATGTTATTTAAGGATTGCATGTTATATTTGTTTTTCTAGCTAGATTTTGTTACTATTTATTATGTGTGCTATTTTATTTGTAAATGAGTGTGTTCCCGAATAAAGGTTATTCTAATTCTAATTCTAATTCTAATATATAAATAAGATAGGTAAGCGTTATTTCGGCCACAGTTGACATTTTGACATCACCTCATCAGTTAAGTTACTTAATTAAAAAGAAAAAAACATTAATGAAGCCTCCCAAAGCTGAAGTTCATACAGAAGCTAATAAAACTCGGACGATTTGACACGCGTCCGACGAGGGTCCTATAGCACATGTTACTTCATTTTTTGTTTAATCTCTTATAAAATTTTTCATGTTATTAACTACAGAATATGAATGATGTATTCCTTTATTCTCGTTAAAAAGCCAAGAAATTATAATAAAAATAATTACAAACATTACTCTCAACTCCTTTTTGGGTCTCATTATGCTGTGTCGGGGGTTCAGAAACACACAACACAACCACAAACACCCAGACACGACATCTCATCCGTAGGGCTGGTACAGACTTTTGCCGTGATCGGGGATCAAACCCGCGCTCATTAGGGCTTCAGTCAGTTGCAGTGACCACGGCCACCCTGTCTGTCATTAAGGTTTAAATTAAATTTAAAATGTTTTCATCTCACGATCTTTGCTTGTATCTAAATTGCGTGTATTTATAATTATATGCAGTTATAATTAAACAGTACCTACCAATTAATTATATTTGTCTATCTCAATACATTTTACTATTCTTGAAAAAAAAAGACAACAAAAAAAATAAGTTCCGTTGATTTTCATGTTTTCGTTTTCCGCGAGACCATGGTATTTCTCCCTTCGCTTGCCACTCAAAAAAAGAATGTAAATTCCTGATTTTAAACGAAAATATTTTAATTTTGAAAATAGGAAATGTGAAAGTAAGGATTTGTGCTTAACATGAAGTATGTCTATTAAAGACATACATGGTCACAAATAAATAAAATAACGCAAGAAAAGTACACACAGAGTCCCTAACTCGATAATGTTACCATTTTTTCCTCTCTTTCCAACTGCCAATAAACTAAATCAAAAAAATTCAAATATCTGCTTGAGACCCATCCCCGAGCTCGTAAAGGAAAGGATCCACTCGTTGAAAATAGCTTATTCATTGCATGTTCCCCTTCAGACAGGAGATAATGGATGTAATTTTTACGCAACGAAACAATAATGTGATTGCAAGATAAGCCTCATCGTAAAAGCGGATTTTGTTAACCGATTAAAAAAAGGATGTTCAAATACTTTTTACTAAATAATAGTTTATAAGCATATGTAACGTTTACGTTAAAAATCTGTGCCCATTTCCAACTTTTGGCGAGCTTGTTGACGTGCCCGAATATACTCGTCTGCCATAATCAGCCAGCAAGGCAACGTCGTCCAAAGTAATCAGCATTCTTGGTGCCGAAATTCATAAAATTGTAATACAATAGTTATATAAAATAAAATATTATCAAATATTATAAATTATTACTAACATTAACGCACAATATTGTCACTAAATAAATTGCTATTTCATTTGAAACTTCATAACAAATTATGATTAACTTTACAGAAATAGCTTATACAAATAACACAGAAGTAACTTTTTATTAACATACCTCACGGTCGAATCCGTGATTGAAAGTTAATTTATATGTAGATATAAAACTAACTCTGTATATACGTGTTTGTTACGCCTAAACCACTAAACCAATATTGATGAATTCCGATAAAAGGATAGATTAAACCTTAATGTAGGACATAACTTACTTTGTATTTGGATTGAAAAATGCGAAAAGATTGAAATAGGGGATGAAATTTTTTTTATAATAGTTGTTCAGAGCACACATTTAAACTTCGGTCCCTGTTCCAACATATTCTTTAAATTTCAAACGGTTCAATTTAAGTTGGTTATATTATATTTAAGTACACGTTAATGCATTATATTAAAAGGTCATTGGCACAACAATAATGCGATGAAAATAAAAGCGTTACCTAAAAGCTCGGGTAAGCTTTTGTTTACTTATCTCTTAATGCCATTGAATTTTCCTCGTTCGTTTATATATTAAATGGATAAAAAGGACCCCGATTCATTATATAATACGAATAATTTTTATTACTAGCTTTTGCTTGCTCGTTTGCGTGAATGTAGATAGATTACTTTGTGCTAAACGACCGTCTTAAATTTTCCTTTCTGGTCAGAACGACATGAACGCCTACTGGCTGTTAATTGCATTATGCCTTTAAACTAAGCCGAGGAAACCTGACCACAGTGCTTAGTCGCACCGTCAAAATCCTGTCTAGGCAGTAGGCTCCTAAAGCCTGCATGTAGATCTAGATCCTAGATACGGACTTAAACCGCCCGCAAGAACACACATAATAAAGTAACTAGTATACTCGCTGGCCATTGCTGCAAAATTGGCGAAAATTGCCACTTTCTTCAATTTTGCCATATCATTTGAAAGACACGTGGGCGTAGTGGTCACCGCAACTGACTTAATTACTAACGGTCGCGGGTTCGATCCCCACTCACGGCAAATGTCTGTATTGGCCATATGGATGTTTGTCGTTGTCTGGGTGTTCGTGTTAGTGTTGTGAGTGTTTCCGGACCCCGAGACAAGGTAACGCGATGTTAATGGGGGCCGTTAAGTTTGATACGTTTATTTATTTATTTAATTTTTATGACAGCAAAAGTAGAGGGTAAATTTAAATATTGTACAAGTATTGGTTTCTGAAAATGTTATGAAGCTAAGTTTAAGCAAAACTAACACGTATAATTTTATTCGCACCTTAAAATAACACACTCCGTGACCGTAGCACATGCACAAGAATCTGCTCCGAACAATTCATATAAAATAAAAATTATATCGAAATTAATCCAATACTTTTTGGGTTACACCATAACGAAAATTTACACGAAAGCAAAAATCCATACATCATACTTTTTTCCACTATAAAAACCCGCTAATCATTGTATCACGTAGTATATAATATTTTTCTCAGCCAGAACACGATTCCGACACCAGCTGGTCGGAGATCAGACGAGAATACATAATAATGAACATTTACGAAAACGAATGAGATGTAGTATTTAGTTTGTAAGGGCGTTTATACACGCGGCGTTTTCAACTAACTTCAAAACAGTCTCTCAATTGAGTTTTTTAATGTTTGTTATTTCAGAGCTCTTTTATTTATAAATCAATTTTGAAAATCTTATTTTAAGTGAAAAAATAACTTTCAGATTGATATCATGGGATTTTTATCTAAATAAATTCAGTAGTTTCAGTTTTAAATCAAATTAACTGAAATTGGTATATGTTTCAAGCAAGCAAAATTAATTAATTCTCCTTTGACTTCTTAATTATTATTTACGGACGAGTTCGTACGTTCGTACGCTTTGTCAATACAAGCGTCATTTACACACTTAAGCTATATGACGCACCGCCATTTTGGTTTTCCATGATGCTCGTAATATAGGAGACGAAATGTAACAGATGAGAAAAAATTTACTTAGCGGTATGTAACAACGCTCTTCCATAGATAGTGTTTGAGGGACGCCCTAAAATAGCCGTTAATTGACTGTTACCGTTATTCTATAAAAAATATGCGAACGAGGAAATACAAACTGAGCGTGTAACCGCCTTTAGTGAAATATCTTCTCATGACCCCTTTCTGATTATTTTAAGCGATACTTAGACCTTATTGCGCGGTAATAAAGTTCAATTTAGTATGACAAATATTTCAGTTTTGGTTAGTTTGGAAAAAGTTACATATTTGTACCAGATTGGTTGTTAGGATGTTTTTCCTTTCATGCAGAGACATGAACATCTGGCGAATGTTTTACGAATTATATAGTAGGTGATGAAAGATTTTTTTTTTTATTTATTGGGCCTAAATGAAAACGCTTAAGGGCAAGTTATTCTTCATATTAAATACAACGGGTCTTATCGCGATAACTAATAGTAGTAATACCTTTTTTATAGTCCGACGTTTCGACGACGTTTTTTAGTTAAAATATTGGTAAAATTTGTAAACAATCTTGACGTTTTTAAAAAATTATCAATAATGATGACATAAGATTTAAATTGAAAATCTTAAATATTATTATTTATTATATTGTGTAAATATTGTGTAATAATAGTTTAGGTATATTATTACGTAAGTTCCCGTTGTTATCTGGAACAAATGGCTTATGACACTGACTTTTGTTACACACTATATTTCGCGGTATAACAACCAGATGAACGTATCTACAAAATATCGAAAATCTTTTTTTAACTAAAACAGTTGAAAATGTTTTCTATGAAATGGCAAAACAACGTAATTTAAGATTTCACTAATTCCAAAAAAAACGTTATATTTATTAAAAGAACCACTTTTCTATAGAACCAAAAAAAAGTATATTATGAGTGCTGCTAAATTAGGAAAAAGTAAAAATTTTAAAACGTTGATACGTTCATCTGACTCTTATACCGCGATTTAGATATACCTATAAGTAATGTACAATAAAGTGTTAAATAAACAAATAAAAAAGTCAATTCGAGAAGTCATTAGCTCTATTTTGAAATACAGGGTGTGTAAAATCTTAATTACAATATAGTGCTTACATTATGATTTATTTTTCTTATATTAATCCCTACACAAAGAACAATTAATTATACTACTTATCTATGACACCGTCAGTTATTTCTGAAGATTTATGTTTTGCTCACGAAAAAAGGTTTTATGAGACAGAATATTACTTCGTTCTCTTGAATTTTCTCATTCAAACAAAGAAACACTTTTAAAACGTTTGTGAACGATAAAATTTATTTATAGTAATTAATTTTAAAGTGATTTATTTTAATAAACATTAAAACTAAAAAATTCTATTAGGATCATAATAAAATTAAAAATTCAAAGTTCTATAAAGTTTACACAGAATAAAGCTGGGCAAAAGCCTCCTCTCCTAGTAAGGAAGAAGGTTTAGAATTTAATCCACCACGCTGCTCCAGTGCAGGGTGGCGAGCAGTGCAGATCCTTTCAAGTAAGTAGTTATTAGATGGTGAAATAATATAGACTTTGTTATTTTTTTTTCAAATTCATCGGGTCCGATTCCTGGCTAGGAAAATAAATTTTTCAAAAAAATAATGGTGCAGTTTTAGTTTTCATAAAATCACACTCCAAGGTCATTTAAGTATTTTTCGCTATTCCTTATATTTTTATTTACCCAATTAAAAAACTCACCCTCTATACTAAAATAAATCGAAATCGGTTAAACGTAGAAACAAACAAATAGTTGAAACATAGATTTGACTCTGTCTAACTCACTTTAGAAACAGAACATGTTTTATGAAGATCCCCAGCGCTCGGTGAAGACTTATGAAATATTCCCCAACCCGAATACATCTTAGTCGGAAACTGCTTGCAAACTTACTGTACTTCGTACAAATTACATTAAGAATATATGTTCTAATTGTGGTACATCTTCGAATATTGTATTAAATTTTGTAACTTTTTCAATCTGTTAGTACCGTATAGAAATTATAATTAGAATATTTATATTTTTATTCTAAACTAGTAGCACTACCGTTTATGCTTACTTTTTCGCTCGTATGCGTCGTAACGCGATGTAATAAAGCCTTCTTAATGAACAGTATATTTAACGCAAAAATAATTTATACAAACTAACAAACAAATTTTACCTCTTCGAAGTATTAGTAAATACCATATCCCGCCCGAGCTTTAACCAAAATTTTTCTATAACATTTTTCTAACATTTTCTTTGATACATTTTTTAAAAATAATATAGGTTTTTTTTATATTTTACTAGACTTCAAAATAAAATACTTATCCCAATTATTTCAATTTTGAAACCAACCTACTAAACCGATTTTTATATAAATTCTATTTGTCTAATTTGATTCCTCAAGCGGTCGCAATCCCGTGGCACCCAACGACTCCCAAGACGCTGAGACTACCACTGGGTTTTAATTCGAGTAACAGGGTTTTAATTCGTTGTTTTGCAGAAAGAGTAGGATAGTTTACCCTCCCCCTGCCATTCCTTTACGTCTCATCTTAATAAGATAAACATTTGTGGCGCCTTTGGTGATGTAATTGTCTGTAGAGCCGGTGATCACTTCACATCAGACGACCTAACCGCTTGCTTGCTCGATCATAAAAATGTGTTCACACATCCCTTTCCTTCAACTAATGCATCATCTTCCTTTATTTCTTTTTAAGCTGACAAGAAATTCGTGGCTCATCTAGTACTCTAAATATCCATGTAATCGCCAGTGATCATTTGACATCACCTGCTCGCTCATTTTTTTTATCATAAAAATTATGCCACTCCCATATCTCTTCCCTTATGTATAAACTAGCAACACATTCATGTCTCTTTTAGTGCTGTAATTGTCTATGGGGTGTGATCACTTGACATCAGGTTTCCTGCCTGTTTATCTGATCATAAAAATGTCATCTAACGCCATATCTAATAAAGTTTACGTTCTATGAAAACATAAATAAATCATCCGCAGTTGTTTTACACAACGCGTTTTATGCTCTTCCTACACATGTTCGTAAATTATCGCAGTATATGAAGAATGATTTATGTTATCTGTTTCGCATCGTCGCTTTATTATTAGCTATTACTCCGCGGTTGTGATGTAACGATTATTTTGATTGAATATTCTTTTATATAATAACAAGTGGAATCGATGACAGTCATTTTACATCGGAAATCATGGCTTGCAATAAGAATACCTGACATTAAAAGATATTCGTCTATACTGATATTATAAAGAGGAAAGATTTTATTGTTTGTTTGTTTGCGTTGTTGTTGAAATTATAAATTCGATTTGAGAAATTCTTTCATCATGAGAATCCTACATTACCCTTAATGTACATAGGCTAAAGAAGTTTGTGATTTATCCTAACGAACTTTTCAACAATACAGTTTCAAGATGATCGAAATGTACATTTCCGCTACATTTCAAAAATCGCATATCTGTAAAAACATGTACGTGAAAAATAAAAATAGCGCAACGAAAAATTCTTTTAAATATAACTATCTTGAATTTCCACTTTCACGGTGATATCTGTATAAATGTCACGAGCTTTTAGATATCGAACGTCGAGAAGAAATTTCCAGCATCGCGGGGAAGTTGCTGTCCGTGGACGAGTTTAAATGTGACAACTTTATATTTATATTCGTTGAAGAATATTGGATTCTTGCGACTTTATATTTTATGGTATACTAGCTAGTCTCGATGAGTTCTAGATGACACTTTCCATCGCTTTCTCAGACTGAAAGAAGTCGTATCTCTAACGAAGTTTTATGTAAAATTGAAACATACAAAAACCGACTCTATTCATTGAGACGTTTCAACTAGCCCCAACTGAATACTTGTGATGTAAGTTGACGAGGACTTGTGTATCCTGCTGACTCCAGATGCTGTTGTAGCATCAGGTCAAGGTTACACAAATAGTTCATTTAATTATCATTCATAGTATAGTAAACTTCGAGTCGATGAGACCCAGAGCTATCCCAATTACATCAGCTTCTAAACAAAAGAAATCGTATCAAAATTGATCCATTCGTTAAACAGCTACGATGCCACAGACATACACACAATTACACAGATATGAATACAAATATATATCCTCTGTTTTTCATTATAAATAAGTTATTGCCATAAGAAAAGTAAAACGATTTAAATCGTACAAGTCACAGCCTTGCTTTTCATCTTACGTATAGGTTAAAACCCTCAATTTCACCAAATAATTCTAATAGCATCTCTTTTAGAAATATTCAGTTATTACAATATACCCATATAAAAACGTCCACGTGACCGACATTCCAAGCAGCTTTTCCTCGTTTTAATATCATTAAAAGTAAAGAACAACAAACTAAAAGTACTTAAACCCGTTCATCTTTTACAAGCCGTGATATAAACCGCAAGAAACTTTTCGAGGTTTGCGGTTACAAAATTTAAATATCAAATCGTTTTCCTTGTTATATTAAGGTTTAATTAACTAACCTGTTGTCTTAAATTTTTTTAATGATTGATTTCGTAAATAAGTAAAGTGTATAGAAATTTAATCCAAAATAAAAATTAATTATGTGATGTCGCGATGTCGCGTCATGGTACGTTATGATGTCGTATACAAATAAATGACTACAGAACGTATACTGGCTGGCTCAATCAGAGCAGTACCTCACTTTCACAGATGTGTATGACGTAGCTACATAGCTGAATTTCGTACGGTGAGTGAGAGAGTCGGAAGCTTATCCCCTCCCCTATTACTTTCCTCAATTCCTATTCCCTTTCTCCCTTTACTCCTTTTTAAGCTAGCCACGAATTTGTAAAAAAAAATTGATATTTTACGATACGTGTCGTAGAGTTCCATGACGTGACGTCGTAACGTTACGAGAATCGTAAGGCGAGAATAACATTAATAAGTTTCAGTCTCGAGAGCGATATAAAACAATTATGAGCTACTACTGTGTAAATATGTATCAGATATGTCATAAGAATACTGACTAATTTTTTCAGGTTTGAAACTTAAATAGCTTAAGTAAATCTTTCTTAGTTTTAAGTCTGAGAGTAAAACGTATAATCGTCGCCTTATGTCATTTTTATTTCTTACGTTTTGCTGTACTTATAAATTGCCCATAGCATTTTATTTTCTTCGGTTTTTCTAATCATAATCAGATTTTGTAACAAATTTTGCATCGATTTTCCAATCACTTTATGTAACTCTCTATAACGCTGAACCATTTCCAATATAACTTGTTTCCTAATTCACAGTCTTACCGTTTCAATCAAAAGTTAATTTCACTTTAATCACTTAAAGACAAATGGATTCGAGTAACTCGAATTTGAAACGTAATTAACAGGACTTCAATTAAAGACTCAATCAAAGTAAGGAAGTGAGGAACTAGGTTTACTAACCGCATTAATGCACTCGTCTGAGGTTGAGGTTTCTGGAATTTCTGGGGGTTGGATTTCTTCGAGAACTTTCTTCCATCTTGTTGAAATTTCAACGCTATTACACGACTGAAGAGAACGGAGCGTGAGGCTCTCTAAATTCGTGTATGTAAATGGGTTATTTTATTCTATCTTCTAGATACTAATAACGATTTAGATTATTCAGGATTACGTTAATATTGTCTATACTGATATTATATACATTGAATGTACTCCGAAACTATTAAGCCGATTTGAAAAAATCTTTCACAATTAGAATCCTACACTATTTCAGATGAAAGTTATATATTTTTTTAAATACCTATATCTACCCGTGCGAAGCTGAGTCGGTGCCCCATTGTCAGATAAAGTATTGAACATGGTAAATGAGCAATACGGGGCTCATGTTAAGTGATCATCCGCTCTTGAACATGTGCAGCAAGAATGGATACATCGCCAGCTTTAAAAAGGAATAAGGGAATAGGAAGTACGGAAAGGAATAAAGGTTAGGCTTCTAACTCTCTCACTCACCGTCCGAATCGCAGCTATACTAAGTACTTCAGAGAGAAGTACTGCCCCGGTCAAGTCACCTGTCATACCTATATATATATATATATATATATATATATATATATATATATATATATATATATATATATATATATATATATATATATATATATATAAGCGTCCATATATTAACAACTCAAAAAAATAGTTTTTGAGTCACAGCTAGGCTCTATCTAATAATATATATATATATATATATATATATATATATATATATATATATATATATATATATATATATATATATATATATAAGCGTCCATATATTAACAACTCAAAAAAATAGTTTTTGAGTCACAGCTAGGCTCTATCTAAGTAAAGGACATTAAATAAAGTACATGACAATGAGTATACTGATATTCGAATGGATAATTGTTGTTAATATATGGACGCTGATATGCAATACTACGTCAAGCCGATTCATTTTGAGAAAATGGCGTCTAAAGCTGTCGAACGTATTCTTAATAAATTTGTTTGAAGAAGTATATGCATGTTTTCTTTTTCTATGTTAATTAAAAGTATAATGAACTAAAGCAGACTGGTATGATAAAAATTTTTGTATAGTATTTTTTTTTTTCAAATATATATATCAGACTATGCATATTGCATAATAAATAAGTACATACTTCAATAATATAAGCACTACATTAGGACACTTTATTTCGTAATTATTTTGCTTAGATAACTTACATTTTTTATTACATTATCAGAATACATCAATATCTCCGAATTTATCTCTGGGTTGACACATTATTGCTTATCAGCATCCATATACTACCATGACCGCAACATAACGTAAATCGTTAATTTTCAATATCGTTAAATCAAATGATGTATAAAATTTTATTTGATTCAATAAAGATAATTTTAAAGCTTTAATTACAAAATAATGTACATCCAAAATTCAGTTACAACAATTTATGTTCAAAGCGTACGTATTCATATATTTTCAGTTTTCGTAATATTATCCCAATTAAAATCTCGATTAAGTTAATATTTCATTCGAATAATAATCGATTCATACGAATATTCAAATACAAAACGCAATATCTATAAATTGACGATTCGGAAAGTGAGAGTATATTTGAATAAAACATATTTCGAATTTAAATTTTAACGAACCTTACCTTTTCCCACATCTAACCTTTAAAATCATACTAATATTATAATTCGAAAGCTGTTTGTCTGTCTGGTTGTAACATTTTCGTAAACTTTTATGAATTTTGGTAAAAACATAAATTTCACAGAGGTAGAGTCTAGCTGGACGCTGATAAGTAATACTGTGTCAAGCCACACGGACTTCATTTTGAGAAAATTACGTCTAAAGATGTCAAATCTATTATTAATCAATTTGTTTTAAGACGTATATATCCATCTTTTCTTTTCTATTTTGATAGAAGTTATAATTAATTAAAAGCAGATTTATATTTTTATATTTAAGATTATTATTTAAATTAAATATAAACTTTTTGAAAAAAAAAAAAAACATACCGACTTTGAAACCGAAACAAGTAAACTAAAAAGTATAAAATAAATATTTTCTACCACATTTTGAAGTCGGTGCCAGGTAAAACATTCGAAGTCGGCGCCAAGTTAAAACGCTGCTAATAAGAAATTACAAAGAGACACTTCAATTTTTTTATCTGTATAGATTTGGTTCTTGCCAAAGGACATAGGCTACATTTAATAGTGAAATGGGGAATAAAATTTTTTTCACGAAGTTGCGTGAACAAACTCGTTTATAATCAACGAAAGCAAATAAAAAAAAATCATGCGGCGGTACAATTTCCATTTTAAAAACGTAAAATTATGCGCAGGTGTGCTGGCGTGCAAAACGAATACGTCATCCGCATACAAATTCGCGAAAAAGTGTAATCCTAATCAGCGCTTCAGACCGTTAAAAATTGTAATCTAAATCGTGTTTAATTTTAACATTGACTTTACCTTGTTTGAATTGAAATTTCAACGTTAATAATTTAAGGATTTGTTTGAAAATTAGAGATAACTGTTTATGTAAAATATCAATGATATTATATCAAAATCAAAATTGGTATATATTTATTCAAAATTACGAAGATACATTCTCTTATTGAACGTCAACCGAATGAATCTACCACGGTTTCGGAAAAGTTAAACGTCAGATCTGTCGTCTTTTTTTAACAACGTCAATTTTTTTATTATTATAAAATTTATTAAGATAGCGTAGAAGCGATCGCATTATTCCCGTGTGTTATCATCTACAAAATCTTTAATATCGTAATATCTTCTAACACGCAAACGTTTCTTTACAATCTTTTTGAACTTGGTTATAGAATAATAAAACTATATATATATTATAGGCTTAAAGATTTTGGCATCCAAATTTCCGTTTATTTTAGACGATGTTGCCAGATAACCACTTAGCGATCGAGTTTGACAGGCGAAAGTATCTTTGTGCCAACAAGCCAATTGACGAGTTTTTCAAAGTTGGAAATGGGGACAGATTTATAACGTCAAATAATATGAATGCAACACAACGATCGTTATATCATTGTGGTATACCATATTGACAGGGGCGTAATTACAGATGGGCAAGGCTGGAAAAAAGCCACGGGCCCCTAGAGGGCTCCGCCCCAAAAATACAATCATACATAAAAATCCTATTAAAAATAAATTGTTATTTCATTATGAATATGTATAAACCTATGCTCTTGAAAATAAAACGTATCAGATATTTAACTAAAATGCACACAATATTATTAATAGTTTTGGATACCTACTTAAGTGGGTCATGAAATTAAGTTGACGATTTTTACTGGGAGGCCCCGCCCAAAGGACTTGTCATGGAACTCAGTTGGTATAGTTACGTCTCTGTATTGATATATTATCTAGGACGACGGTCTGATATTGTGGCATTTAATGTATCATTAATTCCGACAGTCGTGAGTTTATTCAGCGCTCAGGGCAGATAAATATGTATATGTAAATCGTGACGCGACATCGCATAGTGATTTGAGTTTAATACTTGCTGTCCCTTGCGGTTTTACTCGCGTTTATGATTACTACTTCGCTCCTATGAGTCGTAGCGTTATGTTATATATGATGCTTATAGCCTTCCTCAATAAATAAACTATCAAACACAAAAATATTTTTTCAATTCGAACCAGTACTTCCTGAGATTAGCGTATTCAAACAAACAAACTCTTCAGCAAATTATATATAAACTAACTTTAACTAAATAGCAAAATAAAAATATTTTCTACAACATTCTGAAGTCAGTGCCATAAAACATTCGAATTTGGTGCCAAGTAAAACTTTTTACGTATTATTTCCTGGCACTGATAATTTGAAGGAAATGAAAATCACATCACCGTACAATGACGTGACTTCGCGTCATTTTTGTTCATCACACGATGCTACATCGCATCGTAAATACGCGTGGACCTTACGATGTTTTTTTTTATATTTTTATATATCTAAATATCACACATTGACAGGCACGTTGGCACAGTGGTCACTGCAACTGACTGAAGCGCTAACGGTCGCGGGTTCGATCCCCGCTCACGGCAAACGCCTGTATCGGCCATACGAATGTTTGTCGTGGTCTGGGTGGTTGTGTTAGTGTTGTGTGTGTTTCTGGATCCCCGACACAAGACCACGAGGTCTTAATGGGGGCCGTTGAGTGTGATGCGTTTACAATTAAAGAGGTTTATGTTAAGGTACACAATTTTAATAATAATAATACCATCCTTCTTATAGAAAAATGTTATCCTTTTTATTCTCAACTTTAGCATTGAACGTGGGTGTGACAACACCCAAAGGAATGAGAAATTGAATATTTTTTAATGAAAGTAGGCGACTGTTGCTCGCCTTTCTAATAATAATAAAATGTACATTTTATTTTTTTCTTTTTTTTTATTTAATAGTTAAATTACTCCCAAAATCCTAAATATCGATTGTATTGCTAATAGCCATGCACCGCATAGGAAAAAAGCTGATGGTGATAATTGACTAAATGGGTTTTGATTAAATAAAACAAAAAAATTATTCCATCCATCCAAAGAAGTCGAACCGCATTTTATTTCATCAGCTTAATAACAAAAATGTTACGTACTCTGACAGAAATACGCTCCAATCAGATGCCTCTTAGTTCTTAGAAATTTAAAACAATACTATTTGATAGATATTGATATGTTTTTTTCATTACGTTAAAATGAGTCGAGATGGCCTAGTGGTTAGAACTCGTCGATCTCAACCGATAATCGCAGATTCAAACCCCGGTTAGCACCGCTGACTTTTCAAGTGCTAAATTTATTTGAAAACATCGTAAGGAAACCTACATGCGCTGACACATACTCGTATACATCCGCCAACACGGGGTGGAGCAACGTGGTGGATTAAGCTTAAAACCTTCTTTTTAAAAGGATGGGCCTTTGCCCAGTAGTGGGACGTTTACAGGCTGTTACTTTACTTTTTTATGTTAAACTTAATAGAATTACAATATATTATTCAATATTACGTTGTATTTTAATTACCTAAAAAGATATTATGGCACCTACAAAATTAAATCATTCCCACCCTTTCACCATACGTCAGCTTCATTTTTAATACCTGTTTTTACGAAATGTAGGAGTTAGATTATAAAAATGTAAACGTCTTATTAGGAAAATGTGCGTCCCGGTGGATTTAGAATAAAAATACTAAAAGGTATAATACTGTCTGGTTTTTGTGAGCCCGCAGAAAATTGTCTCGCTTATTATTATATTTTTTTCTTACGATTCTCAGATAAACCTTATTTTTGTAATAATCTTATGAAAGATTATGATGAGATGATGAAGATAAGGAGGTATTACGTGAAATTGAATGGAGTATAAAGTACGTCATAAATTGCCATTTCGGTGGCAAATGTTATTACAGTTATTCGCTCTGTTGCGTGTATTACATAAGCTTGCATATAATTAATGATTTCGCACTCTCCTTTTTCTCTTGCCTTCGTAGCTCTAATAAGAAACTGGGGTGATGTGGAGTCTTTCTTTTATATAATGTATAGCTGGGCAACGAGACATTTGCAGCACCAGAGAAGCCATTTATGGCGTTGCCAGCTTAAACAAGTATAAGGAATGAAAGGGAATTGGAAGTTAGGAAAAGAATTTAAGAGGAGGCTTCCGGTTCTCTCACTCGTCTGATAAAACGGTTTCATGACGACTTCGCAAATGGTGGAGGTTTTATGTTCGGCTATGTATATTTTTATGTTTGTTAACCGATTTTTCCGCCGGTTGTGGACTGATTTTGTTTTTTCTTTGTTCGAAAGGGGAGGCTTCCAAATTGATCCCATTCTCAACACGTAAGGATCTTATGACAATGTCCAGTCAATGACACGTGTTATTTAGCATCGACTTAATAATGAAAATTATTTTTTTGTTTTTTAGTTTACTTGTTACATTTTCCAAATCGGTATTTTTTTTTAATTTCTATTTTCTTTACAGACTGCACGTCATTGTTTCTGATTGCACAGTCATCCATGCGTTACCGTCTATCACACACCATAAACATAAATCATGAACACGAAACCATCCGAAAATCTTAAGGTACACGACGGAGTTGAGACTTTGCTAAAGATTGACGTGTTCCATTACTGGGCCATTCCAGTTCACCGAATCGATACATTTTTAACAATGTTGTGGAAGTAAAAATCCACTCGCGTCCTTGATCGATTTCTAACCATAGACAACATGACCCACTTAATAAAATATTTAAAACTACGTATTACTAAACGATTTAATCTACAATACAAAACGTGATTGTGACTAATTTGTAAAACAATTTGATTGTTTCGATAAATGTGTCGTATTTAAAAAAGTAACTGTGTACGTAACGTAATACGTAATACATAGTGGGATATTTACTCCCACTGTGTATACGTTTTGCGTTTTGAAGTTACGTATTTGGCTTTTGAAGACGTTTGCATTTTTTAAAAAGTAAAGTAACAGGCTGTAAATATCCCACTGGTGGACAAAGGCCTCCTCTCCTATTAAGGAGAAGGTTTAGAGCTTAATTCACCACGCAGCTCAACTGCGGGTATATCCATGGATGTAGGTATATTTCGTAAGGTATGTAGGTAGGAAATGAATTTAAACACCTTGTGTTGTATTTTAATATTTGTTATAATTAAAGTGAAATAAAACTTCTTGTTAATGTTTTATTATAGAGTCGTTTATTTTTATCTGCTTGATAAGACCGTATGAGACCTTCCATATTCATTCTGATAACAATATTTTCTATCATTGCATGCTATAAATAATTGGATGCCGATAAGCAATAATGTGTCTACCCACAAAAAGTCGAATTCGTTGATGTATTTAACATCATTCAAAAATTTTTCAGGTTATCTAAACTAAATAAGTATGGGAAAAAGTTTCTTAATTTACCGTTTCGAATATTAAAGTGTATTCAATATTTTGCAATATGTAATCCATTATATTTGAAAGATTTATTATTAGAATAAAAAATTTCTTCTTCTTGCTTTTAATTCTTTATACCTTTTATCGAAATAGTAAATAATGGATATACTATACTTCTTCAGATAAATTCATTAAGAATAGGTTTGACATCTTTAGACGTCATTTTCTCGAAATAAAGTCCATGTGGCTTGAAATAGTATGCTTTTTGGTGTACAATTGCGAACGGTAAACGGTTCGAAAATCTTAACTCGTACTAAGGGTAATGGTTACCCCACAACTGGGATAATGGAAAAGAGGATGGTCTAGTTACATCTAACAATATCATAGCATGACCTGAGGATGAAATTCATAATTAGATCGGGGATGTTTACTCAATAATTCAGATTTCCCAAGCGAAGCAAAACTTTCGGCTGGGTTTTGCTTATTAAGCGAACTCCAAAACACGGATTAACGTAGGTATACAAATATTTGAAGTGCCGTTCTGCGAACAGTTACTAGCGATTTAATGTTATAAAAATACTAGCGGACCTCTCCGGGTTCGCACGCGCTTAACATAAGACTTTCATAGAAACTTCCAAACCCCGTTTTACTCCCATAGGAGTAGCATTTTGCGAAATCCCGTCTTAGTGTGCACATATGTCCTAAAAGGAACCCCCATGCAAAATTTGAAACTCCTAGCTACTAAAACTTTGTGATGAGTGAGGAAGTGACATTTCGCTTACATTTACACAGATTTTTGTATTAGCAGTTGTTTTTGCTTCGCCTGCGTAAAGTTTGGAAATCGATGGATTGATTTATCTCCTTCAGGGAAATATTTTTACAAACTATAAATGTCGTATTTATTTATATGTAACTCAAAGCCTAAAAAGTTCAAGCTTCTAACATCATTTTCAACTTCAATAACAAACTTTCATCCCCAATTTCACCCTTTACAGGCTTTCGCATTAAAAAGTTTTCTTTCTCAGGCTCCAGACTATATCTTTACTAAATTTAATTTTAATTAGTTCCATAGCCTTATTATGATTTCGTAACGCACATAAATAGTTACTTTCGCATTTTTAATATTAGTGACGATACCAATTCGCATTGTTTTGTTTCGTTTCTCCAAATCTTAGGCTCAGTCGATAATCGGTTGATCGATTTGAACACGTTGCCTTATAAACGTGCATTAGATTGCTCGCTTAATGTCTTCGTCTTCATTAGCTTATATTGGATTCGATAGTGATTTTACGGACAACTATTTGCTGAACATTTATTTATTTATTCATTTGCAATTTTATGTACACAATGCAATGTATAGATGAAATGATCTCTGGTAGGGCGTAGCAAATGTTAGACGGACGGATGTTTCATCACAATATTTTCATTTAAATATTCATAGTACGTTATTATAAACGGTACGCCAAGTAGTTAAGTTAAGTAAGGCGGTAGTTGTAAATAATATTTTCTAAAATCTCAAATAGACAAATGTCACCTTAGTCTACCCGTGACCACGAACGCTGCAAAGTGCTCGAAACGTCGGGATGATAAAAATAATTATACGCGATTTAAATCCGTTTAAAATAGTTTCATTTCAATGAATAATAATCGCGAAAATCTAAGACAACGATATATATATATTATTTATTGCATCTTGCTTTCATACAATGACAAAATACTCCAGCAAAATAATTTAACAAACTAAAATTAAAGTCAATAGGATTATACATAAGTTTGTGGTAAGTACAAAAGATTTCATAGTAATATGACCTATATTTTTCTTACAGATTTATAAGAAAATGTGCTCGCGTGTATTCTCAACGGATATAAGGTAGCAAGGCTAATACTTATTCCATCATTCTTCTAAGAATATCCACTTTTATTACAAACTGAAATGCTAAAACCATATACTGAAGTATTATCTAGACATAAGAGCCTGAATGCATAGTGAATAGACCGTTCAATGACTATGTAACGAGCAGGGTAATAAGACATCGGTGCATCTCTTTCTAACATTATGCCATTAGCTTTCCATCTCTATCACTCTTTGAATGCAGCGGCTCACGCTTGAATGAACGTTGATGATTGGTTGTCATACCAACTTTTCCATAATGGGATTAAATGTATTGAGGATGTAAGATGATTTCAAGGAATATGACAGGTGAAGGAATTTTAAATCTAGTATACTATATGCATGTACGTATCTACTTGACTAGCATATGAATGTTCTAGTGGTCGCTCAGCGGTCGAAATTCTTCCATGATTAATTTAAATTATTTTGACCACAGACTTTAGCAATAAACGAAAGAGTGTGTATACGTGTGTGTTTTAAATACGTTTTACTGTGTGTAATGTTCTTTTTTATTCATAAAATAATAATAATGAAAAATGTTAGCATTCTGCACTCTTTATCTATATAAACTATAAGTGTCCGAAATAACATACTCCTCCGTTTCTAAATTTTCGTTAAAAGAGGTACATAGAGAGGTACGTTTTGCTTCATGTATTGATATATAACGATACCTCCCACGTAAGTTGTTGTAACCCCAAAATTACAATTTTACAGTAGAGCACTTTTAATCCGTTTTAGTTTGAAAGTTACAACAAAATACGCCTTTTTTCAGGCGTATTTTGTTGTAACTTTCCTTGAAAAAAAAAAGATTTTTGGTATTTTTTCACTTTGAATGCATTAAGCAATGCAAATTCGTGTAGTATTCAGTAAAAACGCTAACGGCAATTTTGTGGCTTACAATAACTTACGTGGGAGGTATCGATAAATTTGAAAATCACAACATGTCCATTTATTTAGATTATAGGGAAATTAGTTAAATCTGGCCCAGACTAAACTCTTAAAATTACCTAAGATTTTATAATCTTACTTTACCTTAGAAATTGTAATGTTCATCTTCCTTTTTAGTAACGTTTGACCTCTACAGATGATCAAATACATAGAAAAATCTATACATACAAAAGTAACGGGTAGGTCACGTATTGCCGGTCATGGCTTAGTTCAATGTAGGTCACAATCAGACATTCAGTAGACCTTCAGAACTATTGATTGACACTTGGATAGTGAAAACACAACACAATATTTTAAACTAGACAGAAAAAATATATAGAAACCAGGCAATGGAAACTAATTCATTGTGGAGAGACGTTATCGCTAAAGCTATTCAGCCTTGGGGTTGCGGAAAGACTTATATCGTCAGTTGCTGAGGCATGAATCCCATATTAGCACAAGCATCGACCTTGAAAGAACCTTATACAAATGTGTCATTTGTATGCAATTATTTAAATGTGCTGTACACCTTGCCAAAAACCTGAGGACGCTTATATGGTTTAGCGATACTGTGCCAAGCCACATAGACTTCATTTTAAGAAAATGGCGTCTAAAGATGTCAAACTTATTCTTAACTTTGTTGATTGTGCGATTATGAAGCAATACATTATAACAAATATAGAAAATGATTACATGGAAATTAATACAAAAAAAAAAGTCTCGAAATATAAAGAGAAATTAAAAATAATTTTATAATAATAAAGAAAATATATATTAAACTATTTACATCTTAATTAATACAAAAAATAAAAAAAAAGGATTATTTTTTACAAAACACTGTAGACCTCATCTAAGCCACTGCATCTGGGTAAAGTTCCCAAAATACTGGCAGCATTACCCCGTTGAAGTATAAGTTTGTTTGAAAATGAATATATCCATCTTCTCTTTTCAATTTTGATAAAACGTATAATGAATTAAAAACAGATCATTAAAATAAAAAGTTTTATCTAATAATAAGTTTTACAAATAGATTATTGTTTATTGCAAAATATTGAACACACTTCAATATTCGAAACATATCGAACACTTGAAAAATATTTAAATAATGTTAAATACATGACGCACAATCAGAATACATCAATATCTCCGAATTTGACTTCTTGTGGGTTGATATATTATTGCTTATCAGCATCTTTATATGTCTGCTATTTACCCTCACTATAAAGTGATATCGTTGATACCCTTGTGGTTTAGGAAATGCTTTAACAGATTAGCCGCAATGGATCCCATACTAGCACATAAGTAGTGCCCTGTCAAGATCATTTTACATGTAATTCGTGTGCAGCTATTTAAAGTATTTTCTGTGCACGCTTTTGGCTAGAACTAGGTGTAAACTTTTATATATAACATATGTAGTGGATATAAGATATGCTATTTTGGACAAGCATAGTACTTATACTACCGAGTAAATATCTATACTAATGTCTATGAAGAGGTAAAATTATTTTGTAAGTTATGTAATTGGTAATCTTTGAAACTACTCATCAGATTTAAAAAAATATTTTTGTGTTGGATAACTTGTTTATTATAAACGGTTATAGGCTATATTACATTACACTAAGACCTAAAGGAGCGAAGCAATAACAATAAACGAGAGTAAAACCGCGAGGGTAGTTTAATATAATTAAACTCTATAGAGTTTCAATACAGTGTGCATTAAATTAATTCAATTCAATTCTATGGTTTATGGCTTTTAGTTGTGCCAATTAGACACATGTTATTTCGCCAATGTCACGTGGAATGGAGAAAACACGATGGAGATTGATTGGTGGGGTCGAGAATCCAACCTTGACTAAATTTTGAAAACACCCTAAAATAGTGTGAATTTCATTGTTAGTCCTAAAACAACACAAAAAAGAGTTATAAATATAATAAATATATAGTATAAAAATACAACTAATAATAATGGGACAGTCACATGTTTTATTTACAACTTAATTTTATTACATTTAATATATTTACACAAAAACGAACACAGTGGACTAAACACAAACATCAATAAACATTCAACATTTATAGGACGGGGGATTTTAGGAGGGAGAACGTCATAGAGGGGATGAAGAAGTCTGGGACAGTTAAACAGGATATGGGATGGGGAACCTTCGTCTAAACCGCATTCGCACAGTGAGTGGTCACGAACTCTAATTTTAGCCAGGTGACTGGGAGTACATGTATGGCCAAGACGTAGACGACAAATAGTGGAAGTGACCCAGCGGTCAGCACGTCTAAAAAGAAAGAACCAAGGGCGTCTTGGAATGTCAGGTTGCAAAGTAGCATAATATTTACCCTTAACCGATTTTGATGAAATCCAAAAAGATGTCCAAGATTTGGACAAACGAGTATTCGCAACAGCACAGAGATCTTGTGAAGAATTTTTGAAGTGCTCTAAAGAACCAAGCTGAATGGCGGATTTGGCACACGAATCAGCAGTTTCGTTGCCAGGGATTCCGGAATGGCTGGGAATCCAAACTAGCGAGACCTGCAGTCCCTTTTGATGACACAAGAACAAGGCCTCTCTGATCTTTAAGATAACGAAAAACCTCTTTCTACTACGAAATGGGTTTTCCTTGATGGCTAAAAGGCAGCTTAAGGAGTCAGTCAGGATAACAGTCTGTCTTAAGTCATGGGAGTGGGCATATAAAATGGCTTCCAATAAGGCGATCGCCTCACCAGTGAATACTGATGATTCAGGTGGGCATTTAAATTGTAAAATAATTTTGAATTTAGGAATCCAGCAGGCTGCACCAACACAGCCTTCTGGAGATAGTTTAGACGCATCGGTATAAATGAGAAGATGATCTGACCAATTTTCATGAAGTATGCTATTAAAAAGAGACACAGTATCAGGTGAGTCTTTAACGAATCCAAGATTCGTTACAACAGGAGGTTGATGGACAAGGGCCTTATAGGGGATGGAAAAAAGAGGATTTAAAGGTAGTTGAATAAGAGGATTGGGAAGTTTAGTAAAATAAAGGAAACTATTTAAAAGACAGGATGAGGGTTTGCTAGGATTAACAATTTGGGACAATTCATTTAAACGATTCCAAAGAGGATGGGATGACAGCTGTAACATCTTGCTGACGAAACGGTCACACAGATACTGTCTCCTTATTTGCAAGGGAGCATCAACGCATTCAACCTGTAGAGCATTCGTAGGTGTAGATTTCATAGCACCCAGAATGATTCTAAGGCATTTAAATTGAATTTTATTCAGCTTATCAGATGCTGATTTATTTATTGGTTCCAAAACAAATAAGCCATAGTCCATATGGCTACGAACTATGGCATTATATAGGAGTTTAAGTGAATATGGGTGAGCTCCCCACCAAACGCCTGACACCGCACGAAGGACATTAATGCCCTTCTCACATTTTTTAATAACATGCTCTGTATGAGAAACTCCGTTCAGTCGGTTATCGAGTATGACTCCTAAAAATTTAGCCTTATCTACAAAGTTAATACGTTGATCCCCATAAAACAAATCGAAGATAGGAACTATTCTTTTTCTAGAGAATGCAACTGCCTGACTTTTGGCTATCGATAGAGATAGGCCATGATCAGACAGCCACTGGCCAAGATAATGCAAAGCAGAGTTGAGACGAAATGTAATATCTTCTACTGACTTTGATCGATAATAAATTGCAATATCATCAGCATACTGTAAAATGTTGCAAAAATTGTTAACAGATAATTCGAGATCGTGAGTGTAAATGCTGTAAAGCAGAGGACTAAGGACAGAGCCCTGGGGGAGACCTTTCCAGACAAGTCTGGGGGGAAGAGATATGGTTTGATGTTTTACCACTATAGATCTGCAAAAAAGCAGATTACATATGAAATGAATCATCCTCGGAGGCATACTCAGCTGGTGCAATTTTTGCCTGAGTAATGGGAGAAGAACATTGTCATATGCAGAAGCTACATCCAGGAAAACACCCACAAGGTACTCTCCTTTTATAAAGGCTATTCGAATATCTGTTGAAATAATGCTGAGACTATCGATGGTGCTCAATCCCTTTCGAAAGCCAAATTGAGAGGGTGAGATTATATTCCTGCTTTCCATTATCCACTCCAGACGGTTCTTTAACAAATGTTCAGTTATTTTTGCTAAAGTGGATGACAATGCTATGGGTCTGTAAGAGTTAGAATCTGAAGGATTCTTGCCAGGTTTCAAAATAGGTATTATTAATTGTGATTTCCAAGAATCTGGAATAACACCTGTCATGTAAAATTGATTAATTATATTTAAAAAGACTTTCTGAGAATTTTCATTTAAGTGTGTGACAAAAGAATAAGGAACACCATCTTCTCCTGGAGAAGAATCTGTGAGACCGGACAGAGCACATTGAAGCTCAGAAAATGAAAATGGGGCATCCATTTCATCTGAAATGGGTGCAGGAAAGGAAGAAAGAAAGTTATCCTGACAAGGTACGAAGGGGGGCGCAAGTTTGTCAGCAAAATTGTTGAGCCATTCTGATGGATTATTGGAGGTAGGATTGTCAGAATTCAGGGAACGACGAAATTTTTTAAGTTTTAACCAAACTAAGTAAGAAGGAGAACGAGGGGAAAGGGATTGACAAAAATCAACCCAACCAAGTTTTTTCTTTTTAGAAACTAGTCTCTTTAATTTAGCGTCTAACCGTTGGTAACTTTGAAAATTCAAAGGAGACATAGACAAAGAATATGAATGCTCTGCCTCCGTTCTTTGTGTAGCTAAGCGGGTGCATTCCTCATCCCACCAGGGGGTGGAAAGCACCAACTTTTTAGGAAAATGTTTTTTAGGGAAGTTAAGATCTGCAGCACTTAAAAGAGCCTTAAGGAATGTTTCATAGTAAAAACTGATATTTTCATCGCCTCCAGGCTCAGAAAGAGAGTTCAATATGTCATCAACAGAACTAGCATAGTCTAACCAGTTTGCATTTTTAAGGGAATATTTAAGGAGGGGATTTGGGGTAATAGAAGGAATGGCATTTTGGTTAAAGGAAAGAAGAATAGGGAAATGATCACTGCCAAAAGTGGAAGGCAGGACATTCCAGGAAAGTTGAGAGGCAAGAGAAGGAGAAGATAAGGATAAATCTACTGCAGTCTTAGGGTTCTGCGAAGGGTAGACTCGACGTGTCGGCGAACCATCATTAAGGATGCAAAGATTGACATCATCAACAATATCCACCAACAAGTGAGCAAACCCATCACTATAATGACAGCCCCATGCAGTATGATGGGCGTTGAAGTCACCCATCACAAGGATAGGATGGGGAAGTAAAGATAGGATAGAGTGAAGTTCAGGGATAAAAGTAGAGGATGGATGGGGAATATACAGAGAAAGAAAGGAAATGTTAAGGGATTTAACAGCAACAGCACTAAAATGCTGGCTGGGGGGGAGAGGAATTTGAGAGAAAGGAATGGAATGACGGATAAAAAGGGCACTACCTGCATACCCATCACTTCTGTCATCCCTCAAACAGGAAAAACCGGGAACCCGAAACCGAGAACCAGGAATTAACCATGTTTCAGAGATGGCAATAATGGAGGGACTATACAGGTTGATAAGGGAGAGTAATTCATGTTTTTTAGGACGGATGCTTTTACAGTTCCACTGAAGGAATCTGGTTGGGGCCATTTTTAAGGACGAGAAGCAATTGGGACAGGTTATCGGCAACGTTGGACGGTAAAGGAACATCGCTACATGCTGTAACAATGTTGAGGATCATTTGTGAAAGGAGTTCTAGAAGGTTTGTAGTATGGTTGGTAGGAATAGGATCCACATTGCTGTTCAGGGCACAACCATTGGGAGTGGAAGAGGGGCAGTTACCCACTATGGCTTGGTGGGCTTGTTTATCAAACCCTTTACCAAGGGGGGCTCTGGGACGGACGGATCTAACTACAGTTTGACGGTAGGATTGGGTGGATTTATTTGGAGAGGGAATGGTTTTAGAAGGACTGGAGTTAACATAAATGGGTGGGGAAAACATCTCTTTAGCAATCTCTGCATAGGATCTTCGGACTGGTGGGAATCTTGCGGATGCTTCAATATAAGAGACATTATCGGATGCCATGACCAACTTGATTGAGTGCTGTCGCGAATATTCAGGGCAATCTTTATCAGAGGCAAAATGTTTGCCGGAGCAATACAGACATGTGGCATTTTCCTTGATGACATTACATGTCTCACCAGTATGCTGTTGGGAGCATTTAAAACATCTTGGTTTCGATCTGCATTGAGTTTTTATATGACCATAGCGGCAACAGCTTAGACACATAATAGTAGGTAAATTGTAGGTCTCTACAGGAAGGGAAGTGTGATAGGAGTAAACTTTAGGAGGCAGAATTTGCCCCCTAAAAGTTACAACAATGGATTGGGTAGGAACCCAAGTGACGACTCCCTCATTAGAAACTTTGCGATTCAAACGTCTCGCTTTCAAAACTTCACCACATCCAGAAGGAATTTCTAACGAGTCGACGAATTCCTCCATCGACCATTCCACAGGAACTCCTTTAACTAAACCCATTCTTGTAACATTGTAAGTTGGGATAATAACTTTATATTTACATAGGCCTAAAATGGGATTATCTAAGAAGTCATTTGCTGCTTGCCACGATGAGAACTCAACAGATATTTTGTTTCGGCCTATGTTCTTCACTCCATCATTTATAATTGAGCTGATTTTATGCTTGTGTAAAAATTGCCCAAATGTAATAGCCCGCACAGTAGTTCCTGCAGATGGGTCTGCGACTTCCCGTGATACATGGACGATGAAGGGACCTTTGTCGTCACTAGAGTACTTTTTAGGACCTTCTGAGAAACAGGGATGAACATATATTGACTGGATCGATGGAGTTGCGGTAGATGGGTGGACTATGGTTTTCTTCGCTGACGAATCAATCACAGCACTTTCGTTAGGACGTTTACGTGATTCAGGCAGAGAATTAGAGGGGGACGGGTCACTCACAACAGATGAGCCTCCAGGATCGGGAGGTTCGGGAGGCCGATCGACATCCATTTTAACTTAAAAACTAGTATCTAAATATATTATCTAAAATAAAACAAAAACTACAATTTACACACTTACCGCAACCAATACTGTTAGTAAATACGATAAACAATAAAAACAAACTATTTTCACAGTGAATACACAAAAAAAAACGAAAAAGAAACGGCTAAATCTCTCTAACACGTGTGTCAACCAGAGCCAACGCAAGCGAAAAAAAACGTGCATTAAATTAGCTTAGCACAAGAATTTTGACAACTATTTATAGATTATTATTGGTCGAAAGTTATTCGTAGAAAGTCAATATTCGTGACAGACAATCATAAAGTTTAACGTAACAACTAAATTCACTAATCACTGCGCCAAAACAGTCCAACATAAATAACCCTGTGACGCAATACTCGGCTAAAAATAACAAATCCTCAAATCTAACTTTACTTTAGATCGTCATGAAATTTCGAATTTTCGACAAAAGTCTCGTTTACATAAAGAAAATCGTCGTTACCCAGAAACCCAATAGCCTTACATCTGTGACACGCGCGTTAGCCGAGCAGACAGTGTCAGGCTGGTTGTGTTACGGTTGCCATGACAACGGGGTAAAAACAATAGTTTTGTTCAAGGTGAAGCATATTACGCGTTCGATAGTGGAACTCATATAGAAATGCTTGCCTTATGACTATTGACATAAAGGTGATATTACAATAAAATATTCACTTGAAACAAAATACGAAGCCCAATTCCTGTCTTATGCGTATGAGAATAAAGCTTATAATAGCAATTTTGTTGCTTCGAAACGTGACCAAAATTTCGTAATGTGGTATGCAGAATATACATATGCTTAGATTATTAGGTTAACGTAGTCGAGATTGGGATCTTTTATCTAATCTTATGAAAAGTGGTCTTATAAATGATTTCATTATTTTGTTTCATTTTGTTAGTGGTTGTCACAAGTAATCCTTTCATAAAAGGGTTTTATTTGGCAAAATTGTTAGGTGAATTCTTTAATAGGATTACTTAGATACTGTTCATTCACTTATGTTAGTATCCACCCTGATTTCGTAATGGTTAAATCAGTGTACCTACTTTTAAGTACTAATTGCATGTATAATTATTAAAACTAGTGGTCGACTAACAGTTGAAATTCGATCGTAGTTCATTAAATTTCTGACTGATTTCAAGATTGACCACAGATAATCTATTTTCAATTTGAGCACAGACTTTAATAATAAACAAAGAGTGTATTTGCCTGTGTGTGTTAAATACAGTGTAATGTGTGTTATGTTTTTTATTGATTTGTATTTTTACGCATAATTAAAAAATACATTAGTATTCCCCGTTTCTTCTTTATATAAATTATAAGTGTGAGAAATTTCATAATACTTCGTCAGCGCCATTTTAGTAAAAAAAGGTACATATAGATTGTACATTGATTTCTCAATATAATGAAAACTGGCTAAACAAAAATAACTATTTTTAAAACTACAAGTTAAAGAAATCTGAGTATTCAAATACAATTTCTTTGTCATTACGTCTTACCTTTTAATTTTAATATATAAATTAATCAAAAATAACATCAAATTAAGGAAAAGGGTAATAAAAGTAACTTTGGCCGTATTCATGTCTCAAAACTATCCTAGCGTCAAATAAAGCGACGATCGATTGGGGCGTCGAGGCGTGTAAACAGGTCAAAGGAAACTCACTTTCTCATTTATGCCATCAGCATTACTTTTATTCATTCCTCCATTAAATTTGAATAATCTTGATGTTTAACGCGCTTAATGGACTTAAATATTAGATAAATAAATAAATAAACGCATCACACTCAACGGCCCCCATTAAGATCGCGTGACCTTGTGTCGGGGGTCCGGATACACTCACAACACTAACACAAACGCCCAGACCACGACAAACATCCATAAGGCTAATATAGACGTTTGCCGTGAGTGGGGATCGAACCCGCGACCGTTAGCGCTTCAGTCAGTTGCAGTGACCACTGCACCAACGTGTCTGTCAAATGAAAACAAATTGTTAATCTCCCTAAAAAGGTAAAGCAACAGCCTGTAATTGTATAAAAATCAAACTAACCGAAAAAAATGTCCATGAAGCATAGTCTTAAGATGCCAATACACAAGCTTGGCTCTATAGTCATGAAGGTTGTGCTCGAAATGAGACGTTGTGGGACTGGATCCGCAAATATGGGCATTACTAAAAATTATGAACAATTAGTATAAAATAGCTGAGAAAGACAAACAGGTCCAGACTCACGTCCCTAGAGATCGTAAGTTAGATTCTAAGATAGTTCTAAACTTCTTAAAACTTTGGTTTTGTAAAAATTGTACTTTGAATATATATAATAATTCCAACAAAAACAAATTGAATCAAATTGAAGAAAATTGTGTACTTATTGAGAACTATAGATATACACGTACAAATATCTTAACAAAATGGATACTCTAGTGTCCTTTTGTTGTCTTAAAGTGAGTGAACAGTAAAATTTTAATTCATCTATTCTCTTAAAAACTCTTCGTCTAAATTACTTTAACTGCAGTAGCTACAGAAAAACGTCACTTCATTACCCTCATTGTTCTATCTAAAATTTCCACCGTAAATTTCCCTGTATAGTAATTTACGTTTACCATTAAGGTAAATACACATTTAAATTGCGTAAGAAATGGGTCGTAACAACGCATTATCGAGGTAAGAGCCCAATGAAACACTGATTCAAACTGAATCGGGGCATACTTAATGCTATCGTTATCTGAAATTGCTCTGTGTAAGTTGAAATTTGGAATCAGTGTTGTTAATGTTAATGAGACGATTAGCTTGAGTCTTGTTAAATTGTTAACATTTATTTTTCGTTATGAAAATAAAAAACAAACAAGCATGGTCACGTGATGTGAAGTGATCATAACCGCCAATGCACTTAAAAGGAATGAAAGATGACGTTTAATTGAAAGTAAGGAAATAAGAGAGGAGAGTGGGTTAGGCTTCCGGTTCTCTCACTCACCGTGCGAAACACATTTCTATTGGCTACATCGTGCTTTTCTATCGGCATCAGATTTTAAATGTAATAGAAATGGAGATAAACGAATTTGGTATTTATCGATAAATCTTTTTGCTACTGGTAATGGTAGCTCACAATTGGATACTGATGACTGATGAAGTAATAATGTATCAACCCAAAAAAAGAACCAAATTCAGATATCTTGATGTATTCTTATGACGTATTTAATATTATTCAATAAAAACAAAGTCATTTAAACTAAATAAGTACGGAAAAAAAAATTAAATGTATCGAATATTAAAGGGAATTCCATTTTTGTAATATACAATAATATCTTATATTTGGAAAACGTATATTTAGATAATACTTTTTATTGTACCAATCTTTATATAAATAATTAATTATACATTTTATCATAATAGTAAACAATACATGGATATATACTTCTTAAAACATATTTATTAAGAATAGGATTGACATCTTTAGACGCCATTTCCTCAATATCTATGTGGGCTTGACATAGTATTGCTTATCAGCGTCCAATTAATAGGTCCATCGTCAATGAAATTGATTTGTTACTTGTATTATTATTCTCCTGTGAGATATCAAAATTAGATAATTCGTACATAAAATTAAGTTTCTAAGACTATTTTCGTTTCTCAAAATATTTTCATGTCAATGTGTGAAATATTGTCTATAAAGATTGTCTTTGAAATTTTCATTATTATTCTTGGATCTTTCGTTTACTTTGATCAGTCATCGCTGTTTATTCAATGTTACGTATATTATAGCACAAATTTTCTTCGCATGAAAGTTTTTGATTGGGATAATAATATAATAATTAATTTGGTAAAAAGAGCATTAAAAATATTAATAGATTTTAATATCCAAGAATGCATGAGACCTTTTTCGAAATGTAAACGCGCAAAACGTATTCCATTCGGATAGTCGATTTCTGTTTTTTTTTTACAAATACATGTTTTGAGAGCGAAAGTTACACAATAACGCCTAAGGATTTGTTAAAAACCAAATATAATTTCCAATGACATTATATAGCTATACATAATTTCATGAATTTTGGCACCAAGTAAATAGGTACTATAAATTGAACATATCTATGGTATGTTCTAAAATAGGTGCAATCTAGTATACTCATATACTGGCCAGAGTTAATGACATCTTGACATTTTTCTATGTCTAGCATCAAATAGTGTAGGTCATTCGATTCAAGTGTCATTAAGACTTTGCAGCAATTTGGGAATATACCTCTGTATACAATTATACCACATGCAACACATATTTAGTTCTTTAGCTGTATTTGGGTATAAGTTACGGAAATAAAGTTTTTTTTTTATTATTTATTTACATAAAACACTAAAACAACATTTAGTTTCGCCAAGCGTAATGACACCTCTCCGTCAAAGGGCGGCATCGCACCCGTAACGCCCCTGATGTTGCAGATGTCCATTGGCGATAGTAACCACTAACATCAGGTGATATTTGATCGTTTGCCCCACTTTTTATATAAAAAAGTTATCCTAATTTTCTATCGTGAATATAGTAAACATAATTCGTGAATAGATAAAAAATGCAACGACTGCTATAAGAAAGGCTATAATAGCATGATTTATAAAGAGAGAAGTCGTTAAGGATTGAATGTGAAGAATTGGATATATTGTGCGCAACTAGAACATTGAGCGATTGATAGATAAATGGTAGCGATAAATTTAAGATTGAATTGAATTGGTAGCCGATTGTTGAAAAAATTCTACTGTTTTTAGTTTCGAATTATAATTGAAAATAAAAATTTACCTGCATGTATATGTAGATAAATAACTTCGGTATGTAATATTCTAAAGTCTATTAAACATTTTAATATTTATTTTGAAAACTTCTTGGAAAAAAGGTACTTCTGGCATTACTACTTACAATTAAAATTATTGTACACGAAATTGTGATAATATAAACAAATAAATTATAAAATAAGTAACAAATTTTATAATTGTCCTGTATATTTAATGTAATTACTACATTTTTATCTTAAATTTTTTATTTTTTTAAAGTTCATTTACGGTTAAGTATATATATGTTCTATTAAGGTCATTACATTCAAAATGGCAGACGTTTTCTGCTTTATTTAATTTTATTTTTCTTAAATTTAACGATGCCTCATTTGTCAAAATCGGTCAAGGCTATAATATTCTAAATACCTACAAACAAAGAGTTAATGGCTACGCCGCACGCCGTAGTATTATGCTACGCCGCGCCGTAGCTATTAATAAATTTCACTTGCAATTTTGCTGTCTACATTATAATTTACTAGTTGTCCTTCGCGGTTTTAATCGCGTTTATGGTTATTGCTTCCATCCTATGAATCGTAGCGGGATATTACAAAGCCTATACTTTCCTCATTAAACGGTCTATCCAACGCAAAAAGAATTTTTCTAATCGTATCACTATTTTCAAAAATTACCACCTACATGCAAACTTACAAACAAACTTTACCTTTTTATAATATTAGTGTAGATAATCTGCTATAAGAATATTACAGCTACGTTTGAGTAGTAACTGCCTGTAAATGTACCACTGCTGGAAAAGACATGCCAAAGGAGGTCTCTCCCATTAAAGAGAACATTTTAGAGTTTTATCGGTGAATTGCTCAAAGTGTGGTGACAAACTCAAACTCAAAATATACTTTATTCAAATGGGCTTTTAAAGCACTTTCGAATCGTCAAGTTACATGTCATATTTTAATTTTATATCTTTATAAAGCTACCACCGGTTCGGAATGTAGTCCCTACCGAGAAGGACCAGTAAGAAACTCGATAGTAACTCTTTTAAAATCATTTATACATAACGTAATTTTATTACATTTTAATTATGTTATCCGGATAGGAAATCAACGCTTGTTAAATCCACGCCTCTTTGTCGTCTAAATATTCTTGTATGGTATAATATGCTTTATTTATTAAAGATTTTTTAACACCTAGTGTACGTAACACTAGTACCGTGTCATCATCTACCTAGCATTTCTCCCGGTTTTACTAGGGTCTGCTTTCTATTCTTGTCCAGATATTGATGAGTTACTGATTTTTACACAGAGCGACTGCTATCTGAACTCCACAACCCCTGAGGGCAAGCCAGTAACCTAATTAGACTAGAATAATTTCCCTACAAGTGTAACTATCATTATCAGGTGATTGTGATAACAACCGGGACCGACAGCTTTACGTGCTCTCCGAGGCACAGTGGGGAGACTCAAAAGGACAAACACCCAGACCTAGGAACAAATATTTATACAACTATAAATATCTGCCCCGAGCGGGGATCGAACCCGCAACCGTCGGCGTTAGAGCTACATTCAGCATCACTACACCAGAGCAGTCGACGTACACTAGTACCGTATACAAACAGTTAATTACCTCAGAAATTCCAATACAAATATCGATCGTCCTACAAATATAAACGTGGCCACTCGCCCAAACAACAGTTTCGTTCTTTGTAATTCGACGACACCTATTTGCAAAGTCAAAAGCCCGTGGAAAACGAAAACCACCGTATTTAAGCTAAAAATACCTTCGAAAATGTCGTTCTTTGGTGTAATAAATGCTGTTTTATAGTGTAACTCAAAAAGTATACAATAACTACGTTAGACGTAAGAGTTTAGCTATTCCTTATGAGTTGATAAACATTGTAAAAATCGAAGACTTAAAAAAAGGTACCGACTTTTAGGGCACAAAATACACAATTCAGCAATAACACACTAGGGCGAATTTTTTAGATTTAAAAGCATAAATCGATTTTCATGGATTTTTTTTTGGAATTAATCTAAATGTGAATATTTTTTTTCAAACAATAATTATTAAAATCGTTTTATAAATTATAGTTTTCTAAGATAATAAACATTAAACTATATATACTATGAATTGAGTTCTTCCTTATTTGTTTGAACTCAGTCCCAAAATGTTGATTTCTCGGTTACGCCAAACGTGAATTTATTTGTATTAAATGAGATGTAATACATAACATACTTTCCTTTAAAGTATATAATATTAGTTGCGACCCGTGGGTTTGTCTGTGTAGAATTATTAAGTCAAACAAAATGACATCTTCTATTTCAAACCAAACAAGTTTTTTCGCGACACAAAGTAACCTATGTCTTTCTCGATGTTCCAATCTATATCTACAGCACGGCTTATCCATATTGGTTCTGCAGTACTTGTAAGTTTTACTCTTGTAACTGATATAAACAGCTCTGTAGCCTAGTAAGAGTTACTAGTAATTAGTAGGTGTGCTTCAATTGGACGCTGAAAAGCAATATTATGTCAAGCAACACGGACTTTATTTTGAGAAAAATAAAGTCAGTGATGCTTGACCTAAAAATATCAAACCTATTATTAAAAGCCGGAAAAGTATATATTCATCTTTCTTTTCTATTTTGAATAAAAGTTAATGTGAATTAATAACAGATTAATATAAAACAACTCTGTAATCTAGAATCAGATACATGGTAAGTATTTACGAAAGTTGTGGACGTCAAAAATAAGGCACTGACAGTAGATAAGTTCAAGTGTAAAGCAATGAGAAATAACTTACGTAAATCTTTATGTAAATCTGAGAGTAAACTCATAAGTGTAAATCTCGCCTTATGAGAGTCTGTGCGCAAAACTTACAAGTGTGATTCTAGCCTAATATATAATATATTACTGGTTCCCTCGTGACGGATTACAGAGGTCAGCTGACAATCACTCAGCGTCAGAAATAATAATCCGTAATCCCCTAGCGGATATCGAGAAATCTCTAAGAGTTTTTAATAACTTTAGTATACCCTATTTTTTTATTTCATTTCGTAATGGGAATTATAATAAATGGTTGCTGATAAGCAATAATGTGTCAACCCACAAAAATTCAAATTCGGAAATGCATTCTGATAATGCGTCGTATATTTAACGTTATTCGAAAACTTTTAAAGTCATAAAAACTAAATAAGTACGGGAAAAAGTTACTTTATTAAATGTTTCGAATTTTAAGTACATCCATATATTGTAATTTATACAATAACCGCAAATATTAGATAAACTTATTACTAGATAAAACTTTTAATGATATCAATCTGCTTTTAATAAAATATACCTTTTATCAAAATAGAAAAGAAAAAATAGATATATACTTCTTCAGACAAATGTGTTAAGAACAGGCTTGACATCTTTTGACGCCATTTTCTCAAAATCAAGTCCGTGTGGCTTGACACAGTATTGCTTATAAGCGTCCAAATGTCATAGAACTTTGTATGATGAATACCAAAGTATTTTGTTTGTAATATTAAAATTCGTAGCTATTTTTTTATACATACGTATACTAGGTGCCTCTGACGTTTTCACTCGCGTTTCACTGCTTCGCTCCTATGAATCGTAGTATGACGTAATATAGCCTATAACCTTCAACGATAAAGGGGCAATCAAAAGCAAAATGAATCTTTAAATCGGATTGGTACGTTCAGATAACCCTTTACATAAGAACTTACAACAAAAAACAAATATAACCTCTTTTTGTAATAGCCTATAGATGATATCGTTTACCATTTAATTAAACAAAGCACGTATACATTTATTAATTCTCCAAAGTACTCCCATTACTAATTGATATCTCGTTTCGAATATTAAAAATCGATAAGGAAACATATTATGCATATATTATTCGATTCTATTTAAGAATATCGGAGCGTAAGTCGCAACACTGGCTTTAAACACAGCAATTTCACCCTGCCTGAAATCGGTAACAGATGGTTACACGGATGTAAAAAGAAATACTGGATATGGCAGATAACTTATTAATCAATAGTTTGATGACGGGTGTAGTGATCAATGCGAGCGTTTGCAGGTTCAAATCCTGCTTCTTATATTGGTATAGACGTGTTTTTCCTAATTAGTTTTTGTTCCTGTAGATAAAATCAAAATCAAATTTACTCTATTCAAGTAGGCTCTTACAAGGTCTTTTGAATCGTCAGTACCTGTAAATAATATGATAGGGATAACGATAGGGATGCTATCACTTAATGACCTTAATGACCCCTTCGCGGCAAAGTGTTAAACATGCGTACCTCTTTTCGCAGAAATTCCTATCATTATGAAGACTTAAAAAAAAGCAACCGACTTAAAAAGCCAAATATGTAATTTCGTTTACTTGGATGACATATTTTTTAAAGTTATTTTAATATTAAATACAAAATACTAAGCCGATTTTGATAAAAAAATTATGGAACTACTCTAAACAAGGAGAATTAAAATAAAAATTATTTTCTAAATCGGTTTGGAAATGACGGAGTTCTGAGGTACCAAACATTATACATTAAAAAGGTCTTACTAGCTAAAGCATATTATTCTCATCAAGATTATATAGATGATTAAGATGCTTGGATTTAGTATAAGCTGCATTCACACAGGGTATTTAATATATTTGTAACTCATAAATATGTGTACCTATTGTAATTTTTTTTAAGGAAAAACGGTTCTTCTCGGTTAATGTTATGCTGTAAGCATCCACTAAGAATGGATTTTTAGAAAATTTATCTCTAAGAGGAAGGATAAAAAAAATTGTTGAAATGTTGTATGAAACTCCGTTTCAAAATAAGAAACACGAATAATAATATACTTACTTCTGGTTTGACATAAATGCATATGTACATCTGCGTTTTTTTTTTTTTTTTAATTTTAATCCTTACTATTTATATATAAACTCTATAGGGATGGTAAACCTTTCTATCTAAGTCTCTTCTAACGCTAACATATCTGTGTACCAGCTCCACACGGCTCGCACAATTTGCTCGGGTCAAGGACGCGCGTATTGTGTATATTATCACCGACGAATTCACTGTTGAACCCTACTCCGTTACGTTGCGGCTGTACGCTCTATTTGCGAGTGACCCAAAAACTTAAAAAAAATTACCGTTAATGTTTTAGTTTCATGAAAAAGGTATTCTTTAGTGTACGTAATTATATAACTCTAGATGTTATAAGTTTATGGATTTTGGCACCCATGCTGATCACTTTGGACGAGATTGCCTAGCAACCAGGTAACGACTTTGTATGACGGCTGGGAGACAATTTACGAGATTGATGTTTAACGTCAAATTTTAACTGTAAATTGTAATACTTTTATAGTTATTCATACATGAATAAAAACCTTTGTGGGGTACAAATTTTTTTACGAAAATTGCGCGGACGGTCGCCCGTCCGAGAAATGTTAATATATAATTTTTTAAGTATCCATAGAAAATACATTACACCAAAAAAAAACAGTACACACACTACCATGTATTTGACACACACGCATATGTTTTCTTTTGTTTATTCTAAAAGTCTGTTGTCAATCTTGAAACCGGTTGAAAATTTAATGAACTACGGTCGAATTCCGACCGCCAGGCGACTTGTGGATTAAAGACTGTAATTCTGTACCAAGTTACCTCATCCATTTGGCTTAAGCTATTCAGGCTAAAAAGTGGCTTATATGTTTGACCAATAAGTATGTATGTATGTCCGTTCCTATGTCCGCTATTAACTATTCAACGGTTTAACTGATTTTAATAAATGATACGTGTTAATGGCGCAAGTGTCACTGGGTGGGTATATACATGTATTAAAAACAAAATGGCGGAAATTATGCATTTTAGTTAGGCTGTGGGATTTTTATCTTTCGTTTAGCTCGCGTAAATGTAGATGTTATGAAGCCGGGTATTTGCTTAAAATTTATTTTTGTGTCTGACCGGTACAACACGCGCCATCTTGTACTAGGCCTATAACCTTCGCAAGTGAACAATTGCTAAAGTTTTATCGTAATCGTATGAAAGGTATGAGAACGCGTAAGACACGAACAAAGAAACATTCGTTTTATATAAGCTGTCCCTTACGGTTTTACTTGCGTTTATGTTTACTGCTTTGCTCCATTGGATCATATTGTGATGAAATCTTTATGAATTTTTAGACTATCCATAAAAATAATTTTTTAGAACGGATCAATAGTTTTAAAGATTTTCCTCTACGTACAAACTTACAAACAAATTTTACTGCTTTATAATAGCAGTATAGATTAGAAAAATCCATTTAGACAATACTCTAAACGTCTTGCTTAAAAATATACAAATCACGAGGACAATGACCTGATTAATTTTAAAGGAACACAAGAATACTTTTAAGATAAAAGAGAATTAAAAATGAAAGATCCATTTACACGAATTCGCCGTAATTAACCACGAGAGGGTGGCTATCGTTTGTTGGCGCTCAGCGCGCGTATCAGCCGAGCACTTACCGAAACAACGCTTAATGAGCTTATTTTATGACATTAGTGTTTGCCCGCGGCTTTATTTTATCGTTAAAATGGACAAAGCATTATTGAAGCTGATAAGCACTACTTTGTCAAGCCACGGACTTCATTTTGAGAAAATGGCGTCTAAACATGTCAAACCTATTGTTGAAAAAGAAGACATACATATATGTCCATATGTTATTTTCTGTTTTGATAAAACTTATAATAAATTAAAAGCAGATTGGTATAACACAAAAAAAATTTAAAATAATAGTTCAGATGAATAAAAGCATTTTTTAATAATGTTAACTACGTGACGCATTATGAGACTATCCCTGAATTTATTCTTGATAGATTTGTGTGTCGAAGTATTTATATTTTATTATCTTTTATAAAAAAAAGTTTTATCTAATAATAAGTTTTTCAAATATATGAGATTGCATGTGTGTATTGCAAAATACGGAAAATAATTCAATATTAGAAACATTAAATTAAGAAACAAATTTTCCGTAATCGTTTTGTTTAGATGATTTCAAACAATTTTGAATAATGTTTAATACGTTTGTGGGTTGACACACTATTGCTTAATAGCAATCAAATATAACTACGTGGATGGAAGTTCTGAAATAAAATATCTACTATTATTATAAAGAGGTTAAGTATTTGTAAGTTTGTATGTAGAAGGTAATCTCTGAAAGTATTGATCCGATTTGATTTTTTTTGCATTACATAGTTTATTTATTAAGGAAGGTTATAGGCTATATTGCATCACGCTAGCTCATAGCTGGGAAACGAAGATTTGAATAATATGCTTATTCCAGTTATTTTGATTTTAAATTTAAATTAATTTCATATCGATGACAGTACTACATGATCTATCTAAAAGTATATCCTTTCAACCAAAAAAAAAAACCAAATCAAATACATAAAGAATCTCCCCCTCTTTTGGGAGTCAGTTAAAAATTAACTATTTAAATAAAATTAACTATTTAATTAATTAATTTTTTCCGTAACCAGGCGCCGATCCAGAATTTTGTTAAAAAAAATGATTAAATAATACACTTCGCATCGGGAGTTGGGGTGTAATAAATACTACGCCAAGTTTTTGAAAATACAAAAAATGAGATATAATATCGTTTTTTAATTTAATTTTTAAACAACTCTTTTAATAAGTGAAATAATTCTGGTAAACAGATAATGGCAGTCGAAATAATAATAATTCACGCCTGCCCGTAATACCATTTTGCTATTCACATAAAAATTAAATAATGTAATCAGCCCATTGAGAATACAATTTCGAATTCATTTAAAACGTTTTGGATTCGCACAAAAGTACGATAAGCTCTTCAAGTCTGGTAGAGACGTAACGGTCTAAATTGAACTTAGGAATGAAAATTCCTCCCCCATTCAAAAGCATTATTAATTTATTCATATTAAATATTCGAAGTTTATTTTTTATTCATCGAAATTGGTTTTGAATTTAATATTAATACTGTTGGATAATAATTAGTTGACATGATATTTTATGGATTGTGAAATAGAAAAAGGGACAACGATATAGTACACGAGTCTCACTCACTTTTAGGTGGTACGGACGTTGATAAGCAATACTGTGTCAAGCCACACGGACTTCGTTTTGAGAAAATGGCGTCTAGAAATGTCAAACCTGTACTTAATAAATTCGTTTGAAGACGTATATATCCATCTTTTCTTTTTTATTTTGTTAAAAGGCATAATGAATTAAAATCAGATTTATTTCATTAATGTGTTTTTCAATAAGTTAATAATAAGTTTTTTAAATATTTGATATTATTGTATAAATTGCAAAATATGGTACTGACTTCAAATTCGAAACAATTTAAGAAACTTTTCTCTATACTTATTACGTTTTGATGTCTTGAAAATTTTTTAAATAATATTAAATAGATGACGCAGTACCGAAATCCATCAATGTCTCCGAATCTGCCTTTTTGCGGTTTGACACAATATTGCTTATCAGCGTTCATATATACTTTCATGGGGGTAATTCTTGAAACTACTGAATCGATTATATAAATTATTTTTGTGTTGGTGAGTCCGTTTATTGTATAGGCTATATTACATCACGCTACGTCTCATAGGAATAAAGCAGTAACCATAAACGCGGACGAAATCGCGAGGGACAGCTAGTATAATTAACTAAATAAAAACATCGCTTTAAAAAAATCTTATTAAAAACTCGAAGGAGCAACTTCACAACTCCATACATTTTTCATAAGCTACACTTTTGAAGTGGATAACTCCTTCAACTTACTTCACTTACTTAATCTCTGCTCCATCCAGTATTTAATTCCCTCACGAGAAATTTTCAAGTCTGAAAACATTTACGTTAATAACTTAGAGAGTAAACTCTAGTCAATAATTAAATAGTTTTAAATGGATTTTAACTGCGTATACTTGTTAATAATTAAAGCCCACTTTTCTGAATACTCTGTAGGAATTTTGTGTGAATATGCTGGTGAGTCAAAAATTATACTTTATCTGGATGATGATTAGCAATAATGTGTCAACCCACAGAAAGTCAAATTCGAAGATATTGATGTACTTCGGTACTGCGTCACCTAATTAACACTATTTAAAAAATACAGTCATATAAACTAAATAAGTACGAAAAAAAGTTTCTTAATTTAATGTTTCGAATTATAAGTGCGTGCCATATTCTGCAATATACAATAATCTCAGATATTAAAAAAAACTTTATATTAAATAATATGTTAAATATAACAATCTGCTTTTAATTCATTATACATTTAACTAAAAAAAGAAAAGAAAAGATGGATATGTACTTCTTCAAACATATTAATTAAGAATAGGTTTGACAGACGCCATTTTCTCAAAATGTACCTTATGTGGCTTGACACAGTATTGCTTATCAGCGTCCATCTATTATATTGGAAATATAGTAGGTATGGCCCTGCCTTTGGACATACTCACGATAAATAGCCGTGCAGTTCGGGTGCAAGTTATATATTCAACTCGCCAACACCAACACTGGTTCCAACGCTCGTGTGGTTCTTAGGAACATAGTATGGACAGTTTTGGACATATTCGCGTGCAAAAATGCTTTTACACTTGCTCGCGAACACACGTGCACACTGTGTGCTTGTGCTTGTAGTAGTTCACAACTCGCATACACGTAAAATGTAACGAACCCAATGCTATTTGAAGCACGTAGCGTGCACGCGTAACGCACGCTTTGTGCACGTACACAGATTTGGACGTGCGTTTAGACAAAATTGAGGAAGGTTTTAGACTTTATGGTTATAATATTAAGCTAGGAGTCGTTGGTGGTGAGTTGTTGCTATAGCATAGGTGGGCTTAAGTAAAAATACTTTTGTATTTGTCCTTTTCGTAACTTAACGGCTAAACCGATTATCATGAAAATAATTATACGATTAAAATTTTGAATAAGTATATAGATTATATAGGTATCTATGTTTGATTAAACCAAATTATACTTTGAATGCCCTCTGCATTGTTAAATATGCCGTTTGCATCTACTTGTTTAAAACTATCGCTATCAAAACACCACTTTTTGGTAAAAGAGACATTTTGATAGAAAAAAGCTAAAAATGAATAGCGACAGCGATGGTGACAGTTTAACGTAACTACCCCGCAAGTCTCGCTTTCACATTCATACTTATCTCATATTGCTATACTTCAGGAGATAATCAGTTCAGTACTTACATGAATAGCTCCTTCAGAATAACAATATAATCATGGGTTCAGTATTAAAACAATAATTCCCATAGAAAAAAAAAACCGTAACAAGCAGCCATTGTACATGTACACCATTTTCAATTCATTCCACCTTTATCGTTGTTTCCGTGAAAAAAAAAGCAACCATTTTGTTTTTTTTTATCTGTACAATTTTCAGTCTGTGGCACGTCCTTTGTTCTTCCCATAGCTACATTTCATATCGTTCCCAGCGGTGAAAAAACTTTTAGCTCGTTTTTGCGAATATAGACTTTGTTACTAAGACTTAAGTTTTATTTTGCAGCGTGCGTGAGTTGTAATCCTTCGTACAGATCGCGAAATTGTACTACTTTAATAAGGACTCGCGAATATGCTTCGTTTGTTGATGTAGATTTATTAGAATACATATATTTAGGTAAAATGAATGTTATATATTATACATATTTAATGTAACGGGTCTTATCGCGATAACTAATGGTAGTAATACCTTTTTTATTGCCCGACGTTTCGACGAAGTTGCATCCGTCGTGTTCACGAGCTGACTTATCGCTTCAGTTACGTCCTGGCGACGTGACACATTATATTAAATATGAATACTATAAATCGCGAACGTTTAAAATATATAGTTATTCAATGATATATAATATGTATGGACGACTTTTTTTGTTTAGTACTCTAATCTAAGGCAAAACTACACTTGTAAGTTTGACGCTTGTAACAGATATAAAACAACTCTGTTTAGGTAAAATATACTCGAATTGAGCCTAAGCCGTAAGTGTCCATAAATAAGTCACTGAAAGGTAAATTGTTTCAAGTATAAAAACAGTAATAAAATAATTATGTAAATATTTGTAAAAGTCTGCGAAAACGAACTCGTAACGGCCTTGCCCGGGTTACATATAGATTTGGAACCCCTAATTTAGGGGTAAATTTTTGAAAAAAACGTCGATGTACATACGTGTACATATATTTCCAATCAGGTAGGAAAATAAACAACTTTAATATAAAGGTTTAAACCTTATTTTACCAACTTATGGGTTGATATTGAAAAAATCTTTTCTTAGGGGATACTTATAACATAAAAGGTCATCGACTGCCAAAATCTCAAATGTATAGCCTCAGTGGTTTAGACTTTACCTTGATGAATCATTCAGTCAGTCAATCAGTCAGAATAGGTAATATAATATTCCTAATATCACCACATCAAGCAAACCCTACATCTTTATAATATTAGTATAGATTATGGCTACTTGTTATACAGTTCATTCACGTATTAAACCAATAAGGTCAATAGAGAAAATATGTTTCACGAGCCATTGATGCCGAAGCAAATCCCTCGGTGGACCGCAAAAACTACGGCAAAGATTAATGATGCTTGGAAAAAAGTTGTTATTACATTTTCTTGTAAAAATATCCTATTCAAATCTTTATATATTTGTATACAAATTTATTCAAACGTGACGCGAAATATCTCGCTCGTTGTGGGAAGCGTTGCGCACAAAAAGAATTCGTGGCTAAAACTTTTTAAGAAAAAACAAATCGACTTCAAAAGGAATCTCGTTTTCTTGTTACATTTTTACAATTTCGATTTTAAAACCAAATAACTGAACCGATTTCGATGAAATTTCAATGGGATTAATCTAAAAGCCTTTCAAATAAAGAAGGAAATTTCGAAATGGGTTAGTAAAATTTGAAATAAATGAATTTGAAAAAACAGTTTCACCCAAAATTTTTCACTTCGTATCATAAATAATCATCATCATCTCATCATCTACCTAGCATTTTTCCCGGTTATACCAGGGTCTGCTTTCTATTCTAGTCCAGATATTGACTAGTTACTGATTTTTACACATAGCGACTGCCATCTGACCTCCGCAACCCTTGAGGGCAAGCCAGTAACCATTTAGACTGGAATAATTCCCTACTACGAGTAACGATCATTGTCAGGTTATTGTGATAACAACCGGGACCGACAGCTTTACGTGGTCTCCGAGGCACGGTGGGAAAACCCACAAGGACAAACACCCAGGCCTAGGAACAAATATTTATCGTATCATACATAATATTTAAAAATGGCTTTTCATACAAACCTTGTACTGTCAATAATTGTAAATGTTCGTTACATTACAAAAAGAATTAGCCAAACACGCGTTTTGATTCATCATTCACATGGATGTCACTTTCACAATTTGGATGTGACATTTCATATAACATATTAAAATCTAATTATCCCGGCGAACGATGTACTGCCTCAGAATCAATAAATGCTGTATTACCTTCTATTCCATACAAAATTAATTTTCCTTATATCGTCTTTATCAATTTTTCCGATGTTATAATAGCTATTCTTTCGTTCGAAGTGGAGTAAAATCCAACAAATGAATGATCATAAAAATAGGTCCTGCCGTCTAGTTATATATCTATCTATATATATCTAGGATTACAGGCCGTTTAGACAATACAGAAAATGGACATACCTACAGTCCTACAATAATAATAACTACAGAAAGATTTTTCAGTTGAAATTAATACTTTTCAGTTTAATGTTTAATTAGGTTTAAAGTTTGGTGAAATTAAGATACTAACTTTCTCAATTATCTTCTGTTATCTGAACATCAGGCGTAGAAACTTCCAGAAGCTACTTAAACTTTTAGATTTTGAAATTATGGTAAGTATGATAATATTCTTAATTTAAAAATGTAATGTTTTACATGAAGTAATGTCCCTTTTAATGTCGTGGTCTGCCACAGATCTTTATTAAAAGAAGCGGTGAAGTTTTGCTTAGGAATTACGTTGATGGTTCCGTAGAAATAATTGTAAAATAAATGCTAACGAAAAAAACCGTTTAAACTTAAGTCGCGTTTATTAATTATTTTACTTTTAACATGTTGACGATTTCAACAGCTTCGACTTCGATATATCTTTATGAGGCGAGAATTACATTTGTAAGTTTTACTCTCGAGAGTGATATAAAACTACTCAGTAACCAAGTAACAGAGACGTCGTAAGCATTACGAAAGCTGTTCAAGTAAAAAAAGGCACTGACAGTAATTTTTTTCATAAGTAAAGCAATGACACCACTTATGTAAATCTTTACGAAAGTCTGAAAATCGCAGTGGTTAAATAATCAAAAAATGAAATCTTTACAGCTGAATCAATTTTTTTTTTCATTATTTATACTTGTTTATGATATTATGTGTATGGTTTTGACCAATATTTTTACAAGCTGCTCCCTGCGGTTTCCTTTATGGATACTTCGCTCAAATGAGCTGTAGCGTGACGTAATATCGCCTATACCCTTCTCCAATAAACGGGCTATTTACCTCCTACATTAACAAACTTCCAAAAAAATGTTACTTCTTTAGTATAGATTAATCAAAGCTTTTTCGAAGAGTTTTATCCCTTGCGATACGGAACTCCGAACACGTGTCACTGTTTATTAGAATTTATATTAAAGGAAGCAGGCCTCCTAATGATATTATCCTACTAGCAGAACATCTGTTGTTTTTGTACACAAACCTTTTAAATTATTAAAGAAGGTAATGGAATTATATTTATCCTTGGTTTTTATAAAATATTTTAATTACAACTAAAATTTACGCTTTGTTTCTAAACAACGGTGTAATACAACACATGTTATTTACTTTTAATTAAAATGTAAACAATTGAAAACAACAATTTTAAATAATGAAAATAAAAATGTTTTTTTTTTTAATAAATTCACGATCAGAGATGCATAATATTCGTTTATATAATAGCTAACTAGAAACTAGTTACAAGTCCTAGAACTATATCATATTACATATAATATTAATTATTTTGAGATTTTCTTAACGATACGAAATACTTAATTAAACTTAACTTTGCAACTAACGACAATCCAATCCAATGTCTGTCTGTCTTCTTATTTTTATGTCTTCACAATCAAAAATGACTATAATAATGTTGTCTTTGATTTTCGCGATTATTACTCATTGAAGTAAAACTATTTTAAACGGATTTAAATCGTGTATATTAACTATTTTTATTTCTAGTGTAGTATATTGAAATATCATCATTAAGAAATCTCAATATACAAGACTAGAGGGATGATAGAAATAGTTAATATACGCAATTTAAATCCGTTTAAAATAGTTTTATTTCAATGACTATAATGTTGCTTTTCTCTTTACGGTAAAAGTTTAGCTTTATTATAGTTAAGAATAATAAAGAAGTCCATTTTACCCCCTCCTATTCCTATCCCTCTTCCTTCCACCTTCTTCTTTAACTGGAAACAAATTTTTCTCCTCTGGTGAGTCAAGCGGTGATCACTTAATATCCGTTGACCTGCCTTATCTTTGCTATAGTAATAAAAAATGTTCTCCAATAACTGTTATGTAATTCATTGTTCCAGGTTCCACCATTGTATCAGCAATGCCCTCGAACACAAGATTCAGCAGGTCAGAAGATGACTACATTGAGATCATGTCACGTCGCGGCCAGAGCCGATCGCCGTAGCGTTATATAATCGAAGTTGTGTCAGTTGAGGAGATACAAGTAAGTTTGCTCGTAAACAATCTTGGGGTCGAAGTTGTGATAACTCTATTATTATCGACACGGTCGGACATAGATACCGTACACTGCTTTTAATAATTCAAGTGTCTATGTATAAACGTGGCATTTTCTTGATGCCTGTCAAACTAATAAAATGAAAGAACGCTTTTATTTAAAACTGCAACGATAAAACTGTAAAAAGTAAACAGTCATATAAACACACAAAATAATAATACACATATAGATGTATGTGTATACTCGTATAAGAATTACACAGTAAATATAGTAGAAATAACCCTATTTATTAAGAAAAAAAAAATAATTCCTTTTAAGGAATAACTGAATTGTTTTATTTGCGTTAAATAAACATCAACAAACAAACATAATATAAAATATATATATAAATAACGCATCACACTCAACGGCCCCCATTAAGATTTCATGACCTTGTGTCGGGGGTCCGGAAACACTCACAACACTAACACAAACACCCAGACCACGACAAACATCTGCATGGCCAATACACCGTTTGCCGTGAGCGGGGATCGAACCCGCGACCGTAAGCGCTTTAGTCAGTTGCAGTGACCATTGCACCAACGCGTCTGTCATATAAGATAACATTTTTGTTTTTTATATTATGAAACATCTACTGGCGTTTTTAGAATATAAATAAATAATTAAAGTAAGACGCGACGTCACACCGGTTATGTCTGTCACGTGTTCCAAATTTTTTTTTAACATTTCATATTCTTTAATAGATAAATTGGTAAATAAAAAAGTAAAAAAAAATGTTTAAAAAACGAGCTTTTATGTACACGCGCTGAAACGAATAAAATAAACTCTTTACGTCACGTTTTTGCTATCAACTTATTACACAATTAATTGATATAAAAGCTTGACGCGAGATTTACCTGTGTCGGGGCATACATAGTACAAACATACATGCTATATTCATATATACATTGTTAAATAAAAGCTTGTAAAATTAGGTTGTCAAGAATGTTGAATTACCCCATAATCAAAATCCCCATTTCTTTTCAGTTTAGCATATAAGTTAGGGCGTCGTTCCATTTTTCTTTGTTGTATTTAACGCCATTAATTATGGTGTCCTAGTTAGAAACCCTATTTTTTTATTAAAATTTGCTTTGAAAAGTAATTAAGCTAACAATTCCGAAATTCATTTGCGTTGATTATCCAAAAAGCCTCAGAAAACGTATTTGCTTAGGTAAAGCCTTTTAGGTCCAAAAAAGAATTAAAGAAAACATCTAAAAAAGAAAATTTTAATGGTTTTAGTTATTTATCTAAAATAATCAGTAGTCTAAAATACAGAAAATATAAATTTAAGCTAACGATGGAAATACAAAATTGTCCCAATCAGCTTCGCTCCTTTGGGTCTTCAAGATTACAAAGTACACTAGCAACGAATAAATGCAAAAATAAAATATGCTTATTCGATATTTAATAATTATATCTAAACAAAAAAAATATCTTGATAATTTGGGAGTAACATTTAAAGTAAAATCTTTAGCATTATAATATAAAGCATAGATAGAAACACTATATAATTCAGTAAAGCATTGACCGACGATGACCTTACAAAATATTCATATTAAAGATCACTTGAATTATTCACTAGGACCGCCGTCAGCTTTAGTTAGTATAATCACGAAGTAAGGTTCGGAATTAGAAGAAGAAAATATTTTATGTAGAGTCTATTATTTTATTAGTAGGTATGGTACTTATAAGTGTATTTATTGTCTTAAAAACACAACTTCCTAGTACCAGACAGGTAAAGTAGTAAAGTAAAGTAACGTCCTATAAATGTCCCACTATTAAAATATTGTGTAGACTTCGGTCCGGACACTATCCTTGTAATAATTTTCTTTACCTTATGAAGAAAATCGATTCACAAAATTGTAACGTTTGTGGTAGGACTGATGACATATATCATATTTTACTGGAATGCCATAAATACAAAAGTAGTCAGAGAAGCATTGTGAATAGATTTAATTTGTGTGCATTTAATATTGGAGTAATGCACATTGCTGCTTTGCTTTAGCAGATCCCACCTCTGCAGTGACTAAAGCAATTGGCTACATGATATGTAATAACCAATAATTTTAATGAGTAGGTAAGACAGCGAAAGAATCGATGGGTTTGACATGCCATGTGGATGAAAGACCCTTAAAAAAAGTCCCACTCTTGAGCAAAAGCCTCCTCTCCTATAAAGGAGAAGGTTTAGAGCTATGTATTGTTAGGATATATCAGATGTGTCAGAATTTCTCCTGGCACATGCAGGTTTTCTTATGATGTTCTCCGTCACCACGAGCTCGAGATGAATTTAGACACAAATCACTTGAAGACTTAACGATACTAACCAGGGTTTGAACCCGCGATCATCGGTTGAGATCGACGTGTTCGCATCACTAGGCCATCTCCCTCAATTATAGTACTTCACTTGATATACGATCTTATATTACCATTACACATTAGCGCGAAACATAGAACATGCCACTAGCGGTGAAGTGTTCTTTATTGCGTAAATGTAATAACGCTTAACATAATTGTTATTTCTGTTTTTGGAAAGAATCTTAATGTGACATTGATAATTGTTCTTTTTTTCTTCATTAAAACGAAAACTAAGTCATGTTTTCCAATATTACAAACTAACTATGCCCAACGATTTCATCCGCGTTAATTTGAAGAAAAAATATAATAATACAATGTTTACCTTCCCCACTTGAAGCGGATATTATACAATACCGTAAAATGGTCCTACTTTGCTCCCCTATGGGTAATTGTGCTCCTATTCACTTTTATGTTTTATTGCTTAATATCTTAAAATTTTAGCAAAATTTCATTTTATAGTGAATGTACCCGTAAAATAACACTTTAGGTAGCCACAGTAAATTGTCATTTTTTTTTATCCGCCATTTCTTTCTAACGATAAGGCGCATTTTTGTACAAGGAGTAAAAACACCTTTTCTTTTGGATTCGAAAAAGCCACTTCCATCTCAAAAATAGCACAGCGCGTTAGAGTAGTTATATTCTTATGTTTTTATGTATATAATCAGGTAAACAGAAATGTAAATATTTTATTGAATTGCAACGTTTGTAATTACCTATACACTGTTTTTTGGCGTGGTCCTATTATTTTATTCACGATGAGGTAACTTTGCGCGTGGAGCAAAGTATTTCTTCTAAAAGTTCTACGTCTATCATGTTTTGTGGTAACGCCTTGGGTGAATTTATACCACTATATATAAGTATATAAGTCTAAACACCTAATAAATGGCCTAAATCCATCGATGAGATCCAATATGACTGGCGGGATATATGGGATGCATTGATCTCCCTAAAAAGTTAGTAGCCACCGTGATATATATTCCGTTCATGAACTAGACCAATTTTGGGGTTTATAAATGTATAGAATTTAAGAAATGGTTAGATTTCTATAGAGATATATATAATAACTGATTTTCATCCAAAGAGAACCCAACACAATCACATTTATCTACTAGTAATCCTTCTTAAAGTAAAGTCTTGTTAATTTGATAAAATAAGTATTTTTTAGAATGTGTAAAGATTGTTAGTAAATTAAACACAACTTTTGTTTAATTTAATAGTATTATCACTTAAGAATATAAACAACCAATAGAATAAAGTGATTTTGTTGCAAAATATATGACTACAATATTATTTCTTTAAAAAGTATTGTTTTTAACCCATTTTTCGTCAATTTATATGATCCAAGAGAGAAAAACATATATATACTGAAGCATAGTGCGATTAAGCAAAGCATAAGCTTGCTCCATTAGCTTTTACAATTGATATCGTTTTTAACTTGATCAAGGAGCAAAGAAACCCATGACAATGGGTAACTTTGCTCCTTATTCATTGGTTTCTATATATATAAAATTTTATATAATGTTGATTTACTTATAAAGATAGATTAGATCAGATGGCCTTCTTTCTATTAATACATCTAAATATAATTAATAAGTGATAGTTTGTAAAATATTCATAATAACCTACATTTGGAGCAAATATTGGAGCAAAGTAGGACCATTTTACGGTATTTTATTGGTTTTAATTTTGTTCAAAATGAAAAAAAATCTAAAATAGAACTCTTAAGTTATTCTATATATGATAAATTAATTATGTATGTGTAAAAGTTCCATCAAAATCGGGCCAGCCGTTTCAGAATTTGGCCGGAACAAACAGACAAACATACAGACTGACAGACAAAAATTTTTAAAATTGAATGTTTTTCATGCAAGGACCGTGTTTCTGCTCCCTTCTGTTAAGCTGTCGTCAATTAATAATATTAAAGAATTTATAAAAGTAAAAAACATACACCCGAAATTTATAAATTTGTACATAAAATCATATATATCTTTTGAAGTAGGTGAACTTAAGCTCAAAAGGAAAATTAAAATAGAAGATAAAGGTGAGAGAAAAATCAAAGCTTGTAACAAAGAAGGCTTTGATCACTTATGATTTACATAATTTGAAGCTTATATATCTCTTTGATATTATATAAACTGACTCAGAGAGTTTTATTCCACTCAATAAAATCAAAACCTAAAATTGCAAGATAGCATTATTTGGTAATCATTTGATGGAGATTTTCGGAAATAACGAATGAAACTTTTCGGTACACAATATAAAACCTTTAGCCAAAATGCAACTTTATTATAATACTAGCAGTTGCTCGCGGCTACGCCCGCGTATATTTTGGAATTTCAGCTAATATCTAATAAATAAATCTACCAGCGAAATTGTGATCTTTCCAGGATTTATTACCACCTAGCGTCATTTTAAGGGATGATTTTGAAATTCTGGGTTACACATATTTAATTATTCTCCCAAGTAATGTTTGTGCTGAATTTAAGGATAATCGGTCAAAAAAATATATTTTCTCCATACAAACATTACTACCCCCTTGCACCCCAGTGTGGAATAATAGTACCCCGTTTTCTATTTTATATTTCATTACTATCACCCAGAAGTATGTGTATTAAGTTTTAAGTTAATACGACCACGGAATAGTATTTTGCATACAAACGTTTTTACCCCTTTTCAACCTCTTAGGGGTGGAAGATCGAAAAACCCTTTCTTAGTGGATGCCTGCAACCTAAAAGCCACCTTCTGCCAAAATTTCAAGTTCGTAGGCCCAGCGGTTTAGGCTCTGAGTTGATGAATCAGTCAGGACAAGTGATTTTATATATATAGATAACAAGTCTTTAAATACATTATATACATGTTACATACTCCAACACGCTGCTTCACTGCGAGTTTTATATACATATATCAGAATTGATTCAGACGTATGTAGATTTCTTCACGATGTTTTCTTTCACCGCTGAGTGCGAGATGGGTTTAATCATTGTTAACAATTTTGTAAACTGTCGATTGTAATGGATAAACTAGTGAATAAAAAATCTTATTAGCAGACGATATAAGATAATTCATATTTAATATAATGGGTCAGCTCAGTATTCAGTTACGACGAGTCAGCTCGTGACCACGGCGAATGCAACTTCGTAGAAACGTCGGGCATTAAAAAGGTATTACTACCATTAGTAATCGCGATAAGACCCGTTATATTAAATATGAATTGTATAATTCGCGAAAGTTTAAAATATATGATATAAAATAAATTTACTAATCTTAATCTTTACTATTGCCATTCTAAATTATATATAATTTTAGTTCCACCCGATAAAAGGAAATCTTTGTTATCAGAAATGAATCTCCTCAACATGGACGCGGAGAACCGCGTGGTTCTGAACGTGGGCGGCATCAGACACGAGACGTACAAGGCTACGTTGAAGAAGATCCCGGCGACGCGGCTGTCCCGCCTGACGGAAGCCCTCGCCAACTACGACCCTGTGCTCAATGAGTACTTCTTCGACAGGCATCCTGGCGTCTTCGCGCAGGTTCTTAACTACTACAGGTGAGCGTGGTATACTTATTTCTTTAAAAAAATTCAATCTACCAGCAAACGCTCATAGAATTCAAACATTATTTGGTGCCCCAAAAACTCTAAATTTATCATTCAAAACAAGTAAAACATTCAAACTGAAAGGCAATTATGGTTGTGTTATCGCTATTTATGCTATGCGATTTATTTTGACAGTTGATTTCTGTTTCTATTTCTAAAATGATACAAACAACTGTCAAAATCTATCGTATTGCAATAGCGATAGCTCACCCTATAAACCTTCCTAAACTCATCAAGTGAGGAACTCAACATTCAAAAATTGTGACATACGTTTTCTGACATACGTTCTAGAATGTATTCCCCTGTTTCATATATAAAAATGTTTTATTTATGTTCGAATTCAATGAGCGTTAGCGAAAATAACATATCTGCAATCTACTAAAAAGAATAATTATTTTTTTCTTTTGGTGAACCGGAATAGTGATTTTTTTCGGCTTTGAAGTTTTCGATGACTCTCAAAACCGTTGTCTTTTAGCGATGTGAGAAACTAAAATAAAAGCAGACATAAAGCGCTGCGCAAACATAGACACTTTTTGTTTCTAGTTGCCTAAACTGAAAACTCTTTGATCGGCAATCGTTTGTGTCAAGTGGAAGCAACTGGACGTTTAACAGTGGCTTTGTCTGCGCAAGGACTAGTCGCTTCTATATTAATTATATGAAAAAAAAAGCTCGTATCAGACACACGACGCAATAGTTTCTCCATTTGCGCAGCGCCTCATACAATATCGTTTATTTATTTACACAGCTATATCTTTCCGACGTAAATAAAAATTAGATACATCTAGATAAAAAAACGAAGACAATAAAATAAAAACTTAATGCTCCCTTATTATAAGATGTTTACATAACGTAAAATTAGCTTCTGATTAGCAATATTGTTTCAACCCACAAAAAGTCAAATTTACAGATATTGATGTATTCTGATAATACATCACGTAGTTAACATTATTCAAAACATGTTCATGTCATCTGAACTAAATAAGTACGGAAAAAGTATCGTAATCTAATGTTTAGGTTCAACATTTTTAGACGCCATTTTCTTAAAATGAAGTCCTCGTGATATATTGCTTATCAGCGTCCAATTATGAAGTATATTAAAAATTCTTATCAATTTATTATTAAGTTCTTTGCATTCTTACTTAACAGTCTTTTAGTGTTTTATTACTAAATTTATCCAGTATTCCTTCTCAAGATTATTAATAAATTCTGTTGAATATTTCTCTTTTTCTAATGTTGTTGATATAAGAGCTTGGACAAGATGCGATGTTTGTGAAGAAAGCCGTTTAAAAAGACATATAGCATATGTATAAAAAAACTTGTTATATTTTTTTTAACATCAATGAGTCCGATTTCTGGAAAGAAATTGGTTTGTCGTTAATTTTCTCTCTCGAAATCTCGATTTATTTATTTACTGGAAAAAATGGTACCTATTATAAAAGTATAACATATTCTCAATATTTTCTTATAATATAAAATGCACGAATTGTCGTCTATTTAAAAAAAATCACCAGACAGTTCGTGCGTCTATATTACAGTCTTAATTCACGAAAATTAATAATTCAATACAATATTCAACCCAAATGGAAAGATCTAGAATATCAAGTTAATCCAAAATGCTGAGTGGATATACATGTTACTGTCAGAAAAGCTCCAAAAATATCCGAGTTTCTCAACAATATACTACACTTCACGGGAGGAATAGTAAATATAAATACAGCAATAGAAAATCAGCGACTTAAAAGACCTTTTCTATTATTGATCCAGCTTCAAAAGAGGACCCATCTAAAGCACTTTAAACTGGTGAAAGTACTCTCACTCACAATTTGAAATCAGTCGTTTTTCTTAGTTTTTTTTCAAAGGTTTTTTTTTAAAGAAAGTCCCAAGATGTTTTATAAATGGCACATTCGTTAAATCAAGTATTGCGTAACGGTATTTGAATAAATGATTGAGTCTTGACAATTTACAATGAAAAGCACTTTCAGGTTTTTCTGATACGTTCGATACTGTGACCTAGATAGCTATTTTTGGGTGTCGTAACAAATGTTCATCGAAAATTCTGCCTAAAATCACCGTCGCGAGGAGACCTGAACAGATCTGACGTTAGTAGAAATATATAATGAAACCGTAATATTATCGAACAAGAACTATTTTCGCGGTGCAAATTGTGTCAAACTTTGTTTGAGACTTGGTTTCTAAATGTGAAAAAATTAGTGATAATTCTAAATGAACATTGGACGATAGAAGAATCTCTTATTAAATACATAGAACTATGGATATGAAGTGACGTTTATTTTTAATAAACTAATTCAATAATGAGTTAGAGCAGGCAATCACAATTTTCTTAATAAATTCTAGGAAAAATTGGAAATAAATAAAATTACATTTTTTAAGTAGCATCTAACCGTGAATTCACCCTTGAGGGTTACTTCTTGTAAAATACCTACATATTAATCTGTATTAAATGGGATTTAGTGGATAGCGGTAGATAACAAAGAATTAATGCTTAGCTTACTATTGGGCGAGAATTAACAACTCTGTAACCTAACAGATACGTCGTAAGTAGTTACGAAAGCTTTAAATGTCAAAAATAAGGCACTGACAGTAATTGTTTTTAATTTTAAAACTTATGTAAATCTTTAAAAGGGACTGGGAGAAAAACTTATAAGTTTAATTCTCGCATTACAATTTTTATATAAACCAAAAATTCAAACATAAATAAAGCAATGATTCTACAACAAATCAAGGGGAAAACCTCAAGGCATATTTATACAAGTTATTTCCAAAGTCAGTGCCAACATTTTATTTTCTTTCACTCTTCATTCGTTTGCTTAGGGCTTTTCGAGATTCGACCTTTTTTCTGTAATTTATGATAACAACATACAAAAAGTATTCAAACAGTATTTTATGGACTTCGAAAATATTCTTATAATCTTGATCTTCATCGGAAAATTTTATTTTGTTATGTTACATATATTATCTACTCTTATATTATAAAGAGGAAAGATTTTATTGTTTACATTGAATAAATAGGCTTTAAAACTAGACTGATTTAAAAAATTATTTTTACATTGATTAAACTGTTCATTCAGGAACTTTATGGACTTTTACATCACGCTACGACTCATAGTAGTGAAGCAGTAATCATAAACGTGAGTGAACCAGCGAGGTGCCACTAGTAAAACCATAAAAGTAATAGCAAGATGACGTCCCGCACCTGAATAAAGCTCTCTTCTTCTGTTGTGATGAATACGAAGTATAACCCGCATGGATTTGTTCCACTTTGGATTAGCAGAAAAATGTATTTCAGAATTTTCCTTATCACATGGAGCTTCATGCATGATGTTTGCATTCACCGTCAAGTAACAGATGAATTTCATGACTAGTGTACTAACATTAAGCTAACACCACAGCTTTGGAAGCTCTTGAAAAATCAAAAAAACAAAAAAAAACAAAATTAAAGTATTTTTATTCAAAATAAGAATTTACATTCTCTTTTTGAACGTCAAGAAAATTAATAAGAATAAATATTGATTTTATTATTAGTCGTTTGTGATAATAAAAGTAACTGACAAATTAATGTGTTCTCCGAGGCAATGATGAAGATGGGAAAATCTACAAAGATCTGAACCTGCAAACAAATATTGGACCTAATTCAAATTGAAAATTGAGCAAGATTTTAACTTGAAACCGTTAAACCGTTAAAAGTAATACATTATCATTTACCACTGCGCTGTGACACATTCACCAAAAATATAAAACATATTTTCGAAAAAAAAGTGGTGTCGACTCTATGAAATATGAATCTATGATTCAGGCGTCAAATTTATATACTAAGTATAAGTGTCTACAATAATAACTTTTTGTATATCGATGTATTTCATCCTAAGTGTGAATATTATTTACTACTGTTGATGTTTTCTTTTTGTATGCATTCGTAATGTAAAATTATTTTCAGTATGTGTGCAGTAATGTTAATGTAGTAACAACCTCGACCCCCGTTAATTTGGTTAAAAAATTTTTTCGTATTGCTGTATGCATTTAGATGCTTAATAGTCTAAGCACCAATCCCATTAAAAATAGTTACATGATCTTTGGAACCGTACAATTATACAACAAAACTATAAAAGTCGCTACTTCGTATCATATATATGGACAATAAAATTGAAACGTTTAAAAAACAACGTTAAAAGCCAACCTGTACACGTTTTAATAATTCGCGACGTTCAAAATAAATATCCATTGTTGTTAAAAAAATCACGAACGATAAATCTAGAACATTTGTTTGGTCCATCGGTCTAGAATACAAAAATAAAACATTTGTGTGATATTGAGTGCAAATGTATTTCGTATTTTTTCGACCGATACCTTTTAATATATTCCGATCGAATATAGTTTCATGCGTCCTACATCCAATTGATCAACGAAACGAACTGAACCATAAAATGAAACGGTATATTAGTATAAAAGTGACATCATAAAATTTGGGGATAGGAGAAACCATATTACTTAAAATTACATATGCGAAAAAAATGGTCTTAAGCATATACTGCTTTACTACAAAAGATTTAAACAGGCGTTAAACGCGTGTTTAAAAAAATCCATACTACAAATCCGCGTCTAAAGACTGTTTTATATATAAAGTTAAATATGCTTTAGATAGATAGTTATATATACGTTTAAGTGAGTTTAATAGATGTTTAAAACCTATTTTAGCTGTCAAATGTAACGTATAACATTTTATCAATAAGTTTTTTTATGAGCTTATTCGCTGTTAAGCAATTTAGATAATATTTTAAGCAATGTTTAATTTTTAAACACTGTTTAGCTAGACACGTGTTGAACATGGTTTTAATGCGTCTTTTGTAGTATGACAGTTAGGTTCTAGGTAACAACGATTTAGAAGAATTGTTAATGCTTTACTTGCTTCTGTTTTCTTGCCGTAACGTTCGGTTACTTCCAAAATATTCACAACGAAATGTAACATACCTAGTAATTAATTACGTTAATTTATCGTGAAAGCTACATTATGACAGTTGATTTCTGTTATTTTTGTACCATACAACGCGTCATCGAACTGTCAAAATGTGGCACGTTTTGTTAGTAACAGTTTATCATAATTGGTCGCTGATAAGCAATACTGTGTCAACCCATACAGACTTCATTTTGAGAGAATGGCGCCTGAAAATGTCAAAGCTATTCTTAATAAATTTGTTTGAAGACGTATATATTCATCTTTTCTTTTCTATTTTGATAAAATGTATATTGAATCAAAAACAGATAGATTTGTTTAATTATCTAATAATAAGTTTTTAAATATTTGAGATTATTTTATAAATTGCAAAATATGGAACTCACCTGAAATTCGAAACAATGAGTTAAGAAACTTTTTCCCATACTTATTCAGTTTCGATGATTTGAATTTTTTTTTAATATTGTTAAATATATGACATAGTATCAAAATACATCAATATCTCCAAATTTAACTTTTTGTGGGTTAACACATTATTGCTTATCATCATCCAATTAGTCCATTGATAGATGAAGATGAGGAACATAGATGAAGTACTGCCATCTTGATTAACAAAATATTTAAATACCCTCAAAACCAGCATTAGAAGAATAGAAGCGTATAAAATACATCGGCCGGTTTCCTGACATCTAACACAAAACATATCGCGGTATAAGTGTCAGATGAACGTATCTACGTTTTAAAAATTTTACTTTTTCCTAATTTAGCAGTACTCATAATATAGTTTTTTTTTTTGGTTCTATAGAAAAGTGGTTCTAATAATAAATATAACGTTTTTTTGGAATTAGTGAAATCTTAAATTACGTTGATTTGCCATTTCATAGAAAACATTCTCAACGGTTTTAGTTATAAAAAAGATTTTCGATATTTTGTAGATACGTTCATCTGGTTGTTATACCGCGATATATACTATCAATTTTACCCAATACGATTCGATACCATTTATTCTCCCGAGGGTCAGGTTCGGGGCAAATTAATTTAATTGATAAAGGCAAGACAGTGAGATTGTTTGCGGCTAACTTTGATATTGGGGTCAAATTGGGGTCCTTTTAGAATAGTTATTTTTGTTCGAAAGATTATAATGATCTGACTTTATTCAATTATTCATTTTAAAGTAGCATACATCTTTAAACAATTTTAACTTAACCGTATTTATTAGTATACGCTTAGTAGTAACTGAATTAAAAATATCACATTTTTGGTCACAAAACGCTATAAAACGTTTTACACGTGGGATTTTATTATTATTTAGATTTTAATATCTCAAAATGTTGATAGAATAGTTTTTTTAAAGTCATAGATTATGAACTAAAAAATGATATGAAACTAATTTTTAATTACCAACTTGGTTAATTCATTTTGACGGACTTTTAATCACGATTATAAACTTCAATGTCGTAACCGAGTATTAAAAAATGCAGATAACTTAAAATACAAACGGTCAATTTTTTTTTATGCCGATTGAAGAATTAACACAAGAAAATCAAACCGAGCAAGCGAAACTAAGAGCAATAGATTTAAATATTTAAATACTCAACGCTTTTATTAACATTACACTTCGCTTCTTCTGAAAATTATTTCAGCAATACTTTTCGAATGTTTTTAAAACTTGAGAATTTTCTCTTTCTTCTTAGCACTGTGATAATGACTGAACCCTGATCTCAGATTCTTTTCATACCGGCTTCAGATGAGCGAATTTGCATAAAACAGATACCTGTTACATAGTACAATATTTTACAGAGGTAGAGCTAGTCATTCGGGCGTTGCATTTAATCTTCATTGTATTGGAGGCGATATTGATTTATGAACACGGGCTTTTAAAGTTCAGCGAGAGAATCTCTATTGACATATTTATTATTCACGATTGGACAGACTTCAAATAGCTCCCGATATCATCGATAACAAAGGAACTAGGCAAAATTATGTAGCGTATTCATTTATAGACGTCAAAACGTATGGACATTTTCATTATAAGTTATAACATAGAATAATATCGTGACTAATCTGCTCAAGTCTTGTTTATACATTAGAAATGTTCTACTTGATCAGTTGTTATTTGGACGCTGATAAGCAATACTATGTCAAGCCACACGGACTTTATTCTGATTTAATGGCGTCTAATGTCAAACTTATTACTAACAGATCGGTTATGTAAAATGCTAATAAATTTTCCATTATTGTATATTATAAAGTATTAAACACACTTTGATATTCGAAACTTGTAATTAATAAATCTTATTCAATACTTTTTTAGTTTAGATGACTTAAAACATTTTTCGGTCATTTGGATATTTGTCGTAGTCTGGGTGTTTGTTTTTGTGTTGTGTTTCTAGTTCTCAAGATCATGAGATCCTAATATAACCGTTAAGCGTGATGTATTTATTTATTTAGTTTATAACCAAGCAATGTGAACTGTTTCTCATTTAAAATCGAATTATGAAGAACTGGTTTACTATGAAACCATTCATATGAAATCCGCGTGTCAATAACCTTAAAGTAAAATAATCGAAAGCTAATCTGTGTATAATGTGAACTTGCTTAAAAGACGTTTACAATAAACAATATTTAACCATTCCTAAAATCCACTTAAGGTTACTGAGTCATTAAATTGTCGTTAACACATCAAAAAATTAACCCGGAAGCATCTCAAATAAAGGTCCCATTAGACCATTAGCCGAACTAAGGACAAATTGACGCGATTAATGAACGTCAAACTTTGCACTTTTAGGTCCAAGTGGAAATGTTTAACCATTTCACGGGTTGGGTCTTCGAGATCGTAAAGCCTCTTGCAAATTCTTGGGACAAATTATGCTACCAATTTAGGTCTGCGTTTATAAAACAATTGATATATATATATCAATAAAATATTTTTTCGTCTTGTGTCTTTTCGACTTTTCTGTAGTAATGGTGCAATATTTAGAATATTGTGTTTTTAACGATTGCTAGTTCGATTTTCGTTTAATAACATGTTCTTTCGTCAGCACTTTTGTCTTTGTTCTTTGATCTTTATTAGGTATTTTGTAACAACGGCTTTTTCTGTTAGTAAGTTTATTTTTCGAATGTTTTTAAAACTTAAGAATTTTCTCTTTCTTCTTAGCACTGTGATAATGACTGAACCCCGATCTCAGATTCTTTTCATACCGGCTTCAGATGAGCGAATTCGCAAAAAACAGATACCTGTTCTGTTTCTAGTTTAAAGCTTTACTATAACTTAAAAATGCATATCTAGAGATGGCGAAAAATAGTTATAGTAATATAATTATTATCTCATAAAGACCAGTATGGCGGTACAAATATTAAATGTGTAACTTCAGAAAGTCATACTAGTATGGATATCTAATTTTAACCTACCACAGAATAATGTTGAATTTCTTTTAATATCTCTTTTAAGCAAAGTTCTCCACAACATTTTCAAGTTTTATTACAAGACTCTTTTGTTGTCAAGAAAACTACGACATTTTCCTAACAAACGAAAGAGAATACTTTTTATAATGATACAAGATGTTGAATGTGATATTATTCCTTAGAATATTTCAGGGCTGTTGGAAATCTTACGATTCATATCTAAAAGGCAAGTACATACACCAGTACGGTACCTGATAAGTATGTACTTTAGGCCATAAGGCTTTTATATGAAATCTTAAAATAAAAATGTCTTTAGTATATTTATATTTTCGCTAAGGTTAAAGATTATTGTAGCTATTTAACATTTTTATGGTATTTTGGGAAAGTTAGAGGTGATGAATCTGATAACATAAATAATAATTGAAACTATTCTTCTTTGAGTACCTCCATCATGAGGTTTAAGTAATATTTTAATCTGTAAAAAAATGTATGCACAAAGAATACTAAAAAACCCTAGCTATTATAGCTATTTTACCTGTAAAGTTTAAAAATATGTTAAAATTTCAGATAAATCTTTAAATCTGCAAGAACTTGGTGTTGAAAAAAAAAGTTTCGTGAGTTTCCAAATTTGACGATTTTTATAGATTTCGGTGTGTGGAAAATAAATGTTGTCCAAAAACAGTTTTTTTTTATCAACAACATTTCCCATCGAAATACTCATAATTTTTTATTTACTAAACTAATATCCGAATACTTCTTATGTCCGAAATCTTCTAAAATCCGAAATAGCCAAATAATACAAGAAAAAAACAGATACAGGACTGATTTAATTTTACCAAATCATTTAAACTTTTAATTAAATTCTAGGACGGGAAAACTACATTACCCGACTGATGTTTGCGGGCCGTTGTTTGAAGAAGAGCTGGAGTTCTGGGGACTGGACGCGAACCAGGTGGAGCCGTGCTGCTGGATGACATACACTCAGGTTAGAACTCCCATTTAGAAACTTTTAATTGTAATTTTGATCGATACATCTATGTATATAATAAATTTCTCTACACTGATTTAAGATGCGAAGTAGAAACAGATAATGCCAATTTTCCCAATGACATAATAAATCAGCCAAGTGCATGTCGGGCCACGCACAATGTAAGGTTCCGTAGTTGTCAGAATTGTCAAGATCGGTCAAGCAATCTTCGAGTACCTATTTTCGTAAAAAAGTTTACGACGAACTGGGAATTTCCTTTTTTAAGTTAGTTTATACAATATACGTACTTACATTTTTAAACCTTTTATTATTATAAAATTATTTTTAATTTCTCTTTATATTTCGAGACTAAAATATTTTTAATGTAAAATGAATGTTTGATTGTGAATTATACAAACGATTTTGAACTTTATATGTTCGTCGATTATTTATTATTCTAACACTTGTAAAATATACTTAGCGCCGATAATTTTCCTTCCTGATTAGCGCCTATGAAATCTATGGAGATTTGGTTGAAAACTTCATAAGCGCAATTCAGAATCACTCGCGACATGTTTTATTGAGACATTGTTTTATACCTTATTTTATATTTTATTTTAATTTAAACTTATTAAATATTTATTTATTCATTTAAATTCATATATTAATTTAAAATTATTATTATTTACATAATGTGATGCTTTAAAAAGTGAAATATTTATTTTTACTTAGATCATCTATAACTCGATAACCATAAGAACCCACATAGCCGTGATAATTTTCCTTTTAAATTCATTATATGTACCACTATCGTGAATTTTTTCATATTTTTAGACGCAGCAGTTTAGCAGTTTAGTGGGGACACTTGACTCTAAGAAAAATTGACACTTCAAAGCTTAATATTTCGGAAACAGTTCGTCTTTCGGAAAAATGGTTTTCCCACACCTATAACATTTTTAAAACACCTATCTAACGATACCCCACAACATGGGATAAATAAGAAAAAAAATTTTTGGTCTCTCTTAACACATAGGGAAGACACCCTGAAAAAAAAATATTTTTAAGATTTTATTGTACGACTTTCTCGGCGTAATTCATATGTATACTCATACCGAATTACAGCTTTCTGATATTAAGGGTTTCGGAGCAAAGCCGCGGACAGACAGACAGACAGACAGACAGACAGAGAGACGGACATAGCGAAACTATAAGGGTTCCGTTTTTTACTACGGAACCCTAATTATATTGATGACTTTGTTTTGACGCAGAGGACATTCGGATAGCTAAAATATGAATGTTCACATTTTAGTCCTTTCATATATTATTATGTTTTTTATAATTATTTTATATATTTCACTACAAATGACATGACGTAATCGATTGGCGGCCACAAAATACTAGCGCTGAAACTCATATTAGGATGTTTTAACACTACTTGAGTGGGTTGCTAATTTGAGCATCACACTTTATCCTATTTACTCATACTTAGCAGCGGGAGCTGGTGGAACGACTGTTGTTAAGTGATCACCGCCACTCATGGACATTTACAGCGTCAGAAGAACCATAAATGCGTTGGAAGAGGAATAAGGAATGAATGGGATTAGGAAGCAAAGAGAGAAATGGGGGATGGGGCATATTAGGCTTCCGGTTCTCTCAATAGCCCCACGAAACACAACTAACAGTTTTAGCTATTTCACGTCGATATTCCGTTAAAGTAATTTACCTTGGATAAAGAAATTCTGGGCTATTTCTGGCAATAAAGCCGTAAAGGAGAAAACTCCAACTTTCCATAAAGTATGTGGGATGTTAATAATCACAGTAATGACGCTAAACGTTTTTCATTAATAATTCCAAAAATAACTTGACAATTACACCTCAAATCGATACCAATTATAGCTCCTGATACAATCGGCCTTCAACGGTTTCTATTTTACAAAGCAAATAAGAATCAATAAATATCTACTATAAGGCCTATCCTTACTGTAAGTGACTTATTCACTAACCTACCATTATTTATATTTTTTTGCTCATTAACATTTGCAGCACCAGAAGGGGCACAAATGCGTTGTCGGGTCAAATGGGAACGTAATGGAGGGAAATCAGACGTAATCAAGAAGATAGGAATAGCCTTTCGACTTTTACACTCACGCACTTCCTTAGTCGAAGCCCTTTTAAGAGCTATAATCGATCGGCTACAACTTGAAGCTAATACAATTAAAATAGCCAAAGTGCTGACTTTATTTTCACTTAATATCTGAATCTTTAGGTACAAATAAATAAAGTGAAATGTGCGTTTATGACTGCAAATTAAGAACTTTTAACTAAATGAATATGGAAGTATATACAGAACATACATCAAGAACACAATTCTGTTAAACTTTTGTCTGCCTGTCTGTCTGTTTGTTCCGGCAAATTTTTGGAACACCTGGACCAATTCTGACGGGACTTTCACTATCAGATAGCTTATTTTATAACTGAGGCTACTTTTATTTTATAAATATTAGTTTCCTAGCAGGAATCAAACCAGCTAATTTTGAAAAAAAATATTATTGTGTATTATAGTGTGTAAACACTAGAAGAAAAAATAAACTTTTCATACCAAACTTTCGTCTTCATAAAGTCAGTTCATCGTTTCTGGGGTTTGGTATTCGCATCTATAATAAAATCCCGCAAACAGTTTTACATTTGCCACTTAATAAGTTTAAAGCCTACGTTAAAAAATCTTTAATAAATAAAGCATATTATACCATACAAGAATATTTTGACGACAAAGAGGCGTGGATTTGATAAGCGTTGATTTTCTATCCGGATTACATAATTTAAATGTAATAAAAATACATTATGTATAAATGATTTTAAAAGAGTTACTATAGAGTTTCTTGCCGGTTCTTCTCGGTAGAGACTACATTCCGAACCGGTGGTAGCTTTATAAAAATCAAAAATGGAAATATGACATGTAACTTGACGATTCGAAAGTGCTGTTAAAGCCCATTTGAATAAAGTATATTTTGAGTTTGAGTTTGAGTTTGAGTGCAATAATACACGATGTCACGTATAAGGATCAACTTCTGGGAAGTACACGGAAAACTAAAGGAAAAGGCATTTTTTTTATAAAATGATAAATTAATGAAAGTAAAATGCTTCTTTCTTGAGAGGCGCCACAAAGTACAGGCTTGCTTTTTATACCATCCTGTAATGCACGCGAATGAAGTCGCGGGCACAGCCTAAATAAATTTTTGGATAAAAACACTTAAACACCTTGATTATATTTACTCAGATTTGAACTTGTGACATTGGTTTGATATATTGTACGATTACTATTGCCATTGATTATTTCAAGTCTAGACAAAGACAAACGAATAATCTGTAGGCGTAAGTCATTTCAATAGAAATTGCGTAGTAAATCCTAAACACCTGATAACATCATCCCTAAAACATTGTTCATCTTCTTTAATGAATTATTTATTTATAGGTTCATCTCAACTAGAATTTAAAAAATTTAACTAAAAGAACAGCGAGTTTTAAGTCCAGACAAACTTAAATAGCGAATGATGTATTATTGGTAAATACGAAAAATTGTATTAATTTTTTTTAATAAATTAAACCCACTTCAAAATCGAACCTAAGATGATAAATAGATGTTTTTCTACAACATTATGAAGTCGGTGCCTAGTAAAACATTCGAAATCGGAAGTTTAAAGTAAGACCTTTTTCGTATTATTTACCCTTTCAAACAACAAAAAAATTAAAAATCGGTCCACAATCGGCGGTGTAATCGACATCGTTATCAAAAAAATCGATATAAAAAATATACAGTCGAATTGAGACACATCTTTTATTGAAGTCGGTTAAAAATGAAGCATTTGATTAGTTACGTAATCCAAAGTCGTTTCCAAATTTTCATTCTCTAGGTAATATTGTTTACAGTATTGTACGGATATGTTTTAAAATACAATTCAGTATGCTTATCATTCTAAGGCGGGAATAAAACTAGTGAGTTTTACTCTTGTAATTAATATAAAATAATCTTTAACTATAGTAACCGTTAGCTAGGTAAGGTGTGAGTGTCAATAAAAATTTTACAGTCAGTAAATTTTTAAGAGTCGAACCAACGATAGACAATTTGTTTAAATCTTATGAAAGTCTGAGCAAAATTTAAAACAGTTATTCTCGCCTAATGACACTTCGATTCACCACCGAGTTGCCGAATAAAAACCGAAAGCCGAATAGGTTACATCATCGACAAATACGTAAAAATATAAATTCAATATATCATTAACTCTGGCCAGTATGGTGCATTTTGTAACGAACCATTATTTGATCTAAGGAACCTCAATCTACAGATTTGTATCTGAATCATCATTAATCATCAAATCATCTTTAAACTCAGAGCTCATTATTTACCTAGATTATATAGATTTTTTTCGGATATACGAGAACCTGCTTATTATCCTAGTTCGAGTTTCCATAGGTAAACGATTTTTACATAGAACACATTGCCATCTGACCTCCGTAACCCATAAAGGGTAAGCATCAACCAAATTAGTCTAAAATAATTTTCCTAGTGAGAGTAACATTCATTATCAGATGATATTAATAATAATCGAAGCCGACAACTTTACGTGCTCTCCGGAGTTGAGAAAACCAGATGAAGAAAAACCCCAGACGGGAACAAAAATTTACAATCTATACTAATATTATGAAATTAAGGAGTTTATTTGTTTGTTTGTTTGAACGCACTAATCTCACGAAATACTGGTTTGAATTGAAAAATTATTTTAGTGTTACATAGTTTATTTATTGAAAAAGGCTATAGACTATATTACATCACGCTACGACTCATAGGACCATAAACGCGAGTGAAATCGCAAGAGATAGATTGCCTTGAAAGGATTTCAAAACGTCAATCAGCGGAATTAAAGGTACATTCAGTACCACTTCACCAGAGCGGTCGATAAGCATCTTCTTACCCACAACTATTTCATCTTAAATCCGATATCGAAACAACTCTTAATATTCATACTTATTGTAAACTGCACACTTTGCGAACTCGAACCATTACTGAAACTGAATACAGCTCGTTCGGAATTTTTATTCAAATTTCATTGAAATCGTTACGCGAGGCTACATTGTTACTGTCACAATACAAAAAAATATATATCATTATAAAGAAAATCTCTTTTATACCTTGAGGTATACTTGTATGATACGATGTTTTTTGTATTATAATTGGTGCTGAATGTTGAAAAGTTTGTAAACATTAGTGATGTTATTCTATTAATCGAAAATATATTTGGACGTTGATAAGCAATACTGTGTCAACCCGCACGGACTTCATTTTGAGGAAATGGCGTCCGAACATGTCCAATATATTCTTGATAAATTTGTTTGAAGAAGTGTATGCCGTATTTTATTTTCTATTTTAATAAAAGTATAATATACTAAAAGCAAATTGGTATAATAAAACGTTTTATCTAATGATAAGTTTTTTTTAATACATGAGAATTTTTTATATTGTTAAATGTGAACCACACTTTAATATTCGAAACATTTAATCAAGGAACATTTTTTTCGAACTTATTTCGTTTAAATGACTTGACAAAAAAAATTGAATAGTGTTAATACTATATCGCATTGATAGAATCCATCAATATCTCCTAATTTGACTTTTTGTGGGTTGACACATTATTTCAAATCAGCATCCATTTAAAGTTGTGTGATCTGATAAAATAACGAATCGCACTCAACGGTCCCCATTCTCATAGCCTTGCGTCGGGGGCCTGGAAACACACACACCAACACAAATACCCAGACCAGGAGAAACGACCAACATTCGTATGGCCAATACAGACGTTTGCCGTGAGCGGAGATCGAATTATTCCTTGCGTTATTAACATAAAACTTACTTAGTACTTTTTTTAGTACCTTTGGACGGTAGTGATGAAATATAAAACACGAAACGCAGTATTTTACCAGTTTTCTGTATCGCTTCTATCAAATCTATAGTAATATTATGAAGCTGAAGAGTTTGTTTGTTTGAACGCGCTAATCTCAGGATCTACTGATTCGAATTGAAAAATTATTTTTGTTTTAAATCGTTTATTTATTGAGAAATGCTATAGGCTATAATACATCACGCTACAACTCATAGGAGAAAAACAGTAAGCATAAACGCAAGTAAAACCGCGAGCTAGTATTTCAACTATACATATCTATAGTATTTATATATACCCAATGATATATAAAGTTATATCAACGTAGTCGAAAGAAAATTATCAGTCCAGACGTTTTTATCGTCTATTATTACAATTACAATAAAACTCGGTACTTTATAGTAACCACTTTCATCTTTGAAATAATAAAATTCAACATTACTACCAATTGTTAAATGGATTGCTATTATTATTAAAATATTTTTAACCAGAATTATATATGTATATATTTTTATTTTCGGTAAAAAGGTCTTCGAAATAAGGCATATAACAATAGTGTTACTTGACATGAACGTAATAATAAGAAAACCTGTTACAACACAATACGTTCTAAAAACTTCCAACGTCACGTCCCGAACTTTTCTCGTTTGCAGCGTATCGTCCGTTTTTTATGACGTGCGATTATTTCGAACGTATTATTAAATTCAGGGCGTTATCGCTACAATATCGCCGGCTATTATAAGCAGCCGTGTTGTTTCACAACAATATGTTGCGCTGGTGCCGTTATTCGATCAGCGATGTATCGATAAAAACATTTACGATGTAAGTTAGATATCGATTTTATCGAGACGTTCCAACTTTTCGTATTTATATTTAAAATGTTGAAAGCGGGTTTTGTATCTTTATTTTCATACGGGAATAGTTTTTTTTTGACACATGTCGTCGTTTTCTTTTAACTTAATGATAAATATCCTGTTATTAACTTCGACCCCAAAAGAGGGGTGTTAGGTTTTTTTTTTAAAGCCGTCTGTTTTCTTTCTTTGCGTGGCAAGAATTTGTTATGTCATTTATTGTATAGTCTTTTTTTTTTAAACTGCTATAATTTTTTTGCGGCTCGATTGTCATCATATTTTTTTCCGGGTCTATCATTTCCCTTTCGTCTTTTTCTTTTCTTTGTCATTTACTTATATTATATGTACTGGGGTGTTAGGTTGTATGTAGCTCGCTAACAAAAGGACCAATTTTGATGCAGTGCTACCCTAACCTCAAGGAACTAAAACTAGGCAAGCAGTTAAACGATGAATAGGCTAGGAAAGTAGTTAAACGTTACTGTTCCAAATCATTTGTCTAGACTAATAATTAAATGTCGGAATATCATTCAGAAAGTTAGCAAGTTGGTAACTTTATAAAAATCTATAAAAAAATATGACATGCAACTTGGCGATTCGAAAGTGTATTAAAAGCCCATTTGAATAAAGTATATTTTGTGTTTGTGTTTGAGTCAAGTGGCGGTGTATAGTAAGGAGGCTAGGTTGTTAATTGATCGGCTTATTAAGCTAGTTACCTGCAACATATACATATATCAGAACACATATTTTTTGACTTTGCAATGTAAATGTTTCCTTTCTGAGGCAAGGTATCCCTTTCTATAATAAAGTCCTACACAAAATTTTGCAGTATTTGATGAACAGATTTATGTCATAAGTTAAAAAGTCCGTAATAACTAAAACATATTATTCCATACAAGAGCATATTGACGATAAAGATGGATTTAGTATACACTGGTTTTCATTCAGGCTTTTTTTTAAAGAGTAACTATCAAGTTTCTTGCCGGTTCTTCTCTGTAGAATGTACATTCCGAACCGGTAGTAGCTTCCCATTAATGTAAATACTTTTCCTTTTTTTAACTTTTGTATTGACGATTCAAAAGTGAGAGCCTACGTGAATAAAGTAAATTTTGATTTTGAAACACTTTACTGGTCAATAATAGTTTCAATTGGCAAAATCTGTAAAAAGTACTTTCGACAGCAGGCTTTCGACGATAATAAATGGACGCAGATAAGCAATACTGTGTCAACCCACACGGACATAATTTTAAGAAAATGACGTCTCAATATTTTAAACCTACGGATACATACTTCTTCAAACATTTGTTTGAAGAAGTATGTATCCGTATTTTCTTTACTATTTTGTTAAAAGATATAAAAAATTAAAAGTTGATTGGTATAATCAAAAGTTATATCTAATAATATTTTTGTCTAATTTATGAAATTATAGTGTATTTCAAAATATGGAACAAACATCAATATTCGAAACATTACATTTTGAAACATTTTTCTGTAATAATTAGTGTATACGACTTTAAAAGTTTTTGAATAATGTTAAATATCTCCGTATTTGACTTATTGTGGGTTGACACATTATTGCTTATCAGCATCTAAATATTATATAGAAAAATACTCAGAGCTTCAAACGATATTACAGTTTGAAAACACCAACCTCATTTAAATAGCTTTAGTATCAATATTTTGAAACATTGTTATTAACACATTGGCCATGCAAATTACCATATTGTTACAATATGACATGTTCCTAGTGATGTTAAAAGTTGAAATGTGTACATCGAAATAAATTTCAACAAATTATTCACATTAAATTGCTTGCGGTTGCCCGCGTCATTGAATTTAATGTTTTATATTTTCTGATATTTTCCATTGAATAAAACTGTTTTTAAAATATTGAAACCGCGTATTAAAAATTTTTAATGCTTACGTTTTTAATAATTTTCAGTAAACTTTGTCATGGCCTGATTAAAATTAATTTTATTTGGACGCTGATGAGCAATACTGTGTCAAGCCACGCGAACTAGAATTTGAGTAAATGGCATCTAAAGATGTCAAATCTATTCTAAGTAAATTTATTTGAAGAAGTATGTTTATATCTTTGCTTATATGTTTTGATAAAAGGTAAAGTAACTTAAAAACAGCTTGGTATATGGTATATAATAAAAACTTATCAAATAATATGTTTTTTCAAATATATGAGATTAATGTACAAATGACAATATATACAACGCAGTTGATATTCGAAACACTCGATTAAGAAACCTTTTTCCGTACTCATTTAGTTTAGATGACTTGAAAATTTTTGAATAATCTATACTAATAATAAAATTCTAGCGGGTCGCTGTCTGTACTTGGAAGATATATGAAAAAAAATCTTACTGGGGGCCTTTACCAACGCAATAGAACCCAAAACAAACATTTTTAAAATTCTTATCTGTTTGTCTGTTTGTCTGTTTATCTGTGCGTTTGTGCACGCTAATCTCAGAAACGGCTTATCCGATTTAGATGCGGTTTTCACTAATATATTGTGGTAAGCTTCACTTAACATTTAGGGTTTGTTTCATGTCAATCGGTTCATAAATAAAAAAGTTATGTCAATTTAAGGGTTCACGTCGAACATTATTTTGTACTTTTCACTAAATGCATGAAAGTATATACAGCACTTATATCAAAAAATACATTTAAAATTTATGTCTGTCTATCTGTTTGTTTCGACTAATCTTTAAAACGGCTGAACCAATTTTTATTGTACTTTTACTTGCAGTTAGCAAATGTTATAAGGAGTGACTTCTATTTTAGATATTTTTAATCGATACGTACAAAAAAAATCTAACGGGTCGCTGTCTGTACATGACAGATATATAAAAAAAATATTATTGGAGGTCTTTACCTACGCAATAGAACCCAAAACAATAATTTGTTAGATATTTGTCTGTTTATCTGTGAGTTTGTGTCCGCTAATCTCAGAAACGGCTTATCCGATTTAGATGTGGTTTTCATTAATATATTGCAGTAAGCTTCACTTAATATTTAGTTATTGTTTCATTTCAATCGGGTCATAAATAAAAAAGTTATGTAAATTTAAGAGTTCACATCGAACATTATTTTGTATTTTTCACTAAATGCATGAAAGTGTATATACAGTACTTACATAAAAAAATCCAATTTTTTAATTTTTTGTCTGTCAGTCTGTTTCCTACAACTAATCTCTGAAACAGCTGAATCAAATTTGATGGGACTTTCACTTGCAGTTAGGGGATGTCCATTAATCACGTGAGGCCCAGAGGAGGGAGAGAGGATGAAAGAAAAAAATTACGAAATATCACAAAGTCTAAATAGTTCTTAAAACATTACTTGATTAATGAACAGCCCCTATACCTAGCTAAAATTATAAGGATTAACTTAGGCTACTTTTATTAAAAAAATATATTTATTTTAATGAATAAGTAAAAAAGAGATAATTCTCTTAATATTTTGTTATTGCATAATCGCGATAACAAAATATTGTAGAACCCAATAAAATAATGAACAATTTCTGATTTAAAAAGGGAAGGTTATACATCTATACATATAATTAATATAATTGATGTGTCCGTTTGTAATTTTAAATAAATGCATATGAAAGTATACACGGTACTGACAACAAAATTAATAACTTTAAAATTTTTGTCCGTCTATCTGTCACTCAGTTTGTTACGGCTAATATCTAAAGCAGCTGGACAGATTTTGACGAAACTTTCACTGAACAGAAAGCTAATGTAATAAGGAACCAAATTGAAACCAATGAAATAGTGAACAACATCTAATTCAAATAGGGAAGATATATCTATATTATATAAATATAATAATTGGGAAAATAATATATTTACTGGGTAATTTTTTAACTGGATATGATAGACCAAATCCGAAACTATAAGCAATAGCGAAAAATAATTAAAGGAGTAACTTGGTTCTGTGTCTGTGTCATCTTGGTTATGTGTCTCGACAGTGAGTTCTTGTGATTCTTGCGTTTAGGTAAACTCTCGCGAGAAATACACTTACAAGTTTTGACTTTAGACTTTCATAAAGATTTTAAAAAGTTTTTTGTTATTGTTCTCTGAAAGAATGTGCTCTGAGAGCCTTAATTTTCGACGGCCACAGCTGTCGTTAGGTTATCTAGGTAACTGTTTCTAGATTGTACAGAGTTGTTTTATATTAATTAGAAGAGTAAAACTTTCAAATATAATTCTCGCCTTATACTATTAGTAATTCTAGATTTAACAACATATAAAGTGATTGAATACAAGTATCGTTCAAATTTATCATCTACAACAAATGATAGTGTAACTTTAATTGCGATACGAAAATTACCCGAGGGTATGTTTCATTTACCAAATTTCTGGTAATTAATACGCACGTTGAAGATGGGGTAAACACAGTACAAAGTCGGATTTAAAGTAAACTTAGGACGACACGCTAACATTTATTCCTAAGAACTTACTCTATGTTTTGCAAATTATTAGCATTGTAAAGTAAGGTAAGTAAAGCCTGTAAACGTCCCACTGCTGGGCAAAGGCCTCCTCTCCTATTAAGGAGGAGGTTAAGAGCTTAATCCAACACGCTGCTTCACTGCGGGTTGGCAGATATATGCGTCAGAACTTCTCCTAGCACATGCAGGATTCTTCACAATGCTTACCTTCACCGCCGAGCTCGAGGTAAATTTAAACACAAATTTAGCACTTGAAAACTCAGCGGTGCTAGCCGGGGTTTGAATCCGCGATCATCGATTGAGATTGACGTGTTCTAACCACTAGGCCAACTCGGCTCTTGTATTGTGACGAGCATTGCAATGATATTGAAGTAATCGAATTGCAACCCGTCAAATACTTGTTATTAAGTAGTTCTGGTGGCCTCGTGTGGTCTACATCATCAGTTCCTCTTCACAAAGAGAATAACTATAAAAAATACGTAAATCTGTATAGGCCAGCTTATAATGTGAGACGAGTTCTCCCGTTTTATTCAAGGTTCCAGTATCGGATGTCTTTCAAACCAAAAAATAATTAAAATCGGTCCACGATTGGTGGAGAAATCAATATAATCTCCTCATCTAATTTGCTTTTTATTGCTTCAGGTGAGTTCAATTAAACGCGCTAAGGTATGCAATACATGCCGTGTAATACATCCACACGTGTATGAATGTACGTGAGATGAAAGAAATAAAGAAAGAAACCTTTTATTTAGGACAAACACTGCAAATATAAATAGAAGAAAAATAAGTCATTCAAACCATAATATTAAGCAATAAATACTACATATTTAGTAACTGAATTCATTTATTTACATGATAAAATAAAAACAAAACAAATATGTCTTTGATTTTCTGTTTTTGGTTACTTTCATTCGATAAAATCGGTTCAAGTATTTTAATGAAACGGAAATATTATCTTAATGTGTTTAAGCGTAACTTCCCACAGATTCAGCACCGCAAATATTCATATAAAAAATAAAATGAACATTTAATATAATATGAATAAAATCGGAATACATTATAAGATTTCGACAAAGTTTCACAAAGATTTATTCAAACGAAAAAAAAAAGTATTCGGGAAATATATTTCTCATTTCGAAATTAAATGAACGTGTATTAACATGTGGAGCGCCCGGGGACGAATAAGAAGGTTTAATAGAAAATTAATTCCTTTGTAGGAATATATGTTATCGCTAGGCAGTGCATCTGATTTCCCTTGAGCTTGGAACCACGATTCTGTGCAATCAACTTTGCTCAAGTTCGTAGTTTGTTACGCTCCGCATCGCCCGCTTATACTAATTAAATAGGAAGACAAGCGTGAAGTAGCTAATGGTGCTGCGTTTCTTACGGCGAGTGAGAGAGTTGGAAGCCGAACCCCCCTTCCTAATCCAAGAAAGATAAACTTACAACACCTTGTTTTCGACTTCACAAAGTAAATGTTTCCCTTCTGGCAAGGTATTCGTGTTTATAATAAAATCCCCAAGAAATGTTTGCAGTTTTCAATGAATAGATTTAAATCATATGTTAAGAAGTCACTAATAGCTAAAGCATATTACTATACAAGATTACGTTGACGATAAAGATGCGTGGGCTTAGTCTATGCTGAATTTCGTACAGGATAAATAAGTAACTTGTAATCATAAACTGTGTTGTATTTTCAATATTTTAAAAGAGTAACTATCGAGTTTCATGCCGGTTCTTCTCGGTAGAATCTGCGTTCCGAACCAGTGGTAGCTTCATTATTTATGTTTTTTTTTTTTGTTATTTTCATGTATGCCGATTTAAAAGTGCTCGTAAAAGCCTACTTGAATAAAGTATTTTTTTATTTTAATTTTGAATCGTTTCCTTCCTTCTTATTACTTTTGATCCCGTATTACTTTTTTAGCTGGGAAACTTATGGCTTCTCCAGGCTGCAAATCTATGGGCGACGGTTTTCACCTAACATCAGGTTTCCCGTCTGCTCGTTTGCTATTTTCCATAAAAAACCAACAATATTAATTCCACATCTAACAATTCCATGTAATTACCACGGAACCTTACCCACTATACAAATTGAAGAGAACTCTACAAGTATTTCAAACAAAACATCGGTATGAATACGCTAACGACGTAGCATTTAGCATAAAGTGCTTTAAAGCAAATTAATTATACGCAAAGTCGTCCGAATCGCGTATGTACCGTGAATTAACATATATTTCAAGACGTAATAGCGAGCGATCTCTTTGATGTCGGTAATTACAACTTACACTACGGTGTGTCCGACTTCGTTCGCTAATTGGTACAATTGGATGATTTTTTTTTTTAATTATATCGTTACCATATTTTGCTAGAAGGTGCGCTTATATTAACGTCGATTTTGTTATGCCGGACGAACAGTTAACACTTATTTTCTCTCTCCTACACGGTCATAATATACTGATAATTAACTATGCTTATAATATTCTATACACATAATACAGATACGTTGGCGCAGTGGTCACTGCAACTGACTGTAGCGCTAACGGTCGCGGGTTCGATCCCCGCTCACGGCAAATGTCTGTATTGGCAATACGGATGTTTGTCGTGGTCTGGGTGTTAGGGTTGTGTATGTTTCCGGACCCCCGACACAAGGTCACAAGATCTTAATGGGGGCCGTTGAGTGTGATGCGTTTATTGTTTATTATTTATTTATTTCATTCTAGCTTCTTGCAATCACAAATGAATAATACAGAAAATTCAATTGCAATAGTATTAAGGTAGAGCATAAATATTTTTTCGAAGAGTTCTATCGATTTCTCCAGGATCCTGAACATCAGCTGACCTAATGAGAATGGGAACAAACCGTCACCAGGTCAGCTGATGTTAAGATCACGAAACACGAAAGTATACCATTTTAAACAAAGAAAAAATTAAAGTCGGTTCACAATCGGCGGAGAAATCTTCGACCAAACAAAAATAATATATACAGCCTATTATTATTTATTGTCTATGTTTACAAAATTATGTTGGTACTCATTTGAAAAATATTCTAGAGACAGCTGCAATTATATAACAAGTTTCTAAACAAACGTATTCCATTATTGGCTTAAATGTACTATTCTTGACTATAATCTTAGAAGCAAGGATTCAATTCTGGAATATGTATATTCGTCTCCAGGAATTGGACAGCTTTAAAGATTATTAAGGAAGCTTCGTATCCTGTTCCATGATAACTCTATAATGCAAGTGCATTTGCTATAAGTATTATGCTTTAATATGCTTTTATAATTAAAAGATAACAATTAAAACTATTTGCGCTGTGAGTAATATTTTTAAGCGACTTCGAAAAAAGAGGAGTTTCTCAATTTGTAGTGTGTTTTATTATGATTGTTACCTCACAAGTCCGCTATTTCTTAACCGATTGTTTTGTTATTTGATAAGCTATATAGATATAAATTTTAGATTTGTCCTATAGAATTTTCATTAAATTTCATTTGTATGTATCTTAAAAATAATGTGGCACGGTTTACTAGAAATCGTTTTCTGACACTGTAAAATTCAAGGGACATCAGTAATATTGCGTCCATAGTTTGACAGATTGCTATCCGAAGGAACTAAAGCATAAGCGACACGTTCATAAACTTCACTAATGAGTAGTAAAAGATAAGGAAAAGTAGATCCAATTGCGTGAAAGAGATAGCTGTCTCTAGCATTTGTAATGTATTGACGTTCCCTATCTTGACGCAGCTTAACAACAATATGATGTCTTGTAAGTTCATCCAACGTTCGTTTATGTTCTCCTTCTATAAATCGTAGCTTGATAATTTGTTGCCTATAAACTTTTCCAATATAATAAAAAAAAATCAAAATCAAAAAATACTTTATTCAAGTAGGCGTTTAAAAGCACTTTTGAATCGTCAAAATAAACAAAAAGTACTTAAATTAAGGAAAAGCTACCACCGGTTCGGAATGTAGATTCTGCCGAGAAAAACCGGCAAGAAACTCGAGATCTCTTTTAAAATTATGTTTTTAAGTATATACATTTAAAAATTACAAATGTGTATATTAAACACCTGTATGAAATCCAGCTATACTAAATCCATGCATTATTATCATCTATATAATCTTGTACAGAATAATATGCTTTAGCTATATACAATTTAAACTTATTTATTGAAAATTGCAAAAATTTCTGGGGTATTTTGTTATAAAAACGGACACCTTGCCCAAGAAAGGAAACATTTACTTTGCGAAGTCGAAAGCTTGGTGTTATGAGTTTATCCTTTCATCTTGTATAAGGAACGTCTATCGCAAAAAAAATATTTTCCATACTATATAACGACGCATATACGAACATAATTTAACAAATAAAAAATCTCTTCAACGATATATATTAATAAACATATACAATTATATATGTATATAGAAAGTATGTACTGAAAAAAAGAATCCACTACGCTGGAATCCTAATGATAGCTTGAATCCACGCTGAATTTCACAAGTAACATTAATATTAGATACATATAATATCAATTTTAGATATACATAAATGTCCATTTAAGAAGTCATGAGCTTGAACATGCTCAATTGTATTCTGGAACACACTCAAAGTATAGATATTATAATGATATCATCAGCTGTAAGTAAACTATGCCGATGAGTGTAAGCCAGAAAAGCGCTAGGGACTAGCCAACTTACATCCCACATGCTATTTGGAATGTACGGCGCGCTTCCAACTTCCCCTATATCCATATAAATGTATCCTCTCATTTTCATATACATTGAGGGATACGAAACGCGGTAACAATTCATAAATATGCAGTTTAAGTGGGGAAATGTAAAGGATTCTAAAATACGTTTTACTCCTTTGGGAAATTTTACTAGTGGTATCAGTTATGAGACATTTATTTTACCACTAAATAACGTTGTTACTTATTGTGTTCTAGTATCATTTATGTGAGACAGTAAGTTCGCCAGTATAAACGAGGCATCGTGATTGCATCGAATATGCAAGGAATGCCTAAGTCCTTCCACAACTGCAATGCTTATGATCTTAAACGATTCACGCAGAGTTCGATTTGTCGTTTTCTACTAATATAATAATCATTGCAAATTTCAAGCAAACTTCATATCGTATTCCTGCGTCGCATTTCGAATATTTTGATATGGAAGTATAAAATATAAAACACGTTGAGATAGAGTATATCAATTTAATCACAAGTATCTACAATAATAAATATCACTAAATATTTCTATTACAAAAGACGGAATTAATAAAAGGAATATTGTTTACAGCATCGGGATACTCAAGAGACCTTAGCCGTCCTCGATCGCCTTGATCTGGACACGGAGAAGCCGTCTGACGAAGAAGTAGCACGCAAATTTGGTTTTGAAGAAGACTACTACAATGGAACAGTATCCTGGTGGCAGCAGCTCAAACCTCAAATGTGGTCACTGTTCGATGAACCATATAGTTCTAACGCTGCAAAGGTTAGTTATCCAATTGTCACACCATTTCTGATATTTATAAAGAAACTGGCGTTCCGCTCCGGCTTCGCAAGGATGTAATGTAGTTTTTTACGACATCACGTTACAAAAAAAGGTGTCAATTTCTAAAGATACATTATGAGCACACCTCCACAGCATCTATAGAGCATACATTTTTAATTTCAAGTATCCTACTTCAACTGCCAAACCCCATTTCACACCTTATGGGTGGAGTAAAATCTGTTCTTAGCGGATGCCTAAACTCTGTGAGTAACCTATCTGCCAAATAAGTTTGTATTAATAACATAAGTTTGTATTAAATTAATATTAATCAGTAAGTGGTAAATAACATTTATATATATAGAATATTGTTGGTAAATGATATATATATATGTACATTTTATAGTCTCCTTGGGGAAAAATATTCTTCATTTATATAAACAGACTATTAAATCTAACAGAGTCAATATGAAGTTATATAAAGCTAAAGTCACTGTTACGATGCGTTTTGTTACTACTTTAATAGGACTATAATAAACTATATGACGCTATAATCTAATATGAACTGTAGCCACCACATTAAAACCGTAAAATTCTCTGTGAAAAGAACGTTCTGGTTAAGTTTTTAATACATATTTTTTATTATGCCAATGCTTTACTAGCGACGTTACCGTACTTAGCTAGAAGTTTTTGTCTCTTACTTCCCAATACATTTTTGAAGTCAAGATGTAATGAATAAGAAAAATATCTTATAAATAAAGAATGATAAATTCTAAGAAAGAGTGCGTATCTTATTAAAGAAATTTATCCACTTTTAGATCAAAAGAATATAATCCTTTTAAAATGTAAAGAGATTATCAGAAACGGGGTCTTTTACAAGGCCTTTTGATTCAAATTTATGTAAATATTGTTAATTTAACGCGGTAGTTCAGACGCTTTTGTTTTGAAACGTAATGACGGAACTTTGGGCTACTTCCAATCGAATAATTTTGGTTTCATTGTAGGTAATTAATCATTGCGAATGAAACGTTGTTTAATGCTTTGCTGATAATATTGTGTGCGTATTCATTTACAAGTCTTTATATGTTATCTAAAGAATTACACTGAGGATGAAATGCTAATATTTTTTATATATCAATGTTAATGATAATTTGATCGTCAATATAAAATTATTATATTTCTTCAAAAAAATGATTGATAATTCATATAAATTTCCATCCACTATTATCACGCCCTCCGAGTATTATTTTCGCAACAAAAAGTAACCTATTAAAAGATCGATTCTTTTTATAATATTAATATGAATATTCTAAAATAAATCATTATTTTCTTCTTTTCAGATAATCGGGGTGATATCAGTGTTTTTTATTTGCGTGTCTATAATATCGTTCTGTCTGAAAACGCACCCGGACATGCGAGTGCCCGTGATCAGGAACTATACAGTGACGACCGCGAATCAGACCCAGAGTTGGGCGTTGGACAAAGTGCAAACAAACGCTCATATAGCCTTTTTCTATATCGAATGTGTGTGCAACGCGTGGTTCACCCTCGAAATCCTCGTTAGGTTTATATCCTCGCCCAATAAGTGCGAGTTCGTCAAATCCTCCGTCAACATCATTGACTACATCGCAACCATGAGCTTCTACATCGATTTAATTCTCCAAAAATACGCTTCTCATGTTGAAAACGCGGACATTCTAGAGTTCTTCTCCATCATACGTATCATGAGACTGTTTAAGTTGACCAGACATTCGTCTGGGCTTAAAATCCTCATTCAGACTTTCAGAGCATCAGCGAAGGAACTGACGCTCTTAGTATTCTTCTTGGTGCTCGGTATTGTAATTTTCGCGAGCCTTGTGTACTACGCAGAGAGGATACAAACGAATCCACACAACGACTTCAACAGCATTCCACTGGGATTGTGGTGGGCGCTGGTCACCATGACGACTGTAGGATATGGTGACATGGCCCCGAAAACCTACGTTGGTATGTTCGTCGGCGCACTTTGTGCTTTGGCTGGTGTGAGTATTCCACGCGTATCTAAACTTAGGCTTCAAGTCCAAAGCCCCCTCCCCATTCCATTTTTACTTCTTATTTCTTTTTACGCCTTATTACTTTTTAAACTGGCAACACAATTGTGGCTTCTCTGGCGCTGTAAATGTCCATAGCGGTGGTGATCACTTGTTGTTAAGTATTCTGTCTACTAGTTTGGTAGCTATATAATATAATAAAAAATCTTGTATATAGAAGAAATATAATACATTATTGATTTATGTATAATAATGGTAATCTCTCAAAAGTCATAAAAGCCTTACGACTTTATAGACAGTACTTCTATTATCTGATAAATGGATTTGTATCCCTTGTATTAACGTTTATAGCAGAGTTAATTACTATGACGTCATTCGTCTATTTGTTTTTGTTTTAAAATAATAAAATGATATTTTAATTAACTGTACAGGTACTAACGATAGCTCTGCCCGTACCAGTTATAGTATCAAACTTCGCCATGTACTACTCGCATACGCAGGCGCGTGCGAAATTACCGAAGAAGAGGCGAAGAGTCATTAACGTGGAACCAACTAGACCGCCACTCCGTATGTTTACCCTTTATTTATTAGTGATGCTGTTTCTCTAATACGTATGTATTTTAATACGTATGTATATATACTTCACTTATTTCAGGAGGTGATCCGGTGAATTTCGTTTAGCCTAAAATTGATTTAATTGTAACATTCACTACAATGTAAATTTATGTTAAGTTATGCGAAGTGACAATTTCCATTAAAAATTAACAATTTAGATTTTTTCGATTTTTTGATAATTCTTTTGAGTTTTTCCTATTTTTTATTAATCCTCATCACGTCATTACGGCGAACAAAATAATTTATTTAAATCGGTTGAGCCATTTTAAGTGTTCACGAAATGAAGGCAACGCAATTGATTTTTATATACTTATTCGATGTCATCCGTAGCGTATCATTGTTTCTTTATGTACAAATTTTAGTTTAAATTTAAATATTGTTTTCCGATACAATAACAACTATTTATGAATAGACGTTATAACGATTTAATAAGATAAATTTAACGCTTTTGTAAGATTTTATTAAATTATATCATTAGGTGCACCAGGTGTACCGGGTGGACCTGCGGGACCTTTAGCACCAGGTATGGGACCGCAAGCCGTGAACAGAAGAATGAATGCCATTAAAACGAACCATCCAAAAGACATGATGGGACCTAATATGGGTAAGAATATCGACATACCTGACTCATAAAAAATAAATGACATTCATATAAAAATATTTCTAAATAAATTTAAAATTGATTTAAATATCGAGCTAAATATAAATCCATATTAAAAATGATAAACTAAAAACTCATACCTAAATCACAGAAGTAAATATTGGTACAATTGGCACAACAATATTGGCAAACAAAACATTATCAATATCATAACAAAACTGAAACTCAACTAAACCACCAATCAGTTATCAATACTAACTTTATTAACGACCTAGTCTCTGAACGACATTTTCAGCGAAATTACGACGTGAATTTATCGAGAGAGTATTTCAAGGAATATTTGTAAGTGCTTCCATTATTTCATTTACTGAAAACGTCGTTTCAGATTGTAAATGTATAGAATTAATTAGTCATCACGCTAATTAACTGAAATATTTAAATGAAGGGACTTTATTAGATACTACGATTTGAATTTACTAATTATGTATCCATTTGGCCAAAATTTTCATATTATTGGCATACTGTATCTGTCTCATTGAGGCGTAAATCATATTTTTTGCATTGTATCATAAAGAGAATGTATTATATGTTTTTCTTATTTTCCAGACATTTACCTTAGAAATTGGAAACGGAAAAGTTAACCTTTTCAACTTTCGGTCTGTCAAATTGGCCTACTGGTGCAATTTAATTTATATCGAGTTTCAGCAAAAATAGATAACATCCGCTCTACTTCCACGTGACCTTTTAAAACCTTTAACGCTTTTGTAATATAGAATACTGCATGTTCTAAATTTGTACTCATTCTATTTTTAAAATAAAGGTATTTCAAATGTTCTGCAATGACTAATAATGTCCTTTCAAATGTATAATAATTTAGGAGCCCACCTAACTAACAGCTTATGCGGTGTAATCCTCCACAGATGGTGATCGTAGCGAGCTTGAGGCTATGATCCAAACAACACCAAACAACTGCAAAAGAAAAAATTTAAATATGCTTTAAAAAGCGACACACTGGCTGGCTCCGGGAACGGGCTTAATATGTCGCCTGCACAAACGGAATTAGCTTACGGGAATGTTATACAATACTAACACACTAATATGATCATTATTCATCACAATTGCACAAACCAAGGCATCTTCAAGCAGCACACGGATCCAACATAGGTCCCATTGCCTCGTCGATGAGAGAGGAAGGTTGGAATTTCAATGTTGTGTGGGGCCCTCGTTAGTTTAGATGCTTTGCTGTACCTTCGTTGTAGAAAACCTTAGATACTCGTAGCATCACAGTGTATCCCATCATCATTGTCACTAGCTAACTATAAGTCAATAATTACTTTATTTAATACCATTCTTTTGACATCATTATCAATTTTAACTATAACAATACCCTAAACACCAATATTACCGTATTATTTTTTGTTAATTTGTAGAAAAAATAGATATTTATACTACAGTATACTTTCAGGCAACCACCTACAAACATCAACTATTTGTAACTCAACTCAAGCAACCCCGGTACAACTCAACACGGCGGTACAAGTTTAAACTGTCGATTAAATGGTACTTACTGTAAGAACTGTTCGCTAATTATATTAATTATAATGTTAACTTTTTTAATATTATAAAAGCTGTTGATTATAAAAATGTAAATAAAATTAATAATTAAACAGTTCATAAAGTGAGTACTGAACATAACACTCACAAAGACGCAATAAATACTAACAAATAATTTAATTTTATGAATACTATCGCGGTCTCATTTAGTAAGATTAAAATTAAAGAGCTTCAAAGAGAACGTGAAAGGTCCAGCTTTGTTTCACATTTCTAAAGATTTATCTCAATTTAGATAATGACGTAGACCGAAATATTTCACTGTTTGAATAAGAATTTTACTAAGGAGCTGTAATAAATGAAAGGGAGAAAAATAAAACGGGTAGATGTTACTTTTATAATTAAAGATGTAAATACTGAAATATTTTAGCGGGTGAAATTGAAACTTGCATTTCAACCCGTTGCCGACAATATACTAAATGATAAAAGTATTTTTTCACAAGCGATAGTTTTCATAGAAATTTTTTACACACGTTTTAGTTGTTTTTTTTTTTGTTGTTTGTAAAACGCTGTACTTTCTGTGTGATACATGTATATTTGTCCTCGTTGCTGAGTGGAAGTGTCAACGTTTCGTTGTCTTTGTGATGTCATGGTAAATAGGGTATGGTGTAGAAATATTAATTACGCTTTACATGTTTCATTTTTTAAAAATGTATGTGTTCTGTGTACGAAACCTTCGTTATTCCAATAATATTTTTTAATAACGTAAACGTTTTTGCTATGCTGTACGTTTGCTGCATGCAAACCGTTTCATGTGTGTATTTATTTTAACATTTTATTAAAATAAAAAATAAAATACATCTTTTATTTTATCTTATCGTGTTGTCTAATTTATTGAGTTACTAGTAACGTTATTTTAATATCTTTTTTCTTTTCAACAGTCGCAAGCTTGATGCCGGGAATGGATCTAACAGTAGCCACCCGTCTGACCCCAAGTCCACGAGACATGAGTCCAGCCCTCGCTATAGCATTACCAATGATGAAGTCAGTGAACTTAGTCCCGGCACAATGCTTTGACAACATGGCTTATCACACTGAAAAAACAGAAGATAATAAAGAAGAATGCAAATCCAGACAAGATTCAGTTGAAAGTGATAATACAGTCAAGACTAACAACTTCAATAATGAATATACAGATAAAATAGAAGAAAAAACAGACGCAAGAACTCCTCTCCTCAGAGGTCACAAAATAGAATCTCTCGATGAAACAAAACTGCGCGATAATAAAATTGAAAAGCGAAAATCGTCAGCATCAACATAACAGATAATTAAAATTGTTACTAATCTATAACTTGTAATATATGATGTTAAGTTAGTGAAAGAGACCAATTGAGATAAGAATAATTTGGGAATAGCAAATCGTTGATTTAGAATTGAAAATTTCAAATAAAATGGTCATAAATTAGTTTGTATAACCGGAACCATAGTTACACTCGCTATAGAAGTGTTATTACGTGTAAATTAATCAGCTTCTAAGAATTTGATCGTGTTTTTTTAGTAAAAACTTTATTCGCGCTTATCACTAGCAGTAACGGTTAATTTATACAAATTTAAAAACTTATAAAATTAAGCATAAAAGGCCGTGATAGGTTTAAGTTTAGTTAAGGAAGATTAAACGATAACTTAAAAAAAGAAATCGCTAAATTAATTACAAAATATCGATAAATATCTCGGTAACTCGGTGTCATCATTAATTATTATTTTTCTTACATCCGTTCCATAAAATATCTTTGCTTAACTACAAAAAAAATTTCCATTCCCTCGTTTCACTTCTAAATGAACGGTACAACATAGAAAGAACTATTATCTACGAACTTCATTACTTCTTGAATGTATCTTAACATGCGAAAGGCCTTTCAAAGCCGCCCGTACCCGGTAGCTATAAACTTCATGAAACTATAAAAAATATGCTTACAGCGATAATGTAGGACGATATAATCATTGAGTATCCTGTATATACATAGAATCTATATTGAGAACTAAAACAAATAAGTAGTGCTTTGAAATTAATCGGCTTCTATCAACATGTATCCAGAGAAAATTTAACCATGCGATAAGCGTTCTATTGTGACCATTAGTCAAGGCGTTATTGTAAATAAGTAGATACATTTAATATTTAAATTAAAGAGATTGGATTTTAACTTGTCTATTTTTATCAAAAAAGTGATGATTTACGTTTTCTGATAAAAAAATTGTTTGTGATGTTAAAATTGGTAGTGCAGGCGATTGCGCGAGCGACCACTAGTCAAAAATGTTTAATAGCAAAATATTAATGATAAAAGTTAAAATATAGTCCAGGAGGCCGTTTAGAAAAACGCTTGTTTAGTGTTTTCTTTTTTTTTGTCACATTAAAAATTAAATGGTTACATTCACTAAAATGTGTTAAGTAAAATTAGCAACAGTTAATTATCTCCTTATAATCCAGACAAACATCGTATTGTTACGACTGAAATGTCACTTACAGTAACGACATATTAAATGCATGAAACCATTAACTCATTAGCGTCAACCGCAAATGATACCAGATTATTGTAGGCCTTGCTAATAGCTAGACGTTCTATTCATCAACTCATTAACACAGTAAAATGTACATATGAAGTAGATTTGGATTTATAAAAGATTTATAAAAAAGATAATTTCCTATCCAAGCGTTTTTCTTTCCAATAATTAATAAGTTGAATTAGTAAATAATGATGTAAATAAAATTTTTAGCGTTAATAATTTTATATCTCAACAGTTACTAAAATCACTAGAAACACATATCATCAGCACTTTCTTTCATTCTTGGTGTTATATTATTTTTATACGTGTATAATATAATAATAGTCGATATTACATCATGTTGTAATAAGATTTAGATAGTCATCAATGAAATGTTTTAAAAATATAGTAATATTCCACTAAACAGTTTCTCGATTTAATATTACCTGTCCATTTACAAAAGTCTATAACTATGTAAAGATATTAGAAATTGTTGTCTAATATATTTTAGGCGTATAAATTACTTTTTTCGTTGTGATTAACATTTTTATAGCTTCCACTCTTACTTGTACCTGTATAACCTAGATTAAGAATATTAATCTATGTTTATCACTACAGATGATTGATTAGAATTATCAAATGTTAAATGAATACATTTCTTAAATGAATTACTATTTATTCGTTGTTTAATTCCCCAAATAATTGTTCATTAAATAAATGAAACTCTTTATATCGTCGTTTTATAAAGAACTCCGTTGATATATCTCGTTTTAAATGGTCGTATTTATTTTACATTTCGATACCTTCCACGTAAGTTCTTGTAACCTAAAAACTACAATTTTACTGGAGAGCACTTTTAGTCCGTTTTAGTTTGAAAGTTGCAACAAATTATGTCTGAAAAATCCTTGAAAAAAAAAATCTTTGGCATTTTTTCACTTTGAATGCATTAAGCAATGCAAATTAGTGTAGTATTCAGTAAAAACGCTAAAAGCATTTTTGTAGCTTACAACAACTTACGTGGGAGGTGTCGATTTAATATTGCATGTAAAAACAGCTAAACGTAATAGACGTCATATAATTTACGTACACATTATATTATGTTTTGAAAATTATATAATTTATAAATATAAAATGTTACAAAATATAATAAATATCTCTTATAATATTAGGACGTCGCATGAAATGCAATAAACTTTTGACGTATATAGATAGCACGAATTTGATTTAATATAAATATATTTATGATAATTAATCATAATATTTATCAAATAACTAAATTCATTGTACCAATTAGTGAGATAAAATTTTAAAAACGTATAACATCACATATTATTTCGTCTAGAGCTGTGTCTTCTTAAATAAGCTTATTTTGCTAAATTTCTACGATGAAATTGCTGCTATTTTCTTGTAAATTATATAAAGTAAGCGGACCATTATTATGAAATGTTATTTCCTTATCATTTAATACGAACAATCGATTCAATTAAAAAAAAAAAAAGAAAATTAAAATAATTTGTAACAAAGAATCGTTTGAGTCAAGAAAATCGAGATTGGCATAATAACTCTGACATAATCGAATAGATCATATCGATGCGAAATTATTGATTGTCAACATCGGAAATTGTAATGAAGTGAAAATGTGTATTTTTATTTTTGTAACTTGACCAAAAATAATATATTTTTATTTACTTACTAACTGTCATAAAATATCAACACTGACAACAAAATACAAATGTACTCACTAAATGTGTACAATATAGAAGTATATAATCTCATGATATTTTTTTTTTATTTCATTCAAAAATTCAACATAAAAATAACCATAATAACATAACATTTCATTTCAAAAACCAAGACAATTCTGTTAACTATTTCGCAACGAGCTCTCTGTCTATAACGTTGTAACTTTCGTTTGGTCATCGCACAACTTTACGTAGGTTAAGGCTTACAGTGAATAAACAGGGCTTGTATCTTAATGTATAGCATTCTATATACATTATATATTATACAATTTTGAACAATACGAAAACATATTTGAAATATTGTTCATTAAATATTTTAAAATCATATGAGTGTTTCAATTCCCAATCCTACTTCCCAAAATAATCTACACTGATATATGTATCTGAACAGTTTGTTTGTTCGTTTGAACGCGCTAATCTCAGGAACTACTAGTTCGAATTGAGAATGTCTTTTCGTGTTAGATAGTTTATTTATTGAGGAAGGCTATAGGCTATATTACATCACGCTACCGCGACACCGCGAGGGTAAGCTAGTTTAAAAAATTTTCTAAGTATATTAACATATTACTGTATCATCTTATTTCTAATTAGGTATTTATTTATTCAAATTTGTTAAATATACAAATTAATCCATACTAACGTTATAATTGCGATGGTAACCCTGTTTGTCTGTCTTTCTGCTCCTTTAATACGACGTCCCGCTAAACCGGCAGAATCAATTTTAATGAATTCCGGTAGATATATAAACCGACTTCGCTTTGACTCTTCTAAGAAGAGTCCACTTACGACGTTACGTTATTGACGATTCGAAAGAGCTTATAAAGGCCTATTTGAATAAAGTATATTTTAAGTTTTGGAAGCAAACTGATTTTGTTAAGTCCTCCTTTCGTCTTTAAAAGTATAAGTTAGGTAATATTAATAATACTCATATATTTAAAGATATAAACGATACATATATATTAATAATAGTGTTCGATACAACGATTTTCCCGAATTACTTGTCAACTTAACACAATTTACTTTGTCAATGTCGAGTTGTTCATGTCACAATGTCAAACACTAATGAAGTAAAAGTCTTGTTTTACATATGTGGACGAGTTTCTTTAGTTCATCATAACTTCTAAGTAATTTAATAGATTTTGATTTAAACTAGGTGACCCATTAGACACGTCGTGACCAATACCAGTACTACCTAGAGGGTCCCGTTGTAAAAAATTACTGATTGACTAATGAGCCGTTTAGGAAACGGAAGATATATATTATTAAAAAGTGTATATAGTTTTTACCCTTACTGGTACTAATATAAAGAGCCGAAATGGCCTTGTGGTTTGAACATCGATCTGAACCGATGATCGCGGGTGCAAATCCCGGCTAGTACTGCTGAATTTTCAAATGCTAAATTTGTGCTTAAATTTATTTCGAGCTCAGTGGGGAAAGGAAAATCATCGTAAGGAAACGTGCATGTACATGGAGGAATTCTGACACATGTATATCCGCCAACCCTCAGTGGAGCAGCGTGGTATGAAGCTCTAAGACCTTCTCTCCTAAGAAGACCTTTGCCCAGCAGTGGTGGGAGATTTAAAGGCTTTTACTTTACTTCACTACTTTACTTTATTTGTACTAGGAAGTTGTGTTTTTTTTAATAAACGCATCACACTCAACGGCTCCCATTAAGGTCTTGTGACCTTGTGTTGGGGTCTGGAAACATACATAACACTAACACAAACTCCCAGACCACGACATATATCGATCGAACCCGCGACTGTTAGTGCTACAGTCAGTTGCAGTGACCACTGCGCCAACGTGTCTGTCTGTGTTTAAAGCATTAATTACACTTATAACTCTTACTCTAAGACTTTTATAAAGATATACATAACTTATTTGTCATTGCTTTACATGAATTAATTTACTGTCAGTGTCTTACTTCTGTCATTCGCAGCTTTCATAACTACTTACGACGTATATATGAGGTTACAGAGTTGTTTTATATCGCTCTCGAGTACAAACTTACAAAAGTAATTCTCACGTAATAAAAAAGTGACCCCCGGTATGTATTCATATTACAATCTAGACCGAAACTGTCACAGCCGATTTTGATAAATGACGCGTCATTGTATTCATAGAAATGTTCCACACGTCAGAAGTGTGCGATATGTGACAAGAAATTTAATATGGAATCATGTTACGTAGCTACAAACGCAATTATGATTGATATGAGTGTTTAACGACATAATATAAAATTTAAAATTAAAAAAAAAAAAACAAACTAAAATCTATTCACTGAGACTATTTCAACGAGCCATAACACGATACTTTTGCCGTGGGCTGGTGAGGAGATCTATATCCTGGTGATTCCAGGTGATTCTGTAGCTGATCAAGGCTAAACAACTGTGTTATTTTAATATGATTTATTCTATAGTCAAATTCGAGTCAATTGGTCCAGTAAAACTTACTCAGATTCTTTTAACAACTAAAAAATTGCTGATAACCTTTAATTCTAAATGGTCATTTACCAACCTTTCAAACGAAAAAACCGCATCAATATTGGCCCATTAGTTAGGGAGCTACGATGCCACAGACAGACATAGACACACTCGTCAAACTCAAAACTCCTTTTTGGTCGGGGTTTCCTAACACACGAGCTTTCATATCTTTTCGAAAATTCGATCGCCATTACGCGAGCCGCAATTTACGGCTAGTATTAATAATATCCCAAAGCAAAAGTGACCGTTTACTACCAAGGCTGTATGGGAAAGGTCAGCTGGAATAGTTAAAAGTTTTTCTAATAAGTTGAGTGGTTCATTTATAATTCATTGCGCGGCAAAGGACAGCCCGGCCGCTGGTGGAAAGTGACCAAGTGTGTTTGGTTTAATAAGTGTGGATATTTCCTTTTGTAAATAAAAAAAAATGTTTTACTTTATTTTGTTATAGTCAAAAGTTTTTATTTAATATATAAGATTATTGTATATTAATAGTCGAAATATTAAATAGGAAATCTTATTTACCTAAAATATTTTGATAAATGTTTGAGTTAATTACATGAAGAATCATAGAATACATCAATATCTACGAATTTGACGATTGAAACAGCTTTCATTTATTCTTTAAAATCAAAACGTATCATCATCCGAATTGGGCATTATCCAATAATCATATCATCGCTAGCTGATTGCTAGGCAACGTCGTCCAAACTGGTTGACGTTCTGGGTGCCAAAATACATAAATTTTTAATTTAATATTTACAGTATTGTAATATTATTGGTATTCTATCAAAAAAATTTAAAGTATCCACAGTACGTAATCCAGCTAGCTAGCTAAAATAAAAATTAAAAAAAGAACAATCTTAAATACAAATATAAATATGCTTTATTGTACACCAAATACAAATAGCTACAAAACAAACAGAAGTGAAAAAAGAATACACAGAAGGCGTTCTTATCGCTATAACAGCGATCTCCTCCAGACAACCTTTTCCCAAAGAACATGAGATAGAATAAAATTTTTAGGTGAACATGACAACATATACATATAAGTATAACAAATATACATATACGTACATATATACACATATATATATACATATAACATATATATGGATGCTGATAAGCAATAATGTGTTAACCCACAAAAAATCGAATTCGGAGATATAGGTGTATTCTGATAATATCATGTATTTAACATTATTCAAAAAATTTTCAAGTAATAAAAACTAATTAAGTACGGAAAAAGGTTTCTCAATTTAATGTTTCGAATATTGATGTGGGCTCAATATTTCGCATTAAGCAACAATCGAATATATTTGAAAAACGAATTATTTGATAAAACTTTTTATTATACCGATCTGCTTTTAATTAATTATATATACTGTTTTTCAAAATAGAAAAGAGAATATGGATGTATAATTCTTCAAACAAATTTGTTAGGTTACGTTAATAGGTTTGACATCTTTAGAAGCTATAGTATTGCTTATCAGCGTCCATATCTAAATCACACCCCTTGATCGTCGTTGAAAAATTTGTTTCCTATTAAAAAGACCAAGTATCACTCAAATCGAATTTGGGAACCCTCATAAATACTTACAAACGTTCTTTCCTCGAGTGAAATCAAACCTATGACCCTTTTGAAATATAAAACGGGTAGAACAACACCGGGTCGTTGAAGGGTTCTGTTGACAAAACATTTTCCCTTTCCTTTGTTTCAAATTTTAGAAATTATTTGCTTATGCTCGCGACTTTACTCGTGTTAATGTAAACAATTTTTTTAAATAATACGCGTAGATATCTATATCCTTACTAATAAATAAAATTGAAGTGTCTGTTCGTAATTTCAAATTAACAGCTTTTAACTAAATGCATATGAAAATATATACGGTACTTACATCAAACACAGATTTCTTAAGATTTTTGTCTGTCAGTCTGTCTATCCGTCTGTTTGTTCCAACTTATCTTTAAAACAGCTGGACCGGTTTTGACGGGACTTAGCTAAAGGAGTAACTAGTAACATTTTTTTAAGAATTTGTTTTTTCGCAGACGAAGTTGCGGTTATCAGCTAATGTAAAATATAGCCTATGACCATCTAGAATAATGTAAATTTCAATGGTACCATAATTTCTGAAACTGGTTCGTGGTTCCGGAGTTTACTTCGCACATACAAAACCTCTCTATTTATAATATGTATATAAATTTAAATTATAAATTTGAAGAGAGAGAGAATTGAAAAAATATTTTTATGTTGGAATTTCTATTTATCGAGGATTCCATTTATCCAGATAACATTTCATTACATTATGCTACGGCCAACAGAAGCAGAGCATCAATTAAAAATTTGCCAAAACGAATAAAATTACTCCTTTTGAGAGTAAGTTTTGTTTAATATTTGTTAACTTATCTTTAGTCATTTTAAGGTTCTATGTTTTACTTATACATTCAATAAGTCCCATAAATTTCATACAATTCAGTTTAATATCTTACCATAAAAATTAAAAAAAAAAATGGTGTAAATCCAAGTTGAAATTCTGTATTTTGCTTTTGAATTCGATTTTTTTTAAGTTTTAGTCATTTCTATCTCTCATAATCGCGATAGTCTAACAAAAAATTAATCATTCAGACGTACATATCTGTATATATAGTAACAGTTCTCGACGTTTTCGGAAGCTTCTATCATTAATCTAAGAAACCACTCGACACATTGACACATATGAATCGCTTAATAAGCCTGACTTTACTCCGCATTAAGCGATAGAGAAAGCAAACATTTATTTTATACACAAAGAAAATCTGTCGCAATGTTCACACAATTTATTAAAATACCGCATATCTTATGTTGAAAGAATAAATTAGTAGTACATATTATATAGATAATGATAGAAGCTTCCGAAAACGTCGAGAACTGTTAATATATATTATATACTAGCTTTTGCCTGCGACTTCGTCCGCGTTTTCGTCGTTTTTCGAAAAAAAGTAGCGTATGTCCTTCCTCAGGGTTCAGTGATTTTGATGTGACAGACAGATTAACTATCGTAATTTAATAGGGAAATATAATATGTCAATCCACAATACTTGATTTCTATGATTTTTTTTTTATTTTATAGGTAATAATGTTAACTTTTTATAAATTAGTGATGAGTGAGAGTATTATAAACGTAAGAGTAAACAAATATAATCAGAATTCTCCGAACTGCTAACCTATCAGGAGTTACACATGTTATTGTGAGTCAACCATAAAAGATAGACATATGCTGTTGTGGGATATTTTTTAGGAAATTTTATGTAGAATATTTCCGTCATACACGATTTCTATGTAACTTTAACCATTAAGGCTGCATAGGCGACGGAAGCTTAAAAATTGGAGTAAAGTCTCCCGTTTTCCCTTTATTACTCTGCTCCTATTGATTGTAACGTGATGAAAAGTATACTATAACCTGCCCAGGAGCATGAAGAATAATTGTACTAAGTTTCGTTAAAATCCGTCCAGTAGTTTTTGTTTCTATAAGGAACATACATACAGACAGACAGACAGACAGACAGACAGACAGACAGACAGACAAAAATTTTACTGATTGCCTTTTTGGCATCAGTATCGATCACTAATCACCCCCTGATAGTCATTTTGAAAATATATTTCATGTACAGAATTGACCTCTCTACAGATTTATTATAAGTATAGAAGAAGATTATATAGAAGCTAATAAGCAATAATGTGTCAGCCCACAAAAAGTCAAATTCAGAGATATTCATGTATTGTAATACTGCATCGCCTATTTAACATTATTAATAAAATATCAAGAAATATAAACTTATTTACAGTATGGAAAAAAGTTTAAAATTTCGAATTTCAAGTGCATTCCATATTTTGAAATTTATATAATAATCTAAAATATTTGAAAAACACATTAAATATATCAATCTGCTTTTTATTCATTATACCTTTTATCAAAATAGAAAAGAAAAGATATATAGTCTTCAAACAAATTTGTTAAGAATCGGTTTGACATGTTTAGACGCCATTTTTTCAAAATGAAGTCAGTGTGGTTTGACACAGTATTGTTTATTAGCGTCCATATACATGCCTATATTTATACATACTTACAAACGTACCTCTTCACATCCACGTACACACGTGCGTACATACGCACGTGCACTCGTACACAATCACTCTCGTGCAAACACACAAAACCTCATTTACACCGTGCCCCTAAGCATATTACATTTTCCTTCCAACATTAATAATAATTAATTAAAATACATTATGTAAACGCGATGCCACGTGAATAATAATCACACTTAATATAATTAGCGTTTATTCAAATTTCTCGCGTCCTAATTACAAACGTAATTCTGATTCCGGAAGAAAATTTTATGTAAGATCTTTTTACTTCCTTGTACAAGAGAAAGATCGTAAAAAAATTTCGGTTTTCAGATTTCAAAAATAATACTCATTAAAATTGTATGTGAATTTATTTTGACTAGTAACAAGATGGATGCATAGCTTAATTAGCCATTCGTGACTTCGTTCCTAATTAAAGATAATTTTACGGACTTATCTATAATGTTTCTAAAAACGTATTCAATGTTGTTGCGTAAAAAGGCAACGAACATCGACCCATCCGCACAAATTTTCGCTTTTATTCTTATAAACTACGCAGTAGGATAAGCTATACTGCTTCATAAAGGACGACCATATAGATATGGACGCTGATAAGCAATAATGTGTCAACTCACACGGACTTCATTTTGAGAAAATGTCGTCTAAACATGTCAAACCTATTCTTACTTTATTTGTTTAATCAAATCAAATCAAAAAATACTTTATTCAAGTAGGCTCTCACGAGCACTTTTGAATCGTCAATACATGAAAAAACAAAAAAAAAAATTACATCAAATAATGAAGCTACCACCGGTTCGGAACGTAGATTCTACCGAGAAGAACCGGCAAGAAACTCGATAGTTACTCTTTTAAAATATTGTCAATACATCACAACACAGTTTATGATTACAAATTGATTATTTATCCTGTACGAAATTCAGCATATACTAAGCCCACGCATCTTTATCGTCAACGTAATCTTGTATAGAGTAATATGCTTTAGCTATTAGAGACTTTTTAACATATGATTTAAATCTATTTATGGAAAACTGCAAATATTTCTGGGGGATTTTATTATAAAAACGAATACCTTGTCCCAGAAAGGAAACATTTACTTTGTGAAGTCGAAAACAAGGTGTTATAAGTTTATCTTTCTTTCTCGTGTTAATATTATGTTTATCTCTATTTCTTTCAAAATAATGAATATTTTTATGAATGTATACTATATTGTTATAAATGTATTGTGACGCAACAGTAAGTATACCTACTTTACTAAAAATATCCCGAAGGGAGTCTCGTGCTCCTAGATTATAAATACCACGAACAGCTCTTTTTTGTAAGATAAATACAGTATTAATATCTGTAGCACTACCCCATAGCATCAATCCATAAGACATGATACTATGAAAATAACCAAAATATACTAATCGAGCTGTATCAACATCGGTTAGTTGACGAACTTTTCTAACCGCGTACGATGCGGAGCTGAGTCTCCCCGTAAGAGATAACAAATGGGAGCTCCACTGAAGTTTCATATCCAAAGTTATTCCTAAAAACACCGTTGTATCAGTAACATCAAGGATCTCATTATTTAATATTAAACTATAAGTTTGCTGTTTAACATTAGGCAAGGTAAATATTACACATTTCGTTTTCTTAGCATTTAAGACCAGATTATTAGATGTAAACCAATATTGTATCAGTGACAATGCATTGTTTACATCGTCATAATTAGTTTTATTTCTGTCAACTTTAAAAATAAGCGAAGTATCATCAGCAAACAATACAATGTCACAAATACTTTTAACATAAAACGGAAGATCATTGATGTATAATAAAAATAGAAAAGGACCCAGAATTGACCCCTGTGGAACACCCATCTTTAGGACAGATCCAGAAGACTTTATTCCATTTATAGTAACATGTTGAAGTCTCTGTGTCAAGTATGAAGCAATGAGATCAAGAGCTTTGCCTTTCACACCGTAATATTTAAGTTTATATAAAAGCGTTTCGTGCTCCACGCAGTCAAATGCCTTAGATAAATCACAGAATACACCAATAGCATTCTGTGATTTCTCCCACGCATCATATATGTGTTTGAGGAGTGCTATTCCTGCATCTGAAATCGAGCGACCTTTAGTGAAACCGTATTGTTCACCATGAAAAATATTGTTTACATTAAAATAAACAAGGAGTTGATTTAAAATTAGTTTTTCAAATATTTTACTTAGGGAAGGTAATATAGAAATAGGTCTATAATTACCAGGATCACATTTGCTTCCCTTTTTAAAAAGTGGTAAAACTTTACTACATTTTAATAAATCTGGAAATGAACCCGTGTTAAGACATTTGTTAAATATACAAGCTAAATAGGGAGCAATGTCTCGGATGATACTACTAATTACTTTAACCGAGATACCCCATAGATCATTTGTTTTCTTGATTTTTAGAGTATTAAATGTTTTTACAATATCTAGTGATGTAATTTGTTTAAAAGAGAATTCGATATCATATTTGGGTACATTATTTGCTAACAATGTAGAAGCTGTTAATGAAGTTTATATCCATTTTTCCTTTCCTTTTTTGTAAAAGGTATAATTTATTAAAAGTAGATTGATATATTTAATATATTATCGGATAAAAAGGTTTTCAAATATTTCAGATTATTCTATAAATTGCAAAATATGGAACGCACTTGAAATACGAAATAATTATTAAGACACTTTTTTCCGTATTTATTTAGTTTATATTGCTTGATTTTTTTTTAATAATGTTGAATAGGTAATGCAGTATCAAATTACATCAATATCTCCGAATTTTACTTTTTGTGGGTTAACACATTATTGTTAACACTTATCAGCATCCATATATGGTCTTCAATTTTTAATTGACAGTGAATATGGCCGAGGCTAGCGCATATATTGAGATTATCAACGCGTGATTAAGCTACAATCAACCGTTAAAATATTTTAGACGCAGCATTTGAAAAACTAAACGATACTTGCCCCTCTACGTCCACCTGATAAAAGCATTTCGTGCGATTCATAAACAGTTTGTTTATAAGTATAATTTATTCATTAATAATTTTCACTATTAGTGTACAAAAAATTGTATTAATTTCAAACGTTCTTTGAAATAATAAATCATTACATCCATTATCGACTGTAACAAAAAAAAATTTCGAACGAGCACAAAAAATAATTCATAATAAAAATGACCTGTATTTATCCGCGAAGAACGGTTCATTAAAAGCTCTAGCTAAATAAATTAAAACGAGCTTCGAGCGAAAAGTAAGTTTTCACTTTTTTTTTTCGCTTCATAAAAAGTCGACCATCGACGCTTCGTGTTGCAGATTGTATCTAGGTCGACATTTTAATAAAATTGTTTTCCTGTTATCGGATATTCTTTTGAAAAAAAAATTGATGAATTTTTCATTCTTATACGGTGTTGTAACGATACTAGTTACGATCATATGTAGTGTGAGTGTGTATGTTTTATGAGTGTTATATTAAATCTTAATTGGTGATGTTCATCGTTACTAAGAGGCGTAGTAGTAAGTTGTCTATTACTTAGAAAATTAACGAACTATTAAGCAACGCAATAAGAATTAGTACCCGTAAAGTTGGAATAGTTTTCCAGATTCGCGATTAAACAAACAATAAATTTATACTCGTACATAAAGATATATGGACGCTGATATGCAAAACTGTGTCAAGCCACACCGACTTCATTTTGAAAAAAAGATGTCAATCCTATTCTTAACAAATATGTTTGAACAAGTAAATATCCACCTTTTCTTTTGTTTTTTGATAAAAAGTATGATGAATTAAAAGCAGATCGATATATTTAATATATTATCTAAGAAAAAGTTTTTCAAATATATAAGATTATTGTATAAATTGCAAAATATGGAGCGCACTTGAAATTCGAAACAATTAATTAGGCAACTTTTTCTGTACTTTTTTAGTTTATATAACCTTACATTTTTTGAATAATGTTAAATAGGTAACGCAGTGTCAAAATACATCAATATCTCAGAATTTGACTTTTTGTGGGTTGACACATTATTGCTTATCAGCATCCATATACATAAACATTTACATAAAGATATACATGTAAACGTAAATATTAGATATCTTATTTCATTGATTCCAGATATGTGTAAGTGTAAAGGATTTTGTATGAAAACGTACACGTGTAGAAAAGGGTACAAATGTGTGTAAACGTACGTGGTTTCGTACCAGGTTTACACGTCGTGTTTGACATCGGTGTGTAATGTTTGATTTATATTTGAATAGGTACAAGTCTAACACACCTATGTGTATAACTGCTATGTATATTATTATTCAAATATTTACTATTTAAATACACTGGTACGTTGTGACCTCAGATTTGGTTTGTACGTACTTGTATATGTAACTTCAACATAGTGAATTCTGAACTGAGTTTGATAATAGTGTTACCACAAAATAGTTAATTTATAACATTTTTAACCGATTTTATTAAAAAGTCAATGTCAAGTCATTATCAAGACGAGTAAATTGCTGTGTTTGTGACAGACAGATCAGTGCAGTGATTACAGTATGAAGCGCTAACGGTCGTCCGTATATGAGGTGGCTCGTTCAGGACCGTACAACACTCTTATAAAATATCGGCATTATAGCTCATGTAGCAGCATCTCATACGGTGAGTGAGAGGGGTAGTATACCCCCAAAGGAATAAGATATGGGATGGAAGTTCGTATAAAACTTTGTCAATTTTACAGATCGGGCTGAAACTTTGCATGCATACAGCTACTATGGCATAGGTATCGCCTAAGAAGCGATTTTGATAAATTCCAATGAATTGTACAAAATATAGTCAAATAAATAGGAAAAAATCTTGCCATCTGCGCGCTATTCTGGCGTGCGCTGCAAAAACCGTTAGAGTTACACCTATGTCATGTACGGTGAAAATGTTTATCTTAAATTCCTACAAAAATGCCGTGACATCTATATTTTATGTGTAAGCCATTATCGTCAAAACCAATCCTGCGCAGGCGAAGACGCGAGCAGCTAGTATATCAATCTCTCAGAATTTGTCTTTTTGTAGGTTGACACATTATTGCTTATCAGCGTCCAAGTATATTTATAAAGTATCATTGGTAAATACAGATATACAGATAGATAGATATTTTATCTCCATTCAGAATGAAGAGAGACGTCCAAATAAAAATCATGTGTTTGTCGTTTACCGTCAAAGGGATTATCCCGAACGATATCCGCTGTTTGATCCGAGTCTGGAGGATATTATATTTAAAGAATAGAGTTTGTCAATATTTGATATAAAATACTCGTATAAAAGACTTTTGCACAGATGTGTGAATGTGTAGTTCGATTTTATTTTTATTGATATGTAGGCATAGTATATGGATGCTGATAAGCAATAATGTGTCAACCCATAAAAAGTGAAATTCGGAGATATTGATGTATCTGATACTACATCAGCTATTTCACAATATTCAAAAAAATTGTAGTCATTAAAATTAAATAAGTACGGAAAAAAGTTTCTTAATTAATTGCTTCGAATTTTAAGTCCAATTTTTTCAATTAATACAATAATCTCAAATATATGAATAACTTTTTATTAGATAATATATTAAATGTATCAGTCTGATTTAAATTCATTATACCTTTTATGAAAAAAATAAATTAAAAGATGGATATATACTTCTTCAAACATATTTGTTAAGAAAAGGTTTGACATCTTTAGCCGCCATCTTCTCAAAATAAAGTCCGCGTGGCTTGACACAGTATTGCTTGTCAGCGTCCATATATGAATGCTGATTAACAATACCGTGTATACTTTCATGTGCATTTAGTTAAAAGCTGTTAATTTGACGTTACATAAAGACACTTTAATTTTATTTATCTGTATAATTAATAATAGACATTACAGTTATTGGTAATTTCCAGTGCCATTCGTCCCTAGATAATCCTTGTCTGTAAGCCTTTAAGTACCCAATTAACAGTTTAGTGTTAAAACTACCAAAACACCCTAAAACAAATCATTTTGTAAACCCTCAAGCCTGACCCTCGCCGCCTTTCGTTACATCCCCTTTCCTATAATTTCATTCCTTTTTAAGATAGCAATGTGCAGGATGCAGGCCCATTTTTAACTATCTGTTTTATTAATTTTTTTATGTTTTTAAATTTTGTTAGGAATTTATACTAAAACAAAACAGTATTACTTACTCTTTAAACTTTATAATTCCAACATAAGTTAATAATTTTACACGTTCTTGTATATCTTTTAATAATTTAGCACTTTTTCATAAATCGACAACTAGCCACGGATCACTTTTTCTATAACTTTTATTACTTCGCGAAAAGTATTAAAATACTTTTCTTCCCGCCCTTTTCTCATTTTTTTTATCTTTTTTCTTTCCGTAGAGGGAAAAGGCAAAGGTATTACACCGTACAGCCAAGTTTTTTGTAATTTTTATTTATATTCAATTAAATTGTAAGGCATAAAGCCATGTATTCCGTTTAAATTAAAGTAAAAAACATTCAAGTTTAGTAAAATTCTTTCAAATCCAGGTATAGTTTAAATGCGCCCTTTTCTCGGATCCATGACATGGAATCGATGTTTTTTTAATCTATTTTTTTAATGAAGCAAAGAACTATATCCAAACTGACATATAATAGTTTAATTAAAGAGTACATATTAATAGTACAAAATTAATATGTTGATGATAAATTTATTTGTGTTAGTTTTCTCTCGTATCTAATATACATGTAATTAATTCAAGAAATCAAAACTGACTGCGTAACAAGACTATCTACAGTCAGAAGTACCATATCAATATCAGTTCTCTCTAAATTCCTATAAGTGAGAATGGTTACTAATCAACTTTTAATCGTTAAAAGATGTCCGTTTTTATAATAAAATACCACAGAAATGTGTGCAGTTTTCAATGAATAAGTTTTAATTGTATATTAAAAAGTCTTTTATTGCTAAAGCATATTATTCTGCACAAGATTATATATATATAATAATAATGCAGGGATTTAGGATTTCATACAGGGTGTTTAATATGCTTTGTAATTTTTAAATGTATGTACTTATTAACACCGGTACCGGTAGTAGCTTTTCCTTAATTTAAGTACTTTTTATTTGTTTTGACCATTCAAAAGTGCTTTTAAAAGCCTACTTGAATATAGTATATTTGTTTTTTATAAACCTTACATATCTATATTTACCAAAGATTTACCAAATTTCGCCTAGCGGTCGGAATTCGATCGTGGTTCATTATAATATATCAGATAATCTATTCCCAACTTGACCAAAGATATAAACAAAAGAATATATGCGCGTCAGATACATGGAAGTGTGTGTAATGTTTTTTATTGATTTAATATATTTTTTCTGCATAAAAAAAATATTCGCCAGCTGCACTCTTTTTCTGTACAAACTATAAGTGAGCGAAATTTCATATAGGTGTATAATATTTTTATTTCACGTTTTAATCTACATATATATAATTATTTATTCTGAATGATTCATCAACGCAGAACCTAAATCGCTGGAGCTACGAATTTAAAATTTTGCCAGTAGGTACTCTTAGGTTGTAAGCATCCACTAAGAAAGGGTTTTTTGATTATTAACCCCTAAGTGGGTGAAAAGGGGAACAACGTTTGTATGGAAAATCCTATTCCGTGGTCGTATTAACTTATAACTTAATACTTCTGGGTAATAGTAATGAAATGTTAAAAAGAAAACGGGATACTATTATTCTATACTGGGGTGCAAGGGGGTAGTGAAGTTTGTATGGAGAAAATATATTTTTTTGGCCAATTATCCTTAAATTCAGCACAAACATTATTTAAAGAGAATAACTAAATATATGTATCCCAGAATTTCAAATCATCCCTTATAATCACCGTAGGGGGTATTAAATCCTGGAACGGTAACAATTTCGTTGGTAGATTTATTTAGCTGAAATGTCAAAATATACGCGGACGAAGCCGCGAGCGACTACTAGTATATCTATAAACATCATTAATTATTATTCGACAGTCGCATTAACAAATAAATCATCACACTTTATAACAATGTCGTCATACATCGATCAATCACCGCATCGCTTATAATCTATGCAATAATTACTTGTTGTTATTAATCCAATTACAACCCGAATCAATCGAGAGGTAATCCAGAGTCGAATCCACCGTAATGTGGTACACTTGATTACTGATAGTAATTATGATGACACATCAGGCGAGAATTACATTTGTTTTATTCTATAAGACAGACGCGTTGGCGCAATGGTCACTGCAGCTGACTAAAGCGCTAACGGTCGCGGGTTCGATCCCCGCTCACGGCAAACGTGTGTATTGGCCATACAGATGTTTGTCGTGGTCTGGGTGTTTGTGTTAGTGCTGTGAGTGTTTCCGAATCCCCGACATAAGATCTAATGGGGGCCGTTGAGTGTGATGCGTTATTTATTTATTCTCGTACGTGATATGAGACAACTCTGTAACCTGGTGACAGTTGATTCAAAATTAAAAAGTAAAGTAAAAGTAACAGCCTGTCAATATCCCACTGCTGCTCCTATTAAGGAGACGGTTTAGAGTTTAATCCACCACACTGCTCCACTGCGGGTTGGCGGATATACATGTGTCAGAATTTCTCCTGACACATGCAGGTTTCCTCACGATGTTTTTCTTCACCGCCGAGCTCGAGATGAATTAAACACAAATTTAGCACTTGAAAAATCAGCGGTGCTAGCCGGGGTTTGAACCCACGATCATCGGTAAAGATCGACGTGTTCTAACCGCTAGGCCATCTCGGCTCAACTAACAATAAAAAAATAAAAAACACAAAACAATTAAAAAATTAAAAAACACAAAACCTTCAATCGCGATGACGGATTTAAATTGTCGGCCGATTGGAACTCGGTGATATGTATTAACAAAAGTAAAGTACCTCGAACAACGTTCGAACCGATTGTGTTAAAGTAGTGTGCTCTCAGCATTATAATAACGGTAAAGACAATGTTAATATTGTGAGGGTAGGCGAGGAAAACTCGCGCACTCGCCGCCGGAGGGCGCGACACCAGTCAGCTCGTGACCATGACGAATGCAACTTTGTCGAAACGTCGGGCTATAAAAAGGTACCATTACTACCATTAGTTATCGCGATAAGACTTACCAACATATATCTAAGTAACCTCACGAAAGTTTTGAGTCTGTCCAAAATTTGTTAAGTGTGATGGTTTTATTTATTACTAGCTATGCCCTGCGGTTTTAGCCACGTTAATTTAAGGAAATATTATATTTATTGAATGTTTACCTTCCCTATTTGAATTGGGTATTGTTCATTATTTAATATTTATTTTATTTATTTATTAATTAAAACATTTTTTAAATAAAAAAGCCTTTGTTACTCCTTATAATATTAGCTATCTGTGAGTCAAAGTCCCGTCACAATTAGTTCACCCCTTTCTGAGATTAGCCGCAACAAACAGACAGAGAGACAGACAGAAAAAATTTTAAAAAGTTGTATTTTGGTGTAGGTCCCGTGTATACTTTCATATGTATTCCGTTAAACGCTGTTAATTTAAAATTACAGACACTTAAATTTTATTTATTTGTATAGATATATATTATAGACTATCTGTGTTCACTTCATTTACTACTACTATTTTGCTAGCCATTTTCGACTACAGTGACTTCAACTTTGTTAAATAAAACTTAGAGCTTTAGGTGTTTTGACCTCATATGACTAATGTACCCTATACTAGCGCTAAGCGTGTACACGAGTAGCGCAAATCAAGGTACCGCCGACAAAGTTATAAACAATAAAAAAATGCTTGGCGTGTATTATTCTATCAGCCCAACCATAGTGGAACAGCGTGGATTACGCTCTAAGCCTTCTCCTTAAGAGAAAGCCTTTGCCCAGCAGTGGGTTATTAACAGGCTTTTACTTAACTAACTTTTCCTCGCAGTTCCTCAGTTTATAATTATATTACAATAAATACAGTTAATCTGTTATGAATCATCTCTTTTTATATGTACGAATAAATAATGTAATACTACACTAAAAACTAATTTCATTAATTCAAAAACAGGAACTACTAAATGTCGTGGTCATAGCAAATACATCAATTAACAAAATTATGTTTGAATTAACTTTTAACAAAAACCGGGTTCGGTTCTGAGCTCGTTTAAAATAATTACACTAACTATGCAGCCTTTGTGTAGCCTTTTCAATAGTTGAATTATCTAAACTAATGTTGGTAAATGAGGGTATGTTTTTTTTGTTTACGCGTCCACACCGCTCTGACGACGGCTCTGGTGTAGTGGTGCTGAATGTTCTTCTAACGCCGACGGTTGCGGGTTCGATCCCCTCTCGGGGTAGATATATATTTGTATAAGTATTTGTTTCTAGGTATGGGTGTTTATCCTTGTGGGTATCCCCACCGTGCCTCGGTGTGCACGTGAAGCCGTCGGTCCCGGTCGTTATCACAATCACCTGATAATGATCGTCACTATTCGTAGGGAAATTATTCTAGCCAAAAGGTTACTGGTTTGCCTTCACGGGTTGCAAAAGTCAGATGGCAAACGCTCTGTGCAATCAGTAACTTGACAATATCTGGACTAGAATAGAAAGCAGACCCTGGTATAACCAGAAAAATGCTAGGTAGAGACCGCCCCTACTCAATCGATGATCGGCTTTAGACCACATTTCGGTAACCTTGACAACGTAGTCAGGGTTACAGAAATGGGGATATGGTTTCTTTATGTAGAAAAAAAAATGTTGTAGAGTAAAAATCCTACGTTTATATTGCATTTTAAAATTTTATTTTAATGTTGCTATGTACATTATACATGCAATATAATATAATACTTTTTTTTTGACAAATAAAAATCACGCAAGCGTAGCCATATATAGAGTACTAGGTGGTGCTCGCGACTTCGTCTGCGATGTCTGTGATGTCTACGTCATAGCAGTTTTATGCTCGCCAAGTCTCAGTGCGATCGTCTTAAAATAGACAAAGTTTCATACAAACTTTCATCCCCTATTCTATACCTATGGGGGAAATATCAATCAAAATCCTTTTTAGCGGATGCTTACGTCATAACATCAACCTGCATATCAAATTTCAGCCCGATCCGTCCAGTGGTTTGGGCTGTGCGATGATAGATCATGTTGATCACATCTATGTCAGTCAGTCACCTTAGAGTTATATATGGATGCTGATAAGCAATAATGTGTCAACCCACAAAAAGTGAAATTTGGAGATATTGATGTATTTTGATACAACGTCACCTATTTAACATTATTAAAAAAAATTCAAGTAATCTAAACTAAATAAGTATGAAAAATAGTTTCTTAACTCAATGATTCGAATTTCAGGTGCGTTCCGTATTTTGCAATTTATAAAATAATTTCAAACATTAGAAAACTTATGACTAGATAACATATTAAATAAATCTATCTGATTTTGATTCATTATACATTTTAGCAAAATAGAAAAGGAAAGATGAATATATACGTCTTCAAACTAATTTATTAAGAATCGGTTTGACATCTTTAGACGCCATTTTCTCAAAACGAAGTGCATGTGGCTTGACGGAGTATTGCTTATCAGCGTCCATATATTTATATAGTTAATAAGTATACACATAGTAAAACAACTAGACTAATAAATATTTATACCAAAGCTGTTAAATTACACAAGTTGTAACACATTCGCTCGGTAATACCCAGATAATATTGAATTACTCCGGTAATAATGAAGCGAAATCCCGACACTGCCCGAGGGAGTTTAGTTGTGCCATCTACTGTGTACCGACGGCATATTAGCATTAAATTGTTACTAGCTGATCTGAATATCTAAAATGATCTATGCAAATGAATAAAATTGAAGTGTCTCTTTGTAATTTTATGTTATCATCTTTGAACTGAACGCATATGAAAGTATATACGGTACTTACAATAAACACTATTTTTTAAATTCTTTTCTGTCTATTTGACTGTATGTCTGGTGGTTTTGGTAGGAATCTCGATTTTGACGTGACTTTACATAAATGGCTAAAGTTAGAATGAGTAACTTAGACTTTTTTATTTATTTTAATTAAAAAATAAAGGAATTAAAATTACGAGAAAAGAAAATTGCAACCAATAAAATAGTGAACAATATCCGATTCCCGTAGGGGAGGTAATCATTAGACAAATATTTCCTTTTTCCTGCTTAATATGGCATTTCCATACACAATTTGAGAGAGACTTTTGCGTTCATAACATTAGTAGTAACATATAGATATCATAACTGTTCATACAATGTGAATACTATTAAGCAAAGTTCACACGATCACAAATAGTCACGGATCATTAGTACGTCTAAATGAAAGGCATATTACACATTAATCTAAAGATATATTCTCGGGGTCGGATTAGTGAGCTTCATGAAGTCAGGATTTCGTCGGCTCCGAGCAATTATACCTCATTTGGCTGTCTGATCGTTGGGCGTCGTTAATTCTATATTTGGATAAAGCAAATAGTGATGGGAAATAACATATTCATTATATCGATATCGATAATGTATTAATTAAAATATTAATAAAGACGCGAAAACTAGGAAATGTTTTTATCAAGAACTTATAAAAAAATGGAATAAATTTAAAGCAAAATCGATAAATTAGTCATTTGTGCAAATATTGTCTGCACAAATGCTTAACGCAAAAGAAAATCAAAGTAACGTCATTTCATAGCTTGTTATTGTTCATTTACTTAATCGACAAAAAATATCGATATTTAGTTTCCAATCCCTATAACAGAAAACCTTAACTTCTCCACTATCGTCGCTACCGTCATAGAACTATTTTATTCTTTAGCTTTTATTACAGTGCGTTAAACTTTAACTTTCAAGAGATGATAAATTAGGAATACTCGATTAAACTTATATTTAATCTATTGGAAAAGTTTCGAAGGATATTTTATCTTGGATAGTAAAATCTGTCTATCAAGATCGATTATCTATTTATAGTTTCTACGATAGGTTGAGGAACCTGCAAATCCAATTACTGGTTACTACCAGTTACTATAAGTAAGGTTACTTGTAATAGTTTTTTTATAAGCTATTATAATACATGATAATGCTAATACATGATATTAAGTGATCACCACTACCCATGGACGATTGCAGCAACAGTGCAATTACTAACGCGAACTTAAAAAGGAATAACGAATGATAAAGAATAGCAAGTAAAGAAAGTAATTAGGGTATGTAGGTAGGTAGGGTAATTAGGTTTACATTTGCCACTTAATAAGTTTAAAGCTTACATTAAAAAATCTTTAATAAATAAAGCATATTATACCATACAAGAATATTTTGACGACAAAGAGGCGTGGATCTAATGTGCGTTGATGTTCTTACATGTTAAAAAAAATGTTATAAAAATATATAATGTATGAATGATTTTTAAAAGAGTACCTATCGAGTTTCTTGCCGGTTTTTCTCGGTAGTGACTACATTCCGAACCGATGGTAGCTTAAAAAAAATCTATAACCAATGGACCTGTAACTTGACGATTCAAAAGTGCTGTAAATAGCCTATTTGAATAAAGTATATTTGGAATTTGAATTTAATAAACGTATCTATATAGTAGTTAAGAAGCTATTTCACGTCGATTTTCTATGAGAGAAAGGAACTGCCCGGCCGAGCTAGCCCATATACGAGCTGTAGTCGGTACACTACAGGCTCTACCTCAATTTACCAGTACTGGTAGTGTTCACGAGGAATATTAATGCTAAGAGAAACAATTTGATGCTGATAAGCAATAATATATCAACCCACTAAAAGTGAAATTCGGAGATATTGATGTATTTTCATACTGCGCCACCAATTTAACAATATTCCAAAAAAAATTAAAGTCATCTAAACTAAATATGTACGGAAAAATGTTTCTTCATTTAATGTTTCGAATTTCAAGTGCGTTCCATCCTATGCAATTTATACAATTATCTCAAAAATTTGAAAAACTTTTTATTAGATAATTTATTAAATATATCATCTGCTTTTAATTAATTACCTTTTGTCAAAAAATAATAAAAATGTATAAATACTTATTCAAACAAATTTATTAAGAATAGGTTTGACACCTTTAGAAGCCATTTTCTCAAAATGAAGTCTATGTGTCTTGACATAGTATTGCTTATCAGCGTCCAATCATCCCTATTGCTGTTCCTCTATAAAAAGCGAGCTTACATACAAAAGCATTACAACTGTGTTTTGTGCACGACGATTGTTAGTAATTAAAACCAAACGCGACATAGCTGCTTAGATAATACGTTGCAAAAAGCACTTAGCGCCAGTTAATCTTCTAAATTCGCCTGTTTTCATCAATAGATGTCGTTAGTTACCATAGAGTAACTTTACTCTCATGTCAACTACCTATTAATACCAATAATCTATTATTCTTTACTTGTGTCATTTGGTAACAATACTTGTAACGATAATCACGAATTTTTGAACATTATTAGTCATTATATTTTTTTATTATAAAAAATGCTTCAGTTCAATCACTTTATCGATATTTTAAAAATGTTGTATCATTAAAATATATATTTAAATTATATAAACATTTTGAATTACTGGCTGTCCCTTACGGTTTCACTCGCGTTAATGGTTACTGCTTTGCTCCTATGAGTTTTAGCATGATAGCCTATAGCTTTCAATAAATAAACTAACAAAAAAAGATTTTTTCAATTTGAACCAGTAGTTCCTGAAATTAACGCGTTCAAACAAACAAAATCTTTAGCTTCATAATATTAGTATAGATGGTAAATACGCTTTCTTCTTAGGTAAACCTAAACTTACACCTACAGAGCAAAAATTAATAAAAAACAGGAAATTTCAAACCATATACCCACATACTCCGATAAGTACAGTACTCCAATAAAGTCATAATTATTCAATCCACAATGTATGGTTGTCATAAATTTGCAATTTGTAATCAAAATTTTAATAACCGTCATAAAAACATCGACTTTCATTACACTAAAGAATTATCGACAACAAAAATTTCAGCAAATTTATCGAGTAGCGTCGGTAAAGGGACGTCAGAAAATATGACCAATAAAATGTTATCAGGCTTAACAGTTAAAACGGCCTGTAAACTGCTGCTTCGGCGCGCCGTTCATCATTTACGACTTATCGATATTTTCAATGCGCATCCCTAAATTTGAAATATTACTTTGGGTTCGAAATATTAAATTCGAGTGTAATTGTTTTTTGAAACCTTTAATAATTTGAAATTTCTTTTAACAAAAATTTTCGTTCATTATGCCGAAATTCGCAGTTTATTTTGGCATAATGATCAACGCATTTTTTTTTTATTATGTTGCGCCCAGACTATATAACAAAACAATTTATTAGCGCCGATATATTATACCCGCTTATAACATGTCATGTTTTATTAATAAAAAGCAAAATTATTACTTTCACTTGGATGACATAGTCATTTTTTAAATAAATTAATTTTAGAAACGAAGCAAATATATTAATAAACAAAAAATTTATATTACAATTTTTGAAAATCGGTGCCAATTCAAACATTTGAAGTCAGGGCCAAGTAATTTTTTTTTTTGTGGTATTTACTTGCACTGAAGTCGATAGATAAGTTTTTATTTTTTCATTACCGTTTACAATATACTGCTTTTCCCAATGCAGGGTTGTTAATTGTTGAGGAGTTCTTTTAGTGTTTTACCATTAGCTTTAGCTTATCCTTTCATTATGGCAACCATAAATTTATTAGCAATCATGTTGAAGTAATCGAATTGCAACCAGTGAAATCCAAACTGTTGAGTAATTCCAGTAGTCATTTGTGATCTTTAGTTCCACAGCTTTTTAAGAGCTAATACACGAGTTACTGTAAAAAATACCTAAATCGGTATAGTTGTGCTTATAATATTCGAAGAATTCCCTCGATTTCTTCAGGATATAAAAAATACACTACGAATGGAGAACCTCCTTTTTTTAAGTCATTTGAAAAAAATAGTCACTATTTATAGTATGTTACAATGTTAAACAAAGAAAACGTTTTATATTTTAAAAGTATTATAAACATTTTAGTGAATCTGGACGCATCATAAATAAAGGAAAAATAAAACAAAGAGAAAACACACTTAGTTCGAATTGCCTGCTCGGAGAATCACCGATTAAAACAATTTACTGTTCAGAGACAATGTAAGTACAAATATTATAAATCCTTTACCGTTAATTATCGATACTGTACAATCAATTGTAATGTATAGCTTTGACCTAGATGTTCCTACTTCAACTATTAGTTGGACGCTGATAAGCAATACTATGTCAAGGAACACGGACTTGAGAAAATAGCGTCTAAAGACGTCAAACCGATTCTTAATAAATTTGTTTGAAGACGTATATATTCATCTTTTCTTTTCTGTTTTTATAAAATGTATTATGAATCAAAAGCAGATAGATTTATTTAATATGTTAATATGAAATTATTTTATAAATTGCAAAATATGGAACGCACCTGAAATTCGAAGCATTGAGTTAAGAAACTTTTCTTCATACTTATTTAGTTTAGATGACTTGAAATTTTTTTGAATAATGTTAAATAGGTGACGTAGTATCAAAATACATCAATATCTCCAAATTTCTTGACTTTTTGTGGGTTGACACATTATTGCTTATCAGCATCCAGTTAAGGAAGTTTATGAAGCAAGCAGGCAAGCCTTAATCGCAAGTTCGTTAGTTTAGACTGTGATTATGTTATGATTTTTTGTTACGTTTATAATTGGACGTTGATAAGCATTACTATGTCAAAATTAGTATACTGAAAAGCTTTTTCTAATAATAAGTTTCTCAAATGTTTGAAATTATTGTATATTGCAAAACTACTTCAATATTCGAAACATTAAATCAAGAAACTTTTTTTTCGTACTTATTTACTTTTAATTACTATTTTTTTAATAATGTTTAATACGTGTCGCATTGGCAGAATAGATCAATATATCCAAATTCGACTTATTGTGGGTTACACACTAATGGGTTGACACAATAAGCAATAATTTGCTTAACAGCATCCAATTGTCAGGACAAACTTATGTGAAAGAATGATTGACAATTGTACAATATGATGAAAAATATCGATTAAAAATTCTTCTTAAGGTTCCACTCCTATCGGAGGTTGAACAACATCATGGCTATTTTCACTTTCGAAGCCGCTGCTCGAAACAGTGTGGTGGTACTGCAGCCAAACCAGTCCCGCAGATTTTTCAGCCAAGAATGGCGCCTCCGCCCAACTCCACGTTTACCGGCGATTTTTCCCTGGATTACTAGTTGGAGTATTTTGTACTTTTTATTTCTCATGATGTGACGATTAAAAATATTTATGTAAAATTAATAAGTTTTAATTTCATTAGTATTCGTATCTTTAGGTCTGTCTCTTGATTAGTCTTGTCTTTGTCTAAACGGATATACCCAAGGTCTGCCCCATCTTGGAAACTGCTGAAACTATATAGGATTTTAGAAGATATGTAGATGACTTTTAGTAACTTCCTTTATCTCCGAAATATTCAGGATTTAATAAAAAAACTATAAATTATATATAGAAGTCGCTGAACTGATTTTAGTAGTAACGGGTAAACGCGGTGACATTGTTGTGAGTCACGTGGACAGAGTCGTGTTGGATAGTGGGGTACTGTGTCATGCACACCTGCGTTTGAGTAACCGACCGATCTACACATCCAAGGCGAACTGTCGGTTTACCAACCTAGTATTTATACCTTTAGCCAGTTAGGTTTGTATCAATAAAATCGTTATGGACCCCGTACCACCAAACGTAGACGCAGACACTACTATCGCTCAACCATCGCTGTCGTTGTCATATATTTTTTTAATTAACAAGTCTGATTGAAAGCAAGCAGAGGAGTTTTAAAATAAATTTAAATTAATATTAGTTAAAATGTTAAACAACAAAATAATTATAAATATATAAGCGCATGTAAAACATAAAATTATAAACATTATATTTCAAAAATTCATGATAAGTTTCCAAAAAAACCTCCACGACAGATTAATTCTAAGCATTCGAATGCGCTTGTTAAAGCTACTTAAAAATATACATTTTAAATTAAATTTTAATCAACAGTTCTCGTGTTCTCCTTCCCGAGTTTCAGGATTATGTTAATTACTTTCTTCGTATATTTTTTAACAAAAAAGTATATGAAAACATGGTGACAAGACATTTATAAATATCTACAAAGTGTCAAAACGTTAGCAGAATCGATATTTGAAAGTGAAAATCGAATTAACTTTTTTTTTATTTAAAAAATAAACTTTTTTTAATTGAAACGTTGCATCTTGTTAGCTCGTACAGTACAGAGGCATCGTTTATAAAAATAATTTTAAAAAATATTAATTCAATTTTTTTTTTACGTTTACATCGGACTCTGGCAATGCCGGTAAAGTTTTCAACACAAGCCTATTTGACAACCTGTATACGTATGTATATTATACAGAGGTAAAATATGTTTGCATGTAGAGTAGTATGTAGAAATCTTTAAAACTATTGTTTAATTTGAAATTTGTAGGCTATATTACATCACGCTACGACTCATAGCAGCATAGCAGTAACCGTAAGCGCGAGTGAAACCATTAGGAGCAACAAGTGTATAAAATTTGTTAAACTCAAACTCAAAATATACTTTATTCAAATAGGCCTTTACAAGCTCTTTTGAATCAATTTACAAATTTGTGATGTCAGTTCTACGTGAAGCTACCACCGGCTCGGAGTGTGGACTCTACTGAGAAGAGCCGGCAAGAAATTCAGTAGTTACTCTTTTAAAAATATTTTTGTACAATATTGTTTGGTACAATTAGCTACAGTTATCCTGCGAGAATATCAACGACCTATTATTCCACGCGGTTTTATCATTAATGTAGTCATATACTGAATAGTATGCTTTCTCTATTAATGATTTTTTTATGTAAACTTTAAATTGATGAAGTGGCAAATTTAATATTGTTTCCAGGATTTTATTATAGAAGCGTATACTTTGTCCCATAAAAGACATATTAACTTTGCGCAGTCTGAAACTAGGAATTTTTAGCTTATCTTTACTTCGCGTGTGTATGCAATATTTGTCACTGTTCCTTTAAGAAGACTTTGTAGACACAAAGAAATTAGCTATACGCCTTTGTTTAGGCCTCTTCGCCTTTTAACACTAGTGTATTTGGACGCTGATAATGATGCTGCAATACTATGTCAAGCCACACGGACTTTATTTTAAGAAAATGGCGTCTAACGATATCAAATCTATTCTTACGAAATTTGTTTGGACGAGTATATAACCATCTTTTCTTTTCTATTTTGATAAATATATATTAAATTAAAACAGACTGGTATAATTAAAAGTTATATTTAATAATAAGATTTTCAAATATATGAAATTAATGTATAAATTGCATAATATTGAACGCACTTGAAATTCGATACATTAAATGAAGAAACATTTTTTTTTGACTAATGTTTTTTGACCCATTAAAAGAACACATTAATATTAATTCGGAGATATCTCCGAATTTGACTTTTTGTGGATTGATACACTATTGCTGATCAGCAACCCTTTCATCCCTTACCTCAAATTGTAACGGATCGTAATTTATACAGCTGGTTTATAAGCAAATAACTCTGTTATATAAATTAGTGAACTAAAATGTTTGTATTCATAATTACTTGATGAGTTTCGTATAATTTATATTTGAATTGCTTTGTAATCTATTTAATGAGGCCTTCGAATTATTGAAATAGTAGACGTCAAATGCGACTAAGGACGTTTATTGATAGGTAATTGACATACCTAGTTGCTATCACAAGCAAATACTAGGCTAATTTTTAAACCAATTAAAAAAAAAGGTGTTTTATATTTGGCCCGGATGTATATAGGCTTATATGACCGCAATTTTTTTTAAAAACTACTGACCAGATTTGGATGTTTTCGCTATTTATATGCATATTTTTCAAGGAAGACTTCAGTATTTAACATATTAGGGTGTGAATTTTCCTAGATACACAAAAAAACTATTCAATAAATAATAGCAGATGACCCCCGATCCATTTTATATTCATTGATCTTCTTTTTATTTGAGGTCCCATTGAATTTTCACCAAAATCGGTTAACTAGTCTGGTTTTAAAACCCGAAATAAATAAAATAAATATGTCATTTAAGGAAACTAAAATGCTTACTTTTGAAGTCTTTTTTTCCTATTTGTAAAAACTCATGCTATTATTGGTATAATAATAAAATTATTAAGATGAATGATACAATAATAATAATGAAACGTTCTGAACAATATTCTACATTCTCTCACAACGCTCCACTTAATTTTCCAAATCATATTCTCTTTATACGTTCATGTTATTCATATAGAACGATAAATTTGAATACGAAGGCCTTTACTCGATTGCTTGATACTGACTTTACCTCGAGATTTCACGCGCGATAAAACGACGATTATAACCTTAGGACTAATTATCGAAAACCACTGCTACCAATTTAATAATTAACGGAGTTGGGGGTGTTTTTTAATTGAAGATTTAAAAAAAAAAACACGGCATTACTTTGGACTGTTTTAACGAGTTCCAACTCAATACTTCTGTTGTAAGTTTGTGAGAAGTTATAGGTAAATCCTATTGAGTCAGAATAATATACAGCACCAGTATAAAGTTACATAAATAATTACATGATTCATATTTAATATAACGGGTTTTATCGCGATAACAAATGGTAGAAATACCTTTTTATTGGCCGACGTTTCGACAAAGTTGCAATTGTCGTGGTCACGAGCTGACTGGTATACCGCGCGCCCTCCGGCAGCGAATACGCGAGTTTTCTTCGTCACTACTACCATTAGTTCGTAGTAACTTAGGTATTACTACCATTAATTATCGCGATAAGACCCGTCATATTTAATGTGAATAGTATATAAATCGCGAATCGTATAAAAATTTAGTAAATTTCGAATTGATCAGACCAATAGAGGTTGCTCAGAACCTTTCAACAACTAGAAAACATGACCTTCAAACTTCTGAACAGATTTTCATAAATTATGAAACTATATAAGAACATTTCCGAAATGTTCGTCCGCTTCTGTGTAACTGTACTAGACCTTTTCTAATATTTACAATGTATGGCCAAGTTAAAATTTCCATTTAATCAAAGATATTACAAGTCGTTATTTTGTCAATCATTTCTCCTATTGGAAAATCGCTTTGCCATTTGAAGATAATGCAAAATCGGATGTCAGAACGTTTCATGTCCGATAACAAGTTTGTTTGACAATTAGATTGCTGATTGGTTTCTCATTTTACGATTGAAAGACCAGAAGCTTTACTCTCACCCATTTCTTTCTTTTTCCTATTCTTCTTCACCCCATTTTTAAGGCATCGCATTTATTGCTCAGCAGCAAATGTCTAAGTGCGGCGGTGATCTCTTAACATTAGGTGATCCGTCTGATCGTTTGCCCGCTATAACTTTGTTGTGACAGCAATGGGTGCAATTAATTTGGTGGTATACATGCATGGTGGAAATATAAAAACACCCAAAAAATATTTCTAAACTTGAAATTTAATAAGTCTCCAATATCCATCCATGGCTTGATTTTTACGATTATAATTTTCCAAAAATCTGTATTATCATAAGAATCGTATCATAAGCATGCTTTAATACTATATATTTTTTTAATTAAACCGACTTCAAAAACGAACTTTAAAGAATTAAATGAACTAAAAGGCGTAAAATAAATGTTTTCTACAACATTCTGAAGTCAGTGCCTTGTAAAACATACGAAGTCGGCGCCAAATAAGACCGTTTTCGTGTTATTTACTAGCACCGATTATATGTATACTTCAAAATGTAATCGGAGTAATCGATGAACATCCATAAAAAAAGTCCCCGATGAATTAAAAACCTCATCTTTTTTTGGAAGTCGGTTATAAAGTGATTCATGTCTCCTAATATTAGAACATATTGATACCTCCCACGTAAGTTATTGTAAGCCACAAAATTGCCGTTAGCGTTTTTACTGAATACTACACAAATTTGTATTGCTTAATGCATTCAAAGTGAAAAAATACCAAAAATCTTTTTTTTTTCAAGGAAAGTTACAACAAAATATGCCTGAAAAAAGGCGTATTTTGTTGTAACTTTTAAACTAAAACGGATTAAAAGTGCTCTACTGTAAAATTGTAATTTTGGGGTTACAACAACTTACGTGGGAGGTATCGATATATATACGTAATTAGAATGCTATATACTTGCATGAAGCAATAAATTGTTTGATGAATCTCCAAAACTGATGGTCTCTAGAGAAATCATAACTCGCCGGGTTCTCTTATTGAAATTGATGGATTCGTTATAACGGATATGATGTTACTTAGAAGTTTAGATTTGGAAATAGCATCGGATGTGATTTCCAAAATGTCCTTATATGAAAACTGACACTCATTCATGAATTCAATTTTATTTATTTTATTAAGTAAAAAAGTTGTGATTACTAAATTTTACTTGAATGATTAAAAACAATTCTTTTAGACGAGAATTATACTTAAAACTTTTTGTTTGATACTTTCGTAAATATTTACAAAAGTTTATTGTTGCCTTACACCGGAAAGAAAACTAAAAGCCGTTAACTGAAGAATTAAATTGAATAGGCCTGAAAGAATTTTCTGTCACTGCCTTTTTTTTGATAACACTAGCTTCAGTAATGTAATTGTTGAGAGTTTATTGAATTTTTTTATGTTGATGACGAGAGCAAAACTTACAAATGTGATTCTCGCCCTAGAGCTATTAGTCAGCTCGTGACCACGACGAATGCAACTGTGAAAACTATATACATATATATATATATAGGAAAATCTGTCGAAATAAAAATTTGGTTTGAAATTTTCTATATCCGAAGTCCGGAATCACTGACCCTTTTTTATAAATTATACTCACATTACTTTACTTATATGCAGAGGCGTAACTATACCATCTGGGGCCCGTAGCAAATTCTTTGGATGATTATTATCACGTTATAACTTAATTTTAATGAACCACTTAAGTAGTTACCCAAAACTATTAACAATATTGTGTGCATTTTAGTTATATATCTGATAAGGTTTATTTTCAAGAGCATAGGTTTATACATATTTAAAAGGAAATAACAACTTATGTTTAATAAGATTTTTTTTAGGTCGGGGCCCTCTTTCGACCGGGGCCTGTGGCTTTTGCCAGTTCTGCCAGCCTGTATATACACGTTTTATTTCGAAACAAAATCGTTGGCAGAAGCTGGTTTGAATTTCTATTCAATAACAAGAACGGTGTGAACATATTTTGCACTAGCTATTGTTAAGTGCAAGCTTTTCCAGAAGCAGATGTCAGCTATCGTCAAACTATGTGTAACCCTCGTTACAGGGTTAACTGCGGCCATTGACCTCGGGTTTAGGGTTCCGTAAAATGGGCGCAGAAACGACTCTTTATTATAGTTTTACGATCTCGTTAAATTGCTTCCAACTTTGAAATTGTAGCTATATATTGACATGTTGGGACGGAACCCTGAAATATTTGGAATTGTCTGGAATATTGTATTAAATTTAATAGAAAATTACGTATAATATCTTGTCTATATGTGTAAAATCTTTGTATGTTCCTTTATCTACACTAATATGATAAAAAAGAGAAACTTATTTGTTTGCATTAAATGCGTTTCGCAACTACTATACCGATTTGGAAAATTCATTTTGCGTTTATTAGCCCGTTTATTGAGGTAGGAAGGTTTTAGGCTACTATTACATCTAAAAATCCTTTCTTAGCGGATGCCTACGTCATAACATCTACCTGCATGCCAAATTTCAGCCTGATCAGTCAATGGTTTGGACTGTGCGATGATAACTATGTCAGTCAGTCCTTTGAGTTATATATATTTAGAAACAACGTTTGCCGGGTCATTAGTACATATGTCAAAATGTCGACAGAACCATGTAACATTTTTTTCTAAGACGCCAAGCTGGTATTCCGTAATTGTCTCAGAATGGTCTCTTTTTAACCGTGAGGGCGGGTCGGAAACATTGTGTAACAGACATTTAACATTGGAAAGGTGTAACGATGTAATACCATTCTGAACCTTATTGTGATTGTGATAGGGATTATGATTCGTCTTGTAAAACCTTTTTGTTTGAACGGAAAGTTTCCGAAAGAAGAGGCCATGTCTGGAAGTTTTATTGTTTTAAAACATAATCTCTATGAGTTGGTTTTGATCTTGCGAATGGATAGAATAACATTTTAACATTATTTGACTATATGGATGCTGATAAGTAATACTACGTCAAGCCACACGGACTTCATTTTGAGAAAATGGCGTCTAAAAATGTCAAATTTATTCTTAACAAATGTGTGTTGTTGACGTATATATCAATCTTGTCTATTCTACTTTGATGAAATAAATAATGAATTAATAGCAGATAGACATAATAAAAATGTTATTTATTAATAAGATGTGCAAATATATTAGATTATTGCATTTTGCAAAATATTAAACACGCTTCAATATACGAAACATTAAATAAAGAAAATTTTCGTCTACTTATTTAGTTTGACTTAGAAAGTCTTAGAATTAAGTCTTAGAGAGTCTGAATTTAAGTCTTAGAAAGTCTGAATTTAACCTTTTGTGGATTAACATATTATTGCTTATCAGTATCCAAGTATAGAGGTATTGAGTTACCACATCTCCGTAAATAAAATACACACAGATACATAATCGCCAATAAAAAAGTTTCTAAAAGCCGTTTAATATGAAATACAAGTCGAGTCCACTTACGTATGACTTCTCAATTTATTTATAAGGACTTTCAATGAAGGAATTATTTCTAAGAACTTCAATCAAAAGATAAAGTGCAAAGGCCCCCTCTCCTACATCAATAAAAGCACAATTAGGTACAACCTCTTAAGATTTATAATTATTTTGAGAGACTTCAATCGAATGCTTTATTGATGTAATTTAATTTTTAGTATAAGGGAAATTTACTTAACGTGAAATTACTGAACATAATTAATACAAAATTGTACATTACTTGATACGTTATTGTAAAACACTTTGTGAAAAAAATATTCTAAATTTAATTTAAACATGGATATCTGTAAAGCGGTCTAAATGTTTTACTAATAAAGAAAGTTATTGATAAACTGATTACATTTCGCATACGTGCTGTCTCGACCGGGATAGTACCACACTCTCGCCAAATATCAGCGTAAAGTAAGTATTTTCGTTTCATGCGGTGAGTGAGAAACATCAGATGAACTTCAAGTTTAGTGTGCATGTTATTTCCATAGAAAAAAATGAGGACAAAGGGGAAATAAAGATCGTAATTTTATTATCATCAAAATCTACTAACTTCGGTTTGTAAATCAGAGCGTGTAGAATAAATGGATGCTGATAAGGAATAATCATTTTTTTTTTAAGTTGGAAAATTGTTGTTATGCATTCCGCCCAGTTGTACCCTCGTTGTCTTAGTTGGGCGTCACAGGATCGCTTAACGCATGCTACTGTGACGCCCCGACTGTCAGCCTCTCAGTGTGGGCCAGCTTCGCCTAGGGAATGTTCACGGGTACCGAACTCAATAAAAGCAATATTGTGTCAATCCACAAAAGTCAAACTCGAACATATTTATATATTCTGATTAAGCGTCACGTAATTAACATTATTCATTTTTTTAAGTCATCTAAACTACATTTAAATATGTGAACTACATTTATATATGAGCCGAGATGGCCTAGTGGTTAGAACACGTCGATCTTTACCGATGATCGCGGGTTCAAACCCCGGCTAGCACCGCTGATTTTTCAAGTGCTAAATTTGTGTTTAAATTCATCTCGAGCTCGGAGGCGAAGGAAAACATCGTGAGGAACCCTGCATGTATCGGGAGAAATTCTGACACATGTATATCCGCCAACCCGCAGTGGAGCAGCGTGGTGGATTAAGCTCTAAACCTTCGCCTTAATAGGAGAGGAGGCCTTTGCCCAGCAGTGGGACATTTACAGGCTGTTACTTTTTACTTTACTATCCAATTATAAATAAACATTACCGGCGGTTATAAAACAGTTTCCATTTTAAATCGTCAAAAAGCCACGTATTTTATTTATTATCTGCGAATATAATTGCTGAATTAAAATGAACGAATATTATGCGAGGCGAACGGGTGAAGTTTAGGGTTCCGTGGAGAGATAACTTATTACTTACTCGCAATTTCAATCGCTACTGCTTCGCTTCTATGAGTCTTAGCGGGATGTAAACTCAGTGTATAATCCTGAAACACGTTTAAACTGAACGACACTTATTGATACGAAAATATTTACTGTTATAGTTCCCCATTAGTTAGAAGTAAATTTTAGAACTAGTGAATTTCCATCTACGTCTGCGTAGAAACTTTACTAAGAGTATTTCACCCAATTTTCGTTGTAATTTTGACACAAAAATCCTCTATCCTACTCCAAATCTACCTGTATGCCAAAGTTCATTAAAATTGGTTCAGCAGTTTAGGCCAAACCAACAGACACAGTTAATTTCGCATTTATATAATTAGTACTTATATGGATGGAGCTTCAATCGCATCAATCGTCTTCAAATTCCTTTATTTTAGTTATTTAAAAAAAAATGGGATAGTAAATTCCTTTAAAAGCTTCAAATATTTGAGCGCCATTTCCAGCATAAATCCGGCACAAAGTTCAGTGGCACGTGGTGTGTAAACATTACACTCTCCCAATCTCTAACGGAAACAAAAAATATAACATTTTATTTTTAATATAAATAATATCACTTACTTTATTTTTATCAAAATCATATAGACGATAAGATACAGAATATTAATGCAATATTGTCCAATTATCTTCTAAAAAAATTGAGGCCTAGAAAAAGTTATAGGACTAATTTCCTTGTAGACAAGTCATCAGAACAAATATATATCTCATCATCAATAAAACAAATATTTTTTTAAGTAAAAGTTATTCCTCATAATATTAGCTATCTGTGAGTAAAAGTTCCGTCAAAATCAGTCCAGCTGTTTCAGAAATTAGCCAAAACAAACAAATAGACAGAAAAAGAAATTGTGTGTAAGTACCGTGTATATCTTAATATGCATTTCGTTAAAAGCTGTTAATTTGATATTATAAACCGACCCTTCAATTTTATTTATTTGTATAGATACGGAATCCGAAGAACCTTTCGCTCTCAGTGCGTATTGTATTGTTACGAATATAATAATTGTAATTCATTAAAAATGTATGCATTGCCGAGTTAAATATTTATATGAATGTTTCTGTTTTCATACAAATAAAATAAGAAAACATAAAGTTAAGCATGAAGAGTTATTACAAAGGAATCAGTTGCAGTTGATATTTTTTTAATAAAAAATATTTGGCAAACGAGCAGGGGGATTCCATGGACATTTGCCATAAAATATAGAAGCCATAAACGAGTTGCTCGCCTAAAAAGGAATCGATATATATATGAAAGAGAAAAGTCACTAACTCACTCATCACAAAATCACAGTAACTACAAGTGCTAGGAGTTTTAAATTTTGCATGGGTTTTTTTTTATAATGTAGGTACTCGATAAGACAGGATTTTGCAAAATTCGACCTTTTAGGGAGTAAAACCGGGGTTAGAAGTTTGTATTAAAGTCCTATGTGTGCAAGAGAAAGCGCGGGGGTCACTTGTAATAGATAAAAGAAAATAGGGTATTGGAATAGGCTTCCTACTCTCTCACTCACCGAACTGTTACGGTGGTCCTTGTAGAAGGCGTTTTAAAAAAAATGTTTTAATGTTTTTGAACAGTTTATTAATAATATAAAACGGAAATTAAAAGATATAGAAATGATTTAGAAGACGTGTGGCCCAAAGCGCGGTAGAAACGAGACTCTTGGAGAATGGATTAATTTATTTAGCACCTGAACCTAAATGCTGACGTGGTCAGCCACGTTGCAGAGAGGGGTGCAAGTGAGAATCGTAACAGAACGATATAACTACTTTATTTAGCTACTTCACGACAATTCTCAAAAGGTGAAAGTAATTATATTAACACAATATATGAAGCCGAACCGTTCAACTAGTGCGTTCAATAAATACAAAAACCTCCGAATTCCAATTAAGCATAAAAGTTTCCAATTTATATAACAAACGAACTATCGTTACGTTAATTCAATTAATTGGATATCCAGTTTAATTGGTTGGAGCCATTAATCCGATATTTTAAACCGAACATGCCTTAACAAGTGTACTCGGGTCCCTAATCGGCTTGCGTCCTGTCAAAGCTTGTTTGAAAGGATTTCCCTTAATCCTAATTGATCCATAGTGTATTAGACTTCGTCGAGGATACTACAAAACCATGTAACTAGCTTTTCTATACAGTCTAAATTTTAACCGAATATTAAATTACATTTATACATACATATATACAAAAATTAAAACTGACTGGCTGATTCACTGACTAATCGATCAACACTGAGCTAAAACCGCTGGGAAAACGTTCCTTAAATATTGTATGTAATTCCTAAGTATATGCGGGCAAAGCTACGGTAAACTGCTAGTTATTGATAAAATAGGGCCTTATGGGCATTTTTCATTAGAAAGTATTGTATTTGTAGCATCACCAATGATATGTCAAAATTTATTTATGTTAAATATTAATTTTATAAACATCGAATACATACATATATATCTTGTAGCTAGCTTGTATTTTATTAATAAAGAAATTTTACATTTGTTTCTAAGGTAGACCTTATTGTAAAAGTTAGTTACGCGGTTTTGCACTATCCCCGGCGACGTGTTATAGAATTTATTGTTTATTTCGGTTTAGCGCTTGTTTCATACTTCCATACTAATATTAAAAATGAAATATGTGCAGTTTTCAATGAATGAATTGTAATTTTAAATTAAAAACTATTTAATAACTAAAGCATATTATTCTGGACACGATTGTATATGTACTAGCAATTCCTCGCAGCTTTGACCGCGTATTATTTAGAATTTGTTGGATGCGATCAAAAATCTAGTAAAATACCATCTTTCATGGCACTTAACTATTAAAGGTTTATTATAAATTATACAATTTGCTTTTGAAGTCGGTTTCCCTTTTCAGTCTTATTATTTAACAAGAATAATATTTACAATTTAAATTTTAAGGATAATGGATAAACTCGAAGTATAATTAATTAATCGTATAATTAATAACAGTTTATAATAAAGTTAAAATCGTTACATTGTTACCAATGTTTGTAAAATGTATTTACTTAACATTGTTAACTTTTGTATTAAATATAAAACGAAGACCACTCTAGTGTAGTGGTGCTGAATGTCCATCTAACGCCGTCGGTTGCGAGTTCGATACCCAATCGTGGCAAATATATATTTTTGCATAAATATTTGCTGGGTGTTTGCTCTTGTGGTGCCCCACCGTGCCTCGGAGAGCACGTAAAGCTATCGGTCCCGGTTGTTATCACAATCATCTGATAATGATCAGTTACACTTCGTAGGGAAATTCTAGTCTAAATGGTTAGTGGCATGAGATTGCAGAGGTTAGATGGCAATCGCTCCGTGTAAAAATCAGTAAGTCAATATTTAGACTAGAATTCAAACTCAAATTCAAAATATACTTCATTCAAATGGGCTTTTAAAGCACTTTCGAATCGTCAAGTTACATGTCATATTTTCATTATAAAGCTACCACCGGTTCGGAATGTAGTCTCTACCGAGAAGAACCGGCAAGAAACTCGATAGTAACTCTTTTAAAATCATTTATACATAATGTATTTTTATTACATTTTAATTATGTTATCCGGATAGAAAATCAACGCTTATCAAATCCACGCCTCTTTGTCGTCGGATTTTTGGATTACATAGCCCGCTTAAAAGTACATAGGTTATAGACATATACAACCCAATTAAAAAAAGAGATACTGTAACTACAAAAGTTGACAAAACAAACTTAATTTTTACTCACCATAAATTTTTTGCAAGAATGTGGTACTGGCCAGTTCAATCTAGTATGTATAAGACGTCTGTAGACCACGGCGAAACTGTTCGCGGGATTTTATCGAATAGCAAGCAGACCCTGGTATAACCGAGAAAGTGCTAGATAGATGATGAAGACTAAATAAACGAATTAAAAAACGAATTAACTATACCAATTGGTTTAATTTCTTGGATTATAAATATTATGATAGCAGCATTATAAATATTGTTATAGAAACAAGACTTTTTAAAAAACGGGGTACCGACTTTAATAATTGAACACGTACTTAGTTCACTTGAAAGATATACTTATGACAATTTTATGAATACTTTGTTACTATGTTTAGTATATAGCAAACCTTTCAAAACAAAAAAAATGTACCAACTAAATCGGTCCGTCCGGTTTTCGATCAGTGAATATATACAGAGAAAAAACATGCCCGACGATTCGAAAACCTATTCCTTTTTTGTAAGTCGGTTATAAAGTGTCACTTCAATATGTCATTAACTTTGGTCAGCGGCATTTTATTTCGGTTAAAACCAACTAGTTATTGCACCAAGTCCAACCAACACAGAAACCTCAAAAAGAAGAGAAAATAGCTTATGATCTTAAAATGGCTGTACCGATTATGGAAGAACATACTTAAGAACCATCGCTTGATAACCTTATTTCAAATAAAAAAAAACGGTTTTTAAAGCGATCAAACTCTTCGCGTCGAGAGCTGAAAATATTATTAAGATAGAATTAACGAAGCAACTCGTCTAATACAATTCGCTACACAAATAAACATTTATAGCAGTGTACAGTTCAATTAATTGCTCCATTCCTTCTTTAAGAATACCGCAACGTCACAGCGAAACGTGCTTTGATAAAAAAGCGAACAATTGTCGATTAAGAGTCGAGGCAGTGGGATCGCAGTCGCCACGTCTTATTGGAAATACCTCCTTTGTACCTGCGGTTGAAGCTATTTCATTTGTACTGGTTTTAATATAAAGTGGATTTTAAATAGGCTTTAGAATAGGAATGAGCTTTATTAATCAAATATAAAAAAAAAAAACAATTTTATATATATTTTAAGCTTTCGCGATTTATACTATTCATATTTTATATAACAGATCTTATCGCGATAACTAATGGTGATAATACATTTTTACTGCCCGACGTTTCGTCAGTCAGCTCGTGACCACGATGAATGCAACTTCGTTGAAACGTCGGACGATAAAAAGTTATTTCTACCATTAGCTATCGCGATAAGATCCGTTATGTAAAATAAGAAAATAGTTTTCTTAAATTGTTCGGTAAAAAAAGTAAAGTAAAAGCCTGTAAGTCTCTGACAGTTAGGCAAATGCCTCCTATTAAAATATAAAGACAAATCAAAAAATACTTTATTCAAGTAGGCTCTCACGAGCACTTTTGAATCGTCAATACATGAAAAAACAAAAAGAAATTACATCAATAATAAAGCTACCACCGGTTCGGAACGTAGATTCTACCGAGAAGAACCGGCAAGAAACTCGATAGTCGATATGCTTTTTATTAAAATTAAATCCTTATTCATTATTATTCAAAACCAATCCATATAAAAACAACGGCATTAAATTACACATCGCTTATTATATAATAACTATTTACTTATTAAATGAAATAGATTTCCCTCATAGTATTTAACAGCATTCTGTTAGTAATTTAATCCGCTTTCCTAACTTCATTGTCACAACTTGGTCGAAAGCGCGTTTCAAGTTGTTTCAACTGAAATACACACTTAAGTTGTCTAGAAGTTGTGTTCATATTGTATTCCGGTTTCATTTTAATATTAATTATTCTAAAATGTAGTTTCAACTATAGCTGTTAATTTTATTCCTTAGTACCTGATGTTTGCTAAAATGATTGCTAATAGCTAAATCATATTACTCTATACAAGATTACGTTGACGATAAAGATGCGTGGGCTTAGTATATGCTGAATTTCTAACAGAATAAATAATCAATTGTAATTCATAAAAAATTGTATTGACAAAACTTTGAAAGAGTAACTATCGAATTTCTTGCCGGTTTTTCTCAGTAGAATCTACATTCCGAACCGGTGGTAGCTTCATTATGGATAGATTTATTTATGTATTGATTCAAAAGTGATCATTCGTGAGAGCCTACTTGAATAAAGTATATTTTGATTTTGTATAAAAACGTCTTCTTTAATTATCAAAAATCAGATTTTACCTGTTAGTTGATTGCAACATATTTAATTAACCTTCTGGACTTGAAAAGGAGTACATTTTTCGATTGAAAAGGAGTATAAAAGTCTAAGATTTTGGGTGCAAGACCTAAGTTTTCTGGTTTCACCGATTTAACTATATCATATAAAAAAGATTGTGCTTATTGTTCATGTATCAATGAAATAAAAATTACAATATTAAGTTTTTAATTAAAATTTTTGGTCAAGTTACAGACCGCCAGAATAGTGGTTTATTATTTACCTACGTAAATGTATCTACAGTATGGTTTAATCCTTTCTTTTCTTATTTTCAATTTCCTTATCCTTATGTAATGACCTCAGTTTGAACTATATAGGTTTTGTATACCTGATTTAAATAAATAACAAGCATACCTTAAGATAATATATTTTAAACTTTCGCGATTCATATTCAGCTGATTGGCAGCTCATAACCACGACGAATGCAACTTCATCGAAACGTCGGGCGGCAAAACAAAATAGTATTACTACTACAAGTTGCGACTATTACTGCTACTCGCGATAATACCCGTTATATGAAATACGAATAGCACACATTAGGGGTTGATTTTTTAACTAAATCCTGTTTATTTTGTATTAAAGTCTATGCCGAGTGCGATTTAAACAAATGATGATTTATTATATAATAATTAATCCGAGCTACGTGAGATTGCTGAAACCAAGGGAATTAAAGGATTTGTCGCATGATGACATCCCCATTTTGTATTGACAATCTCTTATTTCATTAACAAAAATCCTTTGTAAGCTTTGTTACCCATTTATAGAATACTATTTGTTCCTACGTTTTCACTCGTGTTTATGGTTACTGCTTCGCTCCTATGAGTCGTAACGTGATGTCTTATAGCCTATAGGCTATATTCTTCCTCAATAAATAAACTATCTAACTCAAAAATAATTTTTCAATTCGAACCACTAGTTCCTAGAAATTAGTATGTTCAAACAATCAAACATACTTTTCAGATTTATAATATTAGTATAGATAGGGAAAAAAATCATCTTGATTTTTCTTATTAAAAATACTCAAGCCTAATATCCTGGATAAATTTTAATATTACTATAGATGGAACATTGTAAAAGCCAGCCAGCTCGTGATCATGACTATTAAATATGAATTAATATGATTAAAAAATAAATGATAATATAAATTGCGAAAGTTTAAAATATATGACATAATCTTTTTATTGTGAAAATAAAAATTTGAAAGGTATGAAAAAGGGAATAAAAGTTATTATGGAACGATCAAAATAAATTCTTCAAGAGTTAGTAGAGAGAAAGTAATATTAAACAACTTTTGTAAATCCTTATTAAAATCTAAAAGCAAAAATTATAAATGTAATTCTCGCCATATTATTAAAAATCAATTGCCGAATGCGTGTTAATGTACTTCAGAACGACTGCATACATTAAAAAAAAGCAAAATTAGTGTTTTTTGTTGTGTGTGTAATAATTGTCACGATTGTTTGTATAAAAATGTTTGAAAAATCGTACAGAACATTGAATAAGTGTAAAACAGTCCCAATATCATCGCTGGGTACTTTAACTCAGTGGTTTGGTAATTCGTAAACTTCTTTAAACAACTCTTGGGTTCAAGACTTACCCCCAATGTCGCCATATTGAAAACACTTGAAAAATGTCCCAGCACAATTGGTCTATACTATGTATGATAGTTCAAAGCAATTCATAACAGAACCCATACACATAACACATAGTTCTTTACTTAATTAAGTTTGAGTTCAGGAAATTATGGTTCCTTCATTAATGAAAAATATTTTTGGAACTGTTAAACGAATAATCAAGCAAAATAATTACAAAAACATACTTAAAATACTTTCTAGATAAACCTGTACAGGATAAGACAATTTTTATTACAGCACACTTGTCTTCATAAAAAATCAATCTACCCACATTTTGTTAACTACTGTTTATGAATGCTCAGTGAACATTAAAAACGACGTGATTTTTAATGCACTGATTGTATCAAATATGTATGTTATTCTTTTTTTGATAAATATTTAAAGATAATGTATTGTTTTTATTGATAATTTTTAATTATGTACGATAGATTTTATATTATATTATATTTTTTTATTATTACATACTGTCATTTTTAAATATCCATAGAAACGAATAATACAATAATAAGAAGAAATATTTTACTTTAAATAATACGATTAGAAGAAAGATATTTAAATAATAAATGATAAATCTAAATATATATAACTCAAAGGTGACTAACATAGTGATCTATCAACGCACAGCCCAAACCACTGGACGGATCGGGCTGAAATTTGGCATGCAGGTAGATGTTATGACGTAGACATCTGTTATGAAAGGATTTTAATTAATTCTACCCCCAAGGGGATAAAATAGAGGATGACAATTTTTATAAAATTTCGTCAATTTTAAGCTGATTGGGCTTAGACTTCACACGCATAAAGCTGAAAAATGAAGTCGGAAGCATCAGTTAATGTAAAATTTAATAATAAACATATAAGTCGTTTCTTTGGTTAACAGAGCAAAACAATGTTCATTTGTTTTATTTAACAGGATTCTAGCTCACTATGTAAGAGTTTTTTTACTGGGCGTCGTAGGCCAAATCCAAAAGTAAAAACATTAAGTACTTTTCGCTATTCGTCATACTTTCGAATTCGGCCTATCAAGCTCAATCACACATCACAAAAAACTCACCTGTATATTGTTGAAGCTAGCGGCGTGCGTTTTGAAAACTCTCGATGAACAATTGTCGGTAATTAGCGCCGGCTGTAAGAGCGGCAGTTTCGCGAACTTCCCGTCGATTTGGCGGGAATAATAAAAGCCCTGGATCCTACAGTCGTATTGTAAAGGAAAAATTTGGTCTCATTTTCTTAATTAGTACACTCGCAAAGCTGACGAGCAATAAAAAAATTGCACCAATTGAGAGGCGAGTTGCATTATTAGGCTGTAGCTACACAATTGTAAATTTCACAATTTTTTTTTTTATAAAAATAGCTGGCTAAGCAGGCAGGACACCAGACGCTAACTGATCACCACCGCAAAGACATTTGAATCAGCAGAGAAACTCAGAAATGCGTTGCCGGCTTAATTATTAATGAGTAATAAAAAGGCGTAAGGAATGAGGAGGGACTTAGGCTTTTTGCTACTCACTCACCATAGATAACGTGAAATTAATGTATAGAAATATTTGTAAATAAACTATGTCTGTATAATAAGTGTGAGTTTGTATGTGTGTGTGTATGTGGGTGTGTGTGTGTGTGTGTGTGTGTGTATGTATACATAAGGATGGGCGGGGGGAGCGTGCCAAAAAAGAAGAAGAAAAAATAATAGTTATATGAAGTGGTATTGGTAACACCTAGTGCATTACTTTTAGAAGGGCTTCAGTTTCCAAGTAAGAGAGACTCATTAGCCACTTAGTAAGTTTAGTTTAGTTTTTTTATTACTTTTATAACTGATGTCTAAAATTTTATTTATGCTGGTATATAAATGAGGACCAGGATGTATGTCAGGTACTTTACTCTGATCTTCCGTAGGAGTAAAGAATTGCTCCGGTCGAGTCAACTTGTATACGAACTGTAGTCAGAGAGACTAAACCTCACTTACATTTAAATATGTAAATTAATAATTGTTTTCGTAAAAAATTAACCGACTTAATAATTAAAAATTAAAGATAAACGATCACAGTGATCGCGAGACACTATTGAAGAGTTACATTGTATTTCATCAGATCTTAATCTATACTAATATTATGAAGCTTTGTTTTTTTTTTGTTTGTTCGAACGCGCTAATTTCAGGAAGTACTGGTTTGAATTGAAAAAATCTTTTAGTGTTAGATAGTTTATTTATTGAGGAAGGCTATAGGCTATATTATATCACGCTACGACTTAAAGGAACGAAGCAGTAACCATAAATGCGAGTTAAACCGCAAGGGACAGCTTGTATATTATATACTTAAACTTACTTTAAATGTGTACATTTAGATAACAAAATCGAATAACACACGTCACATTTTGTCAATAAAACGTTTATTCTCTTATCTAAACTCGCCTTTAGGTGTTCCAAGCCAAAAGACATCGAAGTCGCTTGTTCACAGATGTACTCAACCCCTATTGTAGCCATTCGGCAGTGTTCCCGCAATTCACGCCGCATTCGACACTTGATTTACAACGCGACATAAGCAATGAATCTATGTCGAAATTCCATAAGATAAGTGTTGAATGCGAGGCGTTAACAAGAGTGATGACATGCAGAATTAGGACGAATTTTCGTAATAAAATAATATGGAAAGAAATTCTTGTTTGGATTCTATAGATGTAATATAATTTTAATTTTTTTTAATCTGAGAATTAAATAAAAATCCTCAACTGGACAATCATCTTTTAGTTTTAAATTAGCCTATAAGCTGTAAAGGAGGTAAACAACATCCCTGTAATACTTTATCAAAATTGTTCCAGTAGTTTTTGAGTTTATCTTTACATTATATAATCACTTTTGACTGGCTGACTGGTTGACTGACTGATTAATCAATGCAGAACTTAAAACGCTGAGGATATAAACTTGAAATTTTATCAGTAGATACCTTTTAGGATTTTTGGAAATTTGACTCCCTAATAAGGTAAAATAAGGGATAAATGCTGTGAAATTCATTATTTTAACGTAAGAAATACGAAATTTTGTATTTATTGAAATATAAACAGCGGTATATTGCCGTTTTTTTTTTAATTCAGGGTGGATTGATCAGGTGTAATCTATTCATTGAAGCTGGACCGATTGTAGTAAAACACATCTAAGAACCTCCGCTAGAAAACCCTCCTTTAAATAAAAAAACCGCATCGAAATCCATTCACCCATTTAAGAAGTACGGTGTATAGACAGACACACACGCTTGGCGGTCAAACGTATAAAATCCCTCTTTTTGCGTAGGTAAAAATACTAATCTTACCTCTTTATAACATCGATATAGATGTCACATACATCAAAAGCTTATAAATATTTCAAGATAATACAAATCTATGTCAGTCGTCTTGCACTATACAATTTCGACGATAAATCGCAAGCCAATCCCGTTGTCCCCGCAACGCACGCCGCATTCGACATTGATGTACGGATGCGATGAACCATGAATTCCCGTCCAAATGGCGTGGCCGCGATAAGTAGCTAATGCTACACTTTAATGGGAATAACGTTGGTATTTTAGTTAGGACTTTTGAACCGATTTACAAAAAAGAAGTCAACTCAATTTGGACTTTTTTTATATATTCCTTGATTACTCGAAAACTATTTTACCAATAAGGTTTATTCTTACTTTGTTTTAAAAGGTTATTCCCTTCCATTAAAAGTAAAGTAAGTAGAGTAACAGCCTGCAAATGTCCCACTGAGCAAAAGCCTCCTCTCCTGGTAAGGAGAAGTCGAGCTTAATCCACGCTGCCTCACTGCGGATTGGCGGATATACATGTCTCAGAATTTCTCCCGGCAGGTTTCTTTACGATGTTTTTCTTCACCGCCGAGCTTGAGGTTAATTTAAATACAAATTTAACATCTATGATCTAGCAATCATCGGTTGAGATCGTCTCCGCTCTCTTCGACTAGTCCCATAAATTTTTTATCAAAATTAGTTTGCTTGTTAGTAGTAGTAGTTTGCTTTACAAAATCTGTAATAACTGTGCTACAACCAGAATGTAGATTACTGATAAAACTCGGCGAGAAACTCAATAGTTACTATTTTAAATATATAAAATAAAGCATACTCATAAATTATCTCAAAAGTCGCACTTCACCTCCGTTCTGCCTTAAGTGGGCTTCAGTTCCTCAGCATCCACTCAATGATCCTCAGCCGGCTTTCAATTGAATATCTCCTTGATCTTGAACAGTATATCTTGGATTACAAGATGAATGTACTTTTATTCACGATGTGACTTTACACGAGTGATCTGCTGTGGCTGTGCGTGAGGTCGTTTAGATTATCATTGTATTATATATTTAGAAATTTATATCTTTATCTTTAAAGTTTTATATACTTACAGAAGTGTTTGAGTAATAATAAGATTTTGTATTTTAAAAAATATATATATTTTGATTACATCAAGAAATATATATCCCATTATAAACATTATATAATTAACTAGCGGCCGGCACCGTCTTCGTCCGTGCTACATATAAATTTACAACCCCTATTTCACCCTCTTAGGGGTGATATATATTCAGACGTAAAATACATTAAAATTCGTGTTTCTTACTATGAAAATAATGGACGATGAAATTTCCGAAAAATTTTTTAGCGGATGTTTATATCAAAATTTCTAATTTATAGCATCAGCGGTTTAAGCTCTACGTTAATTAATCAGTCAGTCAGTCAGGACAAGTAATTATATACATATATATAGATAATGTATTTTATGACACACTGTATAAAAAGAAAAAAAACTTTAAACATAGATTTAAAATTAAACATTGCAATTTATAATGATGATGATGTTGTTACCAATATGAGAAATTATTCAAAAAATTCCGGCCGTCTCAATACTCGATTAGGCTAACAAGTAACCCCTTAAAAACTGTTAAGAAAAAAAAGCTGCGCATCAGTACTTAATTTCTCCCTCGTATATAGTCTTTGATGCCATAATCAATACTCCTTTCGAAAAAGAAGTAAAATTTAATTAAAAACTAAATCACCTCATCTTGTTCCATACTCCACTTTGATCCTAAGATTTCTTACGTAAACGCGCAACGTTCTTCCATCACGTTATTGCGGCTTCACACTGAATGTACAGTTATTGGAACTGCATGAAAACTGACTGTACAGTAATTACACCGGTAATTGAAATCCACGCAGTTGCGGATGAAACGTCATTATTGGTAATGAAACCTTTATGGATGCTTTTTGATTATTATGAAATGGTAATGTTATACAATCGAGAAAACAAGACAGTTTAGTGGATGAAACGCGTGGGTTTTTATTAATGATTATGGATTTAAATACGGATCAGTATTTAAAGACATCTTGGGCGGAAAACATTGTAACGAAATTTGATTGTATCGAAAACAATCTTAAATAATTATGTACAATTGTGCATAGCAGAGTTAGCCATTGGGTCGAATTACGACCAAAGTTACATTATTTTTTAAGCTTGATTATTTTTGAGGTTATATTTTTGTGATTATATTGCACATTTTTTTTATTATAAACTTTAACTATGTATATCAAAACTATCACTCGTCCGTACGCCAATTTTTGTTAAAAGGGGTGCAAAATGGTTTATTTGTAAATTGATATATAGACCCGATAATCTAGGTTGGCAGCGCGATGGATTATACACCGTAACGTTTTTGATCGACTTCAAAAAGAGGAGGTTCTCAATTCATAGCGTATTTTTTATTGTTTGTTACCTCGGATCTCTGTCATTTCCTAAACGATTTTGAAAATATTTTTTTTATTCTTTCAGATTGCTCTCGAATTGGATTGCGTCGTTCAAGTAAAGGAAATTACGTATTTTGCTTTTAAAGTGAGTTTACTTTTTTTAAAGTTTTATATGGACGCTGATAAGCAATACTGTGTCAAGCCACACGGACTTCATTTTGAGAAAATGACGTCAAAACATGTCAAATCTATTCCTAAAGAATTTGTAGAAAGAAGAAGTATATATCCATCATTTCTTTTCTATTTTGATAAAAGGTTTAATGAATTAAAAGCAGATTGATTTATTTAATGTGTTATCTAATAATGAACTTTTCAAATATTGGAAAGGATTGTATTAATTTCAAAATATGGAACGCACTTGAAATTGGATACATTAATCATCATTAATCATTAACCTCCGAATTTGACTTTTTGTGGGTTGACACATTATTGCTTATCCGCATCTATATGTAAAGAGTACTTTATCAACTATTATTCGCATTTATTATTAAGTTTTCCAAAACTGGAGAATCTTATCCAAAAAGTATAGTAATAATGTGTAGCATACTGAGATATATACGTACATATATACATAGTAAATATTATAAACGTAATATTAGAAAATTTTAGATATTATTCGTATGCATGCCTTGAGCTAGTAATAACCATTAAAAGAATTTCAATAAATCTAACGACTAGTATCCCAAAATAATTATTTTTTCTAGGAAACAGTCGAAGAATAACGCCATATCAAACTACGTAAAAATGCAGCCACAACCTAATTAGGATCAACACACACCAATCATGCAGCGAAACGGCGCTGTACAACGCGATGACCGCTACTTTTATAAGGTATTATATATTAATACGAGAAACAAAAACTTTGTATCACTTTTTACGGCAATTGCGCGGCCGGAGGAGTATGAAATTTCGCACACTTATAGCTGATATAAAGAAGGAGAGAGGAATGCATATCCATAACATTTTTTAATTATGTATAAAAATACATTCATTCAATAAAAAAATCATGACTCCGTGTATTTAACGCATACTCATATCCATTGCATTGTTTATTGTTAAAATCTGTGGTCAATTTGAGAATAGATTATTTGTAGTAAATCTTGAAATCGGTTGAAAATTTAATAAACCACGGTCGAATTCTGATCGCTAGGTGACCACTTGTTCAATTAGTTATGAGCGAAGTAGACGATGAGGGCCGCCAAAACGTCTACAGCTAATCGCAACGCAATCTGCAATATTCAGAAAAAACTACGTAAAATAGCTGGCAAACTATTTATTTATTTATATAAAAATAGCAGCACCACACACACACATTGCACCAACGAGCAGGCGGGACACGGTGAGTCAATTTGGATGCGGTTTTTTTTTATTTGAAAGATGTTTTTTTAGCGTTGGTTCTTCGACATGTTTTACCAAAATCGGTTCAACCATTTCAAGATCATAAGATCTTTTCTTCTTAGCTGCGGTAAGAATCTTAGATGCACAATAAGTATTTAATTTACTTTCAAACACATGTATAACCTAAAACATTAAATCTAACCTATGCAAACTACATAACTATGTAAAATTATGGAATCCTTGATTTGATGCTGCAGCCAGGATCAGCAGGCTACACAACTCCTCACCAACTTACAGTAGAGGTATCGTGTAGGTGCTCTTTGAAATAGTCTCAATGAATAGATCGTAGTTTTTTTTATTTTCAACGATAGTCAATTATTATATAAATAAAAAAAAACGCAGTCGCGTTTAGTGTGCATTAACCTTTACCGTATTCACGTAACGTGTAGCTTAAACTGTTTCCAGAGACATAATAGACGAGGCGGTAATTCTATTTGTTTTTCGCTAGTGTAATAAATTGATCATGTTTTTTGTAAATTCAATTTCGGTGTTAAATAATAAACAGAACGTGCTTTAATTTACCGATCTGTGTTTATTTGTTTGACGGCTTACCAACAAAATACAAAATTTCTGATATTTATATTGATGATATTATGTTATTCTTATAAGCTTGTGTTTAATGTGTACATGAAATATGTACTTAGATTAAAAGCACATTATAATTGTAAATAATATTTGTATGTTATAAGCTGAGGAATTAAGTTACTCGATCTCAATTGATAGTCGTGAATTCAAATGTTAACTAGCGCATGTAATTATCTAAAGTAGTGGTCGTCCATTGGTGGAAATTCGACCATATTTAATTTTGAACATTATTATGGTTCAATTGATTATAATCTATTCTCAGACAACATTTGATTGTCTTTAGACTTTAACAAAAAACAAAACAGTTTATACGCGTCGGTTACGTAGTAGTATGTGTAATGTATTTATCCATAATTAAAAAAATATATAATAGCATTCCTCGCTCCTTCTCTATACAAAATATAAGGGTTCTCTCTGTTCGCGTAATTTACGTAAAAATGCGTACAAAGTTGCTTCACGTATTAATTTATCGATTTAAATTGATTTCGTATAAGATATTTAGAATAAAATCGCCGATGTTGAAATTATTAATCTATACTAATATATAAAGCTGAAGAGTTTGTTTGTTGTATTGTTTGCTTGAACGCGCTAATCTCAGGAACTACGGGTCCGATTTGAAAAATTCTTTCAGTGTTAGATAGCCCATTTATCGAGGAAGGCTACATATTATCCAAAAGGAGCGGAGCACCATTGAAGTATGTTTAAAATCGGGGGATATTTTCCTATTGAGAGAGCTTACGCTGCGTTCGCTGTGTAAACGGTTAAAGTTTCGCAAAAATAATGAATGACAGAATTATTCCCCTTTAAGAGTGCTAAAACAATAGTCCGCGACAGCATATGTCTATCTTTTAAGGTTAGCTCACTATAACCTTTTTTATGCTAACCAAATTTGTTCTAAAATAATGCATTATTAGCCCAAAGTAACTATTCCACGCGGACGAAGTCGCGATGCGGAAGCTAATCGTTTATAACACTAAAACAAAAATAACATTTATAAGTTTTGCTCTCAGACTTTCATAAAGATTTACCGTAGTTGTTCGTCATTGAATTTATACCTGAAAGAATTTACTTTGACTTATTTTGACACTCGTTACTTTCGTAACTACTTACGACGTATCTGTTTCCAAGTTATAGAGTTGTTTTATATCCATTACGAGGGTAGAACTTGGTAATATAATTATCGCCTTACATAAAACAGCAATATTTGTTTGTTAGTTTGCACACAGTAATCTTAAAGCAAATCCGTCTAATTTGATTCTCAAACTCAAACTCAAAATATACTTTATTCAAATTGGCTTTAACAGCACTTTCGAATCGTCAAGTTACATGTCATATTTTCATTTTTGATTTTTATAAAGCTACCGCCGGTTCGGAATTTAGTCTCTACCGAGAAGAACCGGCAAGAAACTCGATAGTAACTCTTTTAAAATCATTTATACATAATGTATTTTTATTACATTTTAATTATGTTATCCGGATAGAAAATCAACGCTTATCAAATCCACGCCTCTTTGTCGTCGGATTTTTAGATTACATAGCCCGCTTAAAAGTAGGTTATAGACATATACAACCCAATTAAAAAAAGAGATACTGTGACTACAAAAGTTGACAAAACTTAATTTTTACTCACCATAAATTTTTTGCAAGAATGTGGTACTGGCCAGTTCAATCTAGTATGTATAAGACGTCTGTAGACCACGGCGAAGCTCTATCTCATTGATAATACTTTTAAACATTTCGTCCAGACAGTATTCAGCACGAAACACGGCCTAAACAGCGCGGTCTGGCGAAGATCCCTTAATCATCAGCACGAAATAGTCACTTAAAAGAACGTCTTATAGAAACAGTTAGAAAGATACAGACGTAACATCAAGACCATCTGTTGGAAACAGCCCAATTCACTATAAAGTACACAAAACAATTCGTCTGTCCCGACAAAAATACATTTACACATTCATAGCCCTTATAATGATGTAAATAAGATCCATTTTCGGAAGAACAACGTCGCGTCTTGTTTGTAAGATGTGACGTTAAACTGACAACAAGTATGGCGCTATAAACATTAATTCGTCCAGAAAAAATATAAAAAATCGTATGTTACTTCTTTTGTTACGGATGTACGTGACGGGAACCGTTAAAAGTGAAAATAAAAAGAACTAATTGGTATATATTTTTAACCAACCCCCTTTTCAGGGGTAGATATAGATAACATCTACCCCTGCAAATATAGGTAGATATAGATACATAGATAATTTCTAATGGTAAAAGAATTTTTCAAATCGGTCCCGTAGTTTCGGTGCCTATTCAATGCAGAGAAACAAACAATCAAATCTTTCCTCTATATAATATTAACGTAGAAACATTGACAATCTCACAGCTAATTGTCGAAATCTATCGCTTTAAGTATATGACATTTTAACAGATAAGGCATTTTAGTACTTAGATACACTATTATTCGCGGTCGGATTTCCACCGTAGACTTTAACTATAAACAAAAGAGTATATATGCGCACGCGCGCGCGCGCGTGTGTGTGTGTGTGTGTATGTGTGTGTGAATGACGACACACTTTTACCACTTATTTAGATTCTAAAACTAAATTACTGAACCGATTTCGATGAAATTACACACTATTCCTATTTAATATAACGGGTCTTATCGCGATAACTAATGGTAATAATACCTTTTTATTACCCGACGTTTCGACGAAGTTGCATTCCTCGTGGTCACTAGCTGACTGCTCTACCGTGCGGTCTCCGGCGGCGACTTGCCGGGTAATAAAAAGGTATTACCATTAGTTATCGCGATAAGACCCGTTATATTAAATATGAATAGTATAAATTGCGAAAGTTTAAAATATATAAACTATACACTAAATGAAGGAGTTATGAGGTAAAAAATATTTAAAAAGTACACTACGAATTAGGAACTTCCTTGCATGAAATCGGTTGAAAACTACATTAACGCGAACGAGGCACTGAGAAAAAGCTACAAGTATTATTACTATAATAATAATAAAGCTAGAACGTTTTATTATCAACGTATTTTCACCTTAATGTGCCTTCCTAATTGCCGAGATTAACACAAAAGTGAATTTATAGGCGCTTAACGGCCGAAAATCGGCCTATTGACGATAGTTATAAAGAATATATTAATACTAGGGAGGGAATAGTGCCCATGATAGCGATTGCTGAAAAATATTAGAAGCTTACCTGGCAGACGGTTTGGCGCAGTGGTCACTGGATCTGACTGGCACTAACAGTCGCGGACCCGATCCTCACTTACGGGAAACGTCTTTAATGGCCATATGAATGTTTGTCGTGGTCTGGGTGTTGTATATACTTGCGTTGTGTGTGTTTAACCTCTCACACAGGTTCGCGAGACCCTAATGGGGGTAATACACTCAACGAGGGTGTGATGCGTTTATTTAATCTACGTGAGCGAAAGCGATGCGAAAAGATCGGAAACTATTGAAGAGGGTTTCATGATTAAAAGAATTCGTGCACGGTGCGGTGTGGCGCGAAATTTAACGAACGCGATCAATTAGTCCCGTGTAGACAATTCGAAAGAAATGCGCTTACGCAACGATAACACGCGATTTAACGCGATGCGACGCGATGTGGAATCTCGTCCTACGTGTGCAAGAATCATCCACTGTCTTGGATGAAAACGAATATTATTTTAAAATGAATTTCTTAAATATCAAATAATCAAGGAATATATACGCAGAGAATTGGAGCTATTAGTGCCCATGGACATTTGTAAGGGAATAGAAAATAAGGAAATGAATATGGTGGAGGGGGGGGGGGGGGGGACGAGATTAGGCTTCCGGCTCTCTCACTCACTGTAAGAAACGCAGCTACACGAGCTATTTCACGCCGATCTTCTGTGAGAGTGAGGTACTGCCCCGATCGATCCATTCCGTATATGAGCTATAGTCATTAGGCTACAGATAAGCCCTACCTTAATAAAATTAACAACTTAACAATTAACTTGCAAAAGTAAGCAGTTATTATACATGATATAAATACATTTTCACACAAGACATACAAGAAAGTGTGTTATATAACTTTCCATCGGTGAAATTTGTTTTGAAATCGGATAAGTGGTATCGGAGATCGGTATTACCCGCATAATTTCCGTTCCCATAAAAATTCCGGGAAATAGTTTACCATATGCCACTCCCGGCGAATTTAATGTCACCATACTTGGAGATCCGTCAAACGGTTCACACTCATACAAAACACAGTATCCTTTGGCAGTAATAAATAAACTGAACTTCACAATATTGTTCCACTCCATACGTGTTCAGATTGTCCAATCCGATTTTATATCGTTACGAGATAAGAAAATCGCAATGTGGACTTACAAATTTCAATAAGCGCCCCATAAATTTCCCCAAGTGTACGAATATTATATGAGACACTGTTTGCGGAAAGACACATGCTGAGCAAACACAACGTAATATATTGCTTTATATCTGATTTTAACGGTGAGGATTTTGTGCTTTGTGATAAAAATGTTAATATAAATATAAACACACGCGGCAAATACAAAAGAAATGTTTTTCATACAATATTATAATTGATCTAAATTAAAGGTATGATTTGTTCTTACTTTTCTAAATAGTTACAAATATCTACTTATATAAAAAGTTTAAAAAGAATCATCACACTCAATTAACATAAAAAAAAATAATAATAACTAAAAAGATTTATATAACAAATAATTCAATTAAAATTAAAAGATGAAATGAAAAAAAAACTATATTTAAGATAAATTTCAAATTAATGTCACTAAACGTAATAATTAAAAATAAAATAAATTAAGTAAGTACATATCGCGAAAAATATACACGGCAAAGAGTTCTTTAAATAGCATCCTCCTTTTCAGAGTGGGTATATCTACGTATTATATGTATTTGAAAGTGCATGAAGTTCGTATTAAAATCAGTTTAATTGGTTTTTAACACTAGATTGCTCAAGAAACAATTATGTACATATGTAAATGACACAATTTCTTTAAATTTTATGACTTTTTGTACGACATACAAATGCGTTTTTGATAACTGTAATTCCACCCTTTACTTCTGGTATATTTCCTACTAATATTATAAATGTGAAAGTTTGTATGTGTGGATGGATGGATGGATGTATGTTTGTTACTCTTTCACGCAAAAACTACCAAACCGATTTGGCTGAAATTTGAAATGAAGATGCCTTACATTTCGGATTAACGCTTAGGCTATCATTTATCCCGAAAAAATTTGAAGTTCCCACAGGAATAATTTAAACAGTACTTTTTACTATTTTACACAAAAACTACTGAACAATAAAACCGATTTGGCTGAAATTTGAAATTAAGATGGCTTATATCTTGTATTTACATTTACTATTCCACGCGGACGAATTCGCGAGTGAAAGCTAGTCTGTTATATCTATGTTTGACTGTTTTGGGAATATACTGAGATTCAGTCTTTCTAGTGTTAAATCAAAATTACTGGAATAAGTTTGTCATGTAAGCAAACAAAATTGCGTAATTTGCTTTTGTAGTCGGTTTACTTTTTATTTGGATGAGCCGAGATGGCGTAGTGGTTAGAACACGTCGATCTTTACCGATAATCGCGGGTTCAAACCCCGGTTAGCACCGCTGATTTTTCAAGTGCTAAATTTGTGTTTAAATTCATCTCGAGCTCGGCGGTGAAGGAAAACATCGTGAAAATGCATGTGTCGGGAGAAATTTTAACAGATGTATATCCGCCAACCCGGAGTGGAGCAGCGTGGCGGATTATGTTCTAAACCTTCTCCTTAATAGGAGAGGAGGCCCAGCCCAGCAGTGGGACATATGTAGCAGTTACTTTATTTTGTTTTTACTTTACTTTTTATTAGGTCTTAATTATCTAAGATACGGTGCTGCACGTAAATATATTTTTATACCTAATTTTCTTTTTTATAAAACAAGTTATACCTTGATTCACGTAAGTGTGTCGGTCTGAACATAAGGCAAGTCCGAACTCGCGCATGATACAGTTGAGTGAACAAGGCTTAAAACTTTGAATAAATTAATAAATAAATAAACGCATCACACTCAAATGTATATGATATGACTATATATAGTTATAATCTTATTGAATCTTTTCAGCCGTTATATGACATTTATAATTTATTTGTTTTTACTTGACTTATTTATATATTTAAGAGAAACTTAACTATTAACAAATCGTAATAATTACTGTATAAATCATGTCCGCGCGGAATGGCGGCAAGAATACTAGCAGTGTTTCCCCTTTGAATCGCAATTCCGATTCTCTGGACGAAAAATGCGCCCTCTTGTCACCAGTGGAGATAATTAGACGAGAAATTAAATTATACGGGTAATACCAAGTCGCTGAAGAATGCTTTTATGCATCCCGTCTGGGAGATCAGGCGGGTATGTGGGATTCCTGGAACTGAGTGCGACAGACTACCCACTAAACCCCAGCGGTGCCCTCATCGTCTTTGCAGGGCGACACGGGATCGCTTGAGCATGCAGACAGGCCGTCTTTGCCTAAAGAGCGCTCACGGACACCGAGAGCGCCCTCCCGACCTGGCGGTGTGTGGAAGACACTTAGTATCTTCCTTACAGAGGAGGAAGAAGGTGCGCATAACGCCTTCATCTTCCTCCCGGTCGTCGTTTGCGGATCGAGTCAGCGAGAGCGTCCGCTTCTCGTGCCTTTTCCGCCGCCTCCTTCAGCAACATGACAGACTCGCTAAAGGAGACCATAGCCGACCAGCATCCCTCACTGTCAAGCATGGCACAAATCACACTCGGCAGCGAGAGATGTCCACCTACTATTACCACCAGGGCTTGGCGCTGGGGTCCCCAGGCGGCACACTCTTCCAGGGTGTGACGTGCCGTATCAACAGGCGCATCACACATATGGCAGGCAGGGGACAGCTCCATCTTTGCCGTCTGGTGCAGATACTTACCGAAGCATCCATGGCCAGTAAGCAACTGCTTCAGGCGGAAGATAAGTACGCGTTGGCGCAATGGTCACTGCAACTGACTTAAGCGCTAATGTTCGCGGGTTCGATCCCCGCTCACAGCAAACATGTGTATTGGCCATACAGATGTTTGTCGTGGTCTGGGTGTTTGTGTTAGTGTTGTGAGTGTTTCCGGACCCCGACACAATGTCATGAGATCTTAATGGGAGCCGTTGAGTGTGATGCGTTATTTATTATTTATTTATTTATTTGCTGTATATCTTTAAAAAATAAAATAAAGCTTATTCTGTCTCGCTACGTTAGCAAAGATATCAACACAGCTTTATTTTGTTATTTGCGTGAATATAAAATGCATTTTCTGTCTGTCTTTGTATTGCTTACTTGACTAGACTGGTGGAAAATATTCTATTGTGAGATTTGGTTTGCTTAGAAATTGAATATTGTTATACAATTCTTGTGCAAAACTTACTTGGACGTTAAGTAAGTCGAAGACGAGAATTACATTTATCAGTTTTGCTCTCAGACTTTCATAGAGAGTCACATAAGTTATTTGTAATTGAGTTACACTCGAATGAATTAAATATCAGAGCCTTATTACGATGTATCTATAACTAAGTTGCAGAGTTATTTTATATTGCTAAAATAACTTACCAATGAAACTATTTTAAACGGATTTAAATCGCGTATATTAATTATTTTTTATCATCCCGACGTTTCGAGCACTTTGCAGCGTTCGTGGTCACGGGGAGTCTACCCGTGACCACGAACGCTGCAAAGTGCTAAAAAATAATTAATATACGCGATTTAAATCCGTTTAAAATAGTTTCATTTCAATGAATAATAATCGCGAAAATCTAAGACAACAATATAACTTACCAAATTAATCGATTCTGAGGCGATACGAAGTTCGCAATTAAGGTAACAATTTTAATTTAATCAAATTAAATTAAATTAAAATTATTACACATTAAAACAATATTTAAATAAAACAAAAAAGAAATATACTATGAATTATATAATATTATTTTATTTATGTGTTTTATTACTAACTGTCCCTCGACGTTTCACTCGCATTTATAGTTATTGTTTCGCTACTATTAATCAGTAACTTAATGTTATATAACCAATAACCTTCCTCAATTTATTATAAATAAATAAATAAATAACGCATCACACTCAACGGCCCCCATTAAGATCTCATGACCTTGTGTCGGGGGTCCGGAAACACTCACAACACTAACACAAACACCCAGATAACGACAAACATCTGTATGGCCAATACACACGTTTGCTGTGAGCGGGGATCGAACCCGCGACCGTTAGCGCTTTAGTCAGTTGCAGTGACCATTGCGCCAACGCGTCTGTCAAGTTTATGTCCTATCGAACGCAAAAAATTTCAACTCAGATTAGTAATTTCAAAGGCTACCCCCTACATACAGACCTCTTTATAATATCAGTATAGAATAATAGCTCTATTTTACAGAAAACAAATATATTTATCCATACAAAATATTTCAATTCTACGACATATTCGGTTTTACGCAAAGTGAAATTGAACTAAAGCTCCGAGACGCTAAGATCATGTCTAACGCCAGAGTGTTCGCTTGTCACTGGAGTATATTTTCCTACGAATTGACTAAGAAATTGACTACATTTTCCTCTATAAAGACATTTTATTTACGCATAAATATATACACTTTTGAACTGAAAATGTCGGATCTTTCGATGGAAATTTATCGTAGAGAAAATTAAAAAAAAATGTCAATTTGTAATAGTTTACTAAAAAATAAAACTATTTTTAATAAATTAAAATCGCGTATATTAATTATTTTTATTATCGCGGCGTTTCGAACACTCATGAAATCTATCTAATCTACATTTCATTAAATCTATTTACAATATAAAATTGTAAATATCATAAAACTCACCACAGTCGTGGTTGATTCGCTCTTAATTTCTTTAAATCCATTTACAATATAAGATTGTGTTTTATAAAACCCACCACAATCTATTCATTGAAACCTTACAACGATCTTTAATAGAATATTTCTGCTGATAGATTATAAAGAGTCCAGACGATTTCAGATGATACTTTTTAAATTTTATATAATAAAATTTTATTTATTTTAATTAATAAAAAAATGTGCATTGAGAGGTACCGCAGACTATATCTTTGCTTTGCATGAGACATGCCAAGCACGCTTTAGTCCATGCAAACGAAATCGCGGGCACAGCTAGTTTAATATTATAACAAAGTCATTGACTTCTCCTGCCCTTAGCCCAAAGGTCCATTGATTTATTACTTCAATTTGTATTGAATTCGATATTCTATTGTTGTTATATTTGCACTCTAAGCATGTTCCACACAATTGTAAAGCTTCACACAATTGGATGCTGATAAGCAATAATGTGTCAACCCACAAAAAGACAAATTATGAGATATTGATGTATTTTGATACTGCATTACCTATTTAATATTATTCAAAAAAATGTAAGGTCATATAAACTAAAAAAGTACGGAACAAGTTGCCTAATTAATTGTTTCGAATTTCAAGTGCGCTCCATATTTCGCAATTTATACAATAATCTTATATATTTGAAAAACTTTTTCTTAAATATTATATTAAATATATTAAACTGCTTTAAATTCATCATACTTTTTATCAAAAAATAAAAGAAAAGGTGGATATTTACTTCTTCAAACATAATTGTTAAGAATAAGTTTGACATGTTTAGACGCCATTTTCTCAATATGAAGTCCTTGACACAGTATTGCATATCAGCGTCCAATTGTATATACAATTATTGTGTAATATGATTTGAGACATTGTATGTAATGTAAATAATATATTTTTTAAACTAAAATTAGCCTCAGTTACTCCTGATAACATTAGCTATCTATGAGTGAAAGTCCCGTCAAAATCAATACACCCGTTTCAGAGATTAGTCGGAACAAAAAGACAAGGTGCTTCTAGTGACCACCGTCCATTATATAGTCATATATTTTATATATAAGCATGTTATTTTAAAACAAAATCAACCCGCAAACGGAAGCTAGTCAATTATATTTCATTAATTACTAATCTCTATTCTACATAAGCTCCGTATATTTCCGTTTCAATTTATATTAAACCTCAAAATCCCTATTAGTGTCCGCAAACTCGCTCCTGTTAATTGAGAATACATCTGTAAATATTATTCAGAGCGACAATGTACTAAAACTGAACGTGTTTGATAAATTACTGCTGAAATTTTACATAATAATGATGCTATTATATTCAGGCTCATGATTCGGTCTGTGGGTTTTTGTATGTCTCAAGGTTATTGATACAAATTTCATCTTTGAACATTGTTAAGTTTTGATTTTTAGTTTTAAATATTTTACCCTATTTCCATATCAATTTAAAACAATATATATTCAGTGATTTGACTATAAGAATGTAAGAGTACTACAAATTTTGAAATTTATACTTAAATTTTATTAATTACACTTATTATCTTAACTACATTGGAAATAGATTTTCAAAAATGTCGTATCAACTGTTAATTTTAACGCAGTATTCAGAGAGATATTTCAAGAGAAGGAATGTATAAGATATAAAAGTATTTTTAATATTTTGTCGTAGAAAAAAATTAAATTCCATTCCGATATTTCACTTTTTACAAATGGACAATTAGTAACTGCATTTCTATCATCCGTTGCCAATTGTTACATGTGTAACAAATCCGCGTGCACGATGTGTAAAATTTCATAAAATGTTTTAAATCCAGTCGTTCAGTGGAACGTGAAGTTGGACTATTCAATTCAAAACTTCGGAAAATGTTTCACGGATATTCAGTGGAACATTCCATTTGATATTTTCTATCAACATTGATATAATATTTAAAATGTGATATTTTAGCTTGGGAATAAATAAAAGTGTCTGGTGTTTCTCTCTCTGGTAAATCTCTAATATTATGATGTGGTAAAGTTTGTTTGTTACGTTTCACTCGCGATTTTGGTGACTGCTTCGCTCCTATGAGTCATAACGTAATATAATATAGCCTATAACCTCCTTAAATAAACAAACTATCCAATGCAAAAAAAAAATATTAACATCGGATCAGTAATTTCAGAGATTATCCCCTGCATACAAACTTACGAACACAATTATTAATTATTAACACTTTCTTCTTATCATAATATAGTACACCTCCACCCACAATTTCCTATTTCATATATTCTCCTACGCCAAGCCGGTTGCCCGGAAGAGATCGCTCTTCTTTTAGCGATAAGGCCGCCGATTGTATACTGTATATTCTGTTTCTGTGTTATTCTTTTGTAATTTTTGGTGTACAATAAAGTATATTTTATTCATTCATTCATTTCATTAATTCATACAATTAACCTTTTTATTATATACTGCAGCCCCTCGCGGTTTCACTCGCATTTATGATTACTGCTTCGCTCATATGAGTCGTAGCGTGATGTAATATAGCCTATAACCATTCTCAATAAACAGGCTATTTAACTCAAAAAAAAAATTCAATTCGGATCAGTAATTTCAGAGGTTACTCTACATTACAAAGTACATAAATAGTTTATTTGTACAATCAAAATTAGCTCTTTATAATATTAGTACAAATAAAACCTTAAGTATCTTTCTAAATCTAAAGAAACAATATTTCAGAAGCAATTTGCTCTAACGCCCCACGAAGCATCCATCAATGGAGTCAGCGAACATTCACCATAATCTCACTTCTCATAAACAACACTACATATTGCGAACTACCCGCACTCCGTTAATAAAATTTCTTTATGAATGTCAACAAATCTGAAAAGTGCTTACCCGTTGCGGGGTCACAAATCGAAAAACGACTTTATTACAATCGACACAAGAACTGTATTTCTATAACATTAATTTACTAGCCCACATTCATATTTCATAGCGGCGGTCTTGTAAAATCAACACCGTACTATATTTTACAGTAAAATGTCTTTTTAGCTCGGAATCTGTGGTTCACGAGTTCCGGGATATGTGAACTTCGCTTGAGAAGTTTCTTGAAAAATGTGGTTGATACACATGAAGACAGTGAAAGTGTACACATGGCATGGAATTCCATATTTACAACAAAAAGTCTTTGAGCAGTGATATTTATTTAAAATATAAGTATTTGCACTTAAGGGCCCAACTAAACCTGCGCACGTGCACTAAGTGCGCAGTTCGCATGCATGCATGCATATAATGCGCCTCGAATGTCTTACAAGATGTCACATTCTAGAGAAACAAACGAGAATATACAAAGTAGAATAAACATACGTCATGCGCGTGCGCGAAACGTGTCCGCAAATAAGCATTTTAACTGTCGTTTATCCGAAAAATGCTACCAATATAACCAATAAAAGCATAATCATTCTTATATTAATTTTGAAAATATTTTGAGCTTTGTTTGGAAAATTTTAAAAGAGAAAAATTGTGATCAACACTAAGCTATCTCGGCTGATTTAGTACATCATTAACGAACGCTATAATCGAAAAAATTGTTTTATAATAAGCTGCCCCTCGTTTCAGCCGCGAATATGGTTCTTGATTCGCTCCTATGAGTCTTAGTGGGATGCAATATGGCTTATAATTGTCCTGAATAAATGGGCTATTTAGGGCAAAAATAATTTTTCAAGTCGAATCAGTAGTTTCAGAGATTACCTTCTATATACAAAGTTACAATCAAACTTTAATACTTAATAATATTATTATAGACGATATAAATCGAAACTGATTGGCTGACATTTTTACTAACTGATCGATCAACGCAGATCCTAAGCATGGAAGTTTGGACAAATGTTCCTTGACTTATCGTAAGTGTGCACTAAGAAAGGATTTTTTCTAAGGGGTTAAAAAGAGGGTTGATACTTAGATAGGTAACAAATTTTTAAGTTTACGCGGCCGAAGCGGTTGGGAACTTCTTGTAAAATATACTTTATACTAGCCAGTGCCCGCGGCTTCGTCTGCAAAATATAAGATAATTAAAACTTCTAAAAATAGTCGCCTAATTTACTCATTATACCATTAACTATCTGCTAGTTATAGTTCCATCAAAATCGGTCAAGCCATTTCAGAGATAAGCAGGAATAAACAGACGGACAGACAGACAAAAGTTCAAAAAATTGTATTTTTAATGTAATTAAAAATGTCTATTTTTGCATTTAGTTAAAAACTGTTAATTTTTAATTAGCAAACTTCAATTTTATTTATTAGTATGGATTACCCGGATTCTTAAAAACATGGCCAGCAGTGTAACAGCTTAGCAAGTACTTACAGAGTGAGATAAACGCTGGTAAGAATTTTAAAAACTTCACTGAGCTCGTGTGAAAATCACCATTTATAATGGACGACGTGAGTTTGAGTTATTTCTTTCAGTATCTTACTAATTTGTATATTTTATAGGTATTTTAGTCAATGAATTATATGGTTTTATCGTTCTTAGAAAAATTACAATTCTGTGTATAAAATAGATGCAAAATTGTATATATATACTGAAAATTATATTGATCAGCAGGTTCGATGCTGGCTAAGAAAATATATATGTTTTTAAAGTAGCCTAGGTTACTTCTTATAACATTAGGTATCTGCTAGTCAAAGTGCCGATCGAGTAAGAATCGATCCAGCTGTTTCAGAGATTATACGGAACAAACAGATAGGGAGACAAAAAAAATTAAAAATTGGGTCTTTGATATGAGTACTCTGTATAATTTTTAATGCGTTTAGTTAGAAGCTGTCAATTTGAAATTACAAAGAGACACTTTAATTTTATTTATATGAATAATAACATAGTTTTTAAACAAGACTTTGAATTAAATTTTTTTTTAATAAACTAACTCCAAAAACAACTTTAATACAAGTAAACTCAAAATCAAAACATAAATATTATCTACGTTTTGAAGTCGATACCAATTAAAACACTTTTTACTTTCTATTTACTGGATTAGTACATGAACCAAACAGTACGTTTTATAGCTAATTTTGCACGCGGCTATACTTACCTTCAGATGTTGTCAATTAAATCCAGTTTTCATGTCATTAGGATAAGCTAAGTTGTTATTTTTTTATTTCTCGAAACAGTATTAATCTCCGGATAAAATGTTGAGTAATCGAGAAGTAAAAACGTATAAAATAAAAAAGACCTTCTTACTCGCTCAATATAAGGGTAGTAACTACCCTTATATTGAGCACTTTGCAGAGCGACGTAGTTCAAAAGGACTTCCAAAATTAAGAAAAAAAAGACCTTCACATTTATTATGTTGGGATAATATACTGATATAAACATTTTCGGAACTATTTCCACTACAAACACGAATAAACACGAATACCTAAGTTATGTATAGGTTAATATTTCAAACTCTAAAACGAAATTCGTTTATATTTAATCGACCGAGTCCGCGCATCACACCGCAGTGAATAAAAAAAAATCCACATCTTATTTTCTCTACCCTCACGTACCGGAGATATATTGAACGTATCGTAAACAAACCAATCTAAGTTGTTCACTTCGCCCGGAATTTTGGCTATACGTTACACCGTTGTTGATTTTAGTAAAAAAAAAATCAGAGAATTGTAGCCTCAGTCACGTTCAAACAATATTATTGCCCGACTGACCCAAAAGGAAGGTTTTTTCGCAAGCATAAATGAATCAATGATTGTATATCCCATTTCATTGATTTTGAAATGTAAAGTGTCATTAGATTCGTATTAATCCCCAAACTATCGTAACTCTTAGGATAGGTGACGTCACCAAAATATATGGCGGATAGGATACAGACGTGAATTTGTATATCTACTTAAATTAATTTCTTTTTATTACACGTAAAATATAACTATCAAAATAATGTATTTACTACAATCCAAAATTTTTTTTTTCACAAAACAAATATGATGACTTTTTTTTATTTAAATTAATCTTTCATTACAATAATATATATCAATAATATTTTACAACTACCTTCCACTTTTGGAAGACAGGAAAAATAATCATTATATATCTTCCAGTAAAAAGTCGACTTTTCAATGTTGAAAATGGTCACAGATTTTCAACGACAAATAGAATAGATTTAACTACAATTATACATACATACATATATATTTTTATTACGTTAATTAACGCTATCGGTGTGATAGCGAGTCGCTTCGTAGAATCTACTCGATCACAAGCTCACGTAACATGTCCGACCATCGATCTGAATTAAATTGTTGCCAAATATTTTCATTTCGTTCAGAATAACCTTCGACCCGAGTTTGTGTTGCAGTAAATGTTGCAAGCTTTAATTATTGTTGAAATTGTTGAATAATTTTCCATAAAGTTTGCAAGTAATTTCGATGCATCGAAGTCGAGCATGTGTGCGTTGCGTATACTTGTACAATTGTACATTTTTACACATTTATACATTTTTTTTATTACTTGCGTTTGTTTAGTGTTTGAGTTGGCCTTGTTTATGTAGTATATTAGTAAATACATACACAATTATTATTTTATTAATTATGTTCGCTTACCGTCTTTGTGTGTGTGCGTGTTTGTGTTGTGTTTATGTATGCGTAGTAAGTATATGTGTGCGCATGTTATAGTAACACGATGCCGCATCAGTGTTTCTATAACTTCACAATGCATGTACAAGTATATTACTTGTACATGCATTACCTCATTGATGAAATGATTTATTCTAATATTATATTATATTTATTTACACCATTTAAAGATTAATAAATAGATTAATTCATCATTGTGCGTTTTTTAAAGTTCTCTCGATGACTCCTCTAATCAAGCATTCGAGTCTTCAGCTTGGAAGGGCAGCGGATGCGCATGCGCAAGCGATCCTAAGGATCCATTCCCGTGTCGAGGAAAGCCATTGCAGGGGTTTCAGTGGGTGTAAGTCTCCACATAACCCGATCTCCTCCTCTCCTCCAAAAATCGGGTATTTTTTCGAAGATTTCCCCTGAGTAAACAAAAAAATTCAGCAATACTCATAACATTTTCGTTCGTTTCATATTCTTGCAGCAACAATTTTGACTAAAATATTTGACGTTTCGACGCTTCGTGGCAGGCTGTAATGTATCACGCGCAATAACAGTTAGGAACGTGAGAGATCCACTGTTATTATATATTATATACAAATATTATAAAGAGGTAAAATTGATTTAGTATTTAAGTTGGGTAAGTTTGTGGGTAGTTCAGGGATAATCTCTGAAACTATTGATCCAATTTGAAAAAAATATTATTGCGTTGAATAGCCTATTTATTGAGGAAAGTTTAAGGCTATATTACATCACGCTATCACAGGAACGAAGTAGTAAACGCGAATGAAACCGTGAGGATGAGCTATTACATATTACAGTATATTATAAGATTAAAAGATACTTCTATATCTATGGCCCATAGTTCTCTGAGAACAAATAAAGAATCATTGAAATTTTAATGATAGTGTAATCGGCCTATAAATATGTTCGACTGTAAATACACCAAAAGCTTCTTCTTTTGTTCCTATATAGAAGAAAACTGTTACAAGGTTTTCATTGTCACTCTGCCCGGCTGCCTGTTTACTTGTCTCCCTGTCTGTCCGTCCGTCTGTCTGTACGTCTATCCATCTGTCTGTTAGTGGCTGTATCTCATGAACCCTAATAGTTAGAATTTTCACAGAATGTGTTTTTCTATTGCCGCTAGAATAACAAATAATAAACGGTCAAGTGCGAGCCGGATTCGTACATGAATAATTATATAGTACATATTTTTAAGTGCTTATCTTGTTTGTCTTATATAGTACCGGTTTGATCTTACGACTAGCTATACCTTGAATTTTCACTCGCATTTATGGTTACTGCATTGCTCCTATGAGACGTAAGGTGATGTAATATATCCTTTAGGCTAAATAAAGCTATAGCTTTACTCAATAAATAAACTAACATAAAAATAATTTTTCAATTCGAAACAGTAGTTCCTGAGATTAGCACGTTCAAACAAACAAACCATTCAGATTTATTATATTAGTATATTTTACGGTTTTTTTCCAACACGTGTAAATTCACAATGTTTTTCTACACCACAAGCACGATATCAATTTAACAATAATAGCACTCGAAACCCATAGTATTGCTTTCCTAGATTTTAATCCGCGAACATCCCGCGTTGTATTTACTAGACTATCTCGATTTCCATTTGATGAATCAATATCAAAGTGTATATTTAACACACAGACTCGAACTATTTGTGTTGTTATAATGCTAGCTGTCAGATACAATGTTATTGACACAATACTTGGCTGTTTGTTGATCTGATGCGTAAACTAAACAACTCGAATTGTTTGCCCGAAGTTATGCGACATTCGAAGTTTCGCAAAGTCAATCTGTCACGTAAAGATATTCAAATACGATTAAAACATCTTATTATTGAAATCGAACTATTCTGAAATGTTTATAAAAAAATTACACGTCGTGATTGTTATTTATCCTATGGTCATGGCGTTTAAAGATGTGGTGAACTTAAACAAACTCTGCGATCTATTAACCGATGATTCAAACAGGCGTTGTTACATCAAAGAAAATTTGGCCTCGCTAGCTCACAGTCCGAATCAATTAGCCTTCAACGGGGAAACTAATACGCTTTACTTCAGCTTTGACTCAGGCCAGGGGGAGTATCTACCAGCCGCATTGAATATTGACACTAAAAAGTTAACCGTTTTGAAAGGAGTTAAGGACGCATTTGCCATAGCAAGTGAATCAGCGACCGAAATTTACTTCGGCGGTAGTTACGGCATTTATAGATACAGTCCAACTTTGAAGAGCCTCAAGAGATTGGGTGTGAGTAATTTAGACGTTTGGTGGATTCAAGTGAAGACTAAAATCTACTTCATTAAGTTTCCAAGTCTTAAATTATATTACTATGAAAATCGTCAAATCAAATCCGTTCGATATTTACGAAATTCTACCGTCAACCAGTTTGTGTTCGACTCTGATGATAATATTTTTTTCATTAACAGTACTGGTCTGTTCGGTGTTAAAAATGGTTCGAATGATGTTAAATTAGTTAGAAATGAGCCAAAATTTCACGGTATGGCTGTAGATAACACTGGACATATACATCTTTGCAGTGACGACGGTGTTTACGTTATTGGTAAAATGTTACAAAAAGTGAAAAGGATTTATAATATCCAAGGCGTGCTAGGAATGGCTTTTGATAAGGATAATAATCTTATTTATTCTGATTCTCATGATATTATTAGATTAAAACCTTCGAGTGGGGAATATGTGGCCAACACTATTAATTAAACTGTTAATTATATATTTTATGCATATTTTAAATAGTTTTTAAATCATTGTTATTAAGGTCGTCGTTTGTCTAATATCTCAGTATCAGCATACTTGTAAACTTTGTTCAGATCAGCCTTACATAAGGTCAATAATTGCTTTTACATCTGAAAGAATTTACTGTCAATAACATAATCATTACGTGACCAAAGAACTGTTACCAGGCTACAGAGTTGTTTTAAAAAAAGAGTAAAACTTGCAAGAGTAATTCTCGCCTTACAATTTATAAATCGACTTAAACTTTGCTGGAGTGTACATTTTTTGGAATTTAAGTGAAAATGTTGGATAGTGCATGAATACTGCGATAACGGAGCGCTGTACAGTCAATATCACTTCAATCTTCACTAGTTGATTTCTTGCCTTTGAGACTGCTGATTACAGTATTATACGGTACAGTACGTATTATACTGTACAATTAATTAGCCATCGAACGGTGACCTTTATTTTACTTATGCAATAAATTAAATCAAAATAAATTTCTTTTTTTATTTCCTATATTAAAATTTATCATGATGGTCAATGGTAGCGTATACACATTATTTTTCTCGTATATATATGTATACAAACAGAATAAATGGATGCTGATAAGCAATAATGTGTCAACCGACAAATAGTCAAATTTTAAGATATTGATGTATTTTGATACTTCATCACCTATTTAATATTATTCAAAAAAGATAAAGGTCATATAAACTAAAAAAGTTCAGAAAAAAGTTTCCTAATTAATTGTTTCGAATTTCAAGTGCGTTCCATACTTAGCAATTTATTAAATAATCTCAAATATTCGAAAAACTTCTTTTTAGATAATATATGAAATATATCAATCTGCTTTTAATTCAATATACCTTTTCTCAAAAAATAAAAGAAAAAGTGGATATATATGTACTTCTTCAAACATATTTGTTAAGAATAGGTTTACATCTTTAGACGCCATTTTCTCAAAATGAAGTCCGTGTGGCTTGACACAATATTCGTATCAGCGTCCAAATAATAAGTTGTTTTTCTTTATATCTCAAATTATTCATGTCTTTAATAATGTCCAGTTAGATAATCAGTATTAGGGGAACCAAATTCATTTTCCCATTTTAGCAGAAGCCACAAAATATAATTATTACTTTGATATCAAACTCATCATTATTGTTTTATTTATTTCATTTTTTTTTTTATATGTTTTCTTAAAATAAAACTTAAAACTAAGTGCCACAATTATTTACAAGAATCGCATGCATTATCTGGACGCTGATAAGCAATAATGTGTTAACCCACAAGAAGTCAAATTCGGAGTTATTGATGTATTTTGATACTAAATCATCTACTTAACATTATTTTAAAAAATTGAACTCATATAAACTAATTAAGTACGGAAAAAAAATCTTTATTAATTGCTTAGAATTTCAAGGGCGCTCCATATTTTGCAATTTACACAATATTCTCAAATATTTGAAAAACTTTTTATTAGATAATACATTAAACATGTCAGCCTGATTTCAATTAATTATTTCTTTTATCAAAAAATAAAAGAAAAGATGGATATATACTTCTTCAAACATATTTGTTGTTTGAATGGATTTGACATTTTAGAAGCCATTTTCTCAAAATGAATTCCGTGTGGCTTGACACAGTATTGCTTATCAGCATCCATTCATATCATATCAAAATAACACCTTTATAACTCTGGGAAGATCTTAACTTCGGGATTTTCTCAGCGTTATAAAACACCTATTTATACTACTCGACAATACAAACTGGCAAAATTACAAGAGCTCTAAAATTATTGAACCCTAAATCTTAAATATTTAATTCACACGCCGATATATTAATCTAAAGCTATTTAGACCACGAGGCCGGAATGTTGTTATTAAATACCTCTACAACACACAAGGTGTATGACCAACATCGCAATGTCTTGTTAGAGAAATTATTTCGAAACGATCGGTAAAACAATTCGGTCGGTTCAAAACGATTCCTTAAGGCGACAATTGATATGTGATATCCAATTACAGGCGAATTAAAAAATTGACAATAAAAATCTATACTTATATTATAAAGCGTAACTGTTTGTTTGAACGCGCTAACCTCTGGAACTACTGGTTTTTTTTCTTGTATAGTCCATTCGTCGAAGAAGGCTTTAAGCTATATTACATTACGATGCGACGAATGACAGGGAAGAAATCGTGAAAAATGTTGCAAAAATGGGGGAAATTATCCATATTTGAGGGCTTCTGTAACGAACGCTGCGTAAACTGTTCAAGTTACCCAAAATATGTATGAAAGAATTATTCCTGTTTCGTGGTAGTGTTTTCGAAAACCACGCGAACGAAGTCGCGGGAGCAGCTAGTAAATAAATAAACACTGGAGTAAATTATCTATTGAAATAGAAATCAATTGCTAAGTGCTAATTTTCAATCTAAACAAACAAGGTTTCTACGAAAGCAAAATGTTTGAAACATCGTACGAAAAAATAAAAAGATTGAAAAGTCTCTGAAAAAGTAAGTCAAAGGCGAGAATTACACTTATAATTTCTGTTCTCAGCGTTTCATAAACATTTACATAAGTTATTTGCCATTGCTTTACACCTGAAAGAACGTGCTGTCAATGCCTTTATTTTTGATAGCAACACCTTTATACCTACTATAGACTATAGACTACCTAGTTAACTGTTATTAGGTTACAGAGTTGTTTTATATCAATTACGAGAGTAAAACTTACAATTTTTAGTTGTCATTAAATCCGATATCCTCTGGAATGACAGCAGTAGACTTAAAAAATAATTATTTTCTTGTAAGTATTCGACTGACAATATAAAAATGTCGTTGGCTTTATCATAATAAGTGATGTAACAGGAATGCCGCATCTCCTGTTATATAAAATTTTACAAGATATTAATTAAGTTGCGACGACCCAACAATTTATTATTAATTTTCATACATTATAAGCGAAATATTGAACATTTCTGGGAAAATTCCTTTAATATTTTTGAGTGGATAATTGAATACATGGTCCAGTGAAAACAACACGTGAATCTTAACTGAGTTTTTCAAGAACATTATGTAATGAATATTAAAATATATATATATTATAAGCACATCGATTTTGATATTAAAAATACCACCACTTTGGACGACGTTGTCTAGCAACTAACTAGCCACTGAGTACAATAGACGAGACTCCTATCTTTGCACCTATAAGCTCATAATATTTTCTATTAATCATTTGAATTATCAAATTACTTCTCCAGAAATATACCAACTTCTTGGAGAATAGAAAGTAAACCTAAGTTACTCTTTATATCATTAGCTATCTGTGAGTGAAAGTTGCGTCAAAATCAGTCTAGCTGTTTCAGAGATTAGCCGAATTTTTTAAAATTGTTTATTTAATGAAAGCACTGTATACTTCCATATCCATATAGTTAAAATTATAAATTGGATGCTGATAAGCAATAATGTGTCAACCCACAAAAAGTCAAATTCGGAGATATTGATGTATTTTGTTACTGCATCAGCTATTAAACGTTATTCAAAAAAATTTAAGTCATAAAAACTAAATAAATACGGAAAAAAGTTTCTTAATTATTTGTTCCGTATAACAAGTACGTTCCATATTTTGCAATTTATACAATAATCTCGAATATTTTAAAACTTTTCATAAGATAATATATTAAATATATGAATTTACTTTTAATTTATGACACCTTTTATCAAAAAATAATAGAAAAGGTTGATATATACGTCTTGAAACATATTTATTAAGAATAGGTTTGACATCTTTAGCCGCCATTTTCTCAAAATAAAGTCCGTGTGGCTTGACACAGTATTGCTTATCAGCGTCCAATTACAAACTGATACTTCAGTTATTTATTTTTATAGATCGTATGAACAACCCACAATAAAATGTCTTGGCAAACTTTTAATTGTTAACATATTTTTTGTCTTTGCCCACGTTGTCGTGGTCACGAGCTTACTGTCTGAGAGTCAGCTCGTGACCACGACGAAAGTAACTTCGTCGAAACGTCGAGCAATAAAAAGGTATTAATACCATTAGTTATCGCGATAAGACCCGTTATATTAAATATGAATGTACTTTAACCTTAATTGTGAAAGTAGCTTCAATGGTTCCAGCGTTTGCATTGCAATTCAGTGTTCCGAATATGGTATACATGGTAAGAATGCTACGCTCCATCGATTTTGAGCAGATCTTAAGCTTGGACTTCTGAGTTTTAGTCAAAGACCAAATCTATGCACAAACGTTAAGATGGGAAGGATACATGTATCTGACCATGACATATATTCAAAATCATTACCCTCTCTTAATTTATTTGCGGATGTTCTGTTTATTATATTAGCTATTTATATAAATAATAAAAACACTGATCTAACGTATTTAGAGTTACTTTTGGCATTTCATAAACGTAACTTATAAAAAAGTAGCTTAGTTTATTATCGCCGCTTAAGATTTTTAACATATAAAGTAAAAAGTAAAGTAACAGCCTGTAAATGTCCCACTGCTAGGCAAAGGCCTCGTCTCCTATTAAGGAGAATGTTTAGAGCTTAATCCACCACGCTACTCCACTGCGAGTTGGTAGATATAAACGTGTCAGGATTTCTCCCGCTACATGCAGGATTCCTCACGATGTTTTCCTTTACCGACGAAATGAATTTAAACATATTTAGCACTTGGAAAGTCAGCGGTGCTAGCCGGAGTTTGAATCAGTGATCATCGGTTGAGATCAACGTGAACTACATATGGATGCTGATAAGCAATAATGTGTCAACCCACAAAATGACAAATTCAGAGATATTGATGTATTTTGATACTGCATCACCTATTTAACATTATTCAATAAAAAATAAAGACATATAACCTAAATAAGTACGGAAAATGTTTGTTAATTAATTGTTTCGAATTTCAAGGTTGTGCCATATTTTGTAATTTATACAATAATCTCATAGATTTAAAAAACTTTTTATATTCATAATATATTCAATATGTCAACCTGTTTTTAATGCATTAAACCTTTATCAAAAATGAAAAGAAAATATGGATAAATACTTATTCAAACAAATGTATTAAGAATACATTTGAAATCTTTAGAGGCCATTTTCTCAAAATGAAGTTCGTGTGGCTTGACACAGTATTGTTTATCAGCGTCCATATATACTTGTAGGTACGAAAGATTTTGTAGATGATGACACACCATGGGAATAAGGCGATCGCTTCCAAGCTATCTCAATTAATTTTATAATTTGTAATAAATTATGACTTTGTTGAAAAAATAATAATAATTCAACAAAAGGCAAAAAAAGAGTCCCGCTGAGTTTCTTTCGCGGTTTCTTCTCAGGTTTGAGGCTTAATCTTTCCGAAACCGTGGATTCATTTGCTAGACGTTAAAAAAAATGTAAATTCCTTATTTTGAATAAAAATATTTTGATTTTGTAGATGAATATATAAACCACATATAACATTGATGTATTTCGTTAATCAAATCTACAGTTCCATTGTCTTCCCAGTTATCCGAGTGCTACAACATAATTGAATAGTTTCAAACAATGCTCGGAGCTAAAGATATGTATTTGTATCTGTGAGGAACATCAAAAGGGTCGTTCCGGGTATGAAATGCAATGTCAGAATTACATTGCTCTGGTATACAATTGGTCCTTACAACCGTATCATGCATTATTTATAGAAATCGTTCCGTGATTCATTTGACATGGTTATTTTTGTTCCAGTTTGAAATTTAAAATGTATTCTATACTAGCGGTTCGTCGCGGTTTCACTCGCGTTTAACACACGACTTTCGTACAAACTCTTAACCCCCATTTTACCCCTTTTGACTTTGACTTAGTGAGCACATACGTCCTAAAAAGAACTACCATACAAAATTTGAAGCTTCTAGCACTGTGACTTATAGATTTTGTCGTCATTTTTATTACAATTTGTTTTCTTTTTATACATATCAGCATTTGCTTGTTTATTTACTCACTTTACTTTTTTGGCATTTTCAAAAATACTGAAAATTGATTGTGTCGCTAATTTTAAAGATTTTTACAATTATTTTAAATCCAAATCCATTTTAACAATCGACTTGTTTCATTTTAGTACAAAAATCGCAATGTGATGACGATAGCCCACCCTTATTAGCCTACTGAGTATGAGACTTAAATGTAACACAAGCACTAAAATAATTATTATAATTAAAATACAACAAATAATATAAAGATACGAAACATAAATGAACCGGTTAGTATTTATAAAATCGAAAAACTCTAAATCTCGTTAAAATTGTTATTAATTTAACGTCATGTAAAGAAAAAGTTCATGAAAGTTCGCGATTTCCACGCGCCAACTGTTGACAGACTGCACACAGCCTGTGCATATAGATAGCTCTTTTAAACTATAGTAACACATAGTGCTGTTTAATTTTAAACTTACATCATCCCTTCATTTAAGTATACATTAATTTGAAATTTAATATTAAAAGTTTCATACAATAGTTTTCCATTTAAACAATATGAATATTTTTATAAATGTGGACTATGAGTATTTATTTCTTCGTGCTGCAGTAACTCAACGAATTGGAGAGAAATTAGTAATAATAGCTCATAACTTGGACTAAGAAAGAATAGCTTATTTTTATCCCGCGGGTAAAACTACGAAACGTAGTATAACATACAAACTTGTGCAAAAATAATACCGACCTACATAATCAGAAATGCTTTCTTTCTGAAAAAATACAAGAATCTAAACCTCATATACCCGACGTCATCTTGAGAATATAAAGGCGTGTACTAACTTGCTTACGTGCACAAAGCGGTTCACGTCCATTATGAACACAATATGACATTTTTGCACATATTCGCGATTGGTTAACATAAGTCAGGAAGAAGTAAATTGTTCTTAGCGTGTGCCTTCGGGCCGTGGGTGCGTGAAATGGGGGTCTCGCGCATCCGTTTTCATACGGTCCCGTAGAGACCGCCAGCCGGGACGGCCTCGAACTGCCGTATGCAGTGGGAGGACAAGAACGCACTTGGTCCTGTCGAGATGTGCTGTGCCTGCCACGAGCGGAGGAACGTATGGGAAGAACAGCGGACGGCAAGTGCAAACGATCCCGCAGGCTCACCATTCCCATGCTGAAGAAGGTCATTGCAACGGTTTTTCTGGCTATAATTCTCCACGTAACCCGATCTTCCCGCTTCCCCAGGATCAGGAGTATCTTTTCGAAGATATCCTACCTGCGTAAACCAAAAAAAACTTCAGAGCAAACTGCACGCTTGCACGAGCGTCATTTCGGACACATCTTAAAGATTCTAGAGACACCATACAAATCGTTATTCGTTTAAACGTATACAGTTATTGTATAACTAGCTGTTCCTCGCACTTTTACTCTCGTTTCTGATTACTGTTCCCCTCCTTTGAGCCGTAACGACCGTAACGATCTAACCAATACAAAAAGATTTTCAAATCGCTGTAGTAGTAAGGGGTATAGTCAATGCAAACAAACAAACAATCAAATCTTTCCTCTTTATAATATTAATGTAGACAAAGAAACAACATACATAAACTTAAAATATTTCTGGATGTTAAAATAACGCTAAACAGTGTTAAAAGTTTGCACGAAAAATAATATTATTTTCCTATTCATTACAAAATGGACGCGGCGATTATTCCGCATATTATGAACATGCCGATGAACGCCCTCGCTGTAGCTTTTGTTAAACGGCGATGTGAATACACTGTATAAAGATGGGCTTACTTTGAAGAACTATATAGAACCGAATATTACAAAAATATACAAGTCATAAATATTTTCTTTTCAACAACTGACTAAAAAATAGGGGTGTTATGAGTTTGACGGGTGCATCTCTGTATGTGTGCACCTGCGTGTCTGTGTCTTCCCAATGAATGGATTTTGATGAATTTTATATTGTTTTAAAGCGGATGTATTTGGGGTGGATTTAGCTATAATTTATAAAGATTTTTTAGACATTTGACTATTTTTGTTGTTGAAAGAATCTTAGTAACTTCTAGAGGTCTAATCGATATTTACTGTACTAAGAACGATATTAAAATATCATAGTTACGTAACCTTGATTCGATATTGATATGATTTAAATATCTTGTTTAACTACAGTAATTTATAACTACTTATAGATATACCTATATTTTTAACATCGATTTTTTAATATTGATATTATATTTATACAAACTTCAAACGCACGTTTTACCTCCTTAGTGAGCACTTACATTCAAAAAAGAACCCCATGCATAATTTGTAACTCCTAGCCTATATAGGCTAGGAGTTACAAATTATGTAAGCAAATTAAAAATAAATCAATAATTAATTTTTTATCGAAATGTAATGAAAAGACTACCATTATAAGTCAAATAATATCAAATGGAATTCATGTATCTCGTAAAATAATAAATTCTAATCTCGTTAACCGTAATCCCCCTACTAGTCCTGAATAGCAAATGCGACACAAATGGTAATACTAAGCTCATCCCGCGTCACGAGTGTCGAGTCACGGGTGTGCGAATGACTGCCGGTATGAATTTTTATAATGATGTATGTGGAACAGCCATAATGTTTCTGTACGCGATTATGAAATGGAGAAAATATAAATATATTTTTCTATTCCTTTCTCTTCATATATAATTATATACGAAAACTTTTTTAGCTTAATAATTTTAAAGTAATTTCTATAAGTGTAGCGAATTTTTTTACTATGGCTATATTTCTCGTACTATTAAATTTTCCAGGTAAAAATAATTGTTGTTTTTTTAGACTTTAAAGGAGTCGTATATGACAAGACAAGACAATTTAATATTTTGTGCAGTTAGAACCCTGGAATGTTTTTTCTAATGCATAATTTAGCGGTATAAAATTATAGGTACCAATTGGATGCTGATAAGCAATAATGTGTCAACCCACAAAAAGTCAAATTCGATATCGAGATATTGATGTATTTTGATTCTGCGTCACCTATTTAACAGTATTAAATAAATCAGCCAAGTGCGTGTCGGGCGCACAATGCAGGGGTCCGTATTTTATTATTTATTATTATAAAATTATTTTTAATTTCTCTTTAAGAGACTAAAATATTTTTAATGTAAAATGAATGTTTCAATGTGAATTATACTAACGATTTTGAACTTTATATGTTCGTCGATTATTTATTATTCTAACACTTGTAAAATATACTTAGTGCCGATAATTTTCCTTCTTGATTAGCGCCTAAAATCTATGGAGATTTGGTTGAAAACTTCATAAGCGCGATTCAGAATCACTCGCGACATGTTTTATTGAGACATTGTTTTATACCTTATTTTATATTTTATTTTAATTTAAACTTATTAAATATTTATTTATTTATTCATTTAAATTCATATATTAATTTTAAATTATTAATATTTACATAATGCGATGCTTTAAAAAGTGAAATATTTATTTTTACTTAGATCATCTATAACTCGATAACCATAAGAACCCACATAGCCGTGATAATTTTCCTTTTAAATTCATTATATGTACCACTATCGTGAAGTTTTTCATATTTTTAGACGCAGCAGTTTAGTGGGTAGAGGGGGGGGACACTTGACTCTAATAAAAATTGACACATCAAAGCTTAATATTTCGGAAACAGTTTGTCGTTCGGAAAAATGGTTTTCCCACACCTATAACATTTTTAAAAGACCTATCTAACGATACCCCACAACATGGGATAAAATATGAGAAAAAAAATTTTTGGTCTCTCTTAACACATAGGGAAGACACCCTGAAAAAAAATATTTTTAAGATTTTATTGTACGACTTTCTCGGCGTAATTCATATGTATACTCGTACCGAATTACAGCTGTCTGCTAGTTTTATATATAATGAACCGCTTCAAGTCGGATCAAACAGCTTGGATATTTTTAAATGAAAAGCGATGTGTCCAACCTACATCTAACGTTCTAGACTGTAAACACTTGATATATGTACTCGATTAAGGTGCATTCAAAGAGAGTCATGCGTTTATCATTAGTGTGAATGTATGTTACGTAGAGCATAAACGATTCAACGTATTCCGAGAAATAAGACGCCATTAGATCCGTAGAAATGAATGGCATATGCTTTATGACGTCACTAGAATTCCAACATGGCGGACGATAATTTTTAAAGTTTATGAATTTTCTAGCAGTAAAAATATACATATCTTTGCCGTGTCACGTATTAAGTTACTCCTTATATGGCTTACCTTCTTTCAAACGCAAACAATAAGTTGACGAAGTTTTAATGCAATCGGATGGACGATATGAACAGAAGAATATTAATTTTTAACCGACTTCTATAAAAAGGGGAAGTTCTCAATCCGTTGGAAATTTTTTAAGGTATGTTCACGGATTACTCGAAAACAGAATAATTACGTTAATTCTTGTTTTATTTGAACCCTCTATTCTCTGATAAAAGTAAAGTAAAGTAACAGCCTGCAAGTGTCTCCTTGCTGGGCAAAAGTCTCCTCTCATATTAAGGGAAAGGCTTAGATTGTAAATCAGATATAGAAGACAGATATAAAATTATCAGAATTTCTCCAGGCACATGCAGGTTTCCTTACGACGTTTTCCTTCACAGAGGAGCTCGAGATGTATATAAACACAAATTAAGCACTTAAAAACTCAGCGGTGATAGGTCTCATAGAATTTTCATCACAAATTGTTTAGTAGTTTAGATTTAAAATCAATATAAACGGAATAAGTTTGTCATTCAAATAAATAAATACATATTTTTTAAAAGTAGGTTTCACTTTTTGAAAATAGTCGTGTTATATTAAATAAACAGTAACTGAACTTCACGATTCTAAAGTTATATTTTTGTTACTACGTGCTAGCAGAGTGTAATAAAATTTAGTAAATAACATAGTCTCACTTTCAGTATGTGTAGACTTAAAAGCATCGTAAAGACTACATTAGTCTACAAAGCAAAGAAATAAACCCTAAATGGTTGACGACAAAAAGCAAAAAGTGTACCACGTAGTGCATGCTTCCTCTTATAACGTGACTTTCATCTGCTAAGAATGCTATTTTATAGAAAAAGATAGAATTGATCCTGAACTAGCATACTGATAAAAATACATTTTGAAGTACTTCGTAAAATATTTTAGTTTATAGTAAAATCTTTCTGGATATTCTTTTTTAAGAAAAAATATTTTTATAATGTGACTGTGTGGAGTTTTAACTGTAAAAGTATCTTATATTTAACAAGTGTTAGGGATACATATCCTGAACGCATCCATAAACCCACTTCCTATCACTCCGATCCTCAAACTGGAGGGTAGACGCATTATTCTTCTGCATCATCAACCGCCACGCGACGCGTCGGGTCGAGCTACGCTCCCTTCGATTAAAAGTGCGTGACCGGGAATCATCAACACGAACAAAGTGGGTGATAGTGCATCCAATTATCAGCAAAGCATCATATGTTGGAGTAAGGTGCGATTGGCGTACGTGCGCGACTTTACATCTGTTCGCGGGAACCCTTGAACCAGGTACTCCTTTCCACCCTTTCTGTATTTACCCCACAACAAGGAATACAAATTTGTAAATTAAAGAATGTAATATGAAGTGATGGAAAAAATCGATACCTCCCACGTAAGTTATTGTAAGCCACAAAATTACCGTTAGCGTTTTTACTGAATACTACACGAATTTGCATTGCTTAATGCATTCAAAGTGAAAAAATACCAAAAATCTTTTTTTTTTCAAGGAAAGATACAACAAAATATGCCTGAAAAAAGGCGTATTTTGTTGTAACTTTCAAACTAAAACGGATTAAAAGTGCTCTACTGTAAAATTGTAATTTTGAGTATACAACTTACGTGGGAGGTATCGAAATTAATAAAAGCTAAAAAGTCACGAAGTTGTTAGTAGTAAGTTGTGTGTATGTCGCGTTTTGGTGTTTGAATATATATTCTATATATACAACTAAAGGACTGGTCCGATTTTGATAACATTTTTAAGCAATCTTTAAATTAGCTCAAGAGGATCACCCAGTCTCACAGTAAGTTGTTGTAACCCCAAAACAACAATTTTACTGGAGAGCACTTTTAGTCCGTTTTCGTTTAAAAGTTACAATAAAATACGTCTGAAAAATCTTGAAAAAAAAAAAGATCCTTGGCATTTTTTTCACTTTGAATGCTTAGTGTGGTATTCAGTAAATACACTAACAACATTTTTGTGGCTTACTTTTTGTTTTTTTTTTTCTTACATAAAAATATACAACACAAACAAAATTGATATAAAAAACGTCTTAATAAACAAAGAGGAAAATCACACACAAAAAAATGTTAATTAATACAGAGTAGTCCTTTGACAGACAATTCTACTCTGAGAGTCACTGATACCTAATCTGTTTACTGTGACTCTGTGGGTCCACTCTACGTAATAGAGGCCTGGCTTTGAGGTGTACTGTTAATTAGTAATTGGTCCGAGATGCTAGGACTTCTGTCGACTTGTAATACAAAAGACGTGTGTGAAGCTAAAATAGTCAAACAGAATTAGTACAAGTATGGCTTATCTTTTATTTCTCACTAACTGGTGCTCGCGACTTTGCCTACGATATCTGTAATGTCTACGTCATAGCAGCTTTATGCATGCCAAGTCTCAGCCCGATCGGTTTAAAATTAACAAACATTCATACAAACTTTCATCCCCTATTTTATTCCTTTGGAGGTAGAATTAATCAAAATCCTTTCTTAGCGGATGTACACATCATAACATCTACCTGTATGCCAAATTTCAGCTCGATCCGTCCAGTGGTTTGGGCTGTGCGTTGATAGATCACTATGTCAGTCAGTCCCCTTTGAGTTATATATATTTAGATTTAGCGATGATAAGATGCGTAAAAATTTAATTTATCGCTCAATACAAAGCCAAAACTTAATTTTCTTCTAGCTTTATATTATAATTTACACAATTCTGTTAAAATGGGATGAACAGTATGGGAACATGTGTTTAAGATGCACATAAACAAATAGATAAACATTATTTTTATAAAATTATTAAAGTAACAAATAGAAATGTATTTCCTATATTAATTAAACAATGAAAAAATTAAAATGTACAAACAAATATTAGTTATATGAGTTTGCTTATTAGTACGTAAATAATTTTAAGAAATACAAGAAATAGAAAGTTTATTTATTTTTTAAATATATGTTAATCTTCTGTTAAATAAAGTGTTTAAGAAAATAAGTCATTTAAATTATCTTTACCATTTCTCAACTCAATCTAATTAAACTAAACACCACGCCGACCCAAACAATTCCTCATATAGAAAATAATTCCATGTTCTAACGATAATACGAAAATCTCATACGTGCGAAATCACGGGGAGGTTTCGAATGCCACAAGGCAATCGGCTTTGCGGCGGCGCTAAGCGGATTCGAGTGTTCGGCATCTTGTAGGGCGTATTAGGTTTCAGGCCGAATTAACCTCGTCGACTGTTATTTATTCCAATTTTAATATAGCATTTTTAACCGACCTAAAAAACCAGTGCATAACGCTGTAACGTTCCACGCCGTTGTAACATGCGACCTTGACGTTACAACGTGGTGGTGGTGGTATTTTTAACCCCCGACCCAACAAGAGGGGTGTTATAAATTTAAGTGTTTATCTGTAAATCTGTGTCTGCGACATCGTATCCCTAACGAAACGACCAATTTTGTTTTTTTTTTAGTTTGAAAGTTGATATAATCGGAATAGTTATTAACTATAAATTATGATGGTAGGTGAAGATAACTCACGCACTCGCCGCCAGAGGGCGCGCGGTACACCAGTCAGCTCGTGACCACGAATGCAACTTCGTCGAAACGTCGGGCAATAAAAAGCTATAAGACCGGTTATATTAATTATGAATAAATATGAAAATTATGAAAATCTGTTCAGGCGTTTAAAAATTATTATCAGCTTATTTCTAGTTGTTGAAAAGATCTCAATAACTTACACTAATCTAATCGACTAGAAATTGACAATACGCTAAATGATGTCAAAACATAGATGCATACTGATCTTACGTTGCAGCATCATCTGGAATCAGCAGGATACAGGAACAAAATTCCTCACCATTTTACAGCATCGTGTTGGGGCTCGATGAAATAGTCTCGGTGAATAGATTGTAGGAAGTTTTTTTAAGCTTAATTTTTATGATACGGTCGTAGTTTTATAATATTCAATACACGAGTTCAATTAACATGAATCTGTTTTGTGGTAAAAATGAATTAGCATCTAATTTAACTACAGTTACCACATACTGGGTTTTATCATTACAATATCTATTAACATGAGCAGTTTGTTGTTTGTTTATATTAACTGGCTTTACATATAACTTAGACTTAAAAAAAAGGACAGACTTCAATAGCAAAATATATCATTTTGTTTACTTGGACGATATTTTAGTTTTTTTCAAATTAAAAAATAATTTTTAGGTAACAAACATTAATGAAGTGTTACTTACAATAGGGAAAAGAGCACTAAGCACCCACCTTGAGTCGCATCGATTTCACACATCGGCTGGGCCCAGCAGGCTTTAGGTCTTCCTATGTGCACGTATTCCAAAGGACGTTCAAGTTCAAGGTCACAAGGAACACAGGCAGTGCCGTCCACACACATCAAAAACTATCAGAATAACAAATTATTACGGAGCGAGCAAAATATCGACCGGTCACTTCGAGATCGACGGATAGTAGTTTTTTTTTTATTTGATGGCGCTAGTGTCACGCGCACAGCCAATGAAATCGCTTGGCTTTGATTTTAGCGTTTCATACAGGAAGTACTCAGGCTTATTCCCAATTAAATAATTGAATTTAAAGGGTTGAAATCCTTTTCAACAAATTATGTTATCTTTTATTTTAAAAATTAATAAAGGAATTTTAAGAATGTGTTCCAGTACGGAACATGGAAAATGTACACACTACAATCTAAGTACCTCCATCTCAGGTGAAAAACCGCAAAATAAACTTTCCTTTTTTCCTAATAATAATACAAGTTGGAGACAAATAAAAAAATCAACAATGACATATGTGTATAATACATATATTGTAAAGAATATATGATCAAAAACGATCACCTTTTATTTTTCTCTTAGTTTAATGGTTCAAAAGTTATCGCCATAAGAAACTATAGTTGAAAAGCGTAATTTTAACCAACTTCCAAAAAAGGAGGTGGTTCTCAATTCGTCGGGGATTTTTTTTATGTATGTTCACCGATTACTTCGCCGTTTTTGAACCGATTTACATTTTTTTTTGTTTGAAAGGGTGGATGTACTTCCAAGGATGTCCTATTGTCTTCAGGTCAGGATCTGATGATGAAAGAAAAGCTAACAAACGAGCTAGCAGGACAACTGAGATGAAGACATTTGCAGCACCAGAGGAGTCACAAATGCGTTACCAGATTATTTTTTTACAGCAACAGTTGTCGTAAAATTATCTATGTAACTGTTAACAGGTACAGAGTTGTTTTATATCAATTACGAGAGTAAAACTTGCAAATATAATTTTCGACTATCTACCTGCTTATAGAAATTAAATGAAGAATCGACTTGTGAGGTAAGCAATTTAGAAGATAAAATATCTTATAAGAAAAAGTATAAGAACCTTAAGAGTATCTTTCACCGAAGTAAACAATAAGTAACTATAATGCAAAAAAGAAAAAATGTCATTTTCACAATATTATAATTTTTCTTCACTCCTATTCGTAACGTCAAGAATCTCCTATTCGTAAAGTCTTACTGTCATACTACAAAAGACGCATTCAAACCATGTTGAACACGTGTCTAGCTAAACAGTGTTTAAGATTTAAACATTGCTTAAAATATTATCTAAATTGCTTAACAGCGAACAAACTCATAAAAAAACTTATTGATAAAATATTATACGTTACATTTGACAGCTGAAATAGGTTTTAGACATCTATTAAACTCACTTAAACGTATATTAATCTATGTCTAAAGCATGTTTAACTCAAAACTGTCTTAGACGCGCGTTTAACGTCTGTTTAAATCTTTTGTAGTAAGGCAGTTAATCTTTAAATCCCTCAATAATTACCCTAACGCATTTTTTTAAACAAGATCTTTTCCATAATAGCGCGTTAATAAAATAAAACAATTCTTTAGCTGTAAATAATCAATAATAGAAATCATTATAATTGAAAAATATAAACTTAAATCGTAAAGCAATATCCTTAATTCCTAAAGCAATTATAAAAAATTCGCCAGCATCAAGCCAATTTGCTACGAGCTCGCTGCGAAGGCTTAGCATCCACCACAATTACTATTTTGCAAGCTGTAAAGCTTTTCGTAATTACTATTTTTAACTCCCGACGCATAAAGAGGAGTGTTGTAAGATTGACCACTATGTGCCTGTCTGTGGCACCGTAGCTCCTAAACAGGAGAATCGATTGAGATACGAATGTTTGTTTTATTTGAAAGAGGTTTTTCTGGCGATTTTTCTTTAAAAAGTTCTACCAAAAACGTTACAATTATCATTTAAAAATTTATTTCATTTCAGCAAACTTCAAAAGGAGGAGATTCTCAATTTGTATCGTATGTTTATAACCCCAGAACTCCGTTATTTCTTAAAAGACTTTGAAAAAAAGGAACTTTCAAGATTCAGATTGGTACCATAGAAGTTTTATCAAAATCGGTTTAGTTTTTCAATCAAAATAACTGAAACGAATATCTCATCCAAGTAAACAAAATCACTATTTTGATTTATAAGTCTGTGTCTTTTTTTAAGTCATCACCATCCTAGTTAAAAAATAATTAACTTCCCAAGATCGTCGCGTCGTGTAAATTTAAGACGTTCATTGTAATAATTCACGACGCATAGTTGTATCGTAACTTTTTGTTTGATGTCAATGTCGCGTCTTGATTCCCGATCCACTTCATCCACCACCCACGAGGCTCTTCACAAGCAATGCAATAAAATTTTGAAACATAGGTACTTATTTTATCAAAGTTATCAATTCGGTTACTGTTATCAAACTTATCAATTCGGTTTCCGCACATGAAGCGACCTTAATACAACTAAATTCATTCTTGGTAAAGATAATGAGGTAATTTTATACAACGCATCGCGTGCAACCAGCATGACTAGTAGCGTGCGACTGGCGCTAAGCACGTAGTCGACGCGTCGCGTGCGGAGCATAACGAAATCGTATAGCGGTACTGGCGAGCAACTAGTGGGATATCCGTATAAAACGAAAGTAAGCGACTCTTATAATAGCATCGTGGGAGAAAGATCGTATATTTTCAAGACACGACGCTGGAATAAGGCATGTAGATATACATACTTACATAGTGCAAGAGTACATAATGCATGGAATGGTTCATCTACTTGAAATTAACAAAATGATTTGTAAAAATAATTCTAGTAAGCGTATTCTAAGCGTATTTAACTTCAATTTTTTTCACAAATTCTTTGACCAACTTTAAGTAAATAACCTTGCCTACATAGAATTGATTAATTCAACGCTCCGCGACGTAGCATTAATTGTAACGATATCCAGTAGGCAGACAGCCTTACAGCCGGTCCGGCTAAGCAGATTAGTGGCACAATGCTTTGTAAGCGCCGGATTAGAACCTCGCCCTGCTAGATACGATTACCAAGTGCATTCTTCCAAGTTATAATTTGATTTCAAAACGCAGACACTAAAGGATTATTGTTTTGCTTACAATAGTGGAAATTTTGTATTGTTTGTGTCTAAAATACTTTTGAAATTATATAATTTTTATGAATTTATACGCGAAATATCCAGATCAGACCAGACTCAGGATTTCGGTTTGGGCAAGAAGAAGAGATCCAAGTCAAATCTTGGTTGAGGATAGATTTTGTCGAGCTAAACATTAAAATCCTTAAAAAAGTTTTATTTATTATGTTTGGGATTCACAGATTCATCTATACAGACATATAAAATTAAAGTATCTGTTTGTGATTTCAAATTAAGACCTTTTAACTTAACCCATTTTAACTTACATACGGTACTTACATTGAAAACTTCTACTGTCTGTCTGTTCGTTCCGGCTAATCTATAATCGGCAGGACCACAGCCGCTCCAGAGATTAGAGAGGGATTTTGATAGGACTTTCACCAGTAAATAGCACTTTTTATGAGAAGGAACTTAAGCTACTTTTATCTTAGAATGTGTATATTCCTATCCAGAAATCGAATCCGCTAATTAAAAAAAAATAATAACACGTTCTCATTGTAATAATGTCACGTAAGGAAGTAACAGAATACGGGACACTAAATGAAAAGGCATTTTTTTACAAAATGCTATTAATTAATGCGAGTAAAATGCTCCAGGCTTTTTATGAGACTTGCCATCCTGCAGTCTACGCGAGCAAAGTCGCGGACACAGCTAGTTTAAAATAAATATCGAGAAGAAATCTGCCAATGTCATGAAAAATTCTGAGGAATGTGTTTAGCTTGTCATTTGTCAATTCCTTATTTACAAGCTGGTTGCTTTGCAGTAATTTTACTTGGCTTGTAGTTATTGTAAAATATATAAAATATAAATAAATATAAATTAAAAAAAAATGTTTTTATGGGACTACACGTGAACTGGAGAGGTGCCAAGCACAATCAAGAGAGCATGGCGATATATTATTACAAGCGTCCGAAAATAATGACATGAATAATTAATCGAATGTCTGATTATTATTATTATTTACTTAATAAATTTCAAATAATAACAGATAATATAGTAATGAGCAGTACAAAAAACTAATATATTTTTTATTCACATTAGAACGTCAATAAGTTAAAAAAGTTATTGAATTCAAAAACAAAGATTCTAAACTCGTTAACAATCTACATTTCGGAAAGAGAACTGGACGATCGTATAAAGTTACCAGTTAATCCGTTGAAAACTTTAAAAGGAATTTGTTTTTCCGAAGTTTCCTGTTACCGAGATATCCGAGTTGAGTTTAGTTCGAAATTAACAAACTTAATACAACTCGAGACGCCATCTGTCGGTTCCCGAGAACAACTCGAGCGAGCTGCAGCAATTGCTTGAGATATTACTGCTACATATTGTTTCATATTTGTTACTGAAATTAAATATCACTGGTGGGAAAAAGTTCCCAAGCAAAATATTAGTATTAGCGATTGTTATAAAAAACATATTAAATCTTTTATTAACCCACGACCAAAAAGTTTATTATAAATTTAACGTCTGTAATTATGTATCTCTTTGTGGCATCGTAGCTCTCTATTGAATGGAGCAATTTTGATGCAGTTTTTTTTATTATATTGTGTGTTCGAAAGATAATGTGGACGCTGATAAGCAATACTGTGTCAAGCCACACGAACTACATTTCGAGAAAATGGCGTCTAAAGATGTCCAACCTATTCTTAACAAATATGTTTGAAGAAGTATATATCCATCTTTTATTTTATTCTTTGATAAAAACTATAATAAATTGAATTCTGACTGATACATTTAATATATTATATTATAAAAAGTTATTTAAATATTTGAGATCATTGTAAAAATTGCAAAAAATGGAACGCACTTGAAATTCGAACCAATTAATTAAGAAACTTTTTTCCGTACTTATTTATTTTATATAACTACAAAGTTTTTGTATAATGTTAAATAGGTGATGCAGTATCAAAGTACATCAATATCTCCGAATTTGACTTTTTGTGGGTTGACACATTATTGCTTATCAGCATCCATGTAATGTAGATACTTCGTTACAACTTATGAAGATTCAGACGTTTCAAGGTAATTAGCTCTTTTCTAGTTGTTGAAAGGATTTGAGCAAATTCTATTGGTTTATTCTCCAAATTTATTAGACTATGAATGATATTATTATAGCATAAATGTGTAAACTTGATTTGATGCAGCATAATCCAGAATCATCAGAGCACACAACTCCTTACCAATTGTCAGCAGCAGTATAATATTGGAGCTCGTTGAAATTTAACGTATTGTAACCAATCTTGACGTTGTTAAAAAAAAAAAAAAACTAACAAAAAAAAAGTCCCGCTGAGTTTCTTGCGCGGTTTCTTCTCAGGCCTGAGGTTATACTTTTCCGAAACCGTGGTAGATTCATTTTCTTGACGTTCAAAAAGAGAATGTAAATTCCTATTTTGAATAAAAATATTTTGATTTTGATTTTGGTATCAATAAATAGATAGTCACTTTTCAATTTTATATCCTGACCCGAATCACTAGGCTACAGTGACTAAAACACGTCGATCTAAACCAATGATCATGGGTTCAAACCCCTACTACCACAGCTGAACTTTAAGTGCTAAATTTGTGTTTAAATTCATCTCGAGCTCAGCGGCGAAGGAAAACATCGTGAGGAAACCTGCACGTGTCGGGAAAAATTCTGTCATCTGTATCCGCCAACCAGTGGAGCAGCAAGGTGAATTAAACTAAAACCTTCTCCCCAATAGGAGGGGGTGCTTTGCCCAGCAGTGGGACAATTATAGGCTGTTACTTGATTTTAATTTTCTTGTTTCACTTAAATGACTCATCGCCTAACATCCTTTCTATTAAGGAAAAATTAGGAGTTGAATTTACCACTCTGCTTCTATATGTATTGATATACCTGTGTCAGAATTTCTCCCAACACATGCAGCTTTCCTCGCGATGTTTACATTCACCGCTTAACACGAGATGAATTTAAACATAAATTTGGAAACTCAGAAGTGACAACCAGGGTTTGAATTTGCAATTTGTTTTAGATCAAGGTGTTGTAACGTTTTGATGATGTTGACATTATTTTAGCTTGAAAGTTTTTTTATTTTTTTTTCCTGTATTTGTTTTTTTAACTACAGATCTATATTCTTCTTCAAGGTCCCACCTATCTCCATACCAACTAGAGAGACAGAGTTACTTTCGCATTTATTATATATATAGATTGCATAACAACAAAACACAAGTATAAAACTAAAGCCTACACAAATACCAAAACGAAACGGAATCCGTGATCCCTAATTGAATTTTCCAATTTAGAGAAAAGTTTTCTAACAATTTCCATGAAGTGTTTTAGCAACATTTTTAATTACGCTTACTCAAACAAATAACTTCGTTTCGGGTATCTGATTTTAATTTGAATTTTCAATCTTTTAATTACATCGACTTAAGTTGTTAGGTAATAAACACGCAGTGAGTAATTAACGTGAAAGTGTAATTAAAAGAACGGGTACCTAGATTTCAAGTCACCTACGTCTTTCTGGATTACGTTAGGGTTCTAAGTAGGTATATAACTCACAACTAACTTGCGAAGGGTGTGATGGAATAAAGAAAATTATGCTACATACATTATTTTTATTGCGTTTGGCTTTTAATTAAAGCCATTTAAATGGGGGTTTCTATAAGTCTTCATCACATTTAAAATAAAAAATTATTTTTCTTTTATTCACTTTTTCTTTCTTTTAGTTCAGGACTGTTATTTCTTCTACTAGACCATCTCGGTTTTTAAATCTTAATTATATAACACATTTTCGAACAGTTCTGCAAAAACTTGGTACATTCAACTTAGCCCTCTCAGTATTTCACTACTCCTAATGACATTAATATTGCCTAATTCAAAACAAATTACACTTGTAATATTATAACTCAATTATGATAAAAAACTTAAAATAATCTTCTTTAACTATATATAAAAAAAAACTGACTGGCTGACATATTGACTGACTCTGACTCTGACTGACTGACTCGATCAACGCAAAGCTGAAGCCGCTGGGTCTAGAAAAACAAAAACTACTACTGTACTGGTTAAAAAGACGGTTGAAAGTTTGTTAGGTATAAAATTCCTAAGTATTCGTGGGTGAAGCTACGGGGAACTGCTAGTAAATTAATAATTATAACATCACAAACAAAATTCAAATACGGGTATCTAAATTTGCATTTATGAAAGCTGGACAGTTGTAGGAACGGTCTGGAATTCATAACGTCCATTAAATATGATTGCTTCTACCTACATCAAGTTTCTAATGGATTGCGTTAATGTAATATAAATGTATATAGAATTTTATATTTTAGTTGTAGAATTGTTTTCGCCTGCCGTACTTTATAAGATTCAGTCTATGCCTCAGACACTGCTAAACGTAGATATTTTTTTGTGTTACGTTTTTATTTTGCGTTGTTTTACACTGAACAATCCGTTAGCTTTAAGCGCAATCCGTATTCTGCCTCATGTGGACACAAAAAGTGGCTATGTTTTAACGACATTCTACATTCCTGTGTAACCATTTTAAGTCTGATTTCTTCTAAACTAATGTTTCTTTGTAAGCTCGTTTAGTTTCCATTCCATTATTCGTTAATGGCTTTAATATGTGTTAGTTAAACATACGTTATATGGGCTGTAGAAAACAAAATGGAGATTAATCGGTGGGTGCAGAATCCTGAACTGGTTCATCTGCTATTTCGTCTTTTATGTACCTCGTCTCCGTCGTCCTTCTTCTTTTTTCGGTTTCCATCGTCAACCGCCTTCCGTTTTCATGCTTGAAATTAATCTGCTGTCAACAAATCTGAAAGAACTAAACCCTCTACCCCTGTGCCTTGTAACCTTGCAGCACATTTGATGGTCTTTTTAACTAACTTTAAAAAAAGGAGAGTTGCCCAATTCGTACCCACTCGTATTATTATTACAGAACTTTGTCATTCCTTAACCGTATTATCGTAAAAAAAATCATTCATCTTCATATTTATATCATACGCGATCTATTTATCAATTTTTTATCACCAAACTTTTTGTCTTGTATCATCCAACACCTATTGTCCATTACAAATGAATTCATTCATATTACAAAAACGCCTTAACACAACAACATTACTATCATAAATAAAAACTTAAAAAAACCCGACTTTGAAAACTTAACAAGGAGGTGAGTTTAAAGCAAAAAGTAAATATTTTCTAACAACATTATTAAATCGATAATACAGACATATGGACAGTAGGACTTATTTGGACATATACATATTTTTTAACTTTCGTGATTTATACTATTCATATTGTATATACCGGGTTTTATCGCAATTACGAATGGTAGTGATACTGCTGACTGTCAGCTCATGACCACGATGAATGCAATTTCTTCGAAACGTCGGTCAATAAGAAAGTGTTACTACCAATAATTATCGTTAACAAAAATAAAAATTTTCAAAATCGTTCCACAATCTGCGGAAATATCGGTAAACAAACATAAAAATACATACAGCAGAACCTCATTTTTCGAAGTCAGTAGTAACAATGGACAATCTATAAAAATAAATAGCATAACGAGTAAGTAACAAAACAAAAATCCTTTGTGCTAATCCTTATTTCGCTCCGCCATAAACAGACTCGCTTGACTACAGGATGCTAATGAGAATATTAAATTAATTTAATTAGTAATACCTGGTATTACAAAGTTCTATTTAAACTTATTACTTTTCAAACGTTTTAACTCAAACATTTAGCTCTAACGTTGGAGGATCAAATCTAATTCTATAAATTATAAATAACTAACTGGTTCGGGGTTTCACTATCGCTTTTCGTTATTGCTTCACTTCTATAATTAGTAGGGTTATGTAATATAGCCTGTAATCTTTCTCAATAAATAAGCTATCTAACGTAAAAAGATTTTTTCAAATAGGATCAGTAGTCTTAACCCTTAATGATGTATCAAAAATGCAACAATTATTCAAAGCCTACTATTAACTAAAAGTTTTACTAAACGTCTAGCTTAGCTGCATGTTTATATTTTACATGTCCTGTTATACAATAATACATATTGATTTTTTTTACTATATTTTACTATTCCATAAATCTACTAGTTAATCTGTTTACATAAATTGTTTTTTATTCTGATGAAATAAATAAAAATCATGCATTTAAGGGTTAAAGATTAACACCTACGTACAAATTTATAAACAACAAATACCTCTTTATAATATTAGAATAGATTATTTCGTGTATGTGTCTGTGTCTAACAAGTGCAAGCATGAGTGTATGCAAACATCATGAATGCGCAAGAGTGTGTGTATGCTCGTGTTTATGTGTGCATATATTTTACCTTTAATCTGAATTTTTAAAAGTCGTTACTGACAAACTGATCTGTTAACGCACAGCCACCGAAAGGATAATACTGAATTTTGAAACAGAGTTTGTTATTACCTAAGAATCCGCTAAGAGAACGTTTTAAAATTCACTCCCTTAAGACGTGAACCGAGGATCCAATATTTGTATGGAGAACTCAAATTTAACATGAGCAAAGCCGCGAGCATAAGCTCGTATGTAAAGAAAATCAGGCCATTACTCCCAAAGCAAGAAAACATAAAATATAATATTCAAACATAACGATCCTTTTAATTAAAAAGTTAAAACAAACCTTGAACTATTTCACGTTCAACACGTCCATGACGTCTAAATTATTAATAAAACCGCATCCACGTGTAACATGAGTGAAATTCAAATGTACTTTTCCATTTTAGTTTCAAGCTTAGCCTTTGAAGAAACATTTTATGACCCGTCAGCGTTACTGTATAACTATAGATATGGTACATTCATACCATTTAACGTTAAAAATACCAATTTCCGACTTTTATTTATTTATATATTTTAAACTTTTGCGATTTATACCATTCATATTTAATATAACGGGTCTTATCGCGATAACTAATGGAAGTTGCATCCGTCGTGGTCAGATCGTGACCACGACAGATGCAATTTTGTCGAACCGTCGGGCGCAAAAAAAGTTATTATAAACATTAGCTATTTCGATAAGACCCGTTATATTAAATATGAACTTTATTCATTTGTTGTTTTATTTGGCAATCTAACAGTGTTAACATTTTTATATAAAGTTTGACATACGACAATAATGACCAAAATAGGATTAAACTAATAAAACTTAAATTGGAACAAAAGTGATTCTTGTTTTTTAACAAGTTATTATCATAATATGATTTGAGAAATAGACAGAGATCAATTTGGATTGTACAAATTATTAGTGAGTTTGTGTGGAAGTGTGCGTGAAGGTGTGTATGATCGGGCAATTTTGTATTAATCTAACATTTATTTTTTATTTCTTTTTTAAATACCTTTTTGCTTTGATAAGCTCGTCAATGAGCTTTTTGGCCCGAAGATACTCATGCCTGTCATAGTCGCTAGCTGGTTGCTAAGCAACGTCGTCCAAAGTGTTCGGCATTCGGGGTGCCAAAAACCATGAAATTATAACATATATTAATACCTGAATCAAAAACTTTGCACCCATTTTTACAAATGTATGTGAATAGGAAATTTCGCACGCTTATGTTATATTATAGAAAATATATAGAGAAGGGGAGAGGGATGCTAATATTATGCATAAAAATACATTATATCAATTAAAAAACCTAACACACCACCATGTATTGATACAACGCAAATATACCCTTAAATTTATTGTTAAAAACTGTGGTCAAATTGAGAATAGATTGTCTGTGGTCATTTTTAAATTGGTTGAAACTTTAATGAACAACGGTCAAATTCCGACCGCTAAGTGACCACTAGTATCTTTAATTATACAATATCATTGCCGGTCTGACATATATTCATATCGCGAGGAAAAGTAAATATACGAACATATAAATAAAAGCCAGGCTACACCTAACCTCAGTTCAAATGCAGCTTACGTAGCCTGCATTGCGCAAAAGTTAACGAATTTAAAATTTATAGATATGTTCCGTATACATTAAATTAAATTGGTTTTCGTTGAAAAGATTAATATACTTTGAAAGATTTTGCTAACTTCATTTTACTTTATATTTTATGATACATACTTAATAATGTAAATCTGGAAGTGACTTTATCCGTCTGTTTATTTTCCCTTCCCGCCTAAATCACTGAACCTGAATTTTGTTGAATTTTCATATAGCTATAGATTGGACCTTGGAGAAGGACATAGGCTATATTATGTACTGTTGTTGTCAAAACAAAACCTAAGTAGTTAAAATACAGAATTGAAGTTGGTATGAAGAATCCTACATTATTCAAAGAAAAGGGCTATTTAAACGCTGATAAGCAATACTGTGTCAAGCTACACGGAATTAATTTTGAGAAAATGGCGTCTAAAGATGTCAAACCTATTCTGAACAAATATGTTTGAAGAAGTATATACCCATCTTTTCTTTTATTTTTTAATAAGAGGTATAAGGAATTAAAATCAGACTGATATATATAATATATTATGACTGATATATACAGATTGATATATATGTCGGAGAAACACCATTCTCATCGACATCATCAGTAATTAGCAAAGTTCTAGTGGGCGTCATGAGGGTTAAATGCGAGCACAAAACAACGTATTACTATTTCACACAATTTTATTATAGTTTTACAATGTTGAGGTCACTTTTGAATAGAAAGACAGAATAATTATTTCACGATTAATAATTTAGAATATGAATTGTAACTATTTTATGCGAGCAGCGGGTTCGTGACACTAATCTCACAACACCAATATCCCCACCACAACTGTCTTAATCAATACAATAATTTATCCACTTCGATCTACAACTATTCTCATATTCCCGCGATTCGCCATTGTTGTCAAGATGGCGCCTCGACCCCGCTCGAGTCTTACGCTCTGCTCTGATTGGTCAATGCAATCCACAGAATAAAGAACATTTAATTCAAATTTAAAAATAATTTACACGCAAACAAAATTAAATAAATTTAACATTATTTTTAACAAATTGTATTTTAGTAAATAATTAATAACTCGTGATATAATTAAAAGAACTATCAACTTGACGTCTTCCTCCGACATATATTAATTAAGAAACGAAAAAAAATCCGAACTTATTTAGTTTATATGACTACAATTTCTTTCAATAATGTTGAATAGATGAAATGTAGTATCAAAATATATTAATATCTCTGTATTTGACTTTTTGCGGGTTGACACATTAGTGCCTATCAGCATCCATTTTGAGATAATGACGTCGAACGATGTCAAACATATTCTTAATAATTTTGTTTTAATAAGTATAGATCCATCTTTCCTGTTCTATTTTATAAAAGGCGTAATAAATGAAAAACAGATTAGTATAATAGAACGTTTTATCTAATAATAAATTTTTTTAAATATGTATATACGACAGACACGTTGGCGCAGTGGTCACTGCAACTGACTCAAGCGCTAACGGTCGCGGGTTCGATCCCCGCTAACGGCAAACGTTCTGTATCGGTCATATGGATGTTTTTCGTGGTCTGAGTGTTTGTGTTAGTGTTGTGAGTGTTTCCGGACCCCCGACACAAGGTCACGCGATCTTAATGGGGGCCGTTGAGTGTGATGTGTTTATTTATTTGTTTATATAAGATAATTGCATATTGCAAAATATGAAACACACTTGGATATTCGTAACATTAAATTAAACAACTTTTTGGTGGTTATTTAGTTTCAATGACTTAAATATTTTTTGAACAATATTAAATATGACGATGCATTATCGGAATACATCAATATCTCCGAATTTGTCTTTTTGTGAGTTGACACATTATTGCTTATTCCCATCCATTTAATAGAAATATTCTATACAGAGGAAATGCAAGAACCATATAGCTCCGAAAATATTCCGTAGGTCAGAATATACATGCTAAAAACCGTTGCCGAAAAATATGGATTTAAGCGAAAACTACACCCAAATCGGATCTGTACTTTTGGATAACATCGCGGACATTCAAACTTACATACCTACGGGTCGAATACAGAACGCACTTTATTTGAAGTCGATTAAAAATAACCATCTAAAATATGGTACATATTAAATGTTATTCAAGGAACTCTAAAAGGATTTTGAATAACTCGCGCATAATACGTGCCTGTTAACGCTTGCCTACGAAAGTACGGTGTGTGCTGAAAAAAATTACAAAAAGCCTGTACTTTACACTAATTGGAGCCCGAGGCTTCGCTCGCATTGTTATCTTAGATACGGTTAGAAAAATATTCGTCGCGTACTTTTAATATGGACCTTATACATTATTATATTGAATGTCAAATTCAAATTCGAAATATACTTTATTCAAATACGCTTTTTACAGCACTTTTTTTCAAGTTACAGGTCTATTGGTTATAGATTTTTTTTAAGCTACCACCAGTTTGAAATGTCTACCGAGAAAAACCGGCAAGAAACTCGATAGGTACTGTTTTAAAAATCATTCATACGTTATGGATTTTTTTTTTTACATTTTTTTTAATCCTGTAAGAAAATCAACGCACATTAGATCCACGCCTCTTTATCGTTCAAATAATCTGGTATAATATAATATACTTTATCTATTATATAAAGACTTAAAAATACATCAGTACAAGTCAAAATAAGATCCTATTTTTATCTTTGAATCGGTATTCATTAATACGAAGTAAGGACCATTAATCACGTGATGTTTTTAAGCAACTTTATAAACCCCTTCCTCCTCTGGTGACATTTTGTATTTTTCTTTTGGGCCTCATGTCATTAACGGACAGCTCCTAAACTCCAGAAGAACTTCGATTGCGCGACGCAAAGGAGGCTACATATGTTCATCAGCCTGTGTATGTATGTGGGTTTGTACCTTTGTGGCACTATTTAAACCAAACGCGTAGGCTGATTATGATAAATAAAAGGTCGTTTGATTTGTCATGACGGCGCGAATGTTATAAAAAGGATAAAAATGGCAGAATCAAAATGACCGATTTTGGACACAATAATGTCAAAAAAAAATTAAAATCGATGACCTCTTTAAAAAGGGGTTATCGTTAAATAGGCATATAAAAATCATTTTTAAGTTTGTTATATCGTTTTTATATCAGACTTACCGTTTAGGATCTAAAACGATTTGAAGTTCATTAAATTTTCAAACGATTTTGCCACAGACCTTCAATATAAATTCAAATATTCAAATATTCGTAAACGTGTGTGTCCAATACATGGTAGTGTGTGTAATGTTTTTTTTAATGAATTTTTTGTATTTTATATGCATCTAAAAAATATATTAGCATTCTGCACGCCTTCTCTATTTCACACCGTTAAAAGAGGTGAGGAGGGTGCATAGATTTTTGCTTCACGTATTAATACATAGATGTTATATAATTATTCTATCTTTGACAAAAGGTCCCATATTGAAATTTAGAAAGTTTTAGCAACTAAGATTACAAAGTCACTGCCAGTTCGTAATTACACTAGCTAGAGCTATTGTGTAAAATAGTTTCTCAGTCCGAACTGTGATTAGTTCCGTCCCTCTTGCTCTAGTAGACTCCATTTTAAGTATAATACAATAGAACCTTAGTACGCAAAGTCCTGACCAAATTAAATTTAAATTCAAAATTACTCACATATACATACATATATGTACATACTTGATTCAAAATGGTATTTTAAAATCGAATATTCAATTTATTTTTTTTTATCTTCAATAAAGAATTTGGAATATCGTTTCTAAAAAATATAAATGGCGAGCGACTCAATTACTGTTTTATAGTTCAATTGACAGTTGATTTTAAATTTTTTTAGAAAAATTGTCGTAGAAATATCACAAAGCGATCAGCATATTGCAATCCTGCAATTAATCCTTAATCTCTATCTAACAATTTTCATACTTTTCAGAACTTATGTAACATGATCTCCATAACCTTGTTTAGACCTATCTGTTACTATTTTCTCACGAGACATTTTTACATGTTTTCCAAAGTTTGAAGGCTACAACCAATGTTTTCGTCCACCGAGACATTATCTATTCTTATACAAGGAAAATATACCGAGCTCAACCACAACGTTCCTCCACAGTATTATACTGCAAAATTACTGACAGATATTTTATTGAAGTGGTGAAGATTTTGATATGGTGTTTTTAAGCGAGCGAGATGTCATCTATTGCAATTTTGTATAAGCAATAATGTGTCAACTCACAAACAGTAAAATTAAGAGATATTGATGTATTCTGATAATGCATTTCGTATTTAGCATTATACAAATTTTTTTCAAGTTATCTGAACTAAATAAGTACGGAAAAAAGTTTCTTAATCTAATGTTTAGAATGTGAGTTCCATATTTTGGAGTATGCAATAATTTCTTATTATATAAAACTTATTATTAGGTAAAACTGCTTACTTGCTTATCTGCTATTAATTAATTATTATTTTTATCAAAATAGAAAAGAAAAGATGAATGTATACTTCTTCAAACAGATTTGTTAAGAATAGGTTCGACATCTTTAGACGCCATTTTCTCAAAATGAAGTCCGTGTGGGTTGACACAGTATTGCAGATCAGCGTCCATTTATAATGCAATTCTTGAATAAACTTACAAAAATGCTTGAATGTTTTAAAACTAATAATCGACTGATTCAGAATGTGTGTGAATCCTTATGGCCTAAATAGCTTAATCGATTTTAAAATTTAGGTGGCCGTTAGATTTATATTATTCCCCGGAGTGTCGTAGGCTATGTGACGTCAGCAGAAAATCAATATGGCGGACGTAAACTGTCATAACTGAAGGAATCGTTAATACTGCTTTTTAAGATAGATTTTTATTACACGTTGTTCCTATTCGTTCCTAGCGTAAAATATTGAAATTAAAGACAATTCGACGAACACGAGATATGCAATAAACTGAAAGTCATTTAAAAAAATAGGTTTGTCTAGTATTAGTATAATGATCTATAACAAGATAGATACAATTTATACGTGTACATAAACCTCAGTTTTGCGACAAGTTCTGACTTGCATTATTAAAACGCAATCACGTCTTACGGCAGAGATGCTGTACTCTCAAGCACAGGATTTGATGAAGGATATATTGATATATTCTTTTATCTTACAAAATCCTTTGTGAGGTCAAATATCGGGTTTGTATTGATTTGGGTTCGGTTTACAGTAAATGGTTTCGAGTAGTAGCGTAAAATATCGAAAAGATATTCCTAATCCCTTTTTTGTATCTTCGGAAAGATACTCGGCTCCTAGAGAGATCGGGTTTTATGGAGATTTACGTTCTTCTCTGCGATGGACGTTCTCAGCAATGGAAAGGAGAGGCTACGGGATTGCTTGCGCATGCACATCCCCTCCCGATTACTTCTCATCTGATTATCTCCACTTATGACACAAGGAGGCGCATTTTTCGCCCAGAGATTTGGAATTGCTATTCAAAGATGCAATGCTAACATTCTTGTCATGATGATTTGTTAACTGATGTTGTTAAATTATTATGATTTGTAAAAATTAAGTTTCTCTTTATTAAACATATTGAAATAAATTCACAATCACATTTTAAAGTCAAAGTATTGATGATCCTGATATTGAAAGGAAAATAATTAAATTTAAAATATACCCCGAGTGTACAAATATTTTAAATTTTAAATTCTTAAAAAATGTTAACCACTTTTCTCTACAACTGTACTATCTCAGTAACATCGTGACGTCAGCAGTAGCAATGTATTACCCGAGGCTACTTGACTTACAACGCTATTAAAACTATTATTTCATATCAAATTACATTATAAGTTTTAATTAAACATCAGTTAACGTATAGAACTTTTAATTTATTACACATTTTTTAAAGAGAAAAACTGGTCAAGTGCGAGTCAGGATTTCACATAAATTGTTTCGTACCATCGTACAAAATAGAACACAATTCTGTTTATGTTTTTATAAATAAGTCTCTATAAGAATACGCTAAAATTTGTTAAGTACGACTCTTGCTTGATCAGTTTTTATAATTTCTTGTTATAGCGACAATACTACATATAGTAAAAAAAACGTATCTACATATAACTCATTAATAATCAAAATCAAAATATACTTTATTCAAGTAGGCTTTTACAAGCACTTTTGAATCGTCGATACAGAAACAAAAATAAATTAAATTAATAAATTTACCATCGGTTCGGGATGTAGATTCTACCAAAGTTAAAATCGAGGCCTTCTATAGAGGTTAAAATTAAACTACTTCTAAAATCCATTCAAATTCAATGCAAATATCTCATAATTATATAACTAAAACCTTTTTTGAAGTCGGTTCATAAAAAACAAATTCATATAAATTTTAAAATAACAAACGATTTCAATTGAATCACGGCTGAATCTTCTTAAATGTCAAAAACTTTGTAATTTTCTGAATAATTAAAATCTTACAAATTATTCACTTAATTGAAAAGTTTACGAAGCGTTATTGATTTAAGATCCATTAAGATCTTGTTGAAATGTAATTCTAAATTGCATTTTAAAATACTTTTATATTAATTTTTACTAGAGCACTTTATTGTAAGTAATATCGCACGCGAAACATCAAAGTGGAAATTAGAATTTAGAACATGGTGCTGTATGTACGTGTGTACTTATTTCAATTTTATGTACTTACTAGGTGTTCCTTGCGGTTCACTCGCGTTTATGGTTACTGCTTCGCTCCTATGAGTCATAGCGTGATGTTATATAGCCTATAGCCTTCCTCAATAAATGAACTATGTAACACAAAAATAATTTTTCAATTCGAACCAGTAGCTTCTGAGATTAGCGCGTTCAAACAAACAAACTCTTCAGTTTTATAATTTTAGTATAGATTTCTATAAATATTATATTTTCTCGTACTTGATACATATACAAATAAATAAATTTAAAAGGTCTATTTGTAATTTAAAATTAACATCTTTTAACGTAATGAATGTAAATACGGTACTTTCATCAAAAACACAATTTAAAAAAAAATCTGTCTATTGTTCCGGCTAATTTATGAAAGGGCTATACCGATTTTGATTCGAGTTTCACTCACAGATAGCTGATATTATAAGGAATAAGGAAGGCTACTTTTATTTTTACAATTTTAATTTATTTTAATCAAAAAATAAAATAGATGGTAAGGCGAAAACAAAATTAAAACCAATGAAATAACAATATCCGATTAAATGGGAAGAATAACATTATATAAATACTAGTGGCTCCTCGCGGGGTCACTCGCGCTTAACATAGGACTTCATACAAACTTCTAACCCTCATTTTTATTATTACATTCTAAAAAGAATCCTCATGCAAAATTTGAAACTCCTAGCACTTGTAATTTTTGAGATTTCGTGATGAGTGAGTGAGTGACTTTTCGCTTTTTTCGCTTTTCGCAACAAAATGGAGCCAATGTGCTTTCTCAGGGTCTAAACATTGTCTGTGCGAAATTTCATCAAAATCGATTGAGAGGTGTAAGCGGGAAAGCGTAACTGACAGACAGAGTTACTTTCGCATTTATAATAGTAAGGATAATTGGATGCTGATAAGCAATAATGTGTCAACCCACAAAAAGTAAAATTCGGAGATATTGATATATTTTGATACTGCATCACCTATTTAACATTATTCAATAAAAAATAAAATCATATAAACTAAATAAGTACGGAAGAAAAATTCTTAATTAATTGGTTCGAATTTCCAAGTCGTTCCTTATTTTGTAATTTATACAATAATGTTACATATTTAAAAACTTTTTATTAGATAATATATTAAATATATCAACCTGCTTTTAATTCATGATACCTTTTATCAAAAAAGAAAAGAAAATATGGATAAATACTTATTCAAACAAGTTTATTAAAAATAGGATTGACATCTTTAGACGCCATTTTCTCAAAATGAAGTTCGTGTGGCTTGACACAGTATTGCTTATCAGCGTCCAATTTTACCCGCGAGCCACAGCTAGTAAATAGAGTCTTACTTGTTGTATAGCTGCATTCAGCTTACACGTGTTTCGAACGGCTTTGTGAATGAGATATCAAACGGCTTACAGAGGCGATTCCATTCCAACGGAATGTATGCCAAGATTGCCATTGTTTACCGCGGGGACAAAGAGTTGTAATTAATTACTTATTATGTATTCAAGCTAATTGGAATATATATATATAGACGACCGCTCTGGTGTAGTGGTGCTGAATGTACCTCTAACGCCGACGGTTGCGGGTTCGATCCCCGCTCGGGCAGATATTTATAGTTGTATAAATATTTGTTCCTGGGTCTGGATGTTTGTCCTTGTGGGTCTCCCTACCGTGCCTCGGAGAGCACGTAAAGCTGTCGGTCCCGGTTGTTATCACAATCACCTGATAATGATCGTTACTCGTAGTAGGGAAATTATTCTAGTCTAAATGGTTACTGGCTTGCCCTCAGGGGTTGCGGAGGTCAGATGGCAGTCGCTCTGTGTAAAAATCAGTAACTCGTCAATATCTGGACTAGAATAGAAAGCAGACCCTGGTATAACCGGGAAAAATGCTAGGGAGATGATGATGATAATGAAAATCACCGACGTTCCCTTTGGTTTTTTCTTAATTGTCTGTTAGCCTATATATATCGATACATCCCACGTAAGTTATTGTAAGCCACAAAATTGCCGTTAGCGTTTTTACTGAATACTACACGAATTTGCATTGCTTAATGCATTCAAAGTGAAATAACTGGTCAAGTGCGAGTAGGACTCGCGCACCGAGGGTTCCGTACAAACTTATAGAAATCTATATAAGACTAACCCATCTACGCCATTTGTGGTCTTCATCATCAGTTCCAACATAAGTTACTATCAAAAATACCTAAATCGGTATACGCTTGCCTATAATATTTGAGGAGTGCCCTCAATTTCTCCAGGATCCCATCATCTGATCCTGACCTGAAGACAATGGGACCACCTTGGAAGTATACCTTTTCAAATAATTTTGAAAATCGGTACCCAAATGGCGGCGTAATCGGCAAACAAACATAAAAAAATTTAAATACAAGGTCGAATTGAAAACACATCTTTTAGAAGTCGCTTAAATATAATCAAATATTATGTAAATATGGATCACGTCCCAAAAACTTTTTTGAAACTACTTAGGAGCACTTTAATTTAAAACACGATCATGGATGCAATCCATGGAAACACAAAATTTTATTTTAAGTACTAATACACCTTATACATTCAAAAAAAAAAGTTATAGCGCGATTCAGGCTACACCTAGCGCCATCTCTTGACAATTTCAATGAACTAACTTGTTGACTTTGACATTAACAACATAATTATATTATATTTTATTCTCGTTTTATTTTTATTTATATTCTACTACACTCCACTATTTATAATATTTTACGAACGTAGTGCAGGGGCACTACGTTCGTAAAATATTTAGATTTACATTATCAATCAAAATATCGAAATATATATTAGAGTTGCCAAGACGAAAATAATTAGTCCTTAATTCGAACAAAACTAATTGTTTATTTATAAATAACTAATTATATTACTAATAACCAGAAGACTTATATGTGTAGATAAATAAGTAAATTAAATAACTCGATCTGTTTGAATTTAATTTTAAAATTTTCGTACTAAGTCAATACGAGTACTTAAATCAAATCGCGTGAACCTCTTATATTGAATGTTAATTACGTAATGACGTTATAAATCGACGATAAAACTTTTAAATGAAAAGTTTATTTTATAATTTTTAGCGCGTTTAAATAATAATTAAAATAAATTTTTTTATTAATCGAGCAGAATTATATCACAGTTAATGTCATAATGTTGTAATAGATGGCATTAGCTGTACGCTGCATCGCGCTATCATTTTGTTAGCTGCGATATATAGATTGCATTGCGTTGTTTATAAAGGTTTGCTGCTTTTTAATGTTTTCGTATTGATACAAATTTCTTCTCAGTGTTTGTAAAATTGTTTTTTTGACCATGGTCAACTTCTATGTTAATTTGTTACAAGTACATAAAATTTTAATTCTAAGATTAATATATTTTCCGCTTGATCAATTTACAACTTGATACATTTACGCGTTCCTGAGAAAAAGGTTGAAAGACAGACGTACAGACTGACAGACACACGAACAGAAATTTACAGTTTTCGGATTTTTTCCTTTATGTATACTAAAGGACCTTGCTCCTGGCCAAATTTCATAATGCTTGGTCAATGGGAAGTACCCTATAGGTTTTGATTCCCTTGCGAAAACGTTAAAAACGCTATCATACTTAAAATGTGTGATTTAAATGACCGTATCTTTTGATTGCGTTAACTTAGAAGTTTGATTTTTTCACAGCTCTTAGTAATTACAACTTTGAGTACTTGACGTTGATAAAAATTTGTTACCTTCACGCGTTTCTGAGAAAAAGGTTGAAAGACAAACTTACAAACAGACAAACATACATACAAAAATTTACAGTTTTCAGATTTTTTCCTTTATTTGTACCATAAGATCTTACTTCTTGCCAAATTTCATCGTGCTAGGTCAATGGGAAGTACCCTATAGGTTTTGATTCCCTTGTGAAAACGCTAAAATGGTCAAAATATACGACATATTTTCGATTATCTTTTGATTGCGTTGACTTAGAACTTTAATATTTTCACGGCCGCATGTCATCGTAGACTTGAGTATATGATATTAATTTCAACATGATATGTCTATGCATTTCTGAGAAAAAAGGGTTGACATCCCGACAGACAGACAGACAGACAGACAGACAGACGGACAGCAAAGTGATCCTATAAGGGTTCCGTTTTTCCTTTTAAGGTACGGAACCCTAAAAATACCAAAAATCTTTTTTTTTCAAGGAAAGTTACAACAAAATACGCCTGAAAAAAGGCGTATTTTGTTGTAACTTTCAAACTAAAACGGATTAAAAGTGCTCTACTGTAAAATTGTAATTTTGGCGTTACAACAACTTACGTGGGAGGTATCGATATATCCTAAGCCGATATGTATTTAGGAGATAAGAACAAAATAAAGTTCAAATCGATCCGAGTTATTTTTGAAATTTTTCGTGACTCTGTGTTTCTGCGTGCCATTCATCTAGGTATATAACAAGAGAAAACTAAGATTATATTCAAGCTCACATCTATGGATAAATATAGATTATATACTCCGACCCGATGAACTTTGTACCACGTAAAATTACCATTTTTTTTTTTTTGCTATTTTTGTTTATATTTAATATAACGGGTCTTATCGCGATCACTAATGGTTTTTTCTTAATTTTCTATTTTCCAAACCCCTGTATTTGGGCGATAAAAACAAAAAAGTTGAAATCGATCGAGTTATTTTTGAATTTTTTCGTGACTCACGCTTTGATTTCCTAAGACGAGATCGCCGGCTATTTAGCGGTTGTTATGTATCTGATGTATCTGATAATATCACTCAAACATTAACTATATAAATAATATGACGTGGTATCCTAGAAAGCGTATTTTGATGGTGTAAAGTGAAAGAGATTTATAGCCCATAATATTTCGCCCATTCAAAAATCAAAATCAAAATATGCTTTATTCACTTAGGCAACCAAAATATGCTTTATAGAAGCACTTTTGAATCGTCAATACAGAATCAAAAAAGACAACAAAAAATTAATTAAATGAATTTACGGTTCTCGTACGGTTTCGTACGGTGAGTGAATGAGTCGGGGGCCTTTCTTACTAACTTAATTATTAGGTCGGAGGCTTTGCTTACTAACTTAGTTATTCATCCGTAATTCATTTTTAAGCTGGCAACATATTTTGGCCCCTATTAAGTACTTCTACAACGAACCTGACTCACTAAACTCTGATTGGGTAATAATTTGGCACGCGAATATTTATTATTACTTAATAAATACGCCTGAATTAACAGACGGGACCAAATAATGAATGAAACCACATTTCTTCGATATTTATTCTATATTTAAAATTTTATCAAAAACATTAATGTCGACATATGCTATATGGATACCGATAAGCAATAATGTGTCAACCCACGAATAGTCTAATTTGGAGATATTGATGTATTCTGATAAAACATCATGCATTTAAGATAATTCAAACATTGTTCATGCAATCTGAACTAAATACATTCGGAAAAAATCGTCTTAATATAATGTTTAGAATATTGAAGTGCGCTCAATATTATTGCAAAATATTGAATATAATAATTGCCATAATCTAATATATTAGAAAAACTTATTATAAGATCAAATTTTACATTATAACAATCAGCTTTTAATTATTTATATCGTTTATCAAAATATAAAAGAAAATATCAATACATAATTCTTTAAACAAATTTACTACTAGTCTTGAAATCTTTAGATGCTATTTTCTCAAAATAAAGTCAGTGCGGCTTGACACATTATTGCTTATCAGCGTCCATGTATTACTAGAAAATATCTAGACAGCGTGATTCAGAAATAACAATTATCATATCGGCACCATCTATTTTTCCCTAAAGTTAATTAACATTCAACACTTAGGCATCCGCTAAGAATGAATTTTCTTGGCCTGGAAGAAATGGCTTATTAGCCATAAGAACGCCCATTGTACTACAAAATTAAATATTAACAATAATTACTTTTCTGTGATTTATTCTTGTGTGCAAATAAATAAACAATATATAATTTTAGAAAATTCAACGCATTCTATATAGTAAACCACAAAACTTTGGGCCAAAACAACTTCGCCAGCAACTAATCGAATATAAAAGAAATAATGCAAATTCAACTCATTTAATATAATACCTATTTCAACGTCCAGGCTTTATACTCTTAAATAAAACACATAATTCGTGGAAGGAAATGTTGTTTAGTTAATTAACTTAAGCAAATAAGCTAAGAGTTTGTTTAAAATTATACTCGCAAACAAGAAAATATAATGTCTAGAAAAAGGGAGAAATTCGTTTCCTCCGTGATGGTCGGTCGTTGTTAGTTGTAAAATATAGTTGGAATCCTCTCGTCTTAAATGTAGATTGATATGAAAATACTTTTACATGGATATTTAGGATGATTCCGTTTAGCCACCCCAAAGTATGCACCCTAAGCAGGATAATCGGAATCACGTGAATTCGCATATTCATTTCCTTCCGATTATCGCCCCTGACTATTTATAGTCCACGATTAATTTCATTTTTCAATTTATGTAATATGATTGTTTAAGCTCGTTACTAAAAATAATTGGGTTCATTATGTTTAACGAAATACCTCACGATACTTCAGGGGGGATAATCAAAAGATCAATCAGAGTGGAATTCCGTTTATCCTCCCGACCGGGATGGCCAGACGGATACATAATTCCAATTATCCCCCTTATTCATGTTATTATGTATTTGAGGATTAAAGGATATTGCAAAAAGTATATATATGTTACATTCTGTTTACTCTTAACCCATCAAGAATACTTATCACTGGCAAAATCAGTCAAAAGTAAATTGACCGCAGACTTTCGAGTCGTTTTTAGGGTTCCGTACCTTAAAAGGAAAAACGGAACCCTTATAGGATCACTTTGTTGTCCGTCTGTCTGTCTGTCTGTCTGTCTGTCTGTCTGTCTGTCTGTCTGTCTGTCTGTCTGTCTGTCTGTCGGGATGTCAACCCTTTTTTTTCAGAAATGCATAGACGTATCATGTTGAAATTAATATCATATACTCAAGTCTACGATGACATGCGGCCGTGAAAATATTAAAGTTCTAAGTCAACGCAATCAAAAGATAATGGAAAAGATGTCGTATATTTTGACCATTTTAGCGTTTTCGCAAGGGAATCAAAACCTATAGGGTACTTCCCATTGACCTAGCACGATGAAATTTGGCAAGAAGTAAGATCTTATGGTACAAATAAAGGAAAAAATCTGAAAACTGTAAATTTTTGTATGTATGTTTGTCTGTTAGTAAGTTTGTCTTTCAACCTTTTTCTCAGAAACGCGTGAAGGTAACAAATTTTTATCAACGCCAAATACTCAGAGTTGTAATTACTAAGAGCTGTGAAAAAATCAAACTTCTAAGTTAACGCAATCAAAAGATACGGTCATTTATATCACATATTTTAAGTATGATAGCGTTTTTAACGTTTTCGCAAAGGAATCAAAACCTATAAGGTACTTCCCATTGACCAAACATTATGAAATTTGGCCAGGAGCAAGGTCCTTTAGTATACATAAAGGAAAAAATCCGAAAACTGTAAATTTCTGTTCGTGTGTCTGTCAGTCTGTACGTCTGTCTTTCAACCTTTTTCTCAAGAACGCGTAAATGTATCAAGTTGTAAATTGATCAAGCGGAAAATATATTAATCTTAGAATTAAAATTATATCTACTTGTAACAAATTAACATAGAAGTTGACCATGGTCAAAAAAACACTGAGAAGAAATTTGTATCAATACGAAAACATTAAAAAGCAGCAAACCTTTATAAACAACGCAATGCAATCTATATATCGCAGCTAACAAAATGATAGCGCGATGCAGCGTACAGCTAATGCCATCTATTACAACATTATGACATTAACTGTGATATAATTCTGCTCGATTAATATTTTATTTTTTATTTTAATTATTATTTAAACGCGCTAAAAATTATAAAATAAACTTTTCATTTAAAAGTTTTATCGTCGATTTATAACGTCATTATGTAATTAACATTCAATATAAGAGCTTCACGCGATTTGATTTTAATACTCGTATTGACTTAGTACGAAAATTTTAAAATTAAATTCAAACAGATCGAGTTATTTAATTTACTTATTTATCTACACATATAAGCCTTCTGGTTATTAGTAATATAATTAGTTATTTATTAATAAACAATTAGTTTTGTTCGAATTAAGGACTAATTATTTTCGTCTTGGCAACACTAATATATATTTCGATATTTTGATTGATAATGTAAATCTAAATATTTTACGAACGTAGCGCAGGGGTAGTGGAGTGTAGTAGAATATAAATAAAAATAAAACGAGACTAAAATATAATATAATTATGTTGTTAATGTCAAAGTCAACAAGTTAGTTCATTGAAATTGTCAAGAGATGTCGCTAGGTGTATCCTGAATCGCGCTATAACTTTTTTTTTTGAAAGTATAAGGTGTATTAGTACTTAAAATAAAGTTTTGCGTTTCCATGGATTGCATCCATGATCGTGTTTTAAATTAAAGTGCTCCTAAGTAGTTTCAAAATAGTTTTTGGGACGTGATCCATATTTACATAATATTTGATTATATTTAAGCGACTTCTAAAAAGGAGTGTTTTCAATTCGACCTTGTATTTAATTTTTTTTTATGTTTGTTCGCCGATTACGCCGCCATTTGGGTACCGATTTTCAATTTTTTTTTTTGTTTGAAAAGGTATACTTCCAAGGTGGTCCCATTGTCTTCAGGTCAGGATCAGATGATGGGATCCTGGAGAAATTGAGGGAACTCCCCAAATATTATAGGCAAGCGTATACCGATTTAGGTATTTTTGATAGTAACTTATGTTGGAACTGATGATGAAGACCACAAATGGCGTAGATGGGTTAGTCTTATATAGATTTCTATAAGTTTGTACGGAACCCTCGGTGCGCGAGTCCTACTCGCACTTGACCAGTTATATTTTTGTTTGAGAGGGTATACTTTCCGATTAGTCCCATATAAATTTTATCCAATTTGGTATTAAAATCAAAATAACTATTATTAAGTATTTTCTTTTTGAAGTCTTGTCTACTTTTTTTAAGCAGTCTTGTTTCGAATATTATAGATAATTCTGTATTGAAATAAAACAAATTTTATATTGTATCATTTATTAACAGGCTTATATTAAAATAAATAAATAAATAAATTTTTAATTTACAAAGTTCAATTAATACTTTCACAACCTTAAACTATTTTACTTACTATTTTCATAATTTAAATAAATTATTATAATACAAAATTTACAATAAATTTTAAATAATATTTTCTAATAAATCGATAAATAAAACAATCAATTTCCACTAAAAACAAATCAAAGTCATTAAACAAATATTCGATAAATATTTTCAAATAAATATTTGCTAATATTTGCCTAATAAATCGAAGAGAAAATAAATTTTATTTTTGAACTAATAAATAAATACATGGGTAAAATAACCTTTACAATTTCGATAAACATAAATTTTAATCTTAGGTTACCTGGTCACATAGTCTTAAGATTAAAACATTTTTTTTACGTTTATAAATTTCAATTTTGATATTTAGGTGTGGAAATAAAGAACCTTGATCGGTCTTATTTAGTCTCTTTTGCAATGAACACTATCTAATATTTAAACGTTATATTATTTAATCCAAACAAAAAAAAAAAACTTGAAAACAACAAAATTCAACGCTAGTAATGGATAACGTCGCATGCGACATACGAGTAGTTTCGAAGAAGACCCAATTAATATATCATTTTTTTATTTACTATATTGTGATAAATTTTACTCTTTTAGAAGCAATTTTGACCAATTAATATTATATTATATATATTTTTACCAATATTCTCCTCCGGGCTTTATTGTGGGCAGTGCGATATGTTAATGAAGAGTTCTAAATTTTGTTATATAATTGTTTGTTTGTTTAACTCTACGTTTTCTCACTCACATATACACTTTCTTCATCATGAGTTACACGGTACCTGCATATACCTCAAGCACATACCGATATTCTCCTCCGGGCTCTGCTTAACAGTGGGCGGTCCGAAGTGCACGGACACCGCGTAGGGCGTAATTGATGTGTCGATGCGGCAGTCTCGCGCCGCGCCCGCGCAGAGCGACGCCCCACAGTGATGCGGGTCGCATACACCAGGACCGAACATTTGAGACTGGGGAATGATGAATTGAGTTGATTTTAAACACTTACATAAATTTATATATTTTTCGCTGCTAATCGCGGTTTTATATGCGTTTATGGTTATTGCTTCGCTCCTGTGAGCCGTAGCGTGATGTAATATAGCCTATAACGTTCCTCAAAAAACGGTCTATCCAACGCAAAAAAAATTAAATCGGACTAGTAGTTTCAGAGATTACACCCTACATACAAACTTACAAACAAATTTAACCTCTTTATAATATTATTACAGAAAAATCAATTGCGTTGGATATGTTTTGGTTTTCTAGGATTGCGGTTCGTTAAATAATGGGCGCAATATTGTGGGCCATAAATCTCTTTCACTTTACAGCGTTAAAATATGCTTTCTAGGACACCGCGTCATATTATTTCTATAGTAAATGTTTGAGTGATACCATTTAATATAAAGCGGCCGCTAAATAGCGGGCAACGTTATCCTAGGAAATCAAATCGTGAGTCACGAAATAACTCAAAAATAACTCGATCGATTTGACCGTTTTTGGTTTTGAGTTTTATAACCTCACATGAGAGCTAGATATGGTAAATTAACAATCTAATAATTAAACTGAACCATTTTTCATAATGAAAGATTATAATGAAAATTAATGTTCGAAAATTCGTGATTTCCGTAACGAATACCGTAATGAAAAATAGACTATACTCGTATATTTTACGTTAAATAATGTTTTCTTACTCACCGATACAAAATACTCATTTTCACACGGTATCGTCACTCTGTCCGTGCACCTCAACCTCCCGAACCCGTTGCTGATGTAGTTCCCATAGCCGTAGTACTTGATCTTATCCTCGTTGTAGTGCTGGAGATACGGCGACCAGCCCCACATGGACCTCTGCCCCCAAGACGGCCAGAAATAACTCCAGATCTGTTCGTTAGGAGTTAGTAACTACGGGGTACTACAGGGTCTATAACTATACCTATGGTAGGAGTTTGGGAATTTTAACCGACTTCGAAAATAGGGATTTTATATATCGATGCATTAATGGTAATGTTATCACTTTTTGACGCCTTCTCGCCAGATTTAACTCCAAGTCTGTTTGTTAGGAGTTAGTAGCTATGGAGTACTACGTGTTTTATGTAATAAGTAAATAATGTATTTGATAGAAGATTTAACCGAATTATTATTAAAATAGAAGTTTTATATGCATTAATGTAAATTTTTTTGACGTTCAAAAGAAACTTAATTCGGGTGAATGATTTTTTACATTACATACATTATGCGATATTTTTGCCGAAATTATATTGAACCCTCCTATATTAATTGGGACTTAGACGTTAGTTAAAACTAGCTGAATGGATAACGAAACTCCTCAACTGAATGAAATACGATCAGTACTATAAAGTGCATATTTTAGTTGCATTTACATTCGGTCATATATTAAGTTATTGGCTATTTTTCTTTACCTGTCTTATTCAGCAAATAAATATGGCATATTTCTAGTCACACACAGAGTTAGATAATAAATCGATTGAATGATTGAATTGAATCATTTTTTATAATGCAAAATATTTGGTTTTACGGTTATTGTTGCCAAATAAAGACACGTAAAGAAATATAGACTATATAAGATTATTTATGAATATATATTTAGTTAGTTTCATCTGTTACGTATATAAAAAATGAAAATTTAAGAATAAATATGAATACAGAAAAACTGAAGAGAAATATGAAATTAAAATCACAGAACTAACAAAATTATACAACTTTGAAATTGAGTTTCGCATCAGAAGTTTTGTTGTGTCCGTGATGTAATTCGTACTAAAAATATTTTTTCAACAATACGTTATTTCATTCATATTAGTTGAATATAATATAAATATGTTATTATCAGCATTAAGAATTTTCTTACTTTGCACCTAAAGTATGGCATATCTTCGTCAATTTTAACATTATTGTTATGATACTATTTTTTTTTATAATACACAGAACATAGTCTTACTTTCCAAAAAGTTTTATTCGCAAATGAAGTCGGTTATTAAATAACTTTCATGGTTAAAGTAAAATTAATAAGAAATTAAATTATATTTTTGGATTGGAACTTTTGATATAAAGCGTTTAGTTAGAAGTCGCTCAATAATCACGTGATATTTTTAGCAACTTTTTAACTCTTCCCATCTCCCTGGTGGTACATGGTGAGGTTTTCGTGGAGAGGAACTTAATAATACATTAGTATTTATTTTACTTAAGCCAGAACTAAATTTTATCATATCTAAAGTTAACGATCCCTGAATAGATTTTGTTCGCAGCTTCGTTGCATTGTTTTCATTCGTTTTTCTTTATTGTTATACCTTTAGCTCCCATAATTGTAACGACATATAATGCATACAAATCATAACTCTTTACTTTTTAGACAAAAAGTCATCAAAATCGGTCCAGTAGTTCTTGCATAATGCTCTAACAGACAAATAACATTTTTGGAATAATAATTTTTGTCAATTACGAAAAAAGACTTACCCTGGACATGATGCCTGGTTGAGGAGTTGAGGTCTCAATTATTTGTGGATCTGACCCTGAACCTTCTTCCTCATCCTGAACTGGATCCTCATTGACTGGCATCATTTCATCCATTTGCTCTGTGACTGAAATGATATATGAAAGATTTATAGATTTATAATAGTACGAGATAGCTAGTGTAAGACTCTCTGAGGCTATTGGCAGGCGTTTTGTACTCATACACATGTCACACTAGTCTCCACTAGTCACCGTAATACAATTTTGTTATGAAGTTTTGTTATTACGCTTAGTAACGCACGCTAGTCGCACGCTACTAGCCATGCCAGTCGCACTCGACCCGATTAGAATACGCGTCGTATAAAAATACTATGGACTAAACATCTGTTATAGTGATATAGAGTCTAGCTGACTACAGTTTGTATATGGGCTGGCTCGACCGGGTTCTTCCAAAAATTGACCTGAAGTAACTAACAAAGCTGCCTTTTGAACGATGAGTGATAGAGCCGGAGAACTCCCTCCCTCATACATTTTCTTTCGTCCTATTGCTTTGTATCATTCCATTTCAAGCTGACAACGTTTGAATTCTGGTGCTGCAAATTTCGATAGGCGGTGGTGATCACTTATTATCAAATCCTGCCTGTTCGTTTGCCAGCTACTTTTTATAAAAAAAAATATGTATGAAATATAACCTTTATTTTTATTCTACAAAAAATATGTTTTTATCATCCCTGGCAGCTACGGGTGCTCTACATTTAATATTTCTTTAAACGAATGCACTCATCTTCTTTTACGTTATACAAATACGTCTTTTCCGAATTGGAAAAGAACATTTTGGATGAGAATAGTCTCATAATAAGTATAAAGAAGAACACCATCTACGAGAGTCACTTGACATTGTATTCGACGGCTCAAGAAAGAATGAACGAATTTAGTCGTATTTAGGTCGCTTCGTGTGCAGAAACGAATTGGCGAGTACGATATCAGTATATTACAAATCTTAGTCGCATAGTTTGTACTTTGTGGAGAAAGGCTTAAGTCACGTCTAATAATATTATTATGTTTCATGCTTTAGTATTATTATTTTACTTAGTGTATAAACGTGTTATAATTTACTTTATATTTTTAAGGCCTTTTTAAATCATTTCAAAAGTAGTTGTTTTCTGTAGTTTTAAAATTAATAATGCATTTATTTTTAATGTAAGCGTCAATAGCTTGATCGAATGAATTTGTAAAGAAATTCTTATTTCGTTTATAAAATATGGACTTTTAAGCAAAATCCACCTTTCAGTAACAGAATTTGATATTCAAATACTTTGAGAAAAATTGTTAATCGTAAAACGAAATACGAAAATATTCTATTCGATTTTCCGAATAGTTTATTTGGATGCTGATAAGCAATAATGTGTCAACCCACAAAAGTGAAAATGGGAGATATTGCTGTATTCTGAGAATTGATCACATACTTAACATTATAAAAAAAATCAATTCATATGAACTAAATAAATACGAAAATAAGTTTCTTAATTTAATGTATCGAATTTCAAGTGCGTTCCATATTTGAACGCTGATATGCAATACTGTGTCAAGCCACACGGACTTCATTTTGAGAAAATGGCGTCCAAAAATGCCAAACCTATTCAAACTCAAACTCAAAATATACTTTATTCAAATGGGCTTTAACAGCACTTTCGAATCGTCAAGTTACTAAATTTTGTTTATTAACGTTAGGTAGTGCAAATTCGACACATTTCGTCTTTTTGGCATTTAAAACTAAATTGTTTAGAGTAAACCATTTCTGTACATGCGATAGTGCATTGTTTACGTCGTCATACTTATCTTTCTTTCTGTCGACTTTAAATATTAATGAAGTATCATCAGCAAACAACACAATATCACAAATATTGTTAACATAAAAAGGCAAATCATTAATGTAAATTAAAAATAAAAAAGGACCCAAAATTGATCCTTGTGGAACACCCATTTGGAGAACAGATCCAGAAGACTTTGTTCCGTTAATAGTAACTTGTTGAATTCTACCGCTTAAGTATGAAGCAACTATATCAAGAGCTTTATCTTTAATACCATAATAATTAAGTTTCTTCAATAGCGTTTCATGTACAACACAATCAAACGCTTTTGATAAGTCACAAAACACTCCGATAGCATTCTGTGACTTTTCCCAAGCATCATAAATATGTTTTAGAAGGGCCACTCCCGCATCAGTCGTAGAACGACCTTTCGTAAACCCGTATTGTTTACTATGGAAAATATTATTAGCTTTAAAATGTACTAGAAGTTGATTTAAAATAATTTTTTCGAAAATTTTACTTAAAGATGGGAGTATAGAAATTGGCCGGTAATTACTGGGATCGCACTTATTCCCTGTTTTAAAAAGAGGTATTATTTTACTATTTTTCATAAGGTCAGGAAACGACCCCGAATCTACACATGTATTAAAAACTAAAGCTAAATGAGGAGCAATATCATTAATGATAGTACTAAGTAATTTGACTGATATGCCCCATAAATCATTGGATTTTTTAATATTTAACGATTTAAATGTTTTAATAATATCAGAAGGACTAACGTATTCAAACGAAAAACGGACACTACATAGAGCGACGTTATTTTCTAATAATGTAGTAGCGTCTAATGTAGATGAGTTTAAATGGGATGTTACCTCGTTAGGTATTTTAGCAAAAAAATTTTCAAAAACATTTGCCACTTCTACTTCCGAAGTAATATTTACTTTATCTACCTGTAGTTTAATCCTTTCATTATTATTCTTTCGCTGTCCCGACATACTATTGATAACATCCCATGTAGCCCTAATTTTATCGTCCGAACATAAAATTTTGTTTTTAATATATTTAGATTTTGCGTACATGCAAACCGATTTAAAAATTTTGGAATAGTTTTTTACATATTCTTTAAATTTAATGGATTGATTAAGCTGCTTCATACTGTACAATTCATATAGCTTATCTCTGCTTTTGTATATACCTACGGTTGCCCAATCACTAAATTTTAATTTAGTATTTTTATAAAATGTTTTTGTTTTAAAAATCTTATTAAATTCGGTGATAAGCAAATTAAAAAAGGAACCATAAAGTTTATTTGGATCACTCAATCTCATATTTAAGTTTGATAATTTATCGGTCACAATATCTTTAAAGTTATTTATTCTGCTAGTTGTAATCGGCCTACATGTAATTTTTTGTCTGTCTTTATAAATATTATCTATAACAGAAAACATTTGGCCGCAATGGTCAGAACTTAAATTATTAATGATTAGTTTTTCATATATCTCACAGCGACAAAAAACATTGTCTATACACGTAGAAGACGTGTCTGTTATTCTTGTTGCTTCAAAAAATGTTTGTGACAAATTAAACGATTTAAACAAGTTTATTAATCTGAGACTGGTCGCGGTGTCTTTGAGCAAGTCAACATTAAAGTCACCACATACAATAACAGACTTACTACTTTTACAAGTAAGTTTAAGTACGTCGTCCATCGTTGCCTCAAAAATATTAAAGTCTCCAAGAGGAGGGCGGTATACGCATACTATAATGTACCGTTGAAGTTCTACACAGGATAGTTCAACAGTACGTTCGATAGAGTGAGACATAATGTCTTGACGCGATTTGTAAGCCATATCGTTTCTGACCAATATTAAAGATCCTCCACGGATAGCGTTCACTCTTACAAACGAACTTGACAAACTATAATTTTGTATATATAAAGGCTCATAGTTTTTTAACCAATGTTCTGTCAAACATAATATATTTATTTTATAATTTTCTAAAAATAGCTCGAGTTCATGCTCTTTGCCACCTAAGCCCTGTATGTTTTGATGAATAATGTTAATGGTTAAAGGCTTAGGTTTTGTCTCTTTACCTAGTTTAAACTAGAATCTTTTGCAGGATTAATATTAATATTATAATCCAAGCAGTTAATATTATTTCCAATATAATAATTATTTTGGGTTATATTACATATAACCGTGTTCTGTATAATATATGCTACTAAAGTAGCAATATGTCTAGAAGACTTTTTTGGCAGGTACAATGTATCCTTTGTCAATTTAAAATTATACATAAATTTATTTATGTCAAATAAAATAAAAACGTCGCTATGACGATGAGTCAGGTTGTACATACAAAGATTTAGATAATAAATATGTCTATTCTGTGCATCTGATAAACAACATGAATATGGAAATGCATATATTCTTAACAAATACGTTTGAAGAAGTATACATATATCCATCTTTTCTTTTCTTTTTTGATAAAAGGTATAACGAATTAAAAGCGGATTGATATATTTAATATATTATCTAAAAAAAGTTTTTCAAATATTTAAAATTATTTCATAAATTGCAAAATATCGAACGCACTTGGGAATCGGAACAATTAATTAAGCGACTTTTTTCCATATTTATTTAGTTTATATGACTTGAAGATTTTTTTAATAATGTTAAATAGGTGGTGCAGTATCAGAATATATCATTATCTCCAAATTTGACTTTTTTGAGGGTTGACACATTATTGCTTATCAGCATCCATTTAGCAATTTATACAATAGTCTTATATGTTTGAAAATCTTATTATTAGATAAAACTTTTTACTATACCAATTTGCTTTTAATTTACCTTTAAAAAGATAGAGAGAGCACATGAATATATACGTCTTGAAACGAATTTATTAAGAATAGGTTTGACATCTTTAGACACCCTTTTAAGCTTATCAGCTTCCATTTATAAGCGTAGCTATAATTTTTATTTTCCCCGACTAAAAAGGAGAGGTGATATAAATTAATTAATATGTCTTTGATGTTGTAGCTTCCGAACTAATTGACAAATTTTGATGCGTTTTTTTTTTAAGTTCAAAGTTAATGTAATCGAGATGGTTCTTGGCTATGATTTTTAAAAATTTGTTCAGAAGCTTGAAAGTTATCAACTGTTTTCTATTCGTGGAAATATCCGAGCGACTTCTAGTGGTCTAATTGACTCTATATTTTCTGTACGATAAATGATATTAAAATAATATACTTGCATTGACCTGATGCTACATGATCTGAAATCAGCAGAATACACAATTTCTCACCAACTTACATCAAGTTTTGTGTCGGGGCGCGTTGAAATATCATTTCATGAGATCATCTCAATGAATAGATTGTTCGATTTTTTTTTAATTTTTTGTTATATATTATGAATAAACAAACATAACTCAAAGGTGACAGACATAGTGATCTATCAACGCACAGCCCAAACCACTGGACGGGTCGGGCTGAAATTCGCCATGCTGGTAAATGTTATGACGTAGGCAACCGCTAAGAACGGATTTTGATTAATTCTACCTCCAATGGGATAATATAGGGGATTAAAGTTTATACGAAACTCTGTCAATTTTAAACCGCATGCGCACAGACATCGCAGACGAAGTCGCGATCACCAGCTAGTTGGATTCTCATTTCTAACACGCTTTCATTAGCTTCACTTATAACTAACTATGTATTGTAACAAATTCTTGAAAGTCGAATTTAACCAACATCTAATTCTCGCATCGATTTGATATTTTGTTAAAGTTTATGATACCTACGACAATGTAATAATATGGTTCCATCGAGCATATCTGATGATGGAACCAGTAGTTGAATAGTGGAACTCTTCAATAACTGAAATAAAACTATTTTAAACGGATTGTAATCGCGTATATTAATTATATTTATCATCCCGACGTTTCGAGCACTTTGCAGCGTTCGTGGTCACGGGTAGACAGTCTAAACAAGACAGTGATAAAAATAATTAATATACGCGATTTAAATCCGTTTAAAATAGTTTCATTTCAATGAATAATAATCGCGAAAATCTAAGACAACGATATGTGAACCAGTACGGACTGGAAATATCTTCAATAACTTCTTAATCTTTTTTTCTAATTTGGTTTGTTTAAATGATCTCACTTTTTAAGAAAATAAAAATCTAAAATTACATTTTAAGTGCTACTGTTTAAGAACCTTTAGATCCAACCAGCAATCTTTCGTAGACCCATTCGAAATACAATTTGCTTTAGATATAACAATGAAATTCTCAGAGCTTGATTTAGTAAAGGCCAACAGTTGGTGAAGCCCCGAAGCCTTTACTAGAAGGACGTGTATAATATAACCTTTTTAATGACCATTAATATTTAATTACTTTTAACAAGCATATGAAACCTTCGTTGTGTTTTGTCTTAAATATTATACAATAATTTATTTGTACGAATTAACTTATGAATTTTGCTCTGACACTTTCATAAAGATTTACATAAATTGTTTGTCATTGCATTTAAAAAATTTAATTATAAATGCCTCTTTTTTGATAGTCACAACTTGCGTAAGGTTTCCTAGGTAATCGTTACGAGGTTACAGAGTTGTTTTATGTCAATTACGGGGGTAACACTTACAAGAATATTGTTCGCCTTAAACAAAACAGAATCTAACTTACAGGAAATGGAATAAATTAAATAGATAGATAGAAACTTTATTTGGATTAGGTTAATGGCTGTCTCTTTCACCATATAAAACTCATAGTAGCAACTTTACGACGAATTTCTTTAAGAATATAGTTTTCCTCCACCAACCGATTTAAGAGCTATAGTCAACGGAGTACAGCTTGGCTAGTCACAGTAAGGATTACATAAAAAAAGTTATCTCTAAATCAATTCACATACTTATCAAGTGGACCTGAATTCCATTTCGACGACCTTAAGTCGAAGCGGACCGTACCAATAAAGAAACAAAGAACGAAAAAAGTTTTTATAAACAAAATAAAACAAAAAATGACATCCTGCCAAATGGAAAACCACTTAGCAGACAACTCACCCTCTTCCATGGTACTGTCGCCTCTGGGTCCAATCCTGAAGGATCTAGGGTCGCATGGCGTATATCTGATGGAACAGAAACCGACGTTTCTTCGGACGCATGCTCTGTATTCTTGACTAGCGAGATGACGTCCGTTCGACGCGAAGTTGAATGTCTTTATAGTACCTGGTGATAGAATCGTTTTAAATACTATTTATACTAGTAGTCGCCTTACGCTCGAAATTTAACCGAAGTCCATTAAATTTTCAACCAATTTCAAGATTGACCACAGATAATCAATTCTCAATTTGGCCACAGACTTTATCAAAAGAGTATTTATGCGGGTGTATGTGTCAAATACATTGTAGTATGTGTAATATTTTTTTTATTGATTTAATGTATTTTTATGCATAATTAAAAAAAATAGCAATCTGCACTCATTCTCTATATAAACTATAATTGTGCGAAATTTCACACTCCTCCGTCCCACAATTTTCGTAAACTTTTTTGTACCCCAAGTTTTGGCTTCACGTATTAATATAGTAGATTATATAACGTATTACCATTATCATGAGTATGGTATTGGAGGCAGTCATGAGGTGAAGACTGCGCAAGCGGCATTTGCGCGAGGCGCATCAACCATAGACGCGGCATGTCGCTGCCGCGCATGCGTATAACCAATGGCGTAGACTTTGTGCTCGGGAGTTCCCCCGCTTCTCTTGTTTCACTACCACTTGATAGTGTGTAGTATACTGAAAAATATACAATTATTTTTATTACGACCACTTGGATGTAATGATGCTGAATCTACCTCTAATGCTGACGGTTGTGGACTCGATCCCTGCTCGAGACTGATATCTATATTCGTATAAATATTTGTTTCTAGGTCTGGGTATTTGTCCTTGTGGGTCTCTTCACCATTCCTTGGAGAGAACGTAAAGCTATCAGTCCAGGTTGTTATTACAATCACCTGATATTGATCGTTACTCTTAGCAGGGATATTATTCTAGTCCAAATGGTTACTGGCTTGCCTTCAGGGATTGCGAAGATCAGATGGCTCTGTGTAAAAATCAGCGACTTATCTGGACTAGAATATTAAGCAGACCCTGGTATAACCGGGAAATATGCTAGGTAGATGATGATTTTAGATTTTAATAACATTCAAGATGGTTTGGAAACTAGGGATGGTAAATGATCTTAATCTTTAATTTTTTATTAGCGTTTTTAGAAACGCGGGTTTGGTATTAGGATGTATTATTCACCAGTTTTACGCTGTTTAAATTCTTTTGTTAAATTTTATCATTATATTACATGTAATATGTACATATAGTAATGACAGAAAACTATCACAATATACATATTTTTAAATATGAACTAACATTAAAAAATATAACCCTTCTGAAGAATAATACTGATAAAAATGTAAAACATAAGTTGTTCAGTTGTTAAATCAACAGAGTTCAACTTGATAAAAAAAGCTAAGAAACTAGCGGAACTTTGAAGTGAACAGCAATTTATCAGGATATCAGACACTTCCTGTGGACTTAAGAACTTATAACAGCACTTGAGGTTCCACAAACGGATGAACTTCTATCGTAATCTTTTAAGATAGATCGCAAATTATCTTTATTGATATCTATCTACTGTAAATAAAATGCAAGTAAGGAAATACAATAAAAAGTGTTATAAAAGTACAGTGGGTTTAAACAATCTTAATGTAACAATTGACGAATTATTTTATAGATTCTGTATATAAATAAAAGAAAAATTAAAGAGTTCAGCACCTTTATTTTTTATCTTTTTCTTATCTGCGTCAAAAGTTTAAAAAATGTAGAAATATATATTTTTTTATTTAGTTCGATTTAGACGAAATAGCAGGCTAAGTAAGGTAAGCCATCACGATTGCAACGCGATACATTTTGACAGTTGATTTCTATCTGTCATACTACAAAAGACGCATTAAAACCATGTTGAACACGTGTCTAGCTAAACAGTGTTTAAGATTTAAACATTGCTTAAAATAAACTAAATTGCTTAACAGCGAATAAACTCATAAAAAAACTTTTTGATAAAATGTTATACGTTACATTTGACAGCAAAAATAGGTTTTAAGCATCTATTAAACTCACTTAAACGTATATTAATCTATGTCTAAAGCATGTTTAACTCAAAACTGTCTTAGACGCGCGTTTAACGCCTGTTTAAATCTTTTGTAGTAAGGCAGTCAATATTTAACCCCCGACGCAAAAATAGGGATTTTATAAATTTTACCGCTATGTGTGTCTGTTTGTGGCTCCATAGCTTCTAAGCGGGTAATGGTTAATGATTTGGATACAGTTTCAAGTACATTAGCGATTTTCTCTCATTTTTAAAGATTTTCGTGTACGGATTTTTTTTTTATTTTGTACTAAAAGGTAGAGAAAAATTGTATTTATACAATGTCTACCTTTTTTTAGACATTGTCCACTATTTCATTGGCTTCAATTTTGCTTTAGTGTAACCGTCTTTTTATTTATTAATTAAAATAAATTAATATTTAAAAATAAAAGTAGCCTAATATACTCCTTTGAACATTTACTATCTGTCAGTGAAAGTCCCGTCGAAATCGGTACGGCCGTTTCAGAGATTAGCCGTAAAAAAACAGACCGACAGGCGGACAGACAGACAGACATACAGACAAAAACTTTAAAATTGTGTTTTGTTATATGCTCGGTGTATACTTTCATAAGCATTAATTAAAAGCTATTAATTGGAAATTACAAACAGACCCTTAAATTTTACAACTATTTTTTTACATATAATAAGCCCATCTTGAGTACTTTCTTAAGAGTTGATCTGACTACAAAAAAATTCATCACTTTTTATTATTATTTTTTAATTGAATATTTCAATTAAGCTTCGTGCTTTACGTGTATTTTTATTATTGAATAAATTATTGTATTTTAAATACCCTTATAAAGAAGACAATTTTAATGTTCCTTATTAATTTATATTTTTACTTACTATGTTGTGCGTGGTTTTGTCCGCATAATGTGAAATTGGTAGCGCCTTCCCCAAGTATCATGGCATCTTCATCGCATTCCCCAGTTGTTCTATTAGGCTGGCCCTAAACGAAAATAATTTGGTTAATAAATAAAAATGTAACATAAAATGTCTTTAAAATAAATAGCTTATACTGTATTGATTACAATTTAACAAAGAATCTTTTTGATTTCAACTTGTCAATTTTTTTTTGTCGACAAGAATTCATTATTTTTTGCCACAAAAAATATCGTATTTTTTTAATAGAAAATATCTGGCAAGCAAACGGGACATCTCATGTTAAGTCTTTACCACCGCCCATGGAAATTTGCACAGAGAAACCACAATAGTGTTACCATAAAAAAATAAGGAATATAAAACAACTGGAAGTAAGGAAAGGAATGGTGAGAGGGAGTTAGGCTTCCGGCTCTCCCACGCATCGTACGAAATGCAGCTACATGAGTTACTTCATGCGGATCTTCTGTAAGAATGAGGTACTGCCCCGATCGAGCCAGCTCCTATACAATTGCTGTATTCATTAAGCTAGAGTTCGGTTATACCTCAATGAAATATTACTTCTAATATCGTAGGTTACTTTACTTCTAGTAAAGACTTCTTTGACTATAAAAACTTTTTCTAAATCGATTCACTTTTTTACGCATTAACATGACTGAAAATAAAAGTAATAAATTGACCTATTTTGCTTAAATATAGCATTATATGTGATATTAAATATATACAGAAAATATCTTTCCAACAATATCAACACAAACAACCGAATAAATCCATCTTTTCATAAATCATAACTTTCCCCCGTTATACGGCAACATAACAAATAACGTTATAATGAAAGTATTTTTCCGAATTGTTTTTTCCTTTCAGTCTTCATAACGGAACGTTTAACGTTATACTTTTTTAATTGTAAGGGAAAAGGGGATCGAAACTTGAATTAACTTTTTTTATTAATGTTGAAAGGAAATATTAATGCGCAGTTAGTGGATTTCTTTTAAATACTACTTCGACTTAATCCACCGCGTGTTAGGTGAGAATTGCACTTAAAGGTTTTCCTCTCAGACTTTCATAAAGACATAAGATGTATCTCATTGCTTTACATCTGATCGAATTTACTGTCAGTGCCTTATTTTTGACATCAACAGCTTTCGTAACTACTTCCGACTTATCTGTTACTAGGTTGAAAAGTTGTTTTAAATCAATAACGAGACTAAAACTTACAAATGTAATTCTTGCCTCAGACTAGCATAAAGATTTAGCATAAAGTTATATTAAGGTTAGTCATTGTTTTACATCTGAAAGATTGTCTTGTTAGATTATATTACCAGTGTCACTATTTTGGTAACTTTTTGATAAAAGTATTTAGTATTAATATGTAACCATCAGGTTACAGAGTTGTTTTACGTCAATTACGAAAGAAAAACTTAAAATATAATTCGCACCTGACACAATTTCACGATTTTTGAATATTAAGAAATGTTTACATTATTTATTTCATCATGATTAACGCGTAGTAATTACATTATTTTAGAATTCGTTTATGACATTACTTCTTCTTAATTATTATTTCCCTTAAAATCTGGTTCAACATCAATCCTTTTTTCGTTTTAAAAGTTTAACATAGACGTACATAAATTCAAGGTACGTAGTTACCAATTACATAACGTTATTAGGTATACTTCTGCCACACAACCAAATAACTTCAAAGTTTCTTGCACCAACTTTTAAGATACTCTGGGTTAAACAGAGATAGATTTGATCTATTTTATTCTTTGGGTATTTTATATAAGAAATGGTGGCAAACTACTAGGCGTGACATGTAATGATAAGTGACCGCCCATGGATATTTGCAGCACCAAAAGAGCCATCATTGTGATGCCAGCTTCTAAAGGAATGTGGAATACAAAGAAACATGAAAAGGAACATTTGGCTTCCGGCTAAATATTTAGATTTAAATCAAATAACCTACCTTACTTTACATATGGATGTTGATAAGCAATAATGTGTTAACCCACAAAAAGTAAAATTCGGAGATATTGATGTATTTTGTTACTGCATTACCTATTCAACATAATTAAAAAAAATCAAGCAATATAAACTAAATAAATACGGAAAAAAGTGTCTTAATAATTATTTCGTATTTCAAGTGCGTTCCATATTTTGCAATTTATAGAATAATCTGAAATATTTGAAAAAGTTTTTATCCGATAATATATTAAATATATTAATCTACTTTTAATTAATTATACCTTTTACAAAAAAGGAAAGGAAAAATGGAATTAAACTTCATTAAACAAATTAAGTAAGAATAAATAGGTTTGACATGTTTAGACGCCATTTTCTCAAAATGAAGTCCGTGTGGGTTGACACATTATTGATTATCAGCGTCCATATATATCCTTACTTTCGTCTCTATCCCAAAACAGTACTTATTGGGCACTCTATACCACTGGGCACTCTGGGCAAGTGCCCAGGGCCCGCGATCTACGAGACCCGATAGTACTACCAAATAATAGAGAAGTGGTTGAGAGTTTTGCCTCTCTTAAATTATAAGGGCACCTTTTTTCTTATATCTTAAATTTTACCTTTTTACTCATTATACCCATTTTAACAAAATAGTCCTGTACTGTACTGTCTTAGGCACTGAGCCCAGAGCCTCCAATAGAGTATAAACGGCCCTGCTCATAATATAACTCACAATAGTAAAATGTATAAAGTCTATCCTCAGCTGCATGATGCCCGCGTGAGTCTTCTCGATGCGGATAGCGCAGTCCTTCTCCCCGGTCCAGAGTTCAGGGAAATCTGGTGACATGAAGTACGTCAGGTTGTTCTGGACGACCGCTCCGCATGTCACCTCGACTGGAACAATGTAAAATGAGAATTTGTATATTTTACTAATAGCACTTATGTATTGCAATACCTTAAGTATAGAGACTTTTTTGGGCCAGGAACCCGCATGGGCATCCACAGAATTACCTACCAAAATCTGATCATAATCATCCGGTTATAATCCGGAATTTATAACCGGAATTTATATACTCGTAAAAGACTAGTTTTCATTCGCATTTATGGTTACTGCTTCGCTCCTAGGAGTCGTATCTTGATGTAATATAGCCTATCCCATCTAAAAAATATTTATTTTAAATAAGATCAACAGTATCAGAGATTACTTCCTACATATAAACTTACAAATTGTATCTTTTTTATTAATATTATACTTTACTAATGTATAAATAATAATAAAACTTGTGAATGATGGAATATCTCATCCACGGCATCACATTAAAAACTTCAAAATTTATAAAATTACATATACGTGAAAAACTTTCATACCCTATTAAATTTAGAAATGAATTTTCAAAAATTTCTCTCATTGCTCATTTATTTTATAATAATAATATCAGAGGCGAATGCTGACAAAAAATAAAGAGTACTTTAAAATAACTAATGATAAGAAACTAAAAATATACATACAGTCGAACATAGAACCTTCTCCTTTTCTGATGTCGGTTAAAACTTTCTTATTTAAAACTTGTAATTTTTGTAATTTATGTGTGTAATATATAGTTTTATACTTTATAAATCTACTTATAATTCTTTCTGGCATACGCTAAAGTTGACTGGGAGATGAGGCTGCATAGCTTTAAGCTCAATATATTTTTAATAATTATGCAATTAAGTAAATAAATAATACAACGTTTTAAATTATTTTTATGTATAAACATAAAAAACAGTTAACAATAAAATATAACTTATATACAATACATTTTAACATAAACAAATAATTCTATTAAAAAAAAGAAGAAACAACATTAAATTCATTTTAATTCCTAAACAGAAAATATATGTATAAATATATAATATAATATACACGAGTGAACTGAACCACGCAATTTATATAACAGTTAAGCTCTTTCGTTGGATTATCGTATTACGTTAAATTAATCGTCGGGATTTACAGCTTTTCCATATAATTTCAATCACCATTACCATTTTACTGCTTATAGTTTATAGTGATTGTACCAAAAACTTATGTGGTAAAAGTGCATTTCTGTTTCAAGCGGATGTACATCTTTTATAACAGACTTCCCAAAGAATGAGGTTGTCAATTAGTCAGAGACTTATTTCTTATATGTTACGCGAAAATAACTTAACCAATTTTCTTAATTCTTTTTTTATTCAAAAGACTTCCATTGGTCTTTAAGATTTTTATTACCACTAGATAGCCCAAGGAAGTCATTTTGACTTCTTTTTAATTTCAATTAGAGAAACAATTACGTATATAATGATACAATTTCTTAAAATTTTGTGACTTTTTGTACAAAGTATAAATACGTTATAAGTGTAATTACCTCCCCCTCCTTTATTTCTGGTGTATATTAATATGTTAACATACATTGATCGATTGATTTTTTTTTTAAATAAATTACAATATAATATATACAAAAAAGGGAAAATTAACTGTTTAAAATTTTTAAAAATTACTGTATAAATCATGTCCGCGCGGAATGGTGGCAAGAACGCTAGCAGCATTTCCCCTTTGAATCGCAATTCCGATTCTCTGTGAGAAAATGCGCCCTCCTGTCACCAGTGGAGGCAATAGGACGAGGAGTAATATGTTTTAGAAAATTTTTTGCACTACTACTCCAAGGTCCAAGTGTTTCGACTGCAAACGGCACAAAGATGTAATTTGGAATTAGTGACGAATATTTCGATACCTCCCACGTAAGTTATTGTAAGCCACAAAATTGCCGTTAGCGTTTTTACTGAATACTACACGACTTTGTATTGCTTAATGCATTCAAAGTGAAAAAATACCAAAAATATTTTTTTTTTCAAGGAAAGTTACAACTAAATACGCCTTTTTTCAGGCGTATTTTGTTGTAACTTTCAAACTAAAACGGATTAAAAGTGCTCTACTGTAAAATTGTAATTTTGGGGTTACAACAACTTACGTGGGAGGTATCGATTTGTTGATTTTGGGCAATATAAGTGTATACTCAGTTTCAGTCTTTCTAGTGTGAAAACTGTTTTAATCATGCAAATCGTTTCATCATACTAATTTAAATTAGGTGTATTGACTTTTAAACTCGATTTCTTTTTTTATAAAGGCTTGTTCTTTAAGCCCAAGTCTTTCTCCGATTCATTTTCATCCCTTATACCTTTTTAAGCTGGCCACCCATTTGTGACTTCTTTGGTGCTATAAATATCCATAAACGGTGATAATCATTTTACACCAGATGCTATTCATGATCATTTGTCTAATTTAATTAATAAAAAAAGTAATACTGATTAAGCACCTTGTACTAATTTTTTTCAGATGTTAACTTTGTCTTAAGGCGAGAATCACACTTGTAAGATTTACTCCCGAAGCGACATAAACCAACTCTGTAACCTAGTAACAGATACATCCTAAGTAATCACGAAAGCTGTGATCGTCAAAACTAAGGCACTGACAATAAATTCTTTCAGATTGAAAGCTATGAGGAATAAATTATGTATAACTTTATAAAAATGTGAGAACTAAACTTGTAAGTATAATTCTCGCCTAAGAAGTGGACATCTTTAAACGTAATGGCACATCATCAGACATTATAATATATTATGAAACGAGCCTTATTTAACGGCACACGCTATCAAGCGTAATGATTCAACATCACATGCCTAAGTGAAAAGCGAAGGTAATTCAGTGTAATTGATTTCGCACGCCCGACCAGCTCCCAATGGCATGCATCGTATAAACACACATTAACGATTTAATGATAATTGCTGTTTAAAATTCGTTTCTGATTACCCACTTGCAATTGTAAAAACATCTTTTATACCCCTTTTTACGAAAATTGCGCGGAAATAGTGTGGACTATGTATCTTATTATCCAAAAGAAGATAGCAGGGCGGGCCCGGGAGAGCGCTGATCCCACCCGAGGAGGACGACCGAGGCGTCGTCCTTCCGGCCTCCTAGCCCCACCACTGCCCGGGGCAGAATAAATATGGTGCGCCCTGGGGCCTTGGATGCGTGAAATGGTGGTCCCACGCAACCGTTTTCATACGGCCCAGAAGGCGGCAGGGGATGCACATGCGTAGGCTTCTCCATTTCTGTCCTGAGGAAGGCCATCGCAAGGGTTTTAGTGGGTATAAATCTCCACATAACCCGATTCCTCCCCAGGAATCGGGTATCTCTTCGAAGACTTCCCCTGCGTAAAAATAACAGGGTATCCTATTATTCACCTGTGGGTGAATATTCTCTTTAAAATACTTAATCAAATAATTTAACTTGCACGAGTTATCTTAATTATATATACTATCTCCCTCCAAGAGATAAATAATTACTAGCCAAGGTGTTTTTGGGTGAATTGTCCGCTCTGATCAATTTTATTAAGTGCGCTCTATACAAATATTACACAGAAGTAAAGTGTATAAGTTCATAAATTTGAACTTTGGGGCTTTAGAGGTTCCTCGCAGCTTCCCCCGCATATACATAGAAATGATACCTAACATATGTACTTTCAACCCTCTTTTTAACTCTTTAAAAAGTGTATATCTACTCTATGTAAGAAGCGTTCGTACAAAATTACATGTTTCTAGACCCAGCGGTTTCAACTCTGCGTTGTTCGATTAGTCAGTGAATATGTCAGCCAGTCAGTTTTGATTTTTGTATATATAGATTTTAATAACTGTCTCTTAGATATTTTAGGCTTTTGACACTCTTATGCTTCCCGTCAACAAAGTTAAGAAAATAATTAATTATCTATGCGATTTACGACCAAAAAATTATTTTAAAATTTTACTTTTGTTTAATTGAAATTTCGCATAAATAATTTAATAGTTTACTAATATTTATAACAACTACTAAAAATTACTCAAAATATAATTTTTTTATTCACATTCCAGAACTACTAACTAAATATTAACCTGTGATATTTATAATGAGATCGTGCGCGAACGCACGAGTGTTAGAGGCATTCTATCGACAAAGTGCCGCGGTAAACCACACATTTAGTCTACTAATTACCTCACAAAATGATATACACAACATTACCGAGGCCTAGAAATTGGGTCCATTCATACTTTGATTAATTGTAATTACTAAAAGTAAAAACAGATAAACTCTTAATCTACAAACTATAATTTTTCACACGTTTAACTAATACTATGCTTGAAATATTTTACTATAAACCACCATAGAATAACTTCACAGTAGAATATCACACTGGCTTAAACTCAAATCCATCTCCTTAGTAGAATACAAAACTTCTCCCCGGCTATAGGCGACATCTACAAGCTGTTATTGTACCGAAATCTATATCTATACTAATATTATAAAGAGGAAAGATTTATTTGTTTGTAATGAATAGGCTCCGAAACTATTGGACCGATTTCAAAAATTCTTTCACCTTTGGAAAGCTACATTATCCCCGAGTAACATAGGCTATATTATTTTTTTTTTAATTAGCGATCCTTACTAAAACTCTAATAATGTAACCGAATCGTCACTGGGATACGGGGGGAGTCAATGTAATGTAATAAAATAAAGTACCGCGAGTACATTAATAAAAACTATGAATAAAAAAAAATCATTAAAAAAATTCAAACTTCCTTTATAATTTTACTTTTTTTTTGAAAGACGACGCAAAAAAGAAGGATGTATGTATGTGTGTGTGCGTGCGTGCATGCGTGCGTGCGTGTGTGCCTGCGTGTGTGTGAATGTATGTACCCGTGCGAAGCCGGGGCGGGGCGCTAGTATACCATAATACACAATGAGCATTAAAATATTTCGATATCATGTTAATTTCCCATCATAATATCATAATATATTGTCATATATTTTGCAAGGTATAATACATATTCAGTCTCACTAACAGCGCTAACATAATACTAGACACTGAGTACGCAATATTGAATAATATTATTATAATGACGTAGGCACGTTAATTACGCTTGAAGATTATTAAGGCTGTATATACTAGGCCAATAGACTTTAGAAGGTATCTCTTTCAAATTACTATACACCATAGATAGAGGACTGGACTAAGTCTTCAATAGTGATATCAAAAATAATTGATCGAGAATGTATAAAAGATTACCAAGAAGTCGAATTTTAAATGTGACATGACCAATGAGAATCCTGACTGACATGTGACGTGACCAATCAGAATCCTGATATACTATATATACTATATAATATCCTTCAAAATATCTCAATAACTAGGAATTACTTTATATAACTGTATTATAAACCTATGCACTTTGGCACCACGAATGCCGATCATTTTGGACAACGTTGCCAAGCAACCAGTTAGCAACTGAATATGACAGGATATCTTTGAGGCAGTAAGTCAATTGACGAGCTTGTCAAAGTTCAATTCAATTGAATTAATTTCTTTGTTTAATGCCATTTAGTTGTGCTAACTATGTTTTGTTATTTCACCAATATCGCGCGGAGTGGAGAAAACACGTTGAAAATTGTTCGTTGGTCTCGAGAATCCAACCTTAATTAAATTTGGATAAACATTCCCAAATAGTGTGAATTTTAATAGTAGTCCCTTGTCAAAGAATTGGAAATATAAACAGATTTTTAATAAATATTTAATATGAAAGTAACAGTTGCAATAATATAAACGAGTTGAGTTATAGATTACTTTGCTCTATAAAGGATAAATTGACAAACGGAAGTCAGAATCTTGTTATTAGCTTATCTTTACTCCATGTTAATACCATGTTCGTTACTGTTCCCATTGAAACAATAAGTTTCTATACGTACAAATTATACATACATAATATAGACAATGATATTTTTAAATATCATAATGAGCTATAATTTAGAATACATTTTGTATAAATTTATTATGAAAGAATACCTATCGAGTTTCTTGCTGGTTGTTATCGGTAGAATCTACTTTCCGAACCGGTGGTAGCTTTAAAAGATTAATTTGTAACTTGAGAATTCAAAAGCGCTTTAAAAACCTACTTGAATAAAAATATTTTGAATTTGAATATTTTGAAATTAGATATGTTACATTAAAACTCCTCTAAGTTTTAGTTCTAAGCGACTCTTCGCTAGCCGTATTTTAAATTCTCGATTATCGATTGAGTTCGATCTATTCGACTGCTTATCTCATATCAACGTGGGGTAAGTTCTAGAAAGATTTTATTTAGCAAAACTAGTAATAGTATAAAATTGACAAATTACAAGTTCGGGTAAAGTTTTCAATACTGTAACTAAACAATAGCTTCATATATTTGTTTCACATCTAGCTTTCTCCCTACAAGTTTCTATTGTTAAAAGATTTAAAAACTTCGAAGTTGCCCACGTATGTGCTCTTAGTTACTAGGAAAATTAAATTGTTCTACCTTCCTAACTAACTTTTTTTAAAACAAAAGAAGTAGGAATAAAATTTTCCACTTCTACTAGGAATTACTTTAATGACTTTGTTCAAGGAACGATTTTCTTTAATTGTGATAAAATTAGATTGTTCTGAATTACAAATTGCATTTCTGAAAATGTTATAATTGCTTGCACAATTTTACATAAAATCAATATATTTTATATACAAATCTGAAGAATTTATTTGTTTTTTAATGTATAAAATCAAGTGGAGCAATACCTAAACATAAAAGTCACAGGGTTGCACATTTAATGGGAATAAATTTACGAGGCACAACTGGTATGGAAACCACAGTTCGCGGCCTGGGGAAGCCTCTGATTCGACAGGCCGATTGCGTAAAAACAATATAATATTAACAATATCATTTAGTAAAAATATATATATTTTGTATTTCACCAATCAATAATTACAGAATGAGTTAATACTATTTTAAGAACATGTTCTGTAACTGCTAGTTGCCTACAAACACGAATGAAACTATTGAATATTGGGTCATCGTCCTGGTTTAGGTCATCACGTCTGCTTTCTCATGCACAGGTTACAAATTACTAAAAAGATTAAAGCATGTCAGCTCCTAACCTAGAACAATAGCATCTTACGGGTAGATTTATTAGGTATTCAAGCTGCGGTGTCGTTCACCGCAACTTCGGGGGCGCGTGAATTGTTCTTAGATTGGAAAACTTTAAGTTGAATTGCCAACGAGTAGTTGATAGTTGGTAATGGAAATTCTGTATTGTGAACGTGATGGAACAACTGATTGGCGAATTAATGATTTGACAATAGGACTCAAACGACTGATTAGTTACTGGATTCAAACGTGCCAATTAACTTCCAAAAAATTGTCGTAGTATAATGATGCTGATAAGCCATAATGTGTCAACCCACAAAAAGTCAAATTTGGAGATATTGATGTATTCTGATAATGCATTTCGTACTTAATATTATACAAACAAAATTTCAAGTCGTTTGAACTAAATAAGTACGGAAAAAAGTTTCTTAATCAAATGTTGAGAATATTGTAGTGAGTCTCATATTTTGGATTACGCAATAATTTCATATATTAGAAAAATTAATAATTGGATAAAAATCTTTACTAGCCTATGTGCTATTCATTAATTATACTTTTTATCAAAATAGAAAAAAATAAATGGATATATGCTTCTCCAAACAGATGTGTTAAGAATAGGTTCGACAACTTTAGACGCCATTTTCTCAAAATTAATTTCGTGTGGCTTGTCACATGTTGCATATCAGCATCCAATTAACGAGGGTTTTTTTTTTTTGATTTTATGAAGATTTTACTTATAAAGTGGCGATGTTATGCAAAAACGAAATGAAAAAAAGAGCTTATTAAGGTATAATAACCTGTGAAGTATTAATGTTTTATTGAAATAAAAATTAAATGCCGAATGTATGAAAGCACATCACTTCAAAAAGGTTAAAAATAAACTTACAAACACAGCACACGCCGAATCCGTGGGCGCAGTCACCAGATGCTTTACCATCTCTCTGACGACAGTCGTACGGGTTGAGGCAGATCCCAGCTCTCGCGATGTTGAAGCCAGTCGGCTGGCATTCCTTCTCGCCGCCAACAGGAAAGAAATTCAGCACTTTACCCAGAGAGAAGATATTGCCTGAAAATAGAACGAGATATTAAAACAATGATGAGTCAGTGAAACACTTTGATCTGTTTTTCAAAGTATACTTCTATACTTGGTCATGACTAAACGAATAAAAAAAAACTAAACTAATGAAAATAACTCAAACTCAAACTCAAAATAAACTTTATTCAAATGGGATTTTGAAACACTTTCGAATCATCAAGTTACATGTCATATATTTTTTTAGATTTTTATCTAGACTACATTCTGAACCTGTGGTCTCTAGTCTCTATCGAAGAACCGACAAGAATCTCGATAGTATCTCTTTTAAAACCATTTATACATAATGTATTCTAATTATGTTACGCGTATCAATTCCACGCCTCTTTGTCGTCAAAATATTGTTGTAAGGTATAATATGCTTTATCTATTAGAAATCTGAATAGTTAAGAAATTAATGAATATTTTCGTATATTGTACTTGTATTTTAAAAAGAGAACGTAGGTACATATATCACTTTTATTTAGATAAACAATCTGAACACTAAAACAAAAGAAACAATTTTATATAATTTCTTTCAATCTACGTTATCCTTACCTGATGGACATTTATGATCGTTACGTCTTCTCTGTTAATGGTTAGTGGATAAAGGTTTTTCTATTAGTGATCAGATAAATTACGTAATTAGATTAATAGGTTTTATACATAAATAAAAATAATTGGACTGCAAGGAATTCTTGTAAAACGTTTTTCGAGAACAAATCAGCGAATAAAAAAAACAAGTAATCAATTGAAAATATTAAAAACCCGACTGCGTCACAAGGTCATAGAGAATCATTACTAATCAACTTTAAATCATCATAGATTTTAAGCGTTAATTCTGATTAAAAAATGATATCTTCTTCTTCTTGCCCTGGTCCCATTTTATGTGGGGTCAACACAACATGTTCTTCTCTTCCATTCCTTCTTATCAGCCGTCATCTCAACACTCACTCCTTTCTTACTAATGTCACCTTTTACGCAATCCATCCATCTTTTCTTTTGTCTACCTCGAGTAATATACCGTCCACAGTCATATCTAGCACTCTTCTTGTCACGTGGCATTCATCCCTCCTCATAACATGCCCATACAACGCTAATCTATTACTTATCTGTTACTGGAGCTACTTTTGGCATGCTCATTTCGTACCTTATCCATTCTAATCACTCCACACATCCATCTTAACATTCGCATCTCCACCCTATGCGCTCTCTTTTTATCCATCCTTTTCGTAACCCAACACTTAAAAAATGTTATTTTTTTTATTTTTTACATTATGGCGTCGAAAATCAGCCAGTATGATTTTTCAAAATCGGCCCACGCATTTGGTCTAAATAGCATTTGTACAACAAAAGTACCCACATATATACATAGACTGATAAACACATTACCCTCCCTTACGTCACGTTGGTGAAAAAATGGCAGCGGAATAACATTTCCAAGGAAATACTGAACCATCAATAGTATGTACGCCATTTTTCATTTCTAATATCCATAAAATTCAACAATTTCACTCTCCATTTGTATCACTTCAAGAACCTTTTAAGCGACGTTCCATTGTTCGCGCAGAATTTTTAAACCATTTAAATATACAGTAAGAAATACAATAGAACAGATTACTGTTTATTTCAGCAGTTAAAGCTATAAAAGTGTCTCGATACTTCGAGACTGCGAGTACACCCATTCGTTGCCAACTTCGGTAAGATTAACGGGGCCTAAGAAAATAAAACGGATCCTTAATCCTAGATTATCTCGTAAATTCTTTGTTTCCTAAGTCCGTTAAACAAACGGATTGCGGCAATTGTAATAAGCTCTCCTAAATAGGGTACGGAAACCTTTAATATAATTAACACGATATTGTTTAAGTGACAGATTTTTTTGTAAAAAATTTTGGAAATAAATTGTTTTAATTGTGAAAGCAAAAAAGTAAAGCAACGGCCTCTAAACGTCCCACTGCTGGGTAAAGGCCTCCTCACCACCACCACTCTGCACCACGTCGGGTTGGCAGCTATACATGTTCCAGAATTTATCTCGACACATGCAAGTTTTCTTACGGTTTCCCTTCTCCGCAGAGTACGAGACAAATTGAAATACAAATTTAACACTTGAAAACACAGCGATGCTAGCTAGGGTATCGACCCGCGATCATCCGTTGAGATCGACGTGTTCTAACTACTAGGCCATCTCGGTTATAATTGTTAACAAATCTGTTTGAATCAATTTTGATGTTTCTTCTTCCTCTTCAATTGGTCATGCTTCTACAAATAAGACCATATTTGGACGTTGATAAAAAAAACTATGTCATGCCACATTGACTTCGTTTTGAGAAAATAGCGTCTAAAGACGTCCAACCTATTCTTAATACATGTGTTTGAAGAAGTATACATCCATCTTTTCTTTTATATTTCGTAGAGCTTAGTTTAGATGACTAGAAACATTTTTAATAACGTTAAATACATGACGCGATATCAGAATTCATCAATATCTTCGAATTTCACTTTTTGTGGGTTGACACATTATAGCTTATCAGCATCCATTTGTAGATCAAGATCTAACAGGAGAATGCGAGTTGGAGTATGGAATTCTTCTACAGATAACATCAAATCAGTTACGGCTAATGCAATATCAGTAAAAAAATAACGAAAATTAAACGTTTATTATATTTTCTTTTCATAATATTTGTAAAACTGATAAATTAAAAAAAAAAATAATGAAAAATCTTTTCAAGCCATCGCTATTGCAATCAATGATTTCGATGTGCCTGCGATGTTTCTGGCAACAATCCAGCTCAATTAGCTTGAGAAATTTGGACTTCAATATAATATCTGCATTTAAAATTTTATTTTATTACATTAAATTTATTTTAATTATAATATAATAAAACTTTGGCAATTTTCAAATGGTTTGTTATTATCGAAATATATCCTTATTGAGGCCAATGAGTAGAACTTTGACGACGAACTATGATTGTCACAGTCTCTAAATATCTCGGCCATACTTAAGATATTTTAGACAAAAAAAAATTAGGCAAAGATCAAAGGTCAAACAGCCAAAAGTCTAAAAAATCAAAATTAGTATTTTTTATACTAATTACTGCTTCGAATTACTTTTTAACCTATCCATCTATTATACATGGTGGTCATATAAGTTCATCAGCATCCTACTAAACCGATTTTGATGAATATTCCATTAGACCAATCGAAAGTTCGCTCTTTTACCCAAAAAAAAATATCAGTGAAGCCGTTTTCGAGTAACCGATGAACATACACAAAAAGGTCATAAAGAATGAAGAACCTCCTTTCTTCAACCGACTTTAAAAAAAGGAGATGTTTCTCAATTTGTAGCGTACTTTTTAATGATTGTTACCTCAAAACTCCATCATTTTTAAACCTATTTAGAAAAAAATATTTTGCTTGTTCAAATTGGTATATGTACTTCAAAATTGGTTCCTTAAAATTTTCATTGAAATCTCATCAGTAATTTAGTTTTAAAATCGTTATAACTAATATAGATATGTCATCCAAAAAACTATCTGAATGCATATTTTGTTTTTAATAATTGTTTTCTTCTTTTTAAAAAATCCCAATTATTAAAGAAAATAACTAAACAAAGAGATCGCCATCGATAAATCTTCACAGATCCAACAGAGTACGTCACCACAGGTCTGGAATAAATGGATCTTTTCGAGAACCGTTGAACCAGTTAGTCAAGTTAAACTCAAACATATAACTATTAAGAGGTACATAGCTCTAGCTGACCAACTTCTCGTGAGCTTTGTGGACATGATACTGTAAGCTTAATGGAGGTCAATTAGCTAATTGCTTATAAATTTTTGATTCCTGAATTGTGAATATAACCTGCATAATCGTTTATCTAATTTATTTATTTATGTACTAAATAAAATGTATACAGATAAAATTATACATGAAAGAATTGTACACAGGATAACTTATTTTGTACAAGAGATCTCTATTAGTAACTCTAGATGTAATAGGGATTATTTATATATATCGTCACTGGAAAGGCAAAACTACTAAAGCGCCATTTTGGCCAAAATGAGTTATATATATCGTTGGATTGGATTTTTCATTCTGCGTCGATTGAGCTAGGTTTCATGACGATCGGAGCACTTTTATGGCGTTTTAGCACCGGAAATGGCGGCATTTTTTCAAAATTTTGCATTTTTGAGAAATACTTACATAGTACAATTTATGATTGATTTTGAACATTTGTCGTTTAAGTATTTTTATTGCCGAACATCAGCCACATTGAGCTCGTTCAGCAACTCAAAAAACGTTAATTTAATCATTGACGTCGCTTTAATAATTTTTGCCAGAGGAGAATATTAGTTGTTATGGTATTTAAGTAAATTTGCTTCACATAGAAATAAATGAGCGCGGTGCATTAGTATATTTTGGTTACGCACTTTTTAAATAGATAATAGTGTTAGCATATTTTCTTTACTTAACTATTTGTTTGAGTCTCCAATTAGAACAATTGGATACAGTCGATAGAAAATAATTGTTCTTTTAGCATGGACTATTTTACTGAAAAAAACATTACATTGGTTGTTTAGTATTAAGATGTTCATTAACTTATCAAAAATATAAACTTTAGTCTTTTGAAATTGAAATAAGTTATAATTACATTTGTTTAGTATTTAAAATACATACTATGCGCGGGACTTGACGGCGGTTCAGCTGATCTTGGCAAATGGTTTAGTATTTAAAATACATACTATGCGCGGGACTTGACGGCGGTTCAGCTGATCTTGGCAAATGGTTTCGAGCAACGGTGGGTATTTGATGCATTTTTGCTTGTTTCTCCGACACGGCTATATTTCGGAAATTTAAACTAGTAAGTAAAAATATTTTTATATTTTACAAAAACATTTCTGTATGGTTATTAATCTTTTATTCGCAAATTATATTCTTTGTTTACGTTGTCTATTTGTAATTACCTATCTTCCTATCTATCTAAAATAAGTAGGTATTCATTGGTATTATCATCCATTCCTGTTGCTGAGCCCTTGCTTAATATATTAACTAAACAGGTTATTGTTTCAAACCAATACGTAACTAGAATGTGTATACAAAATATAAGTGTCAAAAATGATTACGTACTAGAAACCTACTCATATTACATTAAATGAAATGCTTTATGCTATTTCTATTTCATTATTATTGACGCAGGGCGTCTACAATCCTTTATAGTTTATCATCAGATATTTCTATAATTCATAATAATAATAAATAATAATAATTATTATTAGGCATTTGGTCGAAATAAAAATTTTCAAAATCATAGAAAACGGAGTATGGATAGCGTCGACTATCCATCCTCATTTTATAAAAAAATTAAATCATCGTATAAGCCACACGATGTTAATAGAATATTTGGTAACGATGAAAGCGAAATTGGGTTAGATTTCGGTTCAAAGTACAGCCCACTTCTCAAAAAGGAGTAATCCTAGTTCCAGTAGTTAAGTTAAAGTATCCCATGCAAACATGGACCTTTTGAGAAGACGAAGCTCCCGTACCAAAAATGCTGCTTGTGTTTTTGGTACGGGAGTTTCGTCTTCTGAACTATCTTTGAAGCAACCATATAAAAAACGAAGATTAGACGAGCATCTTAAAAAGGCGGACATACTTCCTATTAGGAATGAAGAAGAATGACTTATGCTGAGAGCTTAAACGACGATATTTAAGAAAAAAAATAAGTTTAGTTTTGGAAGAGATTAAAAATATTACTATTATAATAAACCAAGAGAATGCAAACATAAATCGCATTTATAAACATATTGATTTTTTGTCAGATAGGGACGAATTTGTTTAAGGTTCAAGTTTTGGGCAGGATTCAACAGAATCAAATGAAACTGATGGCATCTTGGAATTGTATGAAAAAAGAAGTGTTTAAATAAAAGACTTAAAACAAAGAAGTTTAATAATTTTGACGATACAATAGAAAAGTCAGCGCTGAAAAAAGCTAAAGATTTATAAAAACAATATTAAAAGGCAATTAATAAATAGTGGACAGCAGTATGTAGCCGGTAAAATAGTAACAGAAAAAAGTGTGTAACATTATTTATGTACATCTGAAAATAGTCATAATGAATGCCATACGATAACATTCGAAAAAAGACAAGCTATTTGTAATCATTAATGGAGTCTAAGTCCTAAAAGTTCTGAATACGCTATATGGCTAAAATATAGCTGTATATAAGCAAATTTTTTACGAATCTAGAACAAGAAAAGGCTAACGTTACTCTTGTACGGAAACAGAAGCAAAAGTGAAGTTCACCAAGTGTGAATTTTAGAAAAAAAAAAAAACATTAAGATGGTAGACTGTCCTGGCTCTATTAAACATATTCTGTTTTACAGTGATGCCTGCCCCGGACAAAACAAAAACAGAGTCGTCATTGCATGTATCCAAGCATGGCTACAGAATTGCGAGAAATGTAACTTTTTTTACGCAAGGGAAATCTTCGAAAAGATACCTGATTCTTGGGGAAAAGGTCGCGTTATGTGAAGTTTTATACCCCCTAAAACCCTTACGATGCCTCTGTGCATCCGCTGCCTCTCCCGTGCAGTGCACCGCTCGTGGTTGGCGGATCACAAAGTGTGGTCTTGTCCTCCCCGCACCCCTCGCTGATGCGTACGGCAGTTCGAGGCCATCCCAGCTACCGTCCTCCTCGGGCCGTATGAAAATTGATGCGTGAGACCCCCATCTCACACATCCACGGCCTACTACCTACCCCGGACGCTGGTTGGGCTAAGAGGCCGGAAGGACGATGCCTAAAGCCCGGAGACCCGACGAGGGCGACCGAGCCCTCTCCCGGGCCTGCCCTGCTATCTCCTTCTGGATCATGACGGTCTAACAGAATGAGGACTACGGCCTCCCCCGTAGTCTTTGCAAAGCGTCGCCGACACAACTACTCACAGGAAGAGGTCTGGCGCAATCTCCTGGACACACAAGTATTCTCCGTGGAGCCGTTAAATATAGACGTTAGTCGGGATTGTCCGGCGTGTACCGGCAAAATGGGTGATTCGTCGCTTTCTCCTCCATCCAGGCTTCCGCTAGCAGAACCGCTGTCACGACGCCTTTGTGCGCGTACAGCTCCTCGCGAAGACGGGCGCACCACGTGGTGAGAGACCTTCCGTGCTCCAACCGCTTCCGGATGTGGATTCGGTCATAGACCCTCGCGTCTCTTTCCGCCAGAATGTCTAAGGGCGGAAAGCACGCCAGGACAGTTGCCGCCTCAAAGGATATCCTGCGATATCCCCGCACTATGCGAATGGCCAATCTCCGCTGTACACTCAGGATCTTAGCCTTGCAGCGGAAGGCGCCCGATAATCGGTGAGACCATACGGTCGCACCGTAAAGGGCCATCCATCACACGACACCGGCGTAGAGACGGCGAACCTCTTCCCGCGGCCCTCCGAGATTAGAAAGCAGTCTGTGCATCGCACCTGCTACCTTCTAGATCCGGGGAGTCAGGAGCTTGAGGTGCTGCGAGAATATAAATAGCATCTAAATTAATTATATCTTGACCCGATATTCTTTTATGCCAGTGGATTCAATGCAATCTATTATAGATAATTGTTAGAAACACAACTATTTGGGCAACTTCTCAATGCTTGCCGACGGTCTTTAATTTAGCCCGAAAGAATCTTAAGCCCTGGAACGTGGAAGGAAAATCTGATAGGAAAAATATCGAAGATAGGTAACTTAGTCGTTGTATTTTCATAATTATGCATAGGAGACTATTTTTATTCAAATATACTTTATAAAATTTTTGACTTATTAACAAAATGTTGAAGGTGCATATAGCACCATTAATAAAATTTGAACTACAACAAATGACAAAAAATATACAATGGTGACATTTACAGGAATCGACTACTTATATCAAAAAAGGAATACAAACATTTATAGAAACTTTGTACAACAAAAAAAAATTCTGAAAACTACTATCAAGAATATACGAATTTTCCTAATGTCATGAATATCCAGGATACTCTTCAAGAATGAGACGTCAAAAACAACTATTAATTCAAAAAAAAACTGTTATCAATGACAATAAATCAAGATGTTAATTATTATTGTAACTTAACCGAATAATTGGATATAGCGTGATGTTATGTATGTATTGAAGGTAAAATAATTTTTAATACCTACATTTAAATTTAAATATAATAGAAAAATATTCTTTATTTCGTATAAATCCTTATTAATTGATCTCGTAGTAAATGATATAAAACATCATCATTTTGTAGATTTATACCAAAGTTTCTTTTATTGTATAAATAATTATTTAATAATAAATTTAAAGACTTAAAAATAATGTTCCTTTTAAAAAGGTGATAACGAAACAGTGTACATTTTTTTAACGAATCTAAATTACGATATTAATTCTGTCGATCTGGATAGATTTTACGACCTTACCGCTGATTGAACTTTTATGGATTATTTTTGCGTAGACATAGAACTACCAGGTTACCAAAAAGTGCTTAATTAATTAAACAGGATTGAGTTATTTTGTTGCTACTTAGTATAACTAACCATAATTTTATTTACTTAATCGACCTATAAGTAAAAAAGATTTCAATTTAAATCAAATTTTCAAACATTAGTTTTTTTTTATGTCACGATAGTACGAACTATTTATAGGATAAGTAATTTTAACGTACGGTATAAGCTACATAGTGCAACGTTAAGTATTAATACCCTCAGTCATTTTTAGCCCGCCATGCACGTTAGTAGTTTTTGCGTTAAAACAATTTTACAGACCTGCTCTTTTAGTATTTGTCGACATCGCAGCCAAAATAGATTTTGCAGATTAAGTACTTTCTGCTTACTAACTTTTTAAAGTAAAAGTACTAAAGCGACAGCTATTTCCTGAATTAAAAGAAATATGCACAAGATTTTAATTTCAGTAGATGCGTAACATTGTCAGAAAACTTTTTTGCCTTAACCATTTTTCGATTCATAAATCAGAAAAAAAGTTATGCCCGGTTTTGTCACAAAAAAAACTTTAAACTGCTCTCCTGTAAAATGGCCTTTTGTCGCTTTAGTAGTATTGGCTTTCCAGTGACGATATGAATATTATACAACTGAAGAGTTTGTTTGCTTATTTGAACGCGCTAATTTCAGAACTTCTGTTTTGCATTAAAAAATTATTTTTGTGTTAGATAGTTTATTTATTGAGGAAGGCTGTAAGCTATATTACATTACGCTACGACTCATAGGAGCAAAGCAGTAACCATAAAGACAAGTACAATTAGCTACATCAACACAAAAAACAAACGAACAAACTCTTCAGCTTTATAATATTAATATAGATAATAAAATAAATAAAATATAACTATATATCTGTCTGCTTGTTTGTGTGTTACCTTTTTATGACTAATGCGCTAAACTAAAACTTGTAGCGAATGCGAAATACCTACAAGTAGCAAGTTCGAATTTTCAGAATATATGCCAAACATTGACACCATCCAAGGAATACTCTTGTATCGTATTGGTGTTGAATAATTAGTTATTTCCTGTACCAAATCAAACTGACAAGGATTTCAAAGGCGAAGCTTTCTTGCGATTTAAGCCACATAGTACACTTACGAAAGCTCTTGTGTGTAATTTCTGTAACTTCCATCAAATACTCCGCAAAGTCAATGTTACCTTCTTGGGGCAAGGTATTCGTTTTTATAATAAATTTCCGCAGAAAGTGTTACAGTTTACAAAAAAGAAATTTAAAGTACATATTAAAAAATCCTTAGTAGCTAAAGCATATTATTCTGTTGAAGATTATATAGATGATAAACATGCTTGGATTTAGTATAAGCTGGATTCACACAGGGTATTTAATATATTTGTAACTCATAAATGTATGTACCCATCGTAAAACTTTTAAAAAGAGTAACTATCGAGTTTCTTGCCGGTTCTTCTTAGTAGAATCTACATTCCGAACCGGTGGTAAATTAATTAATTAATTAGTGTTTAGTTTTCTTTTGTTTTTGTATTGACGATTCAAAAGTGCTTGTAGAAGCCTACTTGAATAAAGCATATTTTGATTTTGATTTTGATACAATTAGATAATGTCTAATTTTGATTAGATTAAATGTGTAAATTGACAAAAATATTATAACTAACATTCTACTTTCCAAAACCGAAAACCGTTAATTTATATACTCTTAGAAATGTAATGTAATACGTATATATATATTCCTAAAATATAGCCCATGACCGTATAGAATAATGTATGTAAAAAGTAGTTACGCACAAAGAAAATTCGCTTTCTCTTTATTATATTAGTACAGATATATGGCGGAATTTACAATTGTCAGTTTTACTCTCAAAAGCGATATAAAACATCCCTGTAATCTAGTAACAGATACATCGTATATAGTTACCATTCGTAAGTTAACTACTTACGACGTATTTCTTACGAAAGCTGTTAATGTCAAATAAATAAACGCATCACACTCAACGGCCCCCATTAAGATCGCGTGATCTTGTGTCGGGGGTCCGGAAACACAACACTAACACAAACACCCAGACCACAGCAAACATCCGTATGGCCAAAACAAACATTTGCCGTGAGCGGGGATCGAACCCGCGACCGTTAGCGCTTCAGTCAGTTGTAGTGACCACTGCGCCAACGTGTCAGTCAAATAAGGCACTGACAGTAAATTCCTTCATTAAAGCAATGAAAAATAACTTATGTAAATCTTTATGAAAGTCCGAGAGCAAAACTTATAAGTGTAATTCTCGGCTTACGTGTTCGTGTCACATACATTGTTTAAAATCAAGATAAAAATGCCGAAAAAAAAAAATAAAACCAAGAAATCACTATACGACTTTGTTTATGAACACAAACTGCTGGTACGTGAGAATCATTTGGAATTCCGAGTGAAACATTAACTTCGTTGGAAGGTATCAAATATTTGGACGTTTTGGCTTGTACTGCGGATTTTATTAAAGCTTTGAACCATTCTTCAATATCCAAACAGAATATACTGATGCTGATAAGCAATATAATGTGTCATAATAGAGCGTAATTAATCCTTTTGAAGATTATTTGAAAATAGATTAACAACTGGTCCACTGCTGGACAAAGACGTTACCTCCTATTAAGAAAAAATATAGGAGCTTAGTCAGATTTTCTCCTGACTGACAGGTTTTCTCACGATGTTTTCCTATACGTCCCAATATGAGATTTGAAACACAAATTAGCGCTTGAAAATGTATGAACTTAATTTGGTGATATGCAATAATGTGTCAACCCACAAAAAGGCGAAGTTGTAGACATTGATGTGTTCTGATAATGCAATTAACATAATTCAAAAATTTTTGAATTTAAATTAAATAAGTACGGAAAAAGGTTATTTAATTTAATTTCAAATGTTGACGTGTGTTCCGTATTTTGTAATGTACAATAATATATTTGAAAAAGTTATTATTAGATAAAACTTTTCACTGCACCAATCTTATATATCTTCTATCAAAATAGAAAAGACAAGATTGATGTATACGTCTTCAAACTAATTACTTAAGTTTATAGACATCTTCAGTTGCCATTTTCTCAAAATGAAGTCCATGTTGCTTAACCTAATATTGGTTATCAGTGTTTATAAAATATTAACTTTTTACATGATAACGTATATCATATGATTAGATTGCTACCAACGTTTATTCCTCATAACTTATTATTTTATATTTTGCAACAAGAAGATATAAAATTTATAGGAAAAGGATTTTCTTTTATAAACTCAAGATAGCGCCATTACACGTTATCACCCTCGATTTATAAGAAACGAATCACACTCAACGTTATGATCCTATGTATGAGGTCCGAAAACACACTCACCACCACCACAAACACCCAGACCACGACAAATATCCGTATAGCCAATACAGACGTTTGCCGTGAGCGGAGATCAAACCCGCGACCGTCAACGCTTCAGTCATTTGCAGTGATAAAGCCAACCTGTGGTTTGAGCAGATTGTAATTAGTGAAAATTTAATTAAACGCTAATTAGCCATTGCATTGTTAGTTTAATTATATACAGTCACTATGACAATATTTTGCTTATTTACCAATTAATAATAATCGATCTATACCTATTAATTAACTCGCAATATATTTATTAGCTTAATCATAAATAACTATTTCCTTATTTGCTTTCACATAAAATAAATGTATATAATTTTAATTAAAAAAAATAAACCAGACTGAACAAAAGACACTTGAATTTTATTTATTTGTATAGATTGTATATAATCAAACAGGCGGGACACCTGGTCATCATCTTCGCATATGGACATTTGCAGCACCAGAGGAGCCACACGCGTTACTAGCTTAATAAGGAATAAAGCATGAAAAGGAATAGAAAATGGTAAGAGATTGGGGAGGAGGTTAGGTTGCCAGCTCTCTCACTCAGCTTACGAAACGTAAATATATTCACGCCTATCTTCCATGAGAGTGAGGTACTGTTCCGGTCGAGCCAGTCCGTATACGAGCTATAGTCAGCGGGCTACAGCCAAGACCTAAAAGTAAAGTAAAGTAACAGCCTGTAAATGTCTTACTGCTGGGCAAAGGCCTTCACTCTTATTAGGGGTTACAGCTTAATCCACCACGCTGCTCCAATGCGGGTTAGCAAATATACATGTGTCAGAATTTCTCCTGACCCAAGTAGGTTTCCTCACGATGTTTTCCTTCACCACTGAGCCACGAGATGAATTTAAGCACATATTAACACTTGTAAACTCAGTTGAGATCGACGTGTTCGAAGGCCGTCTAAAGTAGGCCTAGGTCTACCTAAATGTAATTGCAACTAATTGTATAATAACATTAACCTTAGAAAATAATATTTACAGTATAAATTTAAAGAAAATATTTACAAGAACGGTAAGTAAAATAGAACAGTGGATAAAATAAAAAGTCGTACTTACTATGTAGATAAAAAACAAGAGATAACTAGTTCGAAAAAACTTCGTTCAAGTTAAAACTTAGAAGCATCTTAACACGAGCCGACTTCATTACGTCCTGAATTCATTAAAACTATTTCTATCTTCATTAAGAAAGCTTCTTTGTAATTTATAGAGACGTCGAATTTCAATATTATGCGCTTGTTTTTCTTATTTCTTTTAAAAATAGCAACCATAAAACGCAAGAACCGAGAAGGCTCAGTTGGTACTAGAGATCTGCATATATTTTAAACTTTCGCCACTTATACTATTCATATTTAATATAACGAGTCTTATATAACTAATGGAAGTAATACCTTTTTATTGCCCGATGTTTCGACGAAGTTGCATTCGTCGTCGTCACGAACTTACAGTCAGTCAGTAGGTCAATAAAAAAGGATTTCTATCATTAGTTATCGCGATTAGACCCGTTATATTAAGTGAGGATGTGCATATCGTTAAATATGTATATTCGCGGATACGGATATTTTGCGACAAGATCCGCGGATACGGATACGGATCTTTATTTTCTTACTTAAAAACTTATTACTAATTTAACTTTGTTACTTGAAACGATAGTGACGCCACTTCACACTGCGTGATAAGCAAGACATTTTACGACTTGCATTGCGTGGGTCTTTTTTGTTTTGTTGATAATTTATTATAACACTGGGCATAGACCAAATATATATAAAATTTCATTAATTTATTCAAAATTAATACGGTAAATGATCCATAAGAAATCCGCCAAGAAGTAACGGAATCGAACACAGATTTTCTTCGAATATTTGTAGATAAGGATATCCGGCACATTACTAGTGATTACATTTTATCGATATAAATCGATGATCACAGATTTAAAACCCAGTTAGCACCGCTGAGTTTTCAAGAGCTAAAATGTTTAAATTTATCTCGTGCTCGGTGAAGGAAAACGTTGTAGAGAAGTGCATGTGTCGGGAGCAATTTGTATTTGTTATATCCTCCTATTCGTAGTGGAGTAACGTGATGGATGAAGCTGCTAACATCACACACAGCCTAAAACAAGACTGAGAAAAAGAAGTGAAAAGTGTGAAATGAAAAGAAGTGAAGTGTAAAGTGACAGACTCCAGTGCGCATCACATGTAGTGGCCACATTTTAATTTGCTGGCAACATAAAAAAAAACCCGGCAAAATAAACAATTGTAATTGCATTTGAAATTCACTTTTATATACTAATGTGTTAATGCTATAGTTTTGCAAATCTAATCGATTTTAAACTGGCTCGAGTATTTTTTTTTTCAGATCATTTTCTAAGTTTATATAATCTACGAAAATTTTATATTCGCAAAGAAGCATAACGCATTCGTCATATGTAGGTTTTTATCATGGAAGACAGGTACAGTCTGTAACAGTATAGTAATATTAAGCGATGCATCTTATTTAACACTTTTAAAAGGAATACATATCGAGGGTGCTTAAAGAGACATAAAACAGACACTTCAACCAAAGCAAATAGTGACGTAGCCTATACAAATGTTTACATTTAGAGACCTCTCGACTATTGGCTCGAAAATCAATGTCAGTAACCATTGCAATGATTTTCTAAGGTTTTCTAAAATGTTCAATAGATGGCGTTGATAATGTTGCAAACGATAAAAAAAAATTTCTTTCAAAACTTTTTTACTATTTCATAATTATATTCGATAGTTATAAATATATATATATAGTTTTACATAAATAATATACATAAGCCGTAATAAATGTTAAAAACAGGAATTAATTATGATACACTATTGCTATCAAAAGATGCCACATTTTGACAGTCAAAAGAGGCATTTTTATACAAATTTTAAAAGATGATTCCGTTTGTCCGCCCCAAAGTGTCTACTCCAAGGGATAACTGGTTGTCCATGCTTTAAGGTGGATAAACGGAATTATCCAATGAAAATAAACTCTTTCAAAGCACTTTTGATTCGTCAATTTACAAATCGATCATTTGAAAATAAAACTACAACCGGTTCGAACTATTGTAAGTGAACAACGCGTAATCAGTTTTAAAGAAGGACTAAAAATGCGTAATATTTTATGGACACTATTTTAAATCAATAATAAATGATTTTAAATTACTTTGTAAAAGATTATGTTATCGATTAAGATGCATGGTTTTATGTTATGCTAATTTTCATACAGAATGTTTAATTAAATTGTAATTTATAAAAATTTGTATTGACTTAATTTTAAAAGAGTAACTATCGGGTTTCTTGCCGGTTCTTCTCGGTAGAATCTACATTCCGAACCAATGGTAGCTTCCTTTTTACTGTAATAATAATAATATTATCATTATTTTTTTGTGTATTGACGATTCGAAAGCGCTCGTGTGAGCCTATATGAGTAAAGTGTATTTTGATTGATTTTATATTTTTTTACTTCGTGTACTTACAATTTGATTTATAATTGATTCATAATAGTAAAGTTATGCAATTTTCTTACTCGCCTTAAAGCTGTTCATTCTGATTTCTCTGACGATATGTGTAATTCAAGTAAAAAATTGTTTGTATATATTTTATTTGAAGAGAAACTTTATTCAGAGAATTTGAAAATGTTGAAAGTATTTTATCAATTTTTCTATCTCGTTGGAAAATATAGTAAAAGAGAATGTGCGATATTATCGCTTCGGGCGCTGTATTTAAAATGAATATGATATAGATATTTTTCTGGCACATAATATTATATATTAGCCTGTAAAATTGAGTTCTATTCAAAGAAGAATTTTATATAAAAAAGATTATAAAGAAACGTTTGTAAGTAGAGGTTATTATGATATTAAAAAAATCATAGATGATGATGATGATGATAGACACACCATGGCAACAAAACGATGCCTTCCAGGCTGTAGTTGTTTAAAAAAATAACAACAAAACAAGTTGAATTAATTCAAAATCAAAACCCGACTGCGTTAGAGGATCATTTGCAGTCAGTAGTACCGTATCAATATCAGTTCTGTCTAAAAGACTATAAATGAGAATCGTTACTGTTCAACTTTAAATCGTTATAGATCATAAACTATAATTTAGGTGTAAAACGATATGAAAAACCAAAAATAGCTTTTTAAATAAATATATTTTTGCGTCGTGCAGTTGGATAAAATGTCCCGCTGAGTTTCTGTCGCGGTTTCTTCTCAGGTTTAACTTTTCCAAAGCCTCAGCAGAAGGATTTGCTTGACGTTCATAAAGAGAATGTCAATTCCTATTTACATAACAATTTGAATATTTGCTTTTTTAATCTTTTTATAAGTATTAAGTAAGTACTTATCCTTATAATAATTTACATACTACATATTATTTAAATTCTATTTAAGCAACAAAGCATAACATAAAGTTTACCCTCAATTCGATGCAGTGGGATAAAAACCACTATCGTCGCAGATAATAAATAAACTTAAAACAAACAGATTAAAAAAATAGGCGTTATTTAAATTTAGTGTGTTAATTTTTTTTATTAATATCCATGCAGCACCAACACACGGATTTTTCTACAACTTATTTTAATTCAGCCTACATTGAGAACAACAAAAACATATTTTTAATAAAGCTCTTTAAAATATTCTGTTGATATAAAAAATAAACACGATTTATATAAGCAAAAAGTCTAAAAATAAAAATTCGTTTTTATTTTTAGTTTGAACAAAAATAATTATACATTTAGGATAAAAATAGCTTAGGTATTTTCTTGTTATTTTCTTCATATATATTTTTAATTAGATTTAACAAAAACATGGTTTTGTTTAGGTCATTTATAGTCTACATTCAGAAAAAATAAACTTTTTTGTTGAGCCAACAAGTCGATTGACGTGCTTGTCAAGTTGAATATGGGTACAGATTTTTAACTTCCAATAACATGTGTCTTATACGTGACATTGGCAGAATATTTTGAGCATAAGTAGCGCGGATGCACGCCATACTATAAGGAAAAAAAGCCATCATCCAAATAATTGATTGCATTGAACATGTGTCTAATTGGCACAACTAAAAGCCATTAACCAAAGAATTGAATTGAATCAACGTGAAAAAGCATGAACGTAACTTATCTAAAGATATAAAAAATCATTGCCATTTCCTCTATATGCTGCATTGTTACTCAAACGACGTTGTTATCTAAAGTACACTTTTAAAAATGTCTCGAAAAATTCAAATAAGAACGTTAGGAAAATAAGGAGTAACTGGCTTATCTGCTATAAGGAAACATGTCGTATAACATATGGCGACAACGACGAGCGTTGAACGAGACATTCCGTAATGGTCTAAGAGCTAACAGTGTCTAAAACGCGTGAATTTTGAAATACAAGGATTTGATAGGACGATTTTGCTAGCAGAAGTCATTGCATTGCGAAGATTACTTGTGGCATTAACATCTATCTACTTCACGCCAGTCTTCTGTAAGAATGAGTACAAGTGATACATACAAGTGGCAACGGCATGCCATGTTGAACACATGCTATACTACAATAGAAAATATGTAGCATAAAAGTAGCATGTGTTCCAACATTTCTTTTTTACTTACTTCCAGGGATGAAATATCCCGTATTCCTTTTTGAGCTGGCAATACATTAGTGTTTTGTTGTTGCAAATGTCCATGGTTGGTAATGAATACTTGACATGAACGTTTGTCACCGTATCACATCATACGCATCTTATACAAAAATGGCTCCTGTTTTTTAATGATTTACTTCTAAATGTGTAATCTTTATCTTGTATTCAATAGTAATAACTTTTGCATAATTGGTTTCTTTTTTTATTAATTTATATTAACGTACAATAAAAAAGCAGATATTTTAAAACAAGTTTTGATAAAATGACGCGTTGAAAACGTTACTAGCTCTTAGACCATTTGCTCTGAGAAGATGTGACATTTAAAATTGGTTACTTGACTTTATATGGTAAATATATTCTCATTCTCAACTAGAGCTAACACACGTGAGTGGTCAAGAAGGTTGGAGCTAATATAAAATAAGTGCAGGTCATGGGCAAACATAAAGGGGAGTTTAAGGGGTCCGGACCCCCCTTTCTTCTGCTTGGTACATATTTATACTTATAAGACTTACTTCTTCTTAGTACATTAGACGAATGCCAATGATTTATATAAATTCTAAATAACTGAGATTAGCATTTAGAATCATACCATCTTACTGCGTGATGCCCGAATAAAAAATACTTTATCTTTGTATATTTTGAACTTACAATCCCCCCACCCCCCTTCGGACCTTGCCCTCGGACGGACCCCTTCCATGCAAAAGCTATAGCTACTCCCGATTTACAGGTAGGCTTTGCTCGAGAGAGCAATAATTTACTTAACTTTAGCTATATTTAATTTTTTGACCGGTTTCAAAAAAGGAGGAGATTTGAATTCGTAGTGTTTGTTTTTTTGTTTTGTTTGTTACTTCACAATTCCGTCATGCCTAGACCGACTTAAAATTTCTTATATTTTTTTATTAAAGCCAGTTGAAAACAAAATAAAAACTGGTCAAGTGCGAGTAGGACTCGCGCACCGAGGGTTCCGTACAAACTTAGAGAAATCTATATAAGACTAACCCATCTACGCCATTTGTGGTCTTCATCATCAGTTCCAACATAAGTTACTATCAAAAATACCTAAATCGGTATACGCTTGCCTATAATATTTGAGGAGTGCCCTCAATTTCTCCAGGATCCCATCATCTGATCCTGACCTGAAGACAAGGACCACCTTGGAAGTATACCTTTTCAAACAAAAAAAAATTTTGAAAATCGGTACACAAATGGCGGCGTAATCGGCGAACAAACATAAAAAAAAAATTAAATACAAGGTCGAATTGAAAACACTGAAATATAATCAAATATTATGTAAATATAGATCACGTCCCAAAAACTATTTTGAAACTACTTAGGAGCACTTTAATTTAAAACACAATCATGGATGCAATCCATGGAAACACAAAATTTTATTTTAAGTACAAATACACCTTATACTTTCAAAAAAGCAAAGTTATAGCGCGATTCAGGATACACTCAGCGCCATCTCTTGACAATTTCAATGAATTAACTTGTTGACTTTGACATTAACAACAGAATTATATTATATTTTATTCTCGTTTTATTTTTATTTATATTCTACTACACTACACTACCCCTGCACTACGTTCGTAAAATATTTAGATTTACATTATCAATCAAAATATATATTAGTGTTGCCAAGACGAAAATAATTAGTCCTTAATTCGAACAAAACTAATTGTTTATTTATAAATAACTAATTATATTACTAATAACCAGAAGACTTATATGTTATATATTTTAAGCTTTCGCGATTTATATTATTCATATTTAATATAACGGGTCTTATCGCGATAACTAATGGTAGTAATACCTTTTTATTGCCCGACGTTTCGACGAAGTTACATTCGCCGTGGTCACGAGCTGACTGGTGTACCGCGCGCCCTCCGGCGACGAGTGCGCGAGTTTTTTTTTTTCGCCTACCCTCACAATATTAATATTGTCTTTACCGTTATTATAATGCTGGGAGCACACCACACTAACACAATCGGTTCGCGCGAACATTGTTCGAGGTACTTCACTTTTGTTAAATTTATTTATCACCGGGTTCCAAGCGGCCGACAATTGAAATCCGTCATCGCGATTGAAGGTTTTATGTTTTTTAATTTTTTAATTGTTTTGTGTTTTTTATTTTTTTATTGTTAGTTGAGCCGAGAAATGCTGGTTGACGGCTACCGTCTAGCCGTCAACCAGCATTTCTGCCATACGTCAAGGGAATAACGGACAAAGTTGGAACGATATTGAAGAGCTACTCCATCAAGACCGTATTTACCCCTTTGACAAAAGTCTGTAAATGCTTACGCACGCCGAAGGATGTCATCCCTTTTCAAACGCCGGGTGTATACAAGATAAATTGTAGCTGTGGCACTTCTTATATTGGCCAAACTAAACGTACCATAGCGGATAGGGTCAAAGAACACATAGCGGCGGTGAAAAACAGACAGACAGAAAAATCCGCAGTGGCTGACCATCTGTTAAACTCGGGAACAAACCATTGGATTGAGCTTCATGACCCAAAGGTTCTCTCGACGGACAAAAATTATTATTGCCGCTTAGTACGGGAAGCAATTGAAATTAAAAAACATAAAACCTTCAATCGCGATGACGGATTTAAATTGTCGGCCGCTTGGAACCCGGTGATAAATAAATTTAACAAAAGTGAAGTACCTCGAACAATGTTCGCGCGAACCGATTGTGTTAGTGTGGTGTGCTCCCAGCATTATAATAACGGTAAAGACAATATTAATATTGTGAGGGTAGGCGAAAAAAACTCGCGCACTCGTCGCCGGAGGGCGCGCGGTACACCAGTCAGCTCGTGACCACGGCGAATGTAACTTCGTCGAAACGTCGGGCAATAAAAAGGTATTACTACCATTAGTTATCGCGATAAGACCCGTTATATTAAATATGAATAAGACTTATATGTGTAGATAAATAAGTAAATTAAATAACTCGATCTGTTTGAATTTAATTTTAAAATTTTCGTACTAAGTCAATACGAGTACTTAAATCAAATCGCGTGAAGCTCTTATATTGAATGTTTATTTTATAATTTTTAGCGCGTTTAAATAATAATTAAAATAAAAATTTTTATTAATCGAGCAGAATTATATCACAGTTAATGTCATAATGTTGTAATAGATGGCATTAGCTGTACGCTGCATCGCGCTATCATTTTGTTAGCTGCGATATATAGATTGCATTGCGTTGTTGATAAAGGTTTGCTGCTTTTTAATGTTTTCGTATTGATACAAATTTCTTCTCAGTGTTTGTAAAATTGTTTTTTTGACCATGGTCAACTTCTATGTTAATTTGTTACAAATACATATAATTTTAATTCGAAGATATTTTCCGCTTGATCAATTTACAACTTGATACATTTACGCGTTCCTGAGAAAAAGGTTGAAAGACAGACGTACACACTGACAGACTCACGAACAGAAATTTACAGTTTTCGGATTTTTTCCTTTATGTATACTAAAGGACCTTGCTCCTGGCCAGATTTCATAATGCTTGGTCAATGGGAACTACCTTATAGGTTTTGATTCCCTTGCGAAAACGTTAAAAACGCTATCATACTTAAAATATGTGATATAAATGACCGTATCTTTTAATTGCGTTAACTTAGAAGTTTGATTTTTTCACAGCTTTTAGTAATTACAACTCTGAGTACTTGACGTTGATAAAAATTTGTTACCTTCACGCGTTTCTGAGAAAAAGGTCGAAAGACAAACTTACAAACAGACAAACATACATACAAAAATTTACAGTTTTCAGATTTTTTCCTTTATTTGTACCATAAGATCTTACTTCTTGCCAAATTTCATCGTGCTAGGTCAATGGGAAGTACCCTATAGGTTTTGATTCCCTTGCGAAAACGCTAAAATGGTCAAAATATACGACATATTTTCCATTATCTTTTGATTGCGTTGACTTAGAACTTTAATATTTTCACGGCCGCATGTCATCGTAGACTTGAGTATATGATATTAATTTCAACATGATACGTCCATGCATTTCTGAGAAAAAAGGGTTGACATCCCGACAGACAGACAGACAGACAGACAGACAGACAGACAGACAGACAGACAGACAGACGGACAACAAAGTGATCCTATAAGGGTTCCGTTTTTCCTTTTAAGGTACGGAACCCTAAAAAGAACTTGAAATAGCAGAAAACCCCTAATATTCTATTCTTAACTGTTTTCCATCATTTGATTATTTAATTACATTTCCCAACGATAAAAAAAACTCCAGTCCATTATTGGAATAATCCTCTTATTGTCGCTACAAAAAAGATTGCTATATAATTTAAGACATGAATGGATGAAAGTGAAGAATTGCAAAACTCTAATTTTGGATAAACTTTAGTTTAACAATTCGCTTAACCAAAAATCAAATACAAAACGTATTTACTGCGTTTATCCAATAACAGAGTATTTCTTAAATAGCTTCTAATACGGTTGTTTTAAGGTTTAAAATTGTTTGTATACACATAACACACCCATGCAGTCAAATTAGTTATTCAGTTATAATAAAAATATGTTAGCGATATACATGTAAAAAATTCATCTTTAAGGACATGGTCTCAATATACATCCTTATTAATTATATAAATGTGAAAGTAACTTTTATTTGCTTATTTGTTACTTTTCTATGCCAAAACTGCTAGACTGATTTTGATATGGATATTGATTCAAAAATCAAAATATACTTTATTCAAGTAAGAAAAGAATAGGACTAATTAATTAATTAATTTACCACCGCTTCGGAATGTAGATTCTACCGAGAAGAACCGGCAAAAACTCGATAGTTACTCTTTTAAAAAGTTTTAAAATGGGTACATACATTTGTGCGTTACAAATATATTAAATTTCTGTGTGAATCCAGCTTATACTAAATCTAAGCATCATCTATATAATCTTGAACAGAATAATATGCTTTAGCTACTAAGGACTCTTTAATATGTACTTTGAATTTCTTATTTAATTTCATTCTATACATATAGAACTCTTTCACACCTTCAAAATCTCATCATTTATTAACACTATCAATATCCTATTTGTGAGCATTCAAATAATATATATAATTATAAACACCGTTATGAGACACACTTTGATTGAAACAGCAAAAAACCTTTTCATACATTACTATTATTTGTACGTGAAATGCTTAAGGATTGGATACACACGGGATTATACACCGTATGATCAAGCACAAAAAATGAACAGTCATGGAGACTGTAGATACAAGAGATAACTTCAAATTTTAACTAAAAACCATTAGGGAAAGAACTGAATTAAAATTGAATTTAAACTTCAAAATCTTTTACTTTTCAAATTCAAATACTTATTTTATACAAATATTGTCCTGACAATTTTATTTTTTTTACTTGATTCATTTGGTCATTATACCGGAAACGAAAATCACGAATTATTAGAACATTATTTTTCATTATAAAAATGAGTTCGTTCCATAATTCGATCGATAATTTCTCAACTCTAACTCTTATGTATGAGAAGTACGCCATATTTATCTGCTAAATAAAAATCTATATATATAAAAGTAAAATAACACTCGCTGAATAATCACGAAATCTCAGAAATTATAACATCTACAAAATTAAAACTTGCCAGAGAGGTTCCTTGTAGACATCCGTTTAGAACGAATTTTACGAAACTAAGGCGGTCAAAACCGGGTTTGGAGTTTCTATGAAAGTCCTATGTTTTTGAAGTAATAACGTATCTTTAGAAATTAATCCTATTTTAGGGTTAATATAGTGGCGGCCACTAGTAGACACACGGACTTCATTTTGAAAAAATGGCGTCTAAAGATGTCAAACCTATTCTTAACAAATATGTTTGAAGAAGTATATGTATATCCACCTTTTCTTTTATTTTTTGATTAAAGAAATAATGAATTAAAAGCAGATTGATATATTTAATATATTATCTAATATTTTTTTTTTTCAAATATTTAAGATTATTGTATAAATTATAAAATATGGAACGAACTTGAAATTCGAAACAAATAATTAGGAAACTTTTCCGTACTTTTTTAGTTTATATGACCTTAATTTTTTTTTATTTTTTTTACAATGTTAAATAGGTGATGCAGTATCAAAATACATCAATATCTCAGAATTTGACTTTTTGTTGGTTGACACATTATTGCTTATCAGCATCCAACTGTTTGGACTCCTGTACATACATTCTGTAATTAAGTTAAATTTTTGCACCAGTTACTATACATTTGTACTATTTAATTCTAAGGCGAGGATTACACTTATAAATTTTGCTCTCAGATTTTAACAAAGTTGTTTGTACCTTTATTTTTAATAGCAAAAGCTTTCGTAAGGTTACCTGGATAACTGTTTTACACAGTTATGGTTATGTCAATTACGAGTGTAAAATTTACAAGTGTATACTTGCCTTAAAATATTCAAAGCGGAAGAAATTTCTATTCTATTTCAGTGTATTCCATCCCTTATATAACCCAAAAAAGCATTTACTGTATATTATTTTAATTAAAATCCTTCAAATTATGAATAGAATATTTTTACAAAAGATCCTAATTTTTTTTTAATTTTACATGTATTGTTCATTTAAAATAAATGGTTCGCTCGTTTTCAGGGTTCCGCAGTCATACCCTACGTGAACCTAACATTTAATTTTTTTTTTTAAGTTTTGGTGTTTGTGCTAAATGTAAAAAACGGTAAAACACAGTAATTGTTACCGTTTTTACAATAAAGCAAACAGGAAAAAAAATAGAATATTCCATATTTTTTTATTGTATGTATTGTACCAATTTTGACGCTTGTACTACATAAATATCAAAATTGGTATGATTGTTGTACAAAAAATAACAACACACAACAAGGATCAAGCGTGAGTCGGGTGTGTGTTACGGAACCCTTGCTTCATCCATTTTTCTAATTAAATTCGTCTTTAAATGTTAGTACTACGTTGTAAAACAAAGTATTTACATACGAAACCAACAAAGTAAAAGACAATGAAAACTAAATTATTAAAAATGCAATATTTAGTTTTTTCCTATTTTTACTGTTTTTGAAGTGAATACAGAATATACAGAAAACTTAATTAAGAACAGTACTGTTAGTGTAACTTTTTTCTGTTAATACATTGTCGGGTTCAGTTACTGCCAGGGTTGCCAACTAACTTACCAGTTTATAGAGTTGTTTTATGAAAATTACGAAAGTAAAACTTACAAATGTAATCCTCGCCTAATAAGATCTGTTAATGAAATCTCCATTAACAAAGAACCGCGAGTAGAACTTAGTGTTGAATAAATTAAATTGAAGTTAATTAGTCTGCAACGCGCAAAAAAAAATTAAGTTTATGAACAGGTTTTGATGAATATTTTAATTTTTTGTAGATTACTGTTTTATAATATAAGTATACAACGCGGAAACTATCTATGTTAATGTATTATCATTAAGATCTTATCAAAATAATATTTAAGAATAAATTAGATTTTTATTTTAAAAATAAATAAAGCGTATTGCAATTATTGACACGATTTTCAATATTTATGATTTTCTTAATTCGTATTGATTTATATATATTTAATTTCTACTCACATTAACCGATTTAAGCCTAACATCTAGTTATGCAAATTAAAAATATTAGGTAGAAAAAAAATTGATACGGTAATACCTAAAAATTAACATACTCGTAAAAAGCATTTGTATGTAATTTAAATATGATTTCCTTGACTTGATCACATTATGTTATCTATTTAACTGACTGCGAAAAAGGAGGTGGTTCTATGTTCGGCTCTATGTATTTTTTTAAAGTTTTTGTTAATATATTTTTATTATCAAAAATCCTGACTCGATTCGAAAGTCCTTTATAAAACCTTTTTGAATTTTCAAGTATATTTTGAATTTCTAAAAAAGTAAAAAAGTGGAATTAAAGTCTTAATAAATAAAATGCCATACGAAAAAAAAAATTAAATACGATTTGTATTTATAAACTTTTTACAAAAAAATAAACTGACTTCAAAAACGAACTTCGATACAAATTAACTAAAACGCAAAAAGTAAACATTTTCTACAACATTTTAAAGTCGGCGCCAAGTAAAACTATTAACATATTATTTACTAGAAAATCCTCTAATCTTACTATGTTCGTGAAATAGGTACGAATAAAAACTTTTTAAAACGTTGACAACCCTAGTTAACTTATAATACCGAGCTGTAGTAGAAAAAATAACTGGTCAAGTGCGAGTAGGACTCGCGCACCGAGGGTTCCGTACAAACTTATAGAAATCTATATAAGACTAACCCATCTACGCCATTTGTGGTCTTCATCATCAGTTCCAACATAAGTTACTATCAAAAATACCTAAATCGGTATATTGCCTATAATATTTGAGGAGTTCCCTCAATTTCTCCAGGATCCCATCATCTGATCCTGACCTGAAGACAATGGGACCACCTTGGAAGAATACCTTTTCAAACAAAAAAAAAATTTTGAAAATTGAACTTTGAAAATTTAGAAGTCGCTTAAATATAATCACATATTATGTAAATATGGATCACGTCCCAAAAACTATTTTGAACTACTTAGGAGCACTTTAATTTAAAACACGATCATGGATGCAATCCATGGAAACACAAAATTTTATTTTAAGTACTAATACACCTTATACTTTCAACAAAAAAAAGTTATAGCGCGATTCAGGATACACCTAGCGCCATCTCTTCACAATTTCAATGAACTAACTTGTTGACTTTGACATTAACAACATAATTATAGTATATTTTAATCTCGTTTTATTTTTATTTTTATTCTACTACACTCCACTACCCCTGCACTACGTTCGTAAAATATTTAGATTTACATTATCAATCAAAATATCGAAATATATATTAGTGTTGCCAAGACGAAAATAATTAGTCCTTAATTCGAACAAAACTAATTGTTTATTTATAAATAACTAATTATATTACTAATAACCAGAAGACTTATATGTGTAGATAAATAAGTAAATTAAATAACTCGATCTGTTTGAATTTAATTTTAAAATTTTCGTACTAAGTCAATACGAGTACTTAAATCAAATCGCGTGAAGCTCTTATATTGAATGTTAATTACGTAATGACGTTATAAATCGACGATAAAACTTTTAAATGAAAAGTTTATTTTATAATTTTTAGCGCGTTTAAATAATAATTAAAATAAAAATTTTTATTAATCGAGCAGAATTATATCACAGTTAATGTCATAATGTTGTAATAGATGGCATTAGCTGTACGCTGCATCGCGCTATCATTTTGTTAGCTGCGATATATAGATTGCATTGCGTTGTTTATAAAAATTTGCTGCTTTTTAATGTTTTCGTATTGATACAAATTTCTTCTCGGTGTTTGTAAAATTGCTTTTTTGACCATGGTCAACTTCTATGTTAATTTGTTACAAGTACATATAATTTTAATTCTAAGATTAATATATTTTCCGCTTGATCAATTTACAACTTGATACATTTACGCGTTCCTGAGAAAAAGGTTGAAAGACAGACGTACAGACTGACAGACACACGAACAGAAATTTACAGTTTTCGGATTTTTTCCTTTATGTATACTAAAGGACCTTGCTCCTGGCCAAATTTCATAATGCTTGGTCAATGGGAAGTACCCTATAGGTTTTGATTCCCTTGCGAAAACGTTAAAAACGCTATCATACTTAAAATATGTGATATAAATGACCGTATCTTTTGATTGCGTTAACTTAGAAGTTTGATTTTTTCACAGCTCTTAGTAATTATAACTCTGTGTACTTGACGTTGATAAAAATTTGTTACCTTCACGCGTTTCTGAGAAAAAGGTTGAAAGACAAACTTACAAACAGACAAACATACATACAAAAATTTACAGTTTTCAGATTTTTTCCTTTATTTGTACCATAAGATCTTACTTCTTGCCAAATTTCATCGTGCTAGGTCAATGGGAAGTACCCTATAGGTTTTGATTCCCTTGCGAAAACGCTAAAATGTCAAAATATACGACATATTTTCCATTATCTTTTGATTGCGTTGACTTAGAACTTTAATATTTTCACGGCCGCATGTCATCGTAGACTTGAGTATATGATATTAATTTCAACATGATACATCTATGCATTTCTGAGAAAAACGGGTTGACATCCCGACAGACAGACAGACAGACAGACAGACAGACAGACAGACAGACGGACAACAAAGTGATCCTATAAGGGTTCCGTTTTTCCTTTTAAGGTACGGAACCCTAAAAAAACAGCGAAAATTACCGCAACCAAAACGAGATTTCGTCCGTTACTTTTCAATCTTATCCGAATAGCCGATATCAGAAAAACTTTATATGAATAAGCATATTTACTTCCTTGAGCTTATAAAATCAGTATGATGTGTGTAGGAAAATATGTGATAAGTAACATTAAAATCTCACAGCGTAAGGCAAGAATCACACTTGTAAGTTTTGCTTACAATTTTTTATAACATTTAGATAAATTTTTATCAAAGCTACCTAAGTAATAGTTACCAAGTTACACTGCTGTTGTAAGAGTATATTAATTACAAGAGTAAAACTTACAAGTGTGATTCTCGCTTAAATGACACAAAAAAAAAACTAAAAAAAACCTAATGGAATTTTCCAATCCATATCCGCGTATGTTTATTTTTTATTTTTCACTCTATTCGAGGTCAAAGTCAGAAGCGTCTACAATTGCTTCACTTTCACCGTAACATAAATAAAAAATGGCCGTTAACACTTTCGTGGTCAGATTTAGATGATAATGCGTTTTTATAAGTGCGGATAAACATTGCCAGGAAAGTTTAGATACTACCTAAAGATACATTTAGTATGTTTAGAACTAATTCAACATTAGCCAGAGGTAATAACATCTCATATTGAATAATTAAGACGGTAAATGATCATCATTTTTTTTTTGTTTTAGTATAGATAGTAAATGTACAGTCTATTATCCTTGACTTGTCTTATTTAGCAGACGTATATGGCGTATTTCTAACCACACATAATAGTTAAATAAGAAATGATCGCTTAAATGATTAAACTGAATAATTTTTTTATAATTAAAAATTATAATTGGATGCTGATAAGCAATAATGTATCAACCCACAAAAAGTCAAATTTTAAGATATTGATGTATTTTGATAGTACGTCACCTATTTAACATTATCCAAACAAATTTCAAGTCATCTAAACTAAATAAGTATGGAAAAAAGTTTCTTAACTCAATGAATCGTATTTCAGGTGCGTTCCATATTTTGCAATTTATAAAATAATCTCAAATATTTAAAAACTTATTATTATATAACATATTAAATAAATCTATCTGCTTTTGATTCAATATACATTTTACCAAAATAGAAAAAAAAAAGATGAATATATACGTCTTCAAACTAATTTGTTAAGAATAGGTTTGACATCTTTAGACGCCATTTTCTCAAAACGAAGTCCGTGTGGCTTGACACAGTATTGCTTATCAGCGTCCAATTATAAATGAAAAAAAATTGTACTAAAATTCGTGATTTTCGTTCGTCGTTACCAAATAAAGACAAGTATAAAACATTACACTATAAACACAAAATTCTAACATTAAATCGCTAACCCGTTTGAAATTTCGAAATAAGTGCTAAATAATTAAATTTATTGACATTTATTTTACCAACTACTTAACATATAAACATCAAAATTTACAATGCATTCATTAATTTTATGTGTCATTAATTGTAAAACTTCCACGTGGCACAATTAACATCATGAAATTAATTTCACGTCACTATATTCCTAATGTAAATTAGGCGTTATCTTTAAGTTATCAGAAAAGAAATACTTATACCGTTACCATCTCTCAAAACGATATAATATTGATAAAAACAACACCCAACTACATTCACATAATAATATATTCCATAATTTATAAGGAAAGTTGACAAGGATCCTCTTCCGAATATGGGATATTCCGACAAGAGTGAAATGAATGGGGACGATAATATGTCACTTTCATTACCGAATTACAGACGCAATGTATAAAAATAAAATATAAAAATAAAAAGAAGAAAGAGAAATTAAAAATAACTATATTAAGCCCAAGTAACTATCGATATCACAGTGAGGCAAGGTGCCCAAAACACTGACAGCATTACCTCTTTGTATGGCCAAACTGATATGCTGGCCAAGGTAACCAGTAATAATGATAACGTTCATATAATACACTAGCTGCCCCACATGGTTTCACTCGCGTTTATGGTTCCTACTTCGCTTAAATGAGTCGTAGCGTTATGTTATATAGCTATAATAATTCTCAATAAACGAGCTATCCAACGCAAAAAGATTTTTTCAAATCGAATCAGTAGCTTCAGAGATTACCCCTGATACACATATTTACAAACAAACTTTACCTCCTTATAATATTAGTATAGGTAGCATATTGGCTTTAAAAACGTATGAAGATTAGAGTATCCCATTTCCTTAATACATACACTTATTCAATACAAGCTTTTGCTCGTGGCTTCGTAGTGCGTTAATGTGTCATTGTTGCCAGACGTCCGTTCGAGCCAGCCCGTATACGAACTGCAGTCAGTAGGCTTTAGTCTAGACTATATTTAAATTAACATTTCGGAACTAAAATTAACATTTCATAAATTACTTCATTTTTTTCTGAATTATTTTTTAGCCTACAACTTTAATCGGTAAACAGACTGTCTAAATAATTTCCAAAAAGATTTTTCAAATCGAATTAGTATCGTAGTTCCTGAAATTAGCACAAAAACAAATTCAATTCCATTCTGGATCAACTTTAATACAAGTTAGCTATGTTTTTAAGTGCTAATGTTAAAAGTCTCGTGCTCAAGATAAATTTCGACACATGTATGCTCTAGAGTGGAGCAGCGTAGTCGATTAAGCTCCAAACCTTCTCCTTAATAGGAGAGCAAGCCTTTGCTCAGCAGTGGGACATCTACAGACTATTATTTTACTTTTTACTTTACTAATTAAAGTCCAAATTCCAAATAAATAAAAAGACCTTTTAATCTTTACGAAACAAGAAATTCTCATTCAATTTTATTATCTACATAATATCAAATGATCTAACAGTTACATTAATTAACAACAATAAAAGTCGTACACAAAATGGTCCGCAAACACGATTAAGCTTATCTCGTTAACTCGTAAAAAAGGATGGACCGACAACAAAAAAAATTAAGAACTATGAAACAACCATTATAATCTGATCTTCTCCCCCTTGAGGAAAATAACCGAAACGAGTCCTTTATTTTTTTTTATTATTACCGCTTAAATGATAATACATTTGAATGGCTGTAAATTTTTTGACTTTTCGTCTTTAATAAAGGAATATAGAATCAAATTTCAATCATTTACGTTAAAAATACGATTTTTCCTATAAGATATAATATATTATATTCCTTCAAAGGAATGTATTAAGAACAGGTTTGACATCATTAAACGGCATTTTCTCAAAATGAAGTCCGTGTGGCTTGACACAGTATTGCTTATCAGCGTCCATAATGTTTGTGTTTAAAGTCAAGGTCACTGTTTCTGCCAGTTACAAACGCTAAAGTTGTACAAATAACTTGATCTTATCCGCTTAGTACGGAGGCTTGAAATATCGCGTGAATTTTAATTTGCGCGAGATGCGTGTGTCATTACAAAACAGTACCTTTACATAAATGTTCAACATCTTTTACTTAAATGAGAAAATTTACAATATATAAATAAAAGTATAATAAAAATTCTAAAAGTAGCTAGTAACTAAACTACATTTTTTAAAATATAATTAAATTTTAAAAGTAACATTTCTCGATAAGTTATCATATGGACGCTGATAAGCAATACTGTGTCAAGCCACACGGACTTCATTTTGAGAAAATGGCGTCTAAACATGTCAAACCTATTCTTAACAAATATGTTATAGTAAGTATATAACCATCTTTTCTTTTCTATTTAGACAAAATGATATATTGAATCAAAAGCAAATGATTTATTTAATACGTTATCTAATAATAAGTTTTTAAATATTTGAGATTATTTTATAAATTGCAAAATATGGAACGCACCTGAAGTTCGAAACATTGAGTTAAGAAACTTTTTACCATACTTATTTAGTTTAGATGACTTGAGTTTTTTTCGAATAATGTTAAATTGGTGACGTAGTATCAAAATACATCAATATCTCAAAATTAGACTTTTTGTGGGTTGACACATTATTGCTTATCAGCATCCATATATTTTCTCTTCCTCAAAAGGTATAGTTTTTATTTTTTTATAATTTGTTCCTTAGCGTGTTCATTGTGGTTAATTTCATGTATTATGCGTGTGAAATTTTGGATTTAATGTTATTTGTTTGTGTGGAATTATTTAATATTTTTCTAATTACTAATTGAATCTTGCTTTAACCAATAGGATTGGAAACAGGGGCAAATTATGATAAGCCATGACTATCAAAATCACACATACTCCAAAAATCGACAGGGATACGAAAAAATATATAAAAATCTATATTTAGACAGACGCGTTGGCGCAATGGTCACTGCAACTGACTAAAGCGCTAACGGTCGCGGGTTCGATCCCCGCTCACGGCAATCGTGTGTATTCGTCATGCGGATGTTTGTCGTGGTCTGGGTGTTTATGTTAGTTTTGTGAGGTTTCCGGACCCCCGACACAAGGTCATGAGATCTTAATGGGGGCCGTTGAGTGTGATGCGTTATTTATTTATTTATACATTAGACTACATTATAACTTTATTTATCACTAACTACCTCTCACGGTTTCATTGGGTTTGTGGTTAGAGTATTGCTTATATGAACCGTCGCGTGATGTAATATAGCCTATAACCTTCCTCAACAAAGGAGCTATCCAATCCAAAAATTTCTTCCAATCGGATCAGTGGTTTCAGAGATTATCCCCCACACACAAACTTACAAACAAATTATACCACCTTAAAATATTGACGATAACGAAACTACTACTCCTAATAACTCCAAATAGCTAAACTGAAATCACCAAAAAATAAACTCAATTATCAATCCGAATTATCATATCGTCTTTCACTTGTTCTAAACACTTATAATTTCTGATATCTGTATAGAGCAAGTGCAGACTTGAAGTGGACCATGGGGTGAACAAGTCCACGGAATGTCGGTCCACGTTGTAAAGGTATAGGACATTTAACAAGCCCAGCAATTAAAGATAATATTATATGTTACTGAGCACACTAACATATAATTAACTAGCTGTAACTCACAGCTTTGCTAGCGTATATTTTGAAATTTAATAGAAGATGCTCAGAAAACTTAAAATATTACGTTTTGTGTTTTATATTTCAGTATTAGCATCAAATAGTAAGAATAATTATATTTAAGTTAATACAGATTAAGATTCTCTATACAAACGTTTTAGCCTTTTTTATAATTTTAGCCTTTTTTATTAAAAAATATATTTACGTTGGATAGCCCGTTTGTTTCGGTAGGTTATAGGCTATATTATATCACGCTACGACTCATAGGAGTGAAACTGTAACCATAAACGCGAGTGACACCGCAAAGGACAACTAGTGTTCAACAAAACTAAATGTTAAAACGCGATAAACGAACACACAGAAGCACGTTCTACTTTATACTTTATTCAATATAATTTATATAATATAATGTACTTTATTCAATTCATATTCCTTGATATATCAAACCTAAATCTTATCAAGGAAAATAGCTAAAAGTCCATACGTGTACCTTGAAGCTAATTTCTTGGTAGACTATTACGCGGTTAAACCCGCTTTCTAAACCCGGTTTAACTTAATTCCAGTCTTTTAAAACGGTTACATTCTAACTAGAGACGTTTATCTTTTTACGTTGATCTTTATCTATCTTTCTTACAAACATATCGTCGCTCTATATGTGATATTTTGTAACTAATAATTTAGGTAAATATGGATTTTCTCAGTAAAAACGATATTGAAATAATTAACTTTTAAAATAATTATATTTCTTACAATATCTTAAGTCTAAATTATTTAAAAATGTAAATATATTTATTACAGTTAGCTTTAAAAGAAGTTTTTTGTCTCTCCTCTAAAGTTCGGCAGTTTGCATGAACCGCAAAAATGAATAAATCGCAAAAACTTCTGAACAGATTTTGATAAAACTTTACAGGACCGATGTTAATAAATTATGACTTGTCTTGATTACATCAGCTTTCAAACAATCAAAACCGCATTAAAATTAATCCATTTGTTATAGAGCTACGATGCCACACACACAGATGCACAAACCCATGTCAAACTTATAACACTCTTTTTTGGTTCGGGAGATAAAAAGAATAACTCAACCTCATAATTCGGTTGTCCAAATGGTTCACTGACCTATCGATCTGTCATCCATTCAAAAGGACAATTTACATGAAAACCCTTTCAATTTACAAAGTAACCTTATCAATCATGAGGCGCCCTTGTCCTCCAAACTATCAAAAACATATAATGTAAGATGTCTCTTAGTTCATACAGACACAGGAGATACAAGCTCTTAAGCATGATTGATGTCTGAAACTCCTTAAGAACCTCCAAAGGTTGTACAGTCAAGTTATATATGGATACTGATAAACAATAATGTGAGCCGAGATGGCCTAGCGGTTAGACTACGACGATCTCAACCGATTATCGCGGGTTCAAACCCCTGCTAGCATCGCTGAGTTTTTAAATGCTAAATTTGTTTTTAAATTCATCTCGAGCTCAGCTATGAACAAAAACATCGTGAGGAAACTTGCATGTGCCGGGAGAAAATCTGATCTGTATCTACCAACCCGTAGTGAAGCAGCGTGGTGGATTTAGCTCTAAACCTTCTCCTTGATAGTAAAAGGGGCCTTTGGCCAGCAGTAGGAAATTTATTAAGAATACATTTTACAACCTAGATGACTAAAATCTTAAAATGAGCTTATTACTGCCCATATATGTAAGCAAATTGTTTAATCAACCACTCAGTTGAAAGCGTAGTCTTATAAATGCCAGACTTGCCTGGTTCGAAGACCTTTGAAGACCACTGGACTATTCATAAGTTCACTGATTTTGACGTGACTGTCACATACAGATAGCAAATGATATAAGGAGCAACTTAGAATACTTTTATTTTAGAAATTAATTTTATTTTCCCAGCCAGGAACTGATTTTGCTAATTTTGAAAAAAAAAACATATATTTTAGAACCATGAAATAGTGTCACGTATAAGAATCAAATTACAAAGTGTGGAATAAAGTTTAGTAGATCTTTTCCTCAAATTAAAGCAGGTGTCGGTTACACAGCTATTAAATCATAAACATAATAATCAATCTACATAATAGTATAAATTTCAATAATAGCAGATATTTAAAAAAAGAAATTCCTCAAAAATTAACAATCGTCGAATCGATATCATAAACGATGAAGTAATATTTTAGGACCGATAACTTTCGATTATGTTAATCGATTCAGCTAAACGAGTTCTCGAATAATTACCTGCCGAGGTATTTTCATTTTATTTAGAAAGCGCCAGTCATTGTATCCTGTTGTCGATACAATTGTATACTTCTTCGTTCCCGTAACTTCGACTGCATTGATGTAGTATAATATTAAACTAGTTGTCCCTTGCGGATTCACTCGCGTTTAAAGTTACTGCTTCTCTCCTATGAGTTGTAGCGTGATGTAATATAGCCTATAGTCTTCCTCAATAAATAAACTATTTAACACAAAAAGAATATTTCAATTCGAATAAATAGTGTCTGAGATTAGCGCGTTCAAACAAACAAACACACATACAAACTCTTCAACTTTATGATATTAGTATAGATATCTTTTTTTAAAAAGTGAAAATAATGTCCTAATATAAAATTAAGAAACGATTTATCTGTTATTACGAATCTATTGATACCTCACTCATCAAAATCGATTAAAAAGTATAGACACTTCGGTGCATCCCATGTGAATACAAACAAACATACATACATGCTTGAATCTAAAAATAATAACAACCGTATAAAATACAATAAACGTTTTTAAAAATATTAATCGTTAGACACTTTTTTTGTTGTGAATAAATTACCAATTTACTTTATGGCATTAAAAATAACTCTAAAACGCTGATAATCTAATCCCTATATACATATAAAAATAATTATTAACGTGTATATTAAAAAGTTAAACTTCGAAATAATATAATATACCTATATTTTAAGGCGAGAATTACACTTGTTAGTTTTACTCCCAGCTTTTCATAATATTTATATAAATTATTTAGTAATACTTTTACACCTGAAAGAATTGGCTGCCGGTGGCTTTTTGCCTCTTACAGCTTTTCGGAATATTACTTAGATAAATGTTTCCTTTCTGTGCAAGGTATTCGTTTTTATAATAAAATCCCCCAGAAATGATTGCAGTTTTCCATGAATGGATTTAAAACATATGTTAAAAAGTCTATAATTGCTAAACCATATTGCTCTATACAAGATTACGTTGACGATAAAGATGCGTGGGCTTCGTATATGCTCAATTTCGTATAGGATAAATAATTAATTTGTAATCATATAAACCAGTGTTGTATTGACAAAATTTTAAAAGAGTAACTATCGAGTTTATTGCCGGTTCTTCACGGTAGAATCTACGTTCCGAACCGGTGGTAGCTTCATTATTGATGTAATTTTTTTTTCATGTATTGACGATTTAAAAGTGCTCGGAGAGCCTACTTGAATTAAGTATTTTTTATTTTGATTTTGATCAATTATGTGAGTGAACCATACAGGTATAATTATCGCCTTTAAGTAAGTAGATATATTATTTTATTCCGAAGTTTAACTTTACATTCTAAACGTTAATAGTTTTTTAAATACGTACCTAATGTTTTTTTTTTACTTTTTTAGTGTCATAAAGTAAATGGTTATTTTTTTTTAATACAAAAAACGTGTCTTACAGTTAATATTTTTAAAAGCTGACTATACAAGTACAGTTTGCACTCGGCCTGTTTTTAAATCAGTAAAGATAAATAATGTATACAAATAAATGAATTTGAGATGTCTGTTTGTAATATCAAATTAACAGCTTTTATCTAAATACATATAAAAGTATACGCAGTACTTACATCGAACAACTTTTAAAATTATTCCTTTGTTCCGGCTAATCTCTGAAACTGGCTGGACCGATTTTGACGGGACTTTCATTCACATAAGCTAATGTTATAAGGAGTTACTTAGGCGACACTTACTTGAAAAATATATTTATTTTGTAGTAATACCATGCTATACGAACTGACTCAGACTCAGAGTCAGCTCGTGACCACAACGAATACAACTTCGTCGAAACGTCGGGCAATAAAAAGGTATTACTACCAATAGTTATCGCGATAAGACCCGTTATATCAAATATGAATAATATAAATCGCGAAAATTTAAAAAAAAAGGAAGGTAAACATTATATAAATATAATTTTTTCCGAAATGAACGCAGTTAAAACCGCGGGGCACAGCTGGTAAAAACTATTTCAGAAAGTCTTGACTCATTACCAGACACGTAGAAAGTACGCGTTGGAAAGACCAATTGTACTGAATCTAACTGTATCTACATTATAGTTTTACTTTCAAAGTTCTTTAAATAATAATTTGTACATCTTAGATTAGAAAATAATTGGACGCTGATAAGCAATACAATGTTAAACCACACGGACTACATTTTGAGAAAATGGCGTCTAAACATGTCAAACCTATTCTTAATTAATATGTTTGAAGAAGTATATATCATTTTTTCTTTTGTATTTTGATAAATAGTATAATGGACTATAAGCAGAGTGGCTAGTAAAGAGTTTTATCTAATAATATGTTTTGAAAATATATGAGATTATTGTATAATCCAAAATATGGAACACACTTCAGTATTCTAAGCATTACATTAAGAAACTTTTTTCCATACTAATTTAGTTCAGATGACTTGAGAAATTATTAAATAATGTTAAATACGTAATGCATTGTTCAGAATACATCAGTATCTCTAAATTTGATTTTTTGTGGGTTGACACATTGCTTAAAGTAAAAAGTAAAATAACAGCCTGCAAATATCCCACTGCTGGGCTAAGGCCTCCTCTCCTATTAAGGAGAAGGTTTAGAGCTTAATCCACCACGCTGCTCCACTGCGGGTTGGCGGATATACATGTGACAGAATGTCTCCCGGCACATGCAGGTTTTCTCACGATGTTTTTCTTCACCGCCGAGCTCGAGATGAATTTAAACACAAATTTAGCTTTTGAAAAATCAGCAGTGCTAGCCTATGTATCTGCTATCCATTGGTATTATTTATACAAATAAAATTTGTGTTTGAATTCGTCTCGAGCTCGGCGGTGAAGAAATTCTGGTATAAAGGTAATAAGCAAACAGAGATACTTTCAGGCTTAAGATATAAGTACGAATTGCACCTTTTCTTAGGCTAAAATAACATTTCTAAGTTATAGTCTCGTAAGTGCCATAAAATCAACTCTGTAACCTGGTAAAATACAATAAGTATTTTAATTGCATTTATATAATTATTTATTTTTGATACCCAAACTAATTTTAAGTATTTCATTGATTGTTCCAACGAATATTCTGTTATTTTTCCATCAAAATGATTATAGTATATAAAAATAAACCTCGATATCAAACTCATCATAAATACAAAATCCAGATAATATTTTGCGATAACACTCAATACTTTACGTGTTAAAAGCAAAGTAAAGTTGTTTTATCTTATTGCTAAATTCACTCAACTTCATGAGTCCTCGGTAGTATAGTGGTAAGTATCCCCGCCTGTCACGCGGGAGACCGGGGTTCGATTCCCCGCCGGGGAGATTTTTTTAAACTCTGATGTGTTTTACTATTACCAATTTTATTAATAATTAACATGCTGTATGTATATAATTATAAGTGTTTGAAATTTAAATGTTGGAGAAGTCGTTAATAATTTATTTCTTAATTTAAATGTAATAATTCAACTCACTGCGGTGTATCGATAAATAAATAAGTTAATTGATATAAAAAATACAAGCTTTTTTTAAATTGTTCTAGAGAAAAGACAAACTTTGAAGTATAAATCAAACTGATCATTTCGTTACATTATACAATTTTATATAACGTAAAAACGCGAGAGAAACTTGTCAATTGGACGCTGATAGGCAATACTGTGTCAAGACACACGAACTTCATTTTGAGAAAATGGCGTGTAAAGATGTCAAACCTATTCTTAATAAATATATTTGAAGAAGTGTATATCCACCTTTTCTCTTATTTTTTGATAAAAGGTATAATGAATTTAAAACAGATAATACATTAATCATTTTAATATATGATCTTATAAAAAGTTTTTCGATTATTTGATATTATAATATAAATTGCAAAATATGGAACGCACTTGAAATTCGAAAGAATCATTAAGAAACTTTTTTCCACGCTTCTTTAGTTTATTTGATGCCAGTTTGATTTGATAGGTGATGCAGTATCAAAAAACATCAAAATCTCCGAATTTGACTAATTGAGACATTATTGATTATCAAAGATACTCGCCTGTCATATTCAGTCGCTAGCTGCTTGCTAAGCAACGTCGTCCAAAATGGACGATATTCAGGATACCAAAATGTGTTAGCTTATAACGTATTTATATAATATCTGTGATGTAAACAATATATTTATACAGTGACACGAATGACCTCAGATAACCCTAATACATAATTTTACGATCCAACCTTTTTCGTAACAAAAAAAAACATCTTCGTGTTTTTTTTCACTCGATTATAGTTCCTTTAATAAATTCACTTTCCGATTTTTTATGGTAATAATACATGCAGCGGTTTGACATATTTACAAAATACAGTCAAAACAGTAAATCTGTATAGATATTATCAAGAAATAAAATTAGTTTGTCTGTAGGGCGTAACATCTGAAACTAATAATCCGACAAAAATAAATTGTTTTGGGTAGCCTATTTATTTAGGAAGGTTACAGGCTATATTACATCACGCTACGACTCACAAGAGCGAAACAGTAACCATGAAAGCTAGTGAAACTGTGAGGGCTTGCCAATACGAAATAATTATAGCGCCCCGAAAGCATTTTTGCATCACAACATAGTGAAGCTTCGGTGTTGACGGAACCATAATGACAGCGATACTGTTGATTTTTCGCATTATTATTTTCACGACACACACACACACACAGTTATATGAGGCCCACATTTTATATCATGAAACCAAATATATGATATATCACGATATTATTTTGTAACGTAAAACCGTCTTTACACGTAAAATTTTTTGTTGTAATTACCAAAATGAACAATGATAAATATTAGATAAATTTCTTAGACAAGATCGTTAATTGACTTGTTGGCCCAACTCTCAGTCGCTAATTGGTCGCTAGCATAGCCGGCTCAAGGGTGGGGCAACTAATGTGGCGGTCCAGGGCGCTAAGGCTTACGGGGCGCCGCACGCGCCGTCTTTACTTCACTACTTTATTTAATTTTAACAACTATATGTTTCAATCTAGTAAAAATAAATTATTATAGCAATAAATACCTGTGAGTAATCTGTGAACATACATAAAAATGCACCCAAAGAATTGAGAACTTTGTGGAAATCGGTTAAAAGGGCGCCGAAGGAATTGGGTGCCCAGGGCGCTGAAATAGTTAAGGCTGTTAGGTGCTGAAATAGTTAAGCTAGGCAACGTCGTCCGAAGTAGTCAACGTCCTGAATGCTAAAATATATAAGCTCATAACATATCATTTATATAATATCATTGAACATTGAATTATGTTAAACTACTAATTTTATAATGTAAATTCGTCTCAACGGTCGCGTGTGTTAGCCGGCTAAGTCAACATGTATTAGTTAATGTATGATTGATCTTCGTGCACTAAATGTCACTTTCATGATCACGAAGCGTGAGTAATTACGTTTTGAAAGTACAAGTTACTTCACGCTACGATTTTATAAATTTCTTGTCTGTTTAAGAGAATAATTATTTTTTTTATTTCATTTTCTCGTATAAACCTGTGCTTTTATTGGCTTTTTAATCTTAAATCCGTTGGAAACCATAAAATGGGTGATTTTAGAAGTCTATGATACAGATATTTTAATAGTTAATTTTTGAAAGAATATTTATACAAAGTGTTGGATTTTAATGAAATTTTTTTTTCCTTGCTATCTTTACACATTTGATGAAATAAATAAGCAATTAAACTTTGTCAACATATTATTTACACTTGAAAGGAGGTATCCTACCGCCAGACAGCATTATGAGTTTTAAACGAATTTCTGGCACCTAAAACCTACATTAATGCGAACGAAGCCGCGAGCAAAACCCAGTTAATTATATTAATAACTAGCTGCCCCTCGCGGTGTCACTTGCATTTATAGTTACTATTTCGTCCCTATAAGTCGCAGCGTGATGTAATATAGCCTATAACCTTCCTTAACAAACAGGCTAACCAACGCAATAACAATTTTTGAATTGGTCTTGTAGTTTCGAAGCCTATCCAATGCAAACAAACAAACATTCAAATTTTTCCTCTTTATATTACTAGTTAAAATACATAAATCATAATGAATCATAAAAATAATATTAATACTCGACATAAAATAAATGAAAACACAAGATAACATCAAATTTATTTAAAAAAAAAATGTTATTTATTGTCGATCCCAGTCGCTTTCCCTCATATAAACTACAGGCCATACATTGAAAAGGGTAATAAAAACTGAAGATGAGTATACAAAAAAGAATTGCTTATGTATCATGTCGATTGACCCCAAAACCTCTTCAGGTCAAGCTAAACATCCTCTCACTGTCACGCTGAACCCGCTCGTTTGAATAAACTCGACAATTTTATTATTCAAATCAAAACACGCTTAATTCAAAACTTTAAAGTGTTTTTGATCGTTGTCAGTTGTCATATAAATTTTATTTGTTTACATTATTAGGCGAGATTTAAACATGTGTCTTGGCACAACCAAAGAATTGAGTTGAAATTGATGTGAGATTTATATTTTTATGTAAGTTTTACCCTTGTAATTGATATATATCAAACCCTGTAACTAGATTACAGTTACCTTAATAACCTTACGAAATAGGTAAATTTTCTTTAAACCGTCTCTTTTTAATGAAAGTTCACCGATTACTCCGCTAATTGTTGATTTCGATTTTTTTTTTGGCTGAAGGGTATACTTACAAGATGGTCTCATTGTCGTCAGGTTACGATCTGATCCAAAAATCCTGGAGAAATTAAGGGAACTCTTCAAATATTATACCAATTTAGGTATTTTTAATAGTAAGTTCTGTATTTTATATAAAAGTAATGAGCAACCCTAGTTTTAAGATTCCGTGGTTATATTTGTAACACTACAATAAAAACGTAGGCCTTATTTGTGAACTTTGTTTAAGCTGACTAGGAAACATTTTTTTTATATAATAAATAATAAATAAAAAGCCTTTTATTCCATTCGTTTACAAGTTGTTTTTACAAAATTTGTTTCAAAATGACATGCTTGATTATTAAGTGATTGAGTGTTATCATTAATATCGAATAAATATATACTTATTATGAATTCTTATTACATTATATTAAAAAAATAATAATTTCTATTTAAATTCAATATGTAACACACAGTTTTTATTAAATTATAAATGTACTATTCGAGTCGATAATTATTATTGTTAAATATTATTTATATGTATTTATTTTTATAACTAAATATTATTATAATTTTTATTATTATTTTTATGCATGGACCCCTCTCAGGTGATGGCCTCCTCCAAACATTTCCATTTGTTTCTGTCTTTGGCGACTTGAATCCAATGCGGTCCAGCGACACATTTGATGTCGTCCTCCCAGCGCGTGTATGGTCTACCCACGCATTTTTTGATTTTCAATTTAATAAAAAACCATAATTTTTTAAGATGACAATATTTCTTTTACTTCCTACAAGTAGTAAAGAATCATGTTTGAAATAGATAAATAATTAAAATATATATATTTTTTTCTATTTACATATTTTTTTTCTCATCAACGACTATTACTGGTGATTTTAAATTTGGCACAGTTGTAAAACTCGTTTTTTCGCATCTACTTTAAGTGAAAACACATTTATTAGCAATTAATTATTTTTATTGTCATCACGGTAAATGATTTTGCTTTCTAACCGACTTCAAAAAAGAGGCAATATCAATTTAGATATATATTATCTTTATGTATATCATAACTTCGTCATGTAGACAGATTTCCAAAATTATTTTTTCCTTCAAAATGTTACTTCAAAACAATTGTTGTATCAAAATTGGCTAAGTAGTTTGGCTTTAAAATCAAAATCACAGGAAAAGGAAAGTTAACCGTGTGAACGAAATACTATTTTGCTGAAGTCGTTTTTTTAAGTTTTAATTATACAATTAAGACATCTGCTTCAAATAGCGTAATAATTATCAATGTAAATAAAAATTAATTTCCAATTCCAAATACGTGCATCACGATAGAATGGCACCTATTAGAAATTTTATTTATATTTCACAGAGGGTGCCATATTAACATTTTAAAATACATCAATATCTCCGATGTAGACTTTTACTGTGGGTTGACACATTATTGCTTATCAACACCCATATATAAAAATCAAAATCGATCAACGCAGTGCCGAAACAGCTGGGTCTAGAAACATGAAATTTTTCGTAAACGTTCCTTGAAAATCGTAAGTGCACTTTAAGAAAGGATTTCCGAAAAACCATCACCTAAGTGGTCAAAAAGAGGCTTGAAAGTTTGTTAGATATTAAATTCCAAAGTATATGCGGGCGAAGCTGCGGGGTAATATTATATAGAACAAGATACTTTGTGTAATAAATTAATTAAGCAAACTTAAAGGATCAAACGCATTTAAGCAATCAAGTGAAGTGAAAACGATCGCAGAGCAAATAACCTAAAGAGTTACTAATTATAACTTACTTCTCGGTTCTCGATACTTCGTCTGAGTGGGATAATTATTTAGAACTAGATGATGCCAGCGACTTCTTCTGCGCAGGATTACTTACCCCTATGTTATTATTATTATTTTACCCCCTTTTCGCATAAAAAATCAAAATATACTTTAATCTAACAGACTCTCACGAGCACTCTTGAATCGTTAATACATATAAACCCATATAAACGCATCACACTCAACGGCCCCCATTAAGATCGCGTGACCTTGTGTCGGGGGTCCGAAAACACACACAACACTAACACAAACACCCAGACCACGACAAACATCCGTATGGCCAATACAGACGTTTGCCGTGAGCGGGGATCGAACCCGCAACCGTTAGCGCTTCAGTGATTTGCAGAGACTACTGCGCCAACGTGTCCGTCAAAAGAAGACATAAGTTTAAAAAAAAGGGAAAGTATCTTCTTATTTTACATTAACGAGAAGCTACCACCGGTTCGGAATTTAGATTTTACCGAGATTAACCGGTAAGACATTGTTACTCTTTTAAAAATTGTCAGTATTTACATTTACGAATTACAAATTTATTAAACATCCTTAATGAAAATCTAAACTTAACTAAATTCATACATCTTTTTCGTCAATATGCTCTTGTATGAAATAATATGTTTTAGATATTAGACGTTCTAACATGTGATTAAAATCTATTCATCGAAAAGTGCAAAATTTTCTGCGAAATTTTATTATAGAAACGGAAAAGTAGCCTATGTCCTTTTTGCTCAAAAGTCATAATATTTAATTATCCATTGTCGTAATCTACAAAAATAATTTTAAAAGTTATTAATTCTACTTTTAAATTAAAAGATTAATGAATATATAATCTTTCGCTTGACTTTGTTTTCCTTAAACGGATAACGATAACGTCTCACCTTTTGATTTCTTGTTTCAACTATACATTCCCAACAGCGGAAACGTAGAAAAACATGATCTACTTTATTCCTAAGAAAGTATAAGATTGACACTTCAAGTATTTTATCTTCATAAATATATTGGTTAGTTTATTGTGAAACTAGAAGGACTGCGACTTCGTCTGCGCTGGATTTAATCCTATAAATTATTGTTATTTAACCATTATTCCAATTCATTACAGCCTTTTTTCACATTAAAAATGAGCTTATGTCATTTATCAGGCTCCTTACCAAATTTCACTTAAAACGGCTTAAAAGCTTAGACGTGAATAGAAAATTATAGTATGTATATATATATATATATATATATATATATATATATATATATATATATATATATATATATATATATATATATATATATATATATATATATATATATATATATATATATATATATATATACTAGCTGTGCCCGCGACTTCGTTCGCGTGGATTACAGAATGCTTGGCATGTCTCCTGCAAAGCAAGGTTATAAACTATTATACTTTCTTGAGCAGCACCGCAGACTACTGCGGTGCTGCTCAAGAAAGGAGCTTCTTAATTTGGATTTGGGAACTTTCTGGTTGTATTTATAAGCAGACTCTAATTCAGATATTCCTCCACGGTTTTCACTATAAATGTTGAAGAAAAGTGTTTTGTGCTAGTCTTTAAAATTTCGACTGTATACCAGTATATTCTCGCCGAGGTTTTCCTTGTATTATATATCGGGTGACTTTTTTAACTGGGCTTGATAGGCCATATTCGGAACTTTAAGGAATCGCGAAAAATACTTAAAGGAGTCTCGTGTCCGATTTTAAGAAATCTAAAACTGCATCATAAGTTTTTTTAATTTCATGATTCTCCTGACCTGGAATTGAACCCACTAATTAAAAAAAAATACATTCTGTATTATTGCACCACCTACCTAATAGTGTCACTTGTAAGAATCAACTTTTGGAAAGTTTTAGGAAAAGATTTATTTTTTAACAAAATAACATTAAATCTATACATAAATTAGAAGTTAAGTAATCGATTCTATATATATTAAATATACATATCAAATATGTGGGTTAAATCACGGCTCCCGGTAAGTTTAGAAAAAAAGTCAGCATAACTTCGAACGTTTCGTTTATTTGCATCAAAATGCTAGTCACCTACTAAAGTAAGGAAGAGTGTAAAGAATATCAAAAATATATAAAATGAATAACTCACAGTAACTTCTTTTATGTTTGTCTATTTTTTCTATGTGAGCTATACAAAGTAGATACAATGTGACGTTTGTTTTGGTCCCCGTCACCTACTCCGTTACCTAAGTAGGTTTAGATAATTCCTAAAAAGATGAATCAATTTATTGAAAATCTACATTTCACTGGACTCGGCTATTGTACTCACCCGCTATTAGTGTTACAACATCCCGTTATAATTTAAAAATTTCACTTTTAGGTATGATCGTTTTTTTTAAGAATTACAAAAGATTTAATTAATGTATGAATTTGATAGAATTCTGTAAAAAATTTGCCCTTTCTTTTTGTTGCAGTTAACTATATAATAATACCTCTCTGAAGTTGATTCTTATAATATGTGACAGTATCAGATGATGCAATCATACAGAATGTTAATTTTTTCCAAAATCAACGTGTTCGTTTCTGTCTAGGAGAATTTATTTTTCAAAAAACTAATGAAATAGTTTTAGTTTTTATTAAAATCGGCTCTGATACTTCTTTAATTATTTTTCGCTATTGTTTATAGTTTCTGATTTGGTCTATCATATCCAGTAAAAAAATTACCCAGTAAATATATTATTTTCCAAATTATTATATTTATATAATGTACATATATCTTCCATATTTGAATTAGATGTTGTTCACTTTTTCATTGGTTTCAATTTTGTTCCTTATTACATTAGCTTTCAGCAGTGAAAGTTTCGTCAAAATCGGTCCAGCTGTTTCAGATATTAGCCGAAAAAAATTGAGTGACAGAAAGACAGACAAAAATTTTAAGATTGGTAATTTTGTTGTAAGTACCGTGTATACTTTAATATGCATTTATTTAAAATTACAAACAGACATCAATTTTATTTATTTTTATACCTTCCCTTCTTAAATCGGACATTGTTCACTATTTTATTGGTTTCTACAATATTTTGTTATCGCGTAATTCTCTTTTTTACTTATTCATTAAAATAAACATATTAAAAAAAGTAGCTAAAGTTAATCCTTATAATATTAGCCATTAAATACGTCATGTTTTGAAGAACTTTTTAGACTTTGTAATATTTCGTGAATTTCTTCTTCCATCTCCTCTCCCTTTCTGGACCTCACGTGATTAATGGACATTCCCTAATTGCTTGTGAAAGTCCCATCAAATTTGATTCAGCTGTTTCAGAGATTAGTCGTAAGAAACAGACTGACAGACAAAAAATTAAAAAATTGATTTTTTGATGTAAGTAATGTATATACTTTTATGCATTTAGTGAAAAGCATAAAATACTGTTCGACGTGAACCCTTAAATTGACATAACTTTTTTTTTATGAATCGATTGAAATTAAATAAACACCAAAGGTTAAGTGAACCTTACTGCAATATAATCATGAAAACCACATCTAAATCGGATAAGCCGTTTCTGAGATTAGCGGGCGCAAACGCACTGATAAACAGACAAACAGACAAAAATTCTAACAATTATTGTTTTGGGTTCTATTGCGTATGTAAAGGCCCAAATAATTTGTTTTTTTCATATATCTTCTATGTACAGACAGCGACCCGTTAGAATTTTTTTATATGTATAGATTAAAATATCTAAAATAGAAGTAAGCCTAAGTCACTTCTTATAACATTTGCTAACTGCAAGTAAAAGTACCATCAAAATTGGTTCAGCCGTTTTAAAGATTAGTCGGAACAAACAGATAGGCAGACAGACTGACAGACAAAAATTAAAAAATGTATTTTTTGATAGAAGTACTGTATATATGTATGTACTTTCATGCATTTAGTTAAAAGTACAAAATAATGTTCGACGTGAACCCTTAAATTGACATAACTTTTTTTTATGAATCGATTGAAATTAAATAAACACCAAATGTTAAGTGAACCTTACTGCAATATAATCATGAAAACCACATCTAAATCGGATAAGCCGTTTCTGAGATTAGTGGGCGCAAACGCACTGATAAACAGACAAACAGACAAAAATTCTAACAATTATTGTTTTGGGTTCTATTGCGTATGTAAAGGCCCAAATAATTTGTTTTTTTTTTTTAATATACCTTCTATGTACAGACAGCGACCCGTTAGAATTTTTTTATATGTATAGATTAAAAATATCTAAAATAGAAGTAAGCCTAAGTCACTTCTTATAACATTTGCTAACTGCAAGTAAAAGTACCATCAAAATTGGTTTAGCCGTTTTAAAGATTAGTCGGAACAAACAGATAGGCAGACAGACTGACAGACAAAAATTTAAAAATGTATTTTTTGATATAAGTACTGTATATATGTATGTACTTTCATGCATTTAGTAAAAAGTACAAAATAATGTTCGACGTGAACCCTTAAATTGACATAACTTTTTTATTTATGAACCGATTGACATGAAACAAACCCTAAATGTTAAGTGAAGCTTACCACAATATATTAGTGAAAACCGTATCTAAATCGGATAAGCCGTTTCTGAGATTAGCGTGCACAAACGCACAGATAAACAGACAAACAGACAAACAGACAAACAGACAAACAGACAAACAGATAAGAATTCTAAAAATCTTTGTTTTGGGTTCTATTGCGTTGGTAAAGGCCCCCAGTAAGATTTTTTTTCATATATCTTCCATGTACAGACATCGACCCTCTAGAATTTTATTATTAGTATAGATATATACAATCAACAGTAATAAATAATTTAACGTACGTTGTAAAACATACTTAAGTCTTATTTATATTTATTTCACAAAAAATACTATAATAATCTAAAATATCTAATAATAAGTAAATCGCAAATTCGAAGTTTTTGTCGTTTTAAGCTATTGTCGTGGTTCCTGCTGTATAAAAAATATATTGTACAACTACAAAGGAAAAATTCATAGTCTTAATAAAAGATGCATTCTATCTTTTGGCAATTATGTTTCGAGTAAAAATATTTATAAAAAAACTAAAAAATTATACTATGTAAATAACCTAAATAAACACGATTTAAATTCACACAATGTTACTTAAAATCAAAACTAGTATCTGGTGTCCAACGACCCACATTACTAGCAATTATGTCTCCAAATACGTACCACATTTTCATGCTAAATTTATAACCGTAATTTTATCTGTATCGACACATTAAAAAGATACAAATTAAAATTCTTATATTAATTTTTAATGTATTAATATTGAAATATTATATATAGCAAGATTAAATTTATTGTTAGATTAAATAATCCTTCGTGTATTTAGGAGTATTGTTTATTTATTAATCATTGAAATGTCGTTTTTTTTCATAAATAAAAGTAATTTTAACATTAAGTAGACAAAAAAAATTCAAAGTTTTGAATCTACTTTTCTATACATAGTTTAAAAGTCTACTATTAAGTTTTAATTTTATTGATATCAGCATTATTCATGAGCAATGTTAAATAATTATTCGGAAGTCTGGTAAATAATGATGTTTTGAGATAATGAATTCCATCGCAAGTATTCGCTCAACATTAAAAAGTTGTATATAAAAAAAAGTTTGAAAAAATAAAAGCATGTGTTCTCGCTCTCTCGTTTTTAATGAAACTCAAAATTAGTTAAATTTTAATTGTAAAAAAAAATAAATAAAAATAAACGCATCACACTCAGCGGCCCCCATTAAGTTCGCGTGACCTTGTGTCGGGGGTCCGTAAACACTCACAATACTAACACAAACACCCAGACCACGACAAACATCCGTATAACTAATACAGACGTTTGCCATGAGCGGGGATCGAACCCGCGACCGTTAGCGCTTGAGTCAGTTGCAGTGACCACTGCGCCAACGTGTCTGTGTAAAGAAGGGGAACCGAATGCAAAAGCGATATAAACGTAATTTTGTTTACGTACATGACGTACTTATTCCAAATATTTTGATTTTATAACCAAACCACTGACCAGATTTTGATTAAAAATTTTATTGAATCGATGAAGAGTATATCAACTGTGAACCAGCAATATGTCTACTAAATAGTCTTGGCGGTATAGAAATATCTGTAGATAACATTTTGAAATGATATAAAATAGAATGAAATGCCTTTAAAGTGTTATAGCTTAAATTTTAAAAAAGTACAATAAACAGTTCAGATTCGATATATCCTTTCAAACAAGATACAATATTAAACAAATCGGTCTATACTTTTTCGAATAATCGCGGAACATACTCGTACATAAAAAACTCCGACAAATTACGAACCCCCTCCGATTTGAAAGTCAGTTTCAAACAGATCACACAATTACAGACTTAAGTACAACTTTCGTGTATATAATGTTGATTAAATGCTTTATCATAGTCCCCATTAACACAAGTAGAGCAAGCCGCCGCGGGTGAGTCGTTAACTGATTACCGAAATTTTGCAATGTCTACATTTTATAAACCTCGACGAAGAAATTCAACGAGATTTCATTTCTTGTTCCAATTCAACCGGTTTGCTCTTCCGTATTAAATTATTGACAATTTATCTTTATAGCGGCACTTGTTTTTTACTATATAATCTCTCTAGACCGTATTTACCCGACTGCGGGACACAAGGGAAGGTAATGTGTTTATCAATCTATGTATCTTTGTGGCTCTATTAAGACCAAACGCGTGAGCCGATTTTGATATAATACATCGTTTGATTCGTCATAATGGCGCGAGTGGTATAAAAAGCAAAAAATAAAAAAATAAATATTGTTGATTTTGAAAATTATAATGTGAAAAATAAAATAAGAAAATTGACTATGTCAAGTTTCATATCGTTGAACAGGTCTTTAAAAATCGTTTTTAGGTTTCTCACATCGTTTTTCGATTAGAAGTGCCGTTTAGGATCTGTAACGATTTTAAGTTGTTTAGTAACGATATTCACTTATTCACGACATTCACTTTAGACAGAACTGATATTCATACGGTACTGCTGACTGCAAGTTGTTTTGTTACGCAGTCGGGTTTTTAATTTTTTCAATTAATTTCTTGTCTGTATCTAATTTTAAAATGCTAATATTCGATTTTTTTTTAATTAAAAGTCGTTGACATGGTTCTTTTCAACAAAACTCTTGAAATTTTAATTTTTCAATACTGACTCATCTAAATAAATCTGTATATGCCTAATCTTTAGCTTTGATAGGCATTTTCAAATGCTTTATAAGTATATTTTCTCTTCGCGAATAGAACATCATAAATAATTCCAAAGTAATCTCATGTAAAATATTTTGTTAGAAAGTTTACATTCCTTAGAGCACACCGAATGTTTCCTCACGATGTTTTCCTTAAAAGCGCCAATTCAAGATCACGAAAACAATGTAAATTTCTCAGTTTTCAATGAATAAGATTCTGTGTTATCTCAGCTCGTAACTTATTAACAAAACATAGCAATGTCTTATTATTCAACAAAAAGTATTTGCATAATGAAACAATGATTAATTCCCGCCATATAAACACGTTACTTAATATGATTTCATTAAAACGAATCCATTTTAATAACTAGTGGTCGTTAAAGCGGTCGGAATTCGACATTAGTTGAATTGAATTTGAATGTAAATTTTCAATCAATGTCATGATATTCTATACTCAATTTGACCACAGACTATAAAAATAAACAAAAGAGTATATATGTGTGTGTTCGTATCACCAATGACATCTCATTTTTAACCGACTTCAAAAAAGGAGCAGGTTCTATGTTCGGCTGTGTGTAATTTTTTTTGTATATTTGTTCACCTATTTTCCTTGATTCCGTCGTTTTTTGACCGATTTTCAAAAAAAATTTTTTTTGTTTAAAAGGGTATACTTCCAATTTGGTCCCATTGTCACAAAGTCAGGATCTGATGGAATCCTGGAGAAATCGAGGGAACTCTTCAAATATTATGTGCAGTAAATAAAACGTAAAAGGTACCTAGCACAAAATGTTTCGAATTTTTTACCTGGCACTGGACTTCAAAATGTGGTAGAAAATATTCACTTTTTAGTTTACTTCTTTCAGTGTCGAAGTCGGTTCGTTATTTTCAAAAAGTTAAAGAATGATATTGAATAATTATAGAAATAAGACAATGCGATCAATCAGCTAACGAAAGAATATCAGAGTCGAGATTATCTATAGGCTAACAAGACAATTGAGAAATTTGTCAAATTTGGAAATGGACAAATTTTCAACGTGGAATACTAAAAACGTAACATAGTTATTAATACATAATTATAAAATGTGTTAAGTATTTGTTAAGTATGAACTTTACAAATACCATTTGTATAACAGCCATGCTCTATTAATAAATTAATTTAATAACGTTCAGAGTTGGAGCTTATAGCTAGTTACGCAGTAATTTTTTTTTCTATAAAAATAACAAAAGGCAAACAGGGCATCTGATGTCATGTGATCACCGCCGCCCATTAGCATTTGACATGACATTTAAGAGGAGTAAGGAATGAAAGGGAATATGAAGTACGATACGCAGGTGCTATTTTACGCTGATCTTCTGCACTAGGTTGGACCAAACCCGTATACGAGCTGTACCTAGTTAGTGGGCTACAGCTAGACTCAACCTCAAAATCAAAATATGCTTTATTCAAGTAAGCTCTCACAAGCATTCTTCAACCCTCAATACAAAAAAATAATAATGAAGTTACCACCGGTTCGGAATGTAGATTCCACCAAGAAGAACCGGCAAGAAACTCGATAGTACCTCAATTAGCACCATACAATCCCCGACACTTACCGTGCCTGAGTATAACCCAGATGTTTCACATCGCTGAGCCAGCAAGTTAAAATTGGACAAATTGGATAATCCCTCCTTGACGCTTTATGGGAAGTGATAACCTCGGGATCGAACCTAATTACGTTACGTTCTCGTGAGCTGTATATAAATGACTTTTAAAATTACCTCTTGAAGCCTCACTAGCATTCTACAAAACTATGTGATACGTTTATCCATTGACTTCTATTGCCGACTTGCGGCGATGCCCGAAAGGAGGTTATGTTTTTGACGCGTAAGTATGTATGTCTATGGATATGATAGCTTGTAACTAATCAACGTCTTAACCGATGTTTACATAAAATTCCTTTAAAATTAAAATGTTTTTTTATTGTAATATACTTGTAAGGTTGTGTATATATGTATATTTATATATGGGTAGCGACATTCAACCTTGTATAGGTTATATTAATTTTTGTTGACTATCTTACGAAAAAAAAAAATTAACCGAGTAGTTTATTTTCCTTTCAATTCCTATAAATAAATAAATAAATAAACGCATCACACTCAACGGCCCCCATTAAGATCGCGTGACCTTGTGTCGGGGTCCGGAAATACTCACAACACTAACACAAACACCCAGACCACGAAACATGCGTATGGCCAATACAGACATTTGCCGTGAGCGACATCGAACCCGCAGCCGTTAGCGCTTGAGTCAGTTACAGTGACCACTGCGCCAACTTGTGTGTGTTAGGAATATTAGTTTACATACACCTATTTACTTTTAAAAGTACTTTTAAAATGGCAATTTACAAAGTGTATTGTATAAATGGCAGTTTACACAACAATATTTTATGATATAAAACTAAATTTCATAACTATAAAACTCGGTAAGTCAAACAATGTAACAGTACATGTAATGTAGTTGAAAATGAATAATCAAACAACAAAATAAAACAAAGAAACTCACTCAACATTCATAAAAGTAAAAGATGTTTTCATTCAATTACATGCTTACATTTTATGAAGTGAAACCTACAATAAAAGATAAAATCAAGACGATTCAGACTCATCGTTTCAAAATGCATGTCAGCGGGCCTACTTAAAGTGGCTGAGCCGGTCGTAAACAACTACTAGTTACTGGTAGGCGCGTGCGCAGAGCAACTACTGTATAATATAACCTAAAAATTTCCCATAGTTCAATTTATATTGGTCTTTATTGCAGTTAATTTTGATACTTGATTAACTGTATGTAGTTTTTTTTACTACTTACCATCTGGCAATTGGCTTTCTATCCCTATATTATCAAGTTTGTCTGAAAGAGATGAAGCATTATACTATTTTTTTTTAAATAAAAGTTAAACTATTCTGCCTTATTTTAATGTCGTGTTTGTGAAGTTAAATGAAGAGTACAAATCGCGGTATAAGAGTCAGATGAACGTATCTACGTTTTAAAAATTTCTTTTCCCTAATTTAGCAGTACTCATAATATTTTTTTTTTTTAGGTTCTATAGAAAAGTGGTTCTAATAATAAATATATCGTTATTTTGGAATTAGTGAAATCATAAATTACGTTCTTTTGCCATTTCATAGAAAACATTTTCAACGGTTTTAGGTAAAAAAAGATTTTCGATATTTTGTAGATACGTTCATCTGCTTATTATACCGCGAAATAAGATAAAAAATGTACGTAAATATTGATTATTTTACTATTGTTATGAGTATAAAAAAATATATCAGTATGTCTTTAGCTCGTTGTTCTGTCTACAGTGTTATTTAAATAAAATGTAATCTGTTCTGTAAGGTTTTTGTATGGATTTTTATCTGTCAAAAAAAAAGAAACCAAACATTTTAATTTAAGAGACGAATTATAAATCAAATTTTATATTAATTAGCCAGTAATCTTGATGCTTTTTTGATTTGGCCATTCCTAATTGCGGATTTACATATGTTCTTAATTAGGAGGATACTTTTGGACGACTTAACATTTTTTCTGGACGATGAAAGTTATAACATGTAATTATACTTATTTCAAAGATATTATTAACTATACATTTATTAAGTTCGATTATTTTCATAATATATTTCAATGTAGTCTTTATAAGAATATCTTAAACGTATCTAGTGTAAGAGGTGACAGTCCTTGTTACCCATGTCTGGTTTACACTTTCACGTGTAATGGAAAATTTTAGTATCATACATACATATGTATGTATATTACCGTTATTAACAGAGTTTCTAGATATTTATTTATGCGCATTTTACGAATCTCTACCTCTATTAATTATGAATGCAAACCCCCAATTTTTAAAAATTAGACATTATATTATGATAAAATATGTATTGAAAAAAGGCTCGTCAAATGCGAATTATTTTCGCATGAAGAACATTTCGTCCGTAAATATTTTTTTTTTTTAAATTCTTCTCGATCTAGACTATATAATTTCTTCAATATCAACTAATATTATAAATACTAATATTATAAAGCCGAAGAGTTTGTTGACTTTATCGCGCTAATCTCAGGAACTACTGGTTCGAATTGAGAAATTCATAGCCTACGTCATAGTAGCTTAGCTAGTAGTTAGCCCAATCGGTTTTAACAATGACAAAGTTTTTTTAAAACTTTCATCGCCTATTTTATCCCCTTTGGGGTAAAATTACTTACAATCCTTTCATAACAGATGCCTACGTCATAACATCTACCTGCATGCCAAATTTCAGCCCGATCCGTCCAGCGGTTTGGGCTGTGAGTTGATAGATCACTATGCCAGTCACCTTTGAGTTGTACATATATGTTAAGATTGTATACATATGACAAACCCGTCACTAACAATAAGTCAACATTAGCAATTCAACGTTTACGTGTATGGAATTGTGGCAAGAATGTTAGCAGCATTTCACTCTTGTATCACAATTAGTTAAAATATAGGTTTCTTATTTCGCCACGATGAATACCTAAAATCTGACATACAAGTATATAGTTAAACTTTCTTTAATCAATTTTTGCAACTAATTTGAAAGAGAATGCTGAAATGGTCACAGTAATTGAGATGGTCATAGATTTTCAGAGGGTTTTTTTTTTATATTTTGTACTTTTACTTTTTTTTGTCTCTTTCTTGTAATAATTTATGTCTGCGTTAAACAACTATGCTCCAAATAAACTTAATTTTATTTTAATTATATAATTTAAAACCGAAAATAACATGTACCCATTAAGCGCCACTAGCAGCATTTTAAACCCAAATCTTTTGTTTTTTTTTTTAATTATTTGTAACATATTTATACAAAAGGGTAAAGAAATGTTTTTCTATTATGGATAGTTTTAGAAGTGTGTACTCGCACGAGTACAGCGGTCACAAACTTACTGAATCTAACTGTACTCAAACGAGTACGACGGCGCTTAATGGGTTACCGCGAGCAAAGAGACGAGCTAAAAGAAGTCTAAAATAAACATGGACCAGAAAACAAACAACTCGATGTGTTTTTATAATTATTATAAAACAAAACGTAAATCTAGATCTACTTTCTTTTATATATCTCTAAAACTAACTTAACATTTCAAATAATTAAAAGATAACACGTTCTCATTAAACATGTTTTTAATGTGTTAAGGAAACACGATTATTAAATGTAAAGGCTATTAAGATGTTTTTTTTTTTAATTAATTGTATAATAAAAAAAAATATTTTTATACAAAAATAAAAAAAATTAAAAGAGCCATTTTTTACAAAGTTAATCGACCAAACGCAAATTTTGCGTGATTACAGCCGCCATTTGCATCACCAAAGGAGCTACAAGTGTGTTGCCAGCTTAAAAAAGAAATGAGGAATGAAGACAATGAGAAGAAAAAAAAGAATGAAACACACTCAACGAAACGTAAATACGCTACATAACCACTTCATTCGATTGTCTGTGAGAGTGCACTAGTTTAAAAAAAAAAAAGTAAAAAAAAAACTTTGCAAAATAATTAAAAATCACAAAAAGATGCGCCAATTTTATTTGTACTTGTAACTTTACCTCAAGCGATATAATCTAAGTAATTTATTTACATATTTTTATGACGATCATTAAACACGAAATTAATTCAGGACAAATATTAAATAGCTCTATAAAACTGTTGATTAATTGTCAATTATGTTTATAGTAAAATTTAGTAGGGTAATAGGAGACAACTTTAAATCTTGTTTATCTATACTTCTATACAAATATTATAAAGAGGTATGTTTGTAAGTTTGTGTGAAGGGTGTAATCTCTGAAACTACTGAAATATTTTTGCGTGAAAAGTCATCTTCCATTACAGGAGCGAAGCAGTAACCATAAACGCGAGTGAACAGATAGTATAATATGTTAAAAAAATTTGTTTATGAAAATTAAAAATTTTACAATGAGTACAGTAATGTTGTACGCTCATAGATTTTGTCTTGTTGTAAGATTCTTCTAGACAACAAGTCAATTGCTTGTCAAAGTTAGTTAGGTACAGATTTTTAACGTCAGATATATGTACATAACACATATGTACATATGTATATATATGTATATATATATATATATATATATATATATATATATATATATATATATATATATATATAGAAAAATCTAGAATAAAGACAAAATCTATGAGCGTACAACATTACTGTACTCATATAATATCACTGGAATCAAATCATTTTTAAGGGAAGTTATAGGCTATAGATTCACGCTAAGATTCTTAGCAGAGCATATATAAATCTGACAAGAACCAAACGTGAGTGAAACCGTATGAAACAGCTACATTAAATGACATCAAAGAATAATATTTTATCTACCATTTATTAAAATGATAATTTAAAAAAATAAACGTGTTTAAACGAAAGTAGCTTGAAATAAGATGACTCTACATTTTGTGTTATAATCATTAAAAACATTCTGCAATAAAGTGCTTATAAGTGGAGCAGTCATTAGGCACATGTATAATTTTTATTTGAGAAACAAACAATGTAATATTGGAGTTAAACAATTATTTCTATAGCATCTAATAAAGTCTCCACTTAAAATAGTACACAAATTAGACCAATGTAAAGAGATGGAAAAACACAAAATATATTTAGATATGATCCTCAAATACAATTAACTTTGAAACTGATTAATTCAATATTATAAATGCAGAAAGTAACTGTGTGTCTGGCAGTCAGTTAACGTTTTTACGGCTAAATGAATTATTTTGACGGGGAAAAATAACTGAGATTGACCGTAAATTCTAGTTCTTTGAGTTCTAAAAATGATATTTATTTCAAATTTGAATTCAAAATACACATTATTTAAGTAGTTTTATAAACACTTGAATCGTCAATTTATAAATCGGTCTTTTTAATCTATATAAAGGCACCGCCGTTTCGGCTAAAACGAAATAATTCAGTACAAAATGTACCTCTTATTTAACTTTAGTAATAATATCGTGCAACACACATTATATCCACGCATTTTTATCGTCAAAATATATATTTTTTGCCGTGTAAAATTATTTATCTTTATAATATATGTTTTCATTTAAGTTTTAAACTTAGAAAGTGGTAAATGTTTTTAATAAATATATTGAAAATCACGCTGAAAAAGGCTCTGGCGCAGAAGACAATGTATTTTAATTGTATCATTAGTATTAACCTTAACAGGACTATTTAAAATAGGTAACAACTCTAAATTAAAAGTAACGGGAAAAAGCGAATGACGAAAAAAGTTAATAAAATTACCACAGATATTTAATGCACCTAATTCTTGTATTTTATCATGAAGATGAGTATTTGGAAATTCATTTATCATTTAGTCATTAATTAATTAGGTAAATAGAGGATATAGTTTAAATAGAAATTCTTGATTTTGAAAGTTGAAAGGAAATACCATCGAGCTCTTTGTAAATTACTGAATAGTTAATAGGTATTGCAGTAATTTATTTTAATTAAAAAATATTATTACTCACCAGGCGATAAAAATCCTCTGTTTCTCCCCTTATGAATTGCAGTCACATTTTTATGTAAAACCTTATTGTTTTGCACACCTCTACGGACATGAACCTTTCTTTTGTACTTATCCCTTTTAATTCCATCACAGGCACATAACAAAATTAATATTAAAAACACCAAACATCCGATGCGAGATTTCGTAAGCATTTTCGATTCATAATTGGTTTGAAAAAAATCTTTGGTACTAAAAATATATTAAAATAAAATTTAACTAAATTATTAAAAATTTTTCACTGATATAACGAATGATTATATTATTTTCGCGCGTTAATCCGTCGGCCATTTTGGCGGTGCGCGCGCGCATGGTCCGCAGCCGCGAGACGGGTGGGCACTGACTCGGGGCTCGCGATGCGGTTTCGCTAAAAACCAAAGGGACAAAAAAGACAACTTCGGTACATCGACCTGATTGTTCGACACGATTTAAGTTTTGTTTTGATTGGGAAAATTAGGATAAAATATACTTATAAACTTTCTTTGCTTTAGCCAGCAAAGTTTAGTTTCTGTATCGAATTGCAAATTGTGATTGTTTTGCAACTATTTTTTTTTCTTTATAATGAAATAAAATTATATGACATCATATTCTTCTTTTAAACTCTTTCAATCTACACTTTAATGAGCTATTCTGCAATATAATCTAACAAGATTATATTTTGAAATTTTAGTTATTAAATTACGTGATTGTTTATTGTGAAATATCAAAAATTGTAACCAAAATATTTACGTACTTGGAATTAAAAATTATTAGAAAAGTTCAAATCTAATTTTCCTGTACGGTGAATATAATCTCATTATTATTATATTCAAAGTCTCTTGTCAAAAAAGTTTGTATTTTACATTCCGCAATAAAGTTTGCTGTCTAGTTCGTACTCAGAGTATAGCCCGCTTGATTGTCATCATAAAAGTTTCGGAGGTCAATGCGGCTGACATTTTTCGAGGGGGAAAACTTTACCCCAACCGACTCTTAAGAGGCTAGTCGCATTTTTATGAGCCTAATTGTGTTTGTAGAGGGTATGATATTAAAATTTATTTCGAGAAGAAAAAATGTCGCTTGAATTTGGATGCTGATAAGCAATAGTGTGATAACCCACAAAAAAGTCACATTTGGATATATGCGTGTACTTTGGTAATACGTCACGTATTTAACATTATTCAAAACTGTTTAAAGGCTAAACTAAATAAGTAAGGAAAACATTTTCTTAATTTGATGTTTCGAATTAAAAAGTGTGTTAATCTTTAGACGCCATTTTCTTAAAATGGAGACTACGGCTTAACATAGTATTGCTTATCAGCGTCCATTTATGAAACACACTCGGATTTTTTATTATCTAATTAAAAAAATTATATTTAAATCGTTACGGTTTTTACGTAATAAATTATTCATACGTTTACTTAAAGTATAAGATGTAACAAAGATTATAACGTCCATATAAATAGCCCATAATACAATGTTTTTAACTTACGTGGCTACCGATTATTAAAGTTGAAATAAAATTACAATTTAGTGTCGTGATGGTCTAAACTGATAATCGCGCGATCTCAGCTGGCAACGATGAGTTTTCAAGTACTAAAGTCTTAAAAATCATCACGTGCTTGGCAATGTAGGCAAACAGAAAACCTCCTTCTTAAAAGGAGAGAAGGCGTTTGCCTAGCTGTGGGAAATTTAGGCCGCTACAGTACGATCTGAGTACATGTCAATTTTATTAAAATGATTCCTATATTTCCAATCATTATTTCAATAATTAAAAAAATAATAGCTGTGGCTCGATCTTTTTAACCCTTAGACGTTTTCTTACTTAAATTCAATTTGAAATGTAATTAAAGATTGTCAAGAGCGTATCAGGTCTAAGTTAGGGTTCCGTAGCGTTAAAATTAATATCATAAAATTGTGCGACTTTTATTTGTTTTATTTTTTTATGTCAGATAATCAATCAATTTTGTTTTGGTCACATCGCATTGTATGAATGGCCTAAGCATCAACTAGCCAGTTCATTAAATATTGTAACAGACGCTACGACTGAATATCAATCAGGCCGGTAATGGAACGGCGCCATATAGTTAACAGGCCAGGCTGTTGAACAGCCACTGAAGCTAGTTGGTTGCGAAATATTATATTAATAGTATTATTCGCCCTGTAATCCATAAATAATCTATTTTTAATATGACTACAGACTTTAACAATAAACAAAAGACTATACGAGTGTACTATATACTATATAGACGTTGATAAGCAATACTGTGTCAAACCACGTGAAAAAAATATTAGCATTCTGTACCCCTTCTCTATATAAACTATGAGTGTGATTTTACACTCCTCCGTCCTCGCAATTTTTATAAAAAAAGTACGGGTAAATTTATTGGTTCACGTATTAATATATCGATAGGTATATCTTTGTAGTCTTAATAGCCTCTGAGTAATATAATTAAGAGAAAGTCTAACATAAAATAGTAAAATTAAATTATTTGGCTACAGAACCACTTAGTTTATAAATTTGTATCTTTATTAAATTTCTAAAAATGTACTCGTTGAAATTTCATCAAATTCAATTTCACTCCTTTGAAGTGCGTCACGTTTGATCTCGTGAAGAACATCTCTGCGATCTTATGAGATATATTGGTTTAGTTATCTACGTGTCTAACTTAAATTCTTACTTGTATTATACATCCGAAAGTACGTCTGTGTGTTGCAATGCAATAACACCTTAACTAATGTACCGATTTAAATGAAATTTGGAACAGAGATAACCTGGAAACTGAGAAAGGGGTATTGACTCATTAATAATGCGAAAAGGACAATTGGGGGATAAAATCGGGGTAAAATAATAATAATATCAAATAGGGGTAAGTAATAATGCGCAGACAAAGTCACGGGCACCATCTATTTTATTATTATATATGTGTAACCTTGTCTACGTTCTCACATCTAAACTGCAGAACGAATTTTAATGAACTTTCATATATAATAAGATATAGATACATATATAATAAGATATAGATTAGAAAAGAAAGTAGAATAATTTTTTTGTTGCGAAGATGAAGCTTGAAAGGGGCTAAATAAGTTAAAAATAAGTTTGTATTTTTAAACACCTAATTTCTAAAAAAAGCCTGCAAAACAAAAAAAATTACCAGATCAGTATCTAGTGGAGTCAGGTTTAACTCATTCGGTTCTAGTGTGCTTATGATTCTAATTTATTATTTTCAAGGTTGATAAATCAGTTTTACAACGTAATGATAAATTTACAAAAAATATATATTAAACTGCCTAACTACCCTGTAGGATACAAATATGTTTGTTCGTACTTATGTTACACATAGCATAAGCGATTTTAATAAAATTTCGTTAACTTATTGTTTGCACTTGCGAAGAATCGATATTCAATGCAAAAATAAAACTGAATTAAAGTTTCCTTTTTAAATTTTTTTTAATAAATGGTAAGCTATATGTCTATACGAGCGCTTTTTTCGCTGGGGAATGCATTTATGCATCCCACCCAATAACTCAGGCGGGTATGTGGGACTCATGGTAATATAGATGCACTAGACTACCCACTTAAACCCAGCGGTGTCCGTATCGTTCTAGTAGGACGCCACAGGATCGCTAGCGTGACGTCCTGACGTTTTGTTCGCCTATACGGACTTTCTTCATCTAGAGAGTGCTCCCGGGCATGTCTATACGAGCCTACAACATCCAACATTTCCTCGGAAACACCTTGTATATAAATTATTGAATAGTACAATTTTACGAAACTGGTTTTATATATTTCCTACCATTTTACCTTTTATAAAGATAGTTTAGAAAATATTGCATGTACAATGTTCAGTGTACACCTCTCTAATTTTAAAGACATACAAAGAGATAAGGTAATGACCACATCAGGTATTTTTAACTAGTTATTGCCCCAAAAAAACATAGTTGTTGTTTAAATTATTAGTTGTAATCATGTCGCCGCTCGCAAGATAGGAATACAAATTAAAATCCGGCCGCACACTGTAAGAAATTTCCGTTAAAAACTTCTTATCGCAAGCCAAAATTCATTTAGCTTATACGGTTTGTTCTGAGCCCAACATGTTATCAGAAGTCATCCTGATTATTCATTCGCTTCTGAATATCTACATAACTCTAGAATTTTTCTTACAATTATTTTCCATTAAAATAGCGAGTCGCCTAATGTTAGGGAGAATAAAATTATAAAGGAAAGAGGGATTAAAGGGAACAGGAAACAAGAAAATTAATGGAAGAGAAGGTTAGACTTTCACGTTCTCGGATTTCTTACAATGTGCGACGGGGCTACATGTTTACGAATCAGAAAATAGCACTTTCTCTGATTGGTTAGCGTCTCGCGTGCGTCGCAGGATACGTCATGCGATTAGTGGGACGGTGCAGTGTGGCCCGGTCTGCTCTGTACGCAATCTAAATAACTTGATTTTACAACATAATTGTGTTACAAGCTCTCATATAATGAATGCAATTCCGCACTTTAAATCAGGTGTTTTTAATTTTTTATATAACGAGTTATCGGTCATAATAAATAATTGTTTTTATACTGTTTTTTAGGGTTCCGTACCTTAAAAGGAAAAACGGAACCCTTATAGGATCACTTTGTTGTCCGTCTGTCTGTCTGTCTGTCTGTCTGTCTGTCTGTCTGTCTGTCTGTCTGTCTGTCTGTCTGTCGGGATGTCAACCCTTTTTTCTCAGAAATGCATAGACGTATCATGTTGAAATTAATATCATATACTCAAGTCTATGATGACATGCGGCCGTGAAAATATTAAAGTTCTAAGTCAACGCAATCAAAAGATAATGGAAAATATGTCGTATATTTTGACCGTTTTAGCGTTTTCGCAAGGGAATCAAAACCTATAGGGTACTTCCCATTGACCTAGCACGATGAAATTTGGCAAGAAGTAAGATCTTATGGTACAAATAAAGGAAAAAATCTGAAAACTGTAAATTTTTGTATGTATGTTTGTCTGTTTGTAAGTTTGTCTTTCAAGCTTTTTCTCAGAAACGCGTGAAGGTAACAAATTTTTATCAACGTCAAGTACTCAGAGTTGTAATTACTAAGAGCTGTGAAAAAATCAAACTTCTAAGTTAACGCAATCAAAAGATACGGTCATTTATATCACATATTTTAAGTATGATAGCGTTTTTAACGTTTTCGCAAGGGAATCAAAACCTATAGGGTACTTCCCATTGACCAAGCATTATGAAATTTGGCCAGGAGCAAGGTCCTTTAGTATACATAGAGGAAAAAATCCGAAAACTGTAAATTTCTGTTCGTGTGTCTGTCAGTCTATACGTCTGTCTTTCAACCTTTTTCTCAGGAACGCGTAAATGTATCAAGTTGTAAATTGATCAAGCGGAAAATATATTAATCTTAGAATTAAAATTATATGTACTTGTAACAAATTAACATAGAAGTTGACCATGGTCAAAAAAACAATTTTACAAACAATGAGAAGAAATTTGTATCAATACGAAAACATTAAAAAGCAGCAAACCTTTATAAACAACGCAATGCAATCTATACATCGCAGCTAACAAAATGATAGCGCGATGCAGCGTACAGCTAATGCCATCTATTACAACATTATGACATTAACTGTGATATAATTCTGCTTGATTAATATTTTTTTATTATTTTAATTATTATTTAAACGCGCTAAAAATTATAAAATAAACTTTTCATTTAAAAGTTTTATCGTCGATTTATAACGTCATTACGTAATTAACATTCAATATAAGAGCTTCACGCGATTTGATTTAAGTACTCGTATTGACTTAGTACGAAAATTTTAAAATTAAATTCAAACAGATCGAGTTATTTAATTTACTTATATGTGTAATAAGTCTTCTGGTTATTAGTAATATAATTAGTTATTTATAAATAAACAATTAGTTTTGTTCGAATTAAGGACTAATTATTTTCGTCTTGGCAACACTAATATATATTTCGATATTTCGATTGATAATGTAAATCTAAATATTTTACGAACGTAGTGCAGGGGTAGTGGAGTGTAGTAGAATATAAATAAAAATAAAACGAGAATAAAATATAATATAATTATGTTGTTAATGTTAAAGTCAACAAGTTAGTTCATTGAAATTATCAAGAGATGGCGCTAGGTGTATCCTGAATCGCGCTATAACTTTGCTTTCTTGAAAGTATAAGGTGAATTAGTACTTAAAATAAAATTTTGTGTTTCCATGGATTGCATCCATGATCGTGTTTTAAATTAAAGTGCTTCTAAGTAGTTTCAAAATAGTTTTTGGGACGTGATCCATATTTACATAATAATTGATTATATTTAAGCGACTTCTAAAAAGGAGTGTTTTCTATTCGACCTTGTATTTAATTTTTTTTTATGTTTGTTCGCCGATTACGCCACCATTTGGGTACCGATTTTCAAATTTTTTTTGTTTGAAAAGGTATACTTCCATGGTGGTCCCATTGTCTTCAGGTCAGGATCAGATGATAGGATCCTGGAGAAATTGAGGGAACTCCTCAAATATTTTAGGCAAGCGTATACCGATTTAGGTATTTTTGATAGTAACTTATGTTGGAACTGATGATGAAGACCACAAATGGCGTAGATGGGTTAGTCTTATATAGATTTCTATAAGTTTGTACGGAACCCTCGGTGCGCGAGTCCTACTCGCACTTGACCAGTTATTTTAATATGTACTTTAAAATGTGCGTTTCGATTTCCGCTTGTGACAACACCTGTATGTATGTAGATGTTTATCGTGCTCTGCACGTTCGTATGCGTTTCCGAACCCCCGACACAGGATTTTGAGATCTTATTTGGGCCGTTGAATATGAGACGTTAATTAATTTATTTATGTACGTGCTGTCTTCTTCTTGTATTTTGATTTCCCCGATCGATGTTTTTTTGATTTTCGCATTTTTAGGGTTCCGTACCTTAAAAGGAAAAACGGAACCCTTATAGGATCACTTTGTTGTCCGTCTGTCTGTCTGTCTGTCTGTCTGTCTGTCTGTCTGTCTGTCTGTCTGTCTGTCTGTCTGTCGGGATGTCAACCCTTTTTTCTCAGAAATGCATAGAGGTATCATGTTGAAATTAATATCATATACTCAAGTCTACGATGATATGCGGCCGTGAAAATATTAAAGTTCTAAGTCAACGCAATCAAAAGATAATGGAAAATATGTCGTATATTTTGACCATTTTAGCGTTTTCGCAAGGGAATCAAAACCTATAGGGTACTTCCCATTGACCTAGCACGATGAAATTTGGCAAGAAGTAAGATCTTATGGTACAAATAAAGGAAAAAATCTGAAAACTGTAAATTTTTGTATGCATGTTTGTCTGTTTGTAAGTTTGTCTTTCAACCTTTTTCTCAGAAACGCGTGAAGGTAACAAATTTTTATCAACGTCAAGTACTCAGAGTTGTAATGACTAAGAGCTGTGAAAAAATCAAACTTCTAAGTTAACGCAATCAAAAGATACGGTCATTTATATCACATATTTTAAGTATGATAGCGTTTTTAACGTTTTTGCAAGGGAATCAAAACCTATAGGGTACTTCCCATTGACCAAGCATTATGAAATTTGGCTAGGAGTAAGGCCCTTTAGTATACATAAAGGAAAAAATCCGAAAACTGTAAATTTCTGTTCGTGTGTCTGTCAGTCTGTACGTCTGTCTTTCAACCTTTTTCTCAGGATCGCGTAAATGTATCAAGTTGTAAATTGATCAAGCGGAAAATATATTAATCTTAGAATTAAAATTATATGTACTTGTAACAAATTAACATAGAAGTTGACCATGGTCAAAAAAACAATTTTACAAACACTGAGAAGAAATTTGTATCAATACGAAAACATTAAAAAGCAGCAAACCTTTATAAACAACGCAATGCAATCTATATATCGCAGCTAACAAAATGATAGCGCGATGCAGCGTACAGCTAATGCCATCTATTACAACATTATGACATTAACTGTGATATAATTCTGCTCGATTAATAATTTTTTTTATTTTTTATTTTAATTATTATTTAAACGCGCTAAAAATAATAAAATAATTTTTTATTTAAAAGTTTTATCGTGGATTTATAACGTCATTATGTAATTAACATTTAATATAAGAGCTTCACGCGATTTGATTTAAGTACTCGTATTGACTTAGTACGAAAATTTTAAAATTCAAACAGATCGAGTTATTTAATTTACTTATTTATCTACACATATAAGTCTTCTGGTTATTAGTAATATAATTAGTTATTTATAAATAAACAATTAGTTTTGTTCGAATTAAGGACTAATTATTTTCGTCTTGGCAACACTAATATATATTTCGATATTTTGATTGATAATGTAAATCTAAATATTTTACGAACGTAGTGCAGGGGTAGTGGAGTGTAGTAGAATATAAATAAAAATAAAACGAGAATAAAATATAATACAATTATGTTGTTAATGTCAAAGTCAACAAGTTAGTTCATTGAAATTGTCAAGAGATGGCGCTAGGTGTATCCTGAATCGCGCTATAACTTTTTTTTTGAAAGTATAAGGTGTATTAGTACTTAAAATAAAATGTTGTGTTTCCATGGATTGCATCCATGATCGTGTTTTAAATTAAAGTGCTCCTAAGTAGTTTCAAAATAGTTTTTGGGACGTGATCCATATTTACATAATATTTGATTATATTTAAGCGACTTCTAAAAAGGAGTGTTTTCAATTCGACCTTGTATTTAATTTTTTTTTATGTTTGTTCGCCGATTACGCCGCCATTTGGGTACCGATTTTCAAAATTTTTTTTTTGTTTGAAAAGGTATACTTCCAAGGTGGTCCCATTGTCTTCAGGTCAGGATCAGATGATGGGATCCTGGAGAAATTGAGGGAACTCCTCAAATATTATAGGCAAGCGTATACCGATGTAGGTATTTTTGATAGTAACTTATGTTGGAACTGATGATGAAGACCACAAATGGCGTAGATGGGTTAGTCTTATATAGATTTCTATAAGTTTGTACGGAACCCTCGGTGCGCGAGTCCTACTCGCACTTGACCAGTTATTACTTTTAATACCTGCACAAACATAATTAACATATTGTTCACTTAAATCCATAAAACATTGCTCAATTTATTTTCCATTTAATAATAAAAAAAATCTCAATTAATTCGGAAAATAATTAAGGGCTTCTAGTTTGTTGCCCCAGGGCCTTAACTCCATTATTGCCCCATGCCCTCCACGCCTCTAAATCCGGCCCTAGATACATACGATCCGAGCCATGCTATAGATTGTAGTTTAAAGATAAGTCGATGTTACTGATTGACAGGTTAATTAATCAGCCTATCATCGAAGTTGAATGCTTAGCGCTTCCTTCAATTTGTAGTTAGGAGCTCATGGCTCGGCTGAGCCTCATTGTTTGCTAGGAACTTCGATTAATAACGGTTTATTGGACAAGATTGTACCTACTATTGTTCTAAGGGAATTTATTAAACTTGATTTTAGGTTTTAGTGGTGTGAGTTTCTAGTCGGTTCTTCTCGGCAAAATCTACATTCCGAACTAATAAACATAAAGGAAAGACTCCAAAACGAATGAAGCCATTTTGATGAAATTTTAGCCAATTTTCAAATTAGGTCAGCGAATGATTTTGGGGAGTTTGGCAGCGATGAGATCAACGGATTTTTTTCTGAAGTTTCGGCACTCGTGGGTCGATAGGTATCAATAAAAGTATAACATATATGCAGTAATATATTAATGGGAAAACTCTATTATTAAATTATTTTTAGTCTATTATCTATTATTAAATTAATAAACTATTAAAATAAGAAAGACAGATAAAATATAAGTATACCTAAATAATACAAACATAAATAATGTATACTATTTATATTTGGACGTAGTTTAGCAGTAAGGACTCAACCCACAATATGTTATTTCTGAGTTATTGAGGTTTTAAGTTTAGGTGTGTATTGCTCCAATGATTTAGAATTTGGAATATTTTGAATAATAATCACGTAATGACAAAATATACAACAGTTACAGTAAGAAAGACCAAATTATTTCCGAGTTTTTGGGAAAAATGTTGGTTTGAGCCGTTTCTGCTAGTGTTTTAGTGGTTCGAAGGAATATACCCGTCCTTATGTGGGTTGGTTCGCGTCATTAAAAAATCATACTTATGGTAGTAGTATCACGTATCTTTTTTGCTGAGTGAAAGAACCAACCTTTAGGACCTCTTTGGTATATATAACTCATTTTTGACCAAAGTGTGGATTGAGTCCTTTCTGCTAAACTACGTCCATTTGTTTTATATATCTTCGCGATATTATTAACATCTAAATGTCAAGTAAACTCACCTACATACATAAACGCAACAAACACAAAACTCATTTTTGGCTAGTCGAGTAGTGTCAATACCCTTACAAGAATTCTTATTAAAGTGAAATTAACGACATCTCATTCATCTTGTAACGAAGCGAATGAATAGAAAATTCATTCGTAAATAAATGTTTTTACTCGAGACGTATTAATTTTAATTGATTGCTCTAAAGACGTTGAATTGAAACTGATAATTAAGTTTGAACTCATTATTGCGAGACGCTTGCTGTATACATAACTGGATGTTAATGCTTATGTCTGATGCAATTCGAGAATTAATATGAAAGTACTTATTTACAAAAAAAAAAATCTTTTGACCGAAAACGCTATCATGGTCACACAGCCATTGTGGATTCCATACATACACAAAGATTCTTGTATTTATAAAAATAATTTATAGATTAATAATAATGGATGCTGATAAGCAATAATGTGTCAACCCACAAAAAGGATTAAGGATTCCTTCTTAAAAGCTACGGGCTTCAAATGTAAATACATAATTTCGTTTACTTCAATGATACACTTATTCCGTTATTTTAATTTTAAATTCGTATGGACAGGATAGGAAAAAGTACACTTAGAATAAAAAACGAATTTTCAAAATAAGTAAAATAAATCCAAATTCTGAGATAAAAGAACATTAAAAACATTCTTCTTTGATGTCGTTGAAAAGTTGTAAAGTTACTCATATCGAATATTTATTAATCGTGTAATTTACTCGAGTTGTCTAATTACTAAATCCAGACTAATGAGACTTCGTCAATTTGATATAAACTTGTTATGCGCTCGAAAGATATCATACTTAATTCGAATGACTGGTGTAACCAAAACTACTCGAGTCATCTTACTTATATGATTTGAAATCAAATATTTATTACTACCTATACCCAGCGTGAGTTGCAATGCCACCTATATGTATTTATATATGCTGATAAGCAATAATGTGCCAACCCACAATTAAAATGTGGTTAATATTTTGTAACCTGCAATTATCTAATACTAGCTGATGCTTGCGACTTCGTCTGCGATGTCTGATGCTTACGTCATAGTAGCTTTATGCATGCAAAGTCTTAGCCTAATCAGTTTAAAATTGACAAGTTTCATACAAATTTTCATCCTATTTTATCCCCTTGGTGGTTGAATTAATTAAAATCCTTTCTTAGCCGATGCCTACGTCATAACATCTCCCTGCATGCCGAATTTCAGTCCGATCCGTGTAGTGGTTTGGGCTGTGCGTTGATAGATACTATGTTAGTCAGTCATTCAGTCACTTTGAGTTATATATATCTAGATATTTGAAAACTTATTATTATTGAAATAAAACTATTTTAACGGATTTAAATCGCGTATATTAACTATTTTATCATCCCGACGTTTCGAGCACTTTACAGCGTTCCACCACGAACACGAACGGGTAGTCTACCCGTGACCACGAACGCTATAAAGTGCTCAAAACGTCGGGATGATAAAATTAGTTATAATAGATTTAAATCCTTTTAAAATAGTTTTATTTCAATGAGTAATAATCGCGAAAATCTAAGAAAACTTATTAATAGATAAAACTTTTTATTGTATCAATATACTTTTGATTCATTATAATTTTTATCAATATAGAAAAGAGAAGATGGATATGAGTCTTCAAGCAAAATTGTTAAGAATAGGTTCGACATCTTTAGACGCTATCTTCTTAAAATGAAGTCCGTGGCTTGACACAGTATTGTTCATTAGCGTTGATATATATTATATTGATTTTTCGGACCAGGAACCCTCGTGAGTTAACAGAAAACATTGACAAAATTTCATTACAATCCGATCAATGGTTTCAGAACGCACAGAGGACAAACGTCGAATTGTGTGTATATAGATCACTATTTAGCTGCCCCTCGCGTTTTCATTCACGTGTCGTTACTGCTTCGCTCCAGTGAGTCGTAGCGTGATGTAATATAGTCTATAACCTTCTTCAATAAACGGGCGATCCAACGCAAATAGAATTTTCCCAATCGAATCAGTAGTTTCAGAGACACCTACATACAAATTTTCAAAACAATTTCACCTCTTTATAATATTAGTAAAGAAGAAGGTATAGATGACATATATCCATTAACCAAATAATTAAATTGGCATTTATATACGTTTGGATTACATAAAATATTGTTCTCCGCGACATATGGATGTTGATAAGCAATAATGCGTCAACCCACAAAAAGTCAAATTTGAAGATATTTGTGTTTTTTGATACTACGTCACCTATTTAACATTATCCAAAAAAAATTCAAGTCATCTAAACTAAATAAGTACTGGAAAAAGTGACTTAACGCAAAGTTTCGAAATTCAGGTGCGTTCCATATTTTGCAATTTATAAAATAATCACAAATATTTAAAAACTTATTATTAGATAACATATTAGATAAATCTATATGCTGTTGTTTAATTATACATTTTATCAAAATAGAAAAGAAAAAATGAATATATACGTCTTCGAACAAATTTATCAAGAATAGGTTTGACATCTTTAGACGCCATTTTCTCAAAACGAAGTCCGTGTGGCTTGACACAGCATTGCTCATCAGCGTCCATATATCATTTGTAGAACTAAAATAAAACAACCATAACTCATTCCGTATATTTATTTATTGCTCCATTCTAAATCGTAAACAATTCGTTGAATCTTTATAAACGTAATAAATGTATAAGGAAAATACACTCGTAGTTGATATATACAATTACGAATAAAACGGATTTACATAAAAAATACTTCAATAAAAATAGAGAAAAAAAAACACAAACTTAAACATATAAATATATCGAAAAATTAAGACATCAAAACTGCCTTGTATATTTATAATTTAAATACTGTTTATTGTCCATTTTTAAATACGTTTCTTTCAACTACTAATTATTTATTTATATATTTAGTTATAATTTACATCGAATCGAATAATATAAGCAACTTTCTTAACGGTAATATCAGATCAAATTAAAATATACTTAAAACTAAGTGTAGTTAAAAAATATTTGTTAATTGTATGTTTTATTTTTTTTTTGTGCAAGTTCGAACTTTTCTATTATTTTTTATTTTTCTTATATGGTAACTATTTTTATAATGACAAGAAGTGATAGAAATTCTCAATAAAATCGCTTAAGAATATCATAAAACGTCACCAAAAAATATACAGACAACTAAATCTTTGATTATTTCTCTCGAAGTAGCACCATATCGTTCTAATAAAATATCTGATAATGTAGAATAGGAATCGAAATTGAGGAACAGATCAATGGTAAAGCTTGTGAAAACGTCGCTTTCGTGTTGCCATATTTAAAAATTCCGCAAACCACAATTCGGTTTTAATACATTTATTACGCACTTCAGACCTTTACCACTATTAATTACAGATAAAGAATCTCTTACGGAGAATTTCTATCATTCTTAACACTTTGAACAACGGTTATTTTAATTAAACTTGTGGCGCCATCTGTGCACCGAGAACAACAAAACTATCCAGTAAGCGTAAAGCTGTTATAACGGCATAAGCAATAGCGCTAACGTAACGTAAACTTGTATCAAATCTCTGTACAAAAAAAACTTAACCACTAAACTGTGCTGAAAATAATAATAAAAAATTCAATATCCATAAAGCCTCATCACATGTGAATATCAATGAGATCGCATACCAACTGCACTCTAGCACTGTTATCTATACATAAACTTATAACACTTTATATTAAAATAAATATATAAAAAAAACCACTGGCTGAATGACATCAGACCGTTTGATAATAACCTTTCGATACTCTGTGGACGTTACATTAAACTTGAAATACTTAAATAACTAAAACGATAATTATTTAAAATATATAGAAAAAAAAAACTATATAAGCGGGCTCGAATCGTCAAAAGTTTTAAAAACATAATGAATAGATAAAAAAAACATTTACAATTTGTATTTATACGGAATACGCGCAAAATATTTTGCTAAACACTTCTAAATGGGTTAGAGAAGACAAAATCGAATTGAAAATTTGGTCCTTCTCATATTTCCAACCCTTTATATTCCATTTAATTAATTTACTACTTAAATTACGAAATGTCTGGACGTCTACGAATACTTGTAAATTCAATTTTAAACCTTAAAACTCACGTGTAAAAGTTACATTATTGCGAAATGATTTTACCTTCATATAAACGGTGCATGTGCTCTAAGTGTTGCGTAAAAACTTTACATGTGCATGTTATATAATAAATAGTGTTTATCCAATAAATATGTATTGCTAGACAATGAATTCTTAATACCGTGCAAAATATTTTCATATCGAATTTCCCAGCAATTTATATTTGCAAAATTGTTTGTTTTAATTAATACTTCATAACTATAGATATCTTATAAGCTCATGGATTTTGGCACCCAGAATGTATATCTTTTAGACGACGTTACCTAGCAACCAGCTAATCACTGAGTACGACTGACGATATTATCGTTGGACCATTGAGACAATGGAACTTGTCAAAGCTAAAAATGGGTACAGTTTTTTATGTTAAATAGTATGAACGTTTTGAATCTATAGTTATAAAATATGATTGGTTTTAATAAAAAAAGTATCATAATTATCGTCCCAAAAATCGTTGTAATTGCCGAAAAATCTATCAAAAACTCTACCACGTTCTATATATTCCGAAGTACGCAATTCTAATTGCCTTTTAGGTACACAATAATACTATAAATATCTATAAACATAACAAAACTATCGTCTATTGATCCCTAATAAACTACTGTCAACGTTTCTCTATATCTATGCTACCTTGCAAAAAGAACCCTATGTAGAACGGTATAGGGTCTATTATTAAAAACGACTACTAAATCTAGTCTAAGACACTTTGAAATATACGAATATTTTACTGTTTATATATTCAAGCATAAATTGAATTGAATATAGAATAGCTCAAATGTTTTCTAGAAAAAACTAAATGGAAAAATACAGATACAATTCGGCAGTGAAATATCAAAAAATGATTTTGTTTTTTACACATTGATGCATGCTTTCAACAGTATATAAATTAAATTTTTTATGATATAACATAAAAATGTAATCTTTATCATCTTTTACTAGACCCTATTTGAGTTTTATTTACTTTACTCTCACGAGTAAATATATTAATGAATCGTGTTGTAAATATGTAAAAATTAAAATTAATAGTCATGAATTATTAAAATGCTTTAGATGATGCTAGCAATATATAAACTAAATCGAATTTTGATATTTTACAATTGAATTTTCTGACAATTATGTTTCTTACTAAAGATATAGTTCTGAAAATCGGAAAAGATGACCTATTACAATGAACGTAAAATATAAAAAAATGACATTAATATATTAATATTATTAATCTCAGTGGCACCATTATATATAGAACATAAAATTTAAAATAATACAATTTTAATATACACATTTTTTTTTCGGACGAAAGATAATACGAAGATATATGACGCAGGCGTAGATATTCCTATTTTTAGATATCAAATTTCTACTAAAAGTCTTAATCTATTAGTATCGTATAGAGATAAATTCTCTAATTTAAAAGTATGTTTGAAACTCCTAAATTATGTCAGCGCGACATAAAGCTTCATACTTTAGCACCTACACATTGCTATTACAAAGTTTAGACCAATTCTGAACACTTACGTTGACTCAAAATACGTTATACAAAGAACCGAGAATATAATTCTAAAAATAAGCACCAAGATAAGGAAATATTAGGTAGAAACCGCGCCGAGACTTCCGTCAAAACTTCCTTTAAAATGTTCGTACTAAAGTACAAAAGTATACAAAATCGAAACTCCATCCGGAATACGAACGCGATCCCATAAAAGTGTTGAAAATTTTTCTATAAGATATCTTCAAAAGGAAAACGATAAAAATAAGGTATATTTCGCTAGATCAGTAAGATTTCCAGAGGCCCTTTATGGCTCTGAGCTTGGGCGATCTTTTCGTAGCCTCCAATTCTTGTTTGAAGCTAATTATGAACTTCTCACGCAAGCTAAGTCTAGGCGAAGAAGGTTTCAGGAGAAACTTCTTCAAATCATTCGTGAAACTACTCGCCGTGTAATTCGGCTCGTCTTTTAACGATTCCTCGTTGCTCGATTCGAGAAACGATACAGATTTATTCGATTGAATCGAGTTCTTTCTCTCTCGCGGACGATTCGTCGGAGTCGATTTAGAGCGAGAGCTGATGGTGGCTCTGCTGGATGGGAGGCTATAACTTCGGGAAACGAGAGAATATTCGTCTTCCATAGAGTCGAGAGTGTCGGTAGATCTGTTGCATATCTTGCAGCAATATCTACAATGTTCCATGTCGCTGTGGTATCTTCCATTGCATAGAACATAGTTTTCCTTCATTCGAACGTAGCGAGGCGGTTTCAATCTGTTCTTATCCTTATATCTGTGCGAGTCCTTATCGGTTTTCCTCGACCGCTTGCGTTTACATTTGGGACAATTGTTGCGAGCTATCTTCCTTAGTTCCTTGAGAAATTCGTAGTCAATTTCGAAATATTTAGCGTCCGGTTCGGAGTAGTACTTCAAGTCGCTATCAGTGGAATCTTTCTTGGCCTCCTTGGGTTTCTTCTTAGTTTTCTGTTTAGGTGTGTCCGGTTGTCCGGGATCCGAGTAATACCGGACGTCGATGTCTGAAGGAACCGAAGGTTTGTCATACTTACAGTGTGCGCAGAAGGTTACCGACTTCTGTCTGGAGGAGGTGCTGGTGGAGGGGGTGTGGGAGGGGGGAGTGGGGGGCAGGGGTCAGGCTTGCGCGGAAGGAACCCATAAGGTCTTGTTTTGTTCTTCTTCCACCGCCTCCTTGATTTGCGTGCACATGTACGCTATATTCACGCCCGCTGGGATCTCGGCTGGAAACAAACACATACATTAACAACGTATGGTACGCAAAATATATTTAAAGGTAATGAACTCTTAACTTACCAGATATATAATTTCTATATTCGTTTTCTACTTTGAGCCCATGCTCGTACATTTCCTTAGCAGCCTTAGCGGACACTTTGTCAGCAGGATACCTTGTATCTTTAACTTCCTTGATTTGCTTGAACGACTTGAACTTGATGAATAGGATGATAGGATAGATCTGGTGTTTGTGAAGTTTCTCTATTATAGGGACGCTCACGTCGACTATACAGTGGATACCCTGGCGAATTTATAAAGAAGAAGCATTAGTAAATAAATTGAGTCCATACAATGGGTCTTCATTAAAAAATCGTTCACAATCATTTAGGAGGGAAAGAAATAACGTTAAGATATATAAGAATGCATTAAATTAACAATAAATACATTTGTTATGCTGCGTGACGTAAAAAAAGTTTTAAAAAGGGCGAATTTTTGATATTTTGTAAATGTATAATTTAATTACCTTTTCCGCAAGATCCCTTAAAGCTCTAGGATCCGGTCTAGCTCTGGCGAACACATGAGGCCAGTCTGTGACCAACTTTCCGGCGACACATTCTCGCAACGGCCCCAGAACCGCTACTGGCCTTCGGCTGCCATCTGTAGTGACATTTTAATCATATATTTTTCTGTGTAATATATATATATATATATATATTAATAACAATATAAATAAGAATTTAATAATTGTGAGTTACTTTGTACGTCTATTTTACGATTTTTCAAATATACTGTTGAACGAATTCCATTTATTATGGAGTTGAGGGTATAAAGTGATCCCGAACAGGGGTATTAATTGATAAAATAGTATTAATAATAGTAAAAACTCTATAATTCATAATGTTATTTCAAGATTATTTTCGCTCCAGTTCCCCAGTTCGGTGTTGGAGGAGGCCAGCTCCTGACTCACAGTGCAGGCGCTCGACGCGCTGGTAGGACAGCGGCGGCGCGTCGTCGGCCAGCGTGCCGGAGTCGCTCCAGCAGCCCAGCTCGGTGTTGGAGAAGGAGGCCAGCTCCTCGCTGTCGGTACAGATAGTCGTGACTCACAGTGCAGGCGCTCGACGCGCTGGTAGGACAGCGGCGGCGCGTCGTCGGCCAGCGTGCCGGAGTCGCTCCAGCAGCCCAGCTCGGTGTTGGAGAAGGAGGCCAGCTCCTTGCTGTCGCGGTGCTTCTTGCGGCGGAAGAAGGAGCGTCTTGCTGTGCTGGATGCTCGCCGCTGCGCCTCGCTGTCCAACGCGCCCAGTGAGCGCCGCAGGATCTCTTCAACCCTGGCGAGTAAAAATACTGTGTTAAAAATTTCCACGATTTTAAATAATTTGTATTAAAAATAAAAAAAAAATTCAAATCTTACTTGAATTTACTGGGTATAGTACCCCAATGTCGCTTCACACCTTTACAATCTAGCTGCCAAGCGCGCCACAGACCGGGAGCTCCGTTGAACAACGTATTATCCACAAACAAAACCTCGTCCTTCCTGAACCATAGAGAATACTCGTCTATGGTATCCATGCCAATGGACGTGATTTTCGCACAGCGATCAAAACCAGCGCGGATGTAGAACGCATCGCCTGGTTTATCTTTGATTTCGTGGTATTGCTGGAGATCATGACGAACGAGCACGCTAACCTGTATGCAAAAAAAATATTTGTGTATTTACAGACTAAAACAAGGATAGTAAAAACATAATAATAAAAATACCAGACGCAAATTCATCGAGCTGATAATACACATACATTCATACACTAAAAAAAATATAGAGTTTGTTCTGAAGTAGTCAGGGAAAAACTAAAATTTTTGTGACTTACCTTATCTGCAGGTTTCGCCAATTCCAAAGCTGCCTGTTCAGCCGTTGCTCGCCTCAAGTCAACATTGTTGTACTCCAAGATTTGATCTCCCGTGCGCAGCCCCGCTATATACGCCGGGGAGTCTATTTGAACACTATGTACGAATATACCCACTGCGTTTCCGCCTACCAAACTTATACCCAAATCCGAACAATTTCGCATCTCTATTAACAAAAACCTGGGCAAATCCTTGTTCCCCTGGGATTGTCTTAAAGTAGCAACATCAGTGGAGGGTACATCCATTCTTAGAGATTGTTGCGGACCAGGCGAGTTTCTTGGTGTGGGCGACCCTGACAATGAAACCTCTTCATCGTGCGAACTTTCTCCCGAAGACGAGCTCCCTGGAACCTCCATCTCATCCTTGTATTTTTCAGGACTAAATTGCACTAGCATCGTTATGGAATTTCCAATTTGTCTCAAAACGCTAGCGGCCAATGTATAAGTGGCTGAGCGCATATTAATACCACATACTTCAAGGAGTTGGTCACCAACTTGTAAACCAACTTGACTGGCTAAGGAGTTCTCATTAACTGTGGAAACGAAGACGCCACCACTGCTTGGAGGACAGTATATCTGAATCCCGAGTGGCTGTTGACTTTTGTCTATATGCACCCTTCGTAGTTCACCCGGTAATGGTTTATTCCAGCCTAAACCACAATATTCTGGCATGGAATTCCTCGTCCCTTTATGTGTTAGTTGCTTAGCACCTCGACCAGGGCTCAAGACTTCCACATGAAAGGTAGGCATCGGTGAATTTCTCTCTGAACTTCGTTCTATCGATCCTGTACTGAGTTTTCCTGCTGAATTCTTTGAGGTGACACTAGGGTTGGAAGGTATACGAAACCTTTGATTTTCTTTTTTCCTAGGAAATGTCCCGCCTTCATATGTGTGGTGATATTCGCGGTTTGCTCTGGGTACTGGTTGAAGATCTGACATGTTGTGCGTGTGAGAAGTGAACGAGTGCATGTCATAGCTCGTTCCGATACTTTCTCCCGATTGGCTCTGGGGTATGTTTGTTGGACTAGAAAGATGATTATAACGACTCGAAGTATGTGGATTAGAGTTCGTGAACGGACCTCTATAATACTGAGACTGGAGTCGTGACTGCGATGGCAGAGTGCCCGTCATTGGAAAATTCGCATTGCTGTTCAAACTGTCTGGTCCGAAACTGTCACTGTCAGATGGATATTTATTCACTGTTTTCGGAGAGGACGCCTTTTTTGAAGAATAAAACTGGTCGAGAATATCTTTCCCCGTGTGGTTTTTAATTGAATGATCAAGTGAACTGGGTGACTTTCTCGTTACAAAGTCGAGAGAGTTGGGACCTTTATTGACCATAAAGTCCAAAGAGTGTGGACTTTTTGTTCGATTTCTCATCGCTGGTTGGTAGAACAAGGAATCTTCTGACGGGTTCTGAACTAAACTCAATCTATTCGGCGTCACGTCTTGTTCGTAATCACTAATGGATATCTTTTCCTTCTCCAAGGTGCGATTCTTCTCGAATGTCATGCTACTTGGCGCGAAAGGATTGTGTATGGCTAAAGGCGCTGGTTTTGGGAAATGTTCGATCGCTGGACTCGATTCTATTGATTTGTACACAGAATGTCTCGCTGGTGTGGTGACTTGAGTTAACGGAACGTGTCCTAAGGGTATTGGGTTCGAATTCCGGTTGGTATTCGAACGCTGCGGTTCGGGAGGCAGTTTCGTCGGTGGACTAAGCAGAATGGATAGCGGTGGTCTTTCCTTCCTGGAGCGTGGTTGTACAATGGTACCAGTGGCATTATCCTCTAATATAAAGTTAGCTCGAGCTTTGGGCCAAGTGCCTCCATTTTTTGCGTCATTCTGAGCTTCCTTATTTTTTCTACGCGACCTCTTTAGCACACTGCTAGTTTCTTTAACTGAAAAGAAAGTATTTAAATATTTACAAAATATTTACTAATTTCAAAGAATTCAATGAAAGAATATTGCTTCAAAATGGGTGAAAAAAAAAAACGTCCGAACAGATCAAATAATTTCACTAAATAACAATATTTTATTTTCTTACTTGTTTTTCCATGATAACTGTCGATAACGGAATCCAGTTCGGCGATAGCGTCAGACTCTGGCACCTGGCACGAATAAGAAAGATATTTATCTCATAAATTGTTTCCCAAATTCAATAACCTACATAAACGCAATAGAAGTGTTACTATAAAGATATTTCACATTAAACACAAACAAAAGAATATCATTCTTCATTCTAATCAGCTTTGAAGCGTATCTTTTTTATTCATATTTTTATGACAAATTCCAACGTACCAAAAGCATTTCAAACAAACTTCTAAAGTGACCGAATTATGTTAATAAAAATTTGAGAGAACTGAAGCCTTCACAATCATATTTTTGTCACTATTATTTCTTTATTTAACAAACGGACCCTACAGATGATTACGAATTAGTTTACAAACAACTCAAAACGGAAATGTCTTAAGAAAAGATTATGTGACACATCAAAGGAATATAATTTCTCTCAAATATACATAAATCTATATATAAAAGATTTAAGGTACAAAACTTAGAGTATGCTCAAAATACAATCAACCACGCTGGTCAGTCTTAATGACACCTTGCATCGACGCCAAGTGAACTAGTACAACAATGTCAATTCGAAATCTCATTAGCCCTGGCATATATTCTTAATTATTTAGGAACACATCCTTCATCTGAAGTCAAAATAGAGTTGCCAACATTTAGACCATATAAGATATATTTTAAAAAATACTACAATTTTTTTTGTATTTTTTTTTTAATTTTTACTAATTGCTTTTCTTAAATAAAAAGGGTCATATCATTATAACGTTATAAAACGGCGCGTTCATAAATTAAAATGAAAAATTTGTTTGTTAATTTTCGATATTAAAAATATAGTATTTTGTGCGTACTATTTACATCTTTAACGGTATAATAGAATACTACATATCATAGTACGCTTGGCCACCTTAGGTCGTAGATCATAAGCTGTCGACGCCCTTACCTTGCTCTGTTTCTCCTTGCACTTGCTGACGCCGGTGACAGCTTCGATCTTGCCGCGGATCACGTCCCACGCGCCTGCAAAACGCGATGCAATGATCGTACCCGCTATCGGTAAAGTTAGAGACACTACGAGTTAAAACGATTGAACGTTTTACGTTTATGATTATTGTGATTGTGATTTGATGATTATTGAAATATAAACAAACGTTACTACGTATTGAACAAGTGAAAATTTTACACAGAAAAATCAAAGTGTTTTTATTGAAAATGGGAATTCTCTTTTTGAACGTCAAGAAAACGAATCTACCACGGTTTCGGAAAAGTATAACCTCAGGCCTGAGAAGAAACCGCGAAAGAAATTCAGCGGGACTTTTTTTTGTTAATTTTTTTAACAATGTCAAGATTGGTTGCAATAAGTAAAATATATTGAGAGAGCCTGGAAGCGATCGCATCATTCCCAAGGTGTGTCACCATAATGAAATCTTTATATTATAATAACCTCTAACACACAAGCGTTTCTTTACAATTTTTTTGAACTTATTAAAATAACACTTCGAAATATCTCCTTATCGATTAATGGATTAAATTTAAAATAAACATCATTGCTATAGTAAAATAGATGAACAATTAATTGACTGATTGTCGGGTATATAAACAACATTTTTGTGAATTTAAACAATAATAAATATATACTGTTTTTCTTTATCTTCTACTATTTAAAATTATTCTTTGAAATACCAATTTTGACATAATATCTAGAAATATTTTTTTAAATATGAAAATCATATTTGATACAATAGTACCCATTGTGCCGCTAGCCTAATCAATACATCGATGAGCGGCCTTATCACTTGATAGCTGATAACGATAACGCTCGAGAGTGCCCAAATACTACACTTCGTTTAGTTACGACTAGTTCGAGGCCTCACTCCGAATGGACATTATTTATTACATAATATAATTGGTACAATTGCTTTTTTACTTGTCACTGAACTCCTAAGCTGAGCAATTTTGATGTAATTTTGTCTGTTTCAGTCGGTCCCTAGATGGTTAAGATTCATATTTGAATTACTAGATGGCGTTAATTTTGGGCATAATGACGTCTGTCGCGACCATTAGTGTTTTGTATGCCTAAACATGAATACGTTAAGGCTATGTTCTAATAAAAAGAAAAGTAGCCGATTACGCCACGAACATATTGGTTATACATATCTATACTAATATTATAAAGCTGAAGAGTTTGTTTGTTTGAACGCGCTAATCTCAGGAACTACTGATTCGAATTGAAAAAAATATTTTTGTGTTAGATAGCTTATCTATTTAGGAGGGCTATAGGCTATATTGCATCACGCTACGACTCATAGGAGAAAAGCAGTAACCATAAACGCGAGTGAAACCACGAGGGGCAGCAAGTTATGCATAAACCTCCAAATTTAAGCGAAATGAATAAAGTTAATCTTATTATTATCGAGACCGATATCAAAAACGATTACTATCGATCAGTATCGTTATCACTTCGCTTTATACATGCTGTATTCGATACCTTACTATTCAGCGTTAATAACACTTGTAAGTTTTCCCTCAGACTTTCATAAAGATTTACATAAATTGTAATTCTCTCTTGTATTCTAGACAGCAAGAACTTTCGTAAACCTGCCTAGGTAACTTTGCGAGAATTATAGTTAAGTAAAGTAAGTTTTGCTATACTAATTGACATAAAACAACTCTGAAACCTAGTAAGAGTTCAACCTCAAAATACTTTATTCAAATGGGCTTTAAAGCACTTTCGAATCGTCAAGTTACATGTAAATTTTTTAAGATTTTTATGAAGCTACCACCGGTTCGGATTGTCTCTACTGAGAAGAACCGACAAGAAACTCGATAGTAACTCTTTTAAAATAATTTATACATAATGTATTTTAATTGCATTTTATTTTTTTATCCGGATAGAAAATCAACGCGAATCAAATCCACGACTCTTTGTCGTCAAAATATTCTTGTATAGTATAATATGCTTTACCTATGATCGGTTTAGTTATGTAGGTAACCTTACTAAAGCTGAAATAAAACTATTTTAAACGGATTTAAATCTCGTATATTAATTATTTTTACCATCCCGACGTTTCGAGCACTTTGCAGCGTTCGTGGTCACGGGTAGACAACCCGTTCGTGGTCTACCCGTGAGAAAGCGTTCTTCAAAGAAAGCGAACACAAGCTAGAGAACACAATGAATAATAATCGCGAAAATCTAAGACTACTAAAGCTGTCAAAAATAAACAGTAAATTCTTTCAGGTGTCAAGCAGTGTCAAACAACTTATGTAAATATTTATGAAAGTCTGAGAGCAAAACTCTATAATTCTCATTTTATAGGTAATCAACCTAAAATAGTAAGATATAACCAGAAATAATCTCATATTACGGACTATTAAAGCAATTTATACAGTAATTTCCCGTGACTCACCTCTCTCCTGGTGTATCTTCCCCTGGCTGCCCGCGGCCACGTGGTACACGTACCTCCTGTCAAAATCCGGCACCCCGTGCTCCACGTGTACCTGGGGCGTTAGAAAGAGTTTCCATTTATAAACATATTAACATTAGAAAAACAATTATTTGCATTTTTTATAATATTGCATAAATTGATATACAACAGTATTTAACACAACACTCATTGAAGTGTCTTAAAATACATTGCTGAATAAGTTATGTCGTATTTTTTTAATTTAACAACTTACAGTAATTACTTGACACAACCTTAACTATCGTTCAAGAGAAGAAAATACAAAAATAGCATAGCATATAATTCTACATGCAAGAATTAAATAAATTGATAATTCAATACTGTATGGGCACACCTTCAGCAAACATCTAAAGGTGTGTGGTTGAAACCCATACAATTACTATTAGATAAGTGAAAAAAAACACAATTGGACGCTGATAAGCAATACTGTGTCAAGCCACACTGACTTCATTTTGGGAAAATGGCGTCCTAATATGTTAAACCTATTCTTAATAAATTTTTAAAGGTCTAATAAATTAAAACCAGTTTGATATATTTAATGTATTTTTTAATAAAAAGTTTTTCAAATATATGAGATTATTGTATAAATTGCAAAATATGGAACGCACTTGAAAGTCGAAACTTTTAAAGTAGGAAACTTTTTTCCGTATTATTAATAGGTGACGTAGTGTCAAAACATATCAATATCTCCGAATTTCACATTTTTTGGGTTGACACGTTATTGCTTATATGCTGCAGCACCCAATTATTGGGTTTCCTACCTTAGGTTCCGGCGGCGGCGGCAGGAAGGCGAAGCTGTCGTCGGTCTGCGCGCAGATGTTCGCCGCCTTGCTGTCGCCGTACGACTGCTCGTACAGCGAGAGCCTGCGCGGGATGTTTGTACACGTTAAGACAAAAATGATAACAAGTTCGTTTCCGATTTTATCGGAATCGCTCGAGAATGTGATATGTAAGAAATTAAGATGAGGTTGAAAACATCCGTTTTCAGGGTGCCTTCAACGGGATCTTATCAATATCTAAAGTTAATCTTGTCTGTCCATCTGTTTGTTTGTCAGCAGACTGTATCTCATGAACCGTAATAAGTAAAAAGATGAAATTTTCAAACTGTCTATTACTGCTATAATAATAATAAACGGTCAAGTGCGAGTCGGACATCAACAGTCTGTATATATGTACTTGTGTAGTACCTCTCTCGTTTCGTTGTTAAGTATTACAAAATTACATATTGTTATATCTTGTACTTTGGTACAGAATTTTAATTTATTTGTATGCGAAGCTGACTTCTACTTGACCGGTTTTCATCGTTAGCGAATCCTGGGGGGAAGGGGAAAGAAAGTAAGGGGGCTCAAGTCCCACACTCAATGTGTATTGTCCCCTTGACAAAAAACAACCAATAAAATACCATTTTGTGTGCCCTCTAAGAGATTTAGTACTTCAGTTACAATGTCTATCTCCCTAGGCCGAAATCCTAGATCCGCCGATGACCCGTACTAGTAATTGGTAGTGACGCACCTGTTCCGCGGGTCGCAGCACGGGTAGAGCGGGCGCAGCACGGTGAGCAGCACGCAGTCGTAGTGCACACCTCCTAGTGGGTGGTAGTGACGCACCTGTTCCGCGGGTCGCAGCACGGGTAGAACGGGCGCAGCACGGTGAGCAGCACGCAGTCGTAGTGCACACCTCCTAGTGGGTGGTAGTGACGCACCTGTTCCGCGGGTCGCAGCACGGGTAGAACGGGCGCAGCACGGTGAGCAGCACGCAGTCGTAGTGCACACCTCCTAGTGAGTGGTAGTGACGCACCTGTTCCGCGGGTCGCAGCACGGGTAGAGGGGGCGCAGCACGGTGAGAAGCACGCAGTCGTAGTGCACACCTCCTAGTGGGTGGTAGTGACGCACCAGTTCCGCGGGTCGCAGCACGGGTAGAACGGGCGCAGCACGGTGAGCAGCACGCAGTCGTAGTGCACACCTCCTAGTGAGTGGTAGTGACGCACCTGTTCCGCGGGTCGCAGCACGGGTAGAGAGGGCGCAGCACGGGTAGAGGGGGCGCAGCACGGTGAGCAGCACGCAGTCGTAGTGCACACCTCCTAGTGAGTGGTAGTGACGCACCTGTTCCGCGGGTCGCAGCACGGGTAGAGGGGGCGCAGCACGGTGAGCAGCACGCAGTCGTAGTGCACACCTCCTAGTGGGTGGTAGTGACGCACCTGTTCCGCGGGTCGCAGCACGGGTAGAGCGGGCGCAGCACGGTGAGCAGCACGCAATCGTAGTACACACCTCCTAGTGGGTGGTAGTGACGCACCTGTTCCGCGGGTCGCAGCACGGGTAGAGCGGGCGCAGCACGGTGAGCAGCACGCAATCGTAGTACACACCTCCTAGTGGGTGGTAGTGACGCACCTGTTCCGCGGGTCGCAGCACGGGTAGAGGGGGCGCAGCACGGATAGAGGGGGCGCAGCACGGTGAGCAGCACGCAGTCGTAGTGCACACCTCCTAGTGGATGGTAGTGACGCACCTGTTCCGCGGGTCGCAGCACGGGTAGAACGGGCGCAGCACGGTGAGCAGCACGCAATCGTAGTACACACCTCCTAGTGGGTGGTAGTGACGCACCTGTTCCGCGGGTCGCAGCATGGGTAGAACGGGCGCAGCGCGGTGAGCAGCACGCAGTCGTAGTGCACACCTCCTAGTGAGTGGTAGTGACGCACCTGTTCCGCGGGTCGCAGCACGGTGAGCAGCACGCAGTCGTAGTGCACACCTCCTAGTGAGTGGTAGTGACGCACCTGTTCCGCGGGTCGCAGCACGGGTAGAGGGGGCGCAGCACGGTGAGCAGCACGCAGTCGTAGTGCACACCTCCTAGTGGGTGGTAGTGACGCACCTGTTCCGCGGGTCGCAGCACGGGTAGAGCGGGCGCAGCACGGTGAGCAGCACGCAATCGTAGTACACACCTCCTAGTGGGTGGTAGTGACGCACCTGTTCCGCGGGTCGCAGCACGGGTAGAGGGGGCGCAGCACGCAGTCGTAGTGCACACCTCCTAGTGGGTGGTAGTGACGCACCTGTTCCGCGGGTCACAGCACGGGTAGAGGGGGCGCAGCACGCAGTCGTAGTGCACACCTCCTAGTGGGTGGTAGTGACGCACCTGTTCCGCGGGTCGCAGCACGGGTAGAGCGGGCGCAGCACGGTGAGCAGCACGCAATCGTAGTACACACCTCCTAGTGGGTGGTAGTGACGCACCTGTTCCGCGGGTCGCAGCACGGGTAGAGGGGGCGCAGCACGCAGTCGTAGTGCACACCTCCTAGTGGGTGGTAGTGACGCACCTGTTCCGCGGGTCACAGCACGGGTAGAGGGGGCGCAGCACGCAGTCGTAGTGCACACCTCCTAGTGGGTGGTAGTGACGCACCTGTTCCGCGGGTCGCAGCACGGGTAGAGCGGGCGCAGCACGGTGAGCAGCACGCAGTCTTAGTGCACACCTCCTAGTGGGTGGTAGTGACGCACCTGTTCCGCGGGTCGCAGCACGGGTAGAACGGGCGCAGCACGGGTAGAACGGGCGCAGCACGGTGAGCAGCACGCAGTCGTAGTGCACACCTCCTAGTGAGTGGTAGTGACGCACCTGTTCCGCGGGTCGCAGCACGGGTAGAACGGGCGCAGCACGGTGAGCAGCACGCAGTCGTAGTGCACACCTCCTAGTGAGTGGTAGTGACGCACCTGTTCCGCGGGTCGCAGCACGGGTAGAGCGGGCGCAGCACGGTGAGCAGCACGCAGTCGTAGTGCACACCTCCTAGTGGGTGGTAGTGACGCACCTGTTCCGCGGGTCGCAGCACGGGTAGAGGGGGCGCAGCACGGTGAGCAGCACGCAGTCGTAGTGCACACCTCCTAGTGGGTGGTAGTGACGCACCTGTTCCGCGGGTCGCAGCACGGGTAGAGGGGGCGCAGCACGGTGAGCAGCACGCAGTCGTAGTGCACACCTCCTTGTGAGTGGTAGTGACGCACCTGTTCCGCGGGTCGCAGCACGGGTAGAGGGGGCGCAGCACGGGTAGAGGGGGCGCAGCACGGTGAGCAGCACGCAGTCGTAGTGCACACCTCCTAGTGGGTGGTAGTGACGCACCTGTTCCTCGGGTCGCAGCACGGGTAGAGCGGGCGCAGCACGGTGAGCAGCACGCAATCGTAGTACACACCTCCTAGTGGGTGGTAGTGACGCACCTGTTCCGCGGGTCGCAGCACGGGTAGAGGGGGCGCAGCACGGGTAGAGGGGGCGCAGCACGGTGAGCAGCACGCAGTCGTAGTGCACACCTCCTAGTGGGTGGTAGTGACGCACCTGTTCCGCGGGTCGCAGCACGGGTAGAGGGGGCGCAGCACGGTGAGCAGCACGCAGTCGTAGTGCACACCTCCTAGTGGGTGGTAGTGACGCACCTGTTCCGCGGGTCACAGCACGGGTAGAGGGGGCGCAGCACGCAGTCGTAGTGCACACCTCCTAGTGGGTGGTAGTGACGCACCTGTTCCGCGGGTCGCAGCACGGGTAGAGCGGGCGCAGCACGGTAAGCAGCACGCAGTCGTAGTGCACATCTCCTAGCAATGCTGCCGCCTCCGCCGCGCTGCCCACGCCCTCTAGTGACCGGTTGTTAATCTAGAACATCCCCATGTTGTAATACTTTTTACAAGAACTCTTTAATATTTGTTAACGTCGTCTACGCAATGAAGTACTGTGCTGAATGTACCGTTACATTTTGGTCCTTAAAGCCGGATTTGAAGCAGCGATCAATTTAATCAACAAAGTAGCATGTTATGTTGATTATGCTAACTTTTACTAAATCTAATTGAAGACATCTATATTCCGAACTGATGGTAACTTCATAACTTAAACTAATTTGTAAAATACCGACTCAAAAGTGTTTTAAATAAAATACATACATATATTTTGATTCATAATTCGAATGTATGTGAATATCACAGTTTTACTGAAAATTCATAGACATGAAATATGCTTCATTATATTGAAGTTATTGTATATAAATTTGATATTACGAAGCGCACGCATGTACGTTGTACCAATACGTACGTGTATATATACTAAGCAATATCAAATCATTGTAAACTTACGCTAACAACTCTATCGCCGACGTAGATGTTGCCCTCCTTGGCAGCTGCACTACCGCACGCTATTTTACTTATGAAAATACCTGTTGACAATTTTAACTTATTGTATACTAATTCTGTAAAAAATACGAATATTTCATAGAATTCATTTATATATTTCAAATCAGTAATCATAAATTAATTCAACTTTGGTTGTTTAATTTGATTCCATCATCAGAGGATAAACGATCATCGTAACTTATACTAATATTATAAGGAGGTAAAATTTGTTTGTATGTTTGTATGTTGGGGTAATCTTTGAAGAATTCGATTTGAAAATTCTTTTTGCGTTGAGATAGTCCATTTATTGAAAAAGGTTATAAGTTATAGCCATTTTTTCTATGTATATAAAAGAGATGCAAACGAGCAAATAGCACCATCTGTTGATGATGATTACTATCGCCATAAACATCTACATCAGGGGCGTTGCTCGGAGAGCCTAGTTTAGAGTGGCCTTCACTCGACGGCCTTATTATAGTTAGGTGTAGTCGCCTCACCCTGCTGCAGCGTGAGGCCGCTGCGGCCGGCGCCCGCCACGCGCAGCAGAGTGCGCGCGGCGCGCGCTCGCTGCAGGCGCAGCGCGGCGGGCCCGCGCGCCAGCGCCGCGCGCAGCGCCGCCGCGCACGCCGCGCCGCGCGCCCACTGCGACACGCCGCACGCCTCCGCGATGCGGTCCAGCGCTCTGCGGAGGGGCGCACTTTATTAACACTTCGAAACTTAAACGCAATGCGGAACCAGACCATCCGCAGTGAGGATCGTTACGAACCAACTTTAAATCATTATAGCTCGTAAACGGTAATTCTGGTTGAAAAATGATATGACTTGAAAAGGAAAAGGTTGTGTGTTCCTTCCCTTCCATTTTTTCCTCTTAATCCATTTTAATATACAGAGAAATATCTCATTCATTAATAAATGATAATGAATAAATTTAATTTAATTCAATTCTATACTTATACAGTGATGAACTTTAGCATACATACATACTTGATGCTAGACCAAATCACAGGTTAATATAAAAACAATCAATTATCCACACTTACAATAAAATTAACATTTAAGTAATGTACAGAAAAATCTACAAAAAAATAATACTAAAACTCACTTAATTTTGCCATCTGCTATAGAGCCCTTCTTGACAGAAGCCACGTAAACGCTGAAGTCGTTGGGATAGCAGGGCTCGTCTCGCCCTCCACACAACTCCAGACCTAGGTCCGTGCTCATACCACTTAGTTCCACATCAATTATCTCCCATTCAAAATCCTGAAACATTGATGATTCTTTTTATTTGCTTAGTTATTATTTATTTCACATCTGTTTTATATTTCCAACAATTTCTGAGCGTAAACTTTAATTGTAAAAAGTTATAAATATGTAATACTTGATTAATTGTTTTGTAACATAGTGCACGCTGTGGTCTCCTATAATTGAAGGAGCACACATTCAATGTACACGTCAAGGATAACAAATTTGTGAATGTGTAGTGTGTATCTTTTGTTGGAGAGAAAATAAATAAATAAATAAATACATTCCGAATCAGTGGTAGCTTTAAAGAAATCTAAAACTAAAACCAGTGACCCGAAACTTGACGATTCGAAAGTGCTAAAAGCTTATTTGAATAAAGTATACTCTGAATTTTAATTTCAATTGTAAGGACCTGTACATCAGCGGAGTCTCTGTGCGCGGGCAGGCACTTGTCGTCGTGGGAGCGGGCTCGGGGAGCTCTGCCCTCTTTAGCTTCCTTCTTACCCCCGTGCCTGCGAGCCTCCGCTAATTCGCCCACCATTTGATCGCGTTCCTATATAAATATTAATGAAATAATTTCATTAAATTAAAAAGTAAATACCTATCAAGATTTAATAATAAATTAATGCATCACACTCAACGGTCCCGATTAGGATCTTACATGATCCTGTGTCGGAGGTCCGAAAACACATACAACGCAAACATCCAAACCACGACAAACATCCATATGGACAATACAGACGTTTGCCGTCAGCGGGGATCGAGCCCGCGACCGTTAGCGTTTCAATCAATTGCAGTGACCACTGCACCAATATGTCTGTCAAATTTATCAAACAAAGAAATGAAAAAATTGCGTAATATTTGGCAGTATAAATATTACCTTTCTCAAACGGTTGCAGAGAGCTTTAACGCTCTCTCGCTCTTGCAACAGCTTGTCTCTTTCAGAGAAGGCCCAGTCTCTCCTACGTTTAGAGACCTAGAAAATAGAAAGGAAAATATACAGATAAATTTTCACAGATAAAAGAATCTCTTAAATGTATATTATAAGATTTTAGCAAATGACGCTACTGACATTCTAGATGCTCACGCGCAAGTGAACCGTCTTGTGACACGGTGCTTGTTATATTGTTTTTTTTTATAATGACAGTTGGCAAACAAACACGGGGGAACCCTGATTTTCAGTGATTTTATGACGGCCATTTGAATTTGAGTAAGAAGAAAAGAACAGTAAATTATTCGTAATGAGCATACAATGTATATGACGAATGAGTTATACATGAATATTTTTAGTTGTAGTAATTAATTTTGCGTATAGCACCCAATATATTTTCTAATGAATGTCTATCAGCATCACCAGTGGGGGATGCTAAGTACTGATACTCTGCCGTGAGAAATTATAAGTTCTTCATACAAACTTTTATACCCTATCTTAATTTCTTCATTTTTTAGACTATATCCTGCTAGAAGGACCAATCCGTAACTTTTCCTATGCCTATAAAATTCATCTATTGATTTAAATATTTCATTATAAAAAAAAATGACGTACACAGTTTCTTTCCATTTTATAATATTAGTATGGACGAACACATTTGTGTATACAACTGATACACTAGGCTTGTCACGTGCATCGGTACGGTAGCATGCAACTAGGGCGGTGAGGGCAGTGGGTTTTAGTGGGTGGTCTAGATCATTCATTGTCATGACTCCCATTGAACTACACAGCGGGATGCATATTTTTTACTTATTATAATTTTTTTTTTGTCTGTTTTATATTTAACGTTTTAAGTGTAGTTATTTAAAACTGTTTTTTGTGTCTGGTTGTGTTTCATTTCTTATATATACATTAAAGTGCTGTGTAAAGTTATAATAGGGAAGCAGATTTATTGTGATATTTTTAATATTATTTTATGTATTTAAATGTTCTGTTATCTGTATCTGTGCCAAATAAAATAAATACATTTCCCAGCGGCTAAAATAGGGGCGACGTCTAGCGCATACCTCGGCCTCCCTGTGCGCGTCGTGCAGCTCGGCCTGCAGGCGCTCGGCGCGCGCGCGCAGGCGCTCGATCTCCTGGTTGGCTTGCTCCACGTCGTCCACGCGCTCCGCCTCCGCCGCGTCCACCGCCATGCCCACTAGACCTGGGGGGTGATATTCCATTTTTAACTGACTCCAAAAAATGGGGAGGTTCTATGTTCAACTATATATATGACTGTGTGTATGTATTTAGTGAGCAATAGTTTATGCATGTGATATATTATTGGTATCTACGTGAGTATCTATTTTACACCACCTTCTATCTGCCCATTCACTTCCTTTAACTATAACCAGTTGTCTGCAAGAAGTCGCTATGAAGCGATAAGACCACCTTTTGTTTTTTTTTTTAATTGCAACATTATTTTGTTTAATTTGTGGTGTACCATAAAGTGTATAATTTTTTTTTCATCTCATCCCATAGTTAAGACTCCAAGTTATACCAATAATTAGTTAAAGTTTCATGGCCAATTAGATTAAATGGAAAATTGACATAACAATATTTACAAAGGTGTTTCACAAAAAACTTCAAAAAAAGGACGAAATTTGACAATGAAACTTGTCCCCTTTATATCAAACTAAATAATGTGTCACATATTGTTCACAGTACGAAATATTATTATTCATTATATTCAAAAACTATATTAATTTAACTTTCAGACCCTCTGTTAACAATTCAGCACAAACCAACCTAATCGATAAATAACAAACCTTGCAATTTGTCCATCGATGGATCATTGGAATGCTGTCCATTGAGGAAGCCGTCAGTCCCGACTCCGCTAGACAGGCCCAAGTGATGATAAGCTGAATTATCTTGTCTGTAAACAAAGTTCAAATAAAATACATTTTGGACGATAAATTTACATAAAGTATTAGTGACCTACAGGAGAGAAAATCTATCTTGTCTGTTCGCCCGTCCGTCTCTCTGTATCTATCTATCCGGGGGTTATATCTCATAAGCCGTATATTACAAATTTTTCTTTTACAAAAGTATTTGCACCGGACGGACATGATTTATACGGAAATTATTATGATTTGTAAATATTTAAATTTCTCAATTTTACTAATATACTAAACTAACCTTGATTTGCCCAACGTCGCCGTGTTCTGTGGAGTCTTCAAGTCGGTGCATTCTTTGATAGCGCGGTCGCGGTCAACCAACGCTGACTCTATCTCACGACGCAAGCTTTCCGCCTAATAGTAAAGAAATAAAATACTTTAACTAATATATTATATTCATGAGTACATAATTCCTATATTCTTTCGATATGTATATATCTTTCTACGTATCATGTAATAATCTGAGAATGGAAGTGATCATGTCTCAATACACACAGTTGACCTTTTATTTGGTCCAATTAAAATGGTCCTTCGAGCCAGATTAATTTGTCAATAATTTCGAAAATGGAGTTGCGAAAGCCGATATAACGAACGGGAACTGTCGACACTGCTCATATAAGGACCTTTCAACGTCACATGTACACTTATTGATCGAAGTATCTCAACACATCTATATCTCTAACAACCTTTTAAGGGCTTAAACTTGTATACAGAACGTTTACTACATATCTGCATAGCATATACTTGGTATTCATATCTTGAAACCTATAACGCGGACACTTGAGAACAGCTTGAAGATCATCTGACAGCTTCTCCAACTCCTCGTACATAACACTTACTAGGTCAAACTAGGTATACCAAGTATCACCTAAAGCTCGTATATTGTCCAGTATATACCTGCAAAGCAGTAGCTCGCTGTTCCTCTCTCGAAGCTTGCAAAGCGGACTCCAATGCAGCGACTCTCTTAAGAGCAGCTTGAAGGTCATCTGACAGCTTCTCCATCTCCTTGTGCACCGTGTCCCTGTAATACGCCCTTCGCATTTTCACATGAATGCTTCCACGTTATCTATATATTTAGAATATTAACACTAATATGCTACTAAGAGTTTAACATGAAGATCAAAATTACTATACAAACCATAAACATCCCGGAGTAATTGCGTAACACTTTAACGCGGGTAAAACCGCAAAGAAAATTAAAAGTATACTCAATGTCTTTTATCATACGTTCGATTTTTAAATATACTCTGTAAAGAAGACAACTAAAATACAATTCATTAAATAAATGCCATCTTTCTTATTATATGACTCCCTTTTTATATTTTTTGGTGGCTGGACTCACCTCTCGCTCATGATGAGCGTATATTCGGCCATGGCAGCGTTTCTCTCATCTGTCAGACGCTTAATGTCAGCTCGTTCCCTCACACCGCCCTCCCATTGTCGAACTACACTCGCCACTTGCTGCTTTAAAGCATTTCGTTCTCTTATCTGAAAAAAATATTAGGGCTTCTGTTTTACTCAGGTTTTTTACAAGTCTAAGCAACATTTTGGTTGTTATCGAAGAAGCCATGTTGTGTGTAATTGTGTATATTATATTATGGTATTGAGAAAAGTGTAGTATGACAATTTTGCAGAAAATAAAAGGTTAAAAACTTATTTATTTAATTAGCATATATAAAAAACATACCACAGCGTTTCTCTCTTGTGTCAATTCATGGCATTGTGTCTTTAACCTACTATTCTCCTCTTGCACGATTCGTAGGTTCTCCAATGTTGCATTGTGATTTTCTATTAAGTCATCATATCTAAAACAAAAGAAATAATGAAGATGACCCATTTATTGGCATGGCAACTTTCATTTGTACACTTATTAGTACTAAGTGTACTAACCTCTTTTGGAAACAATCGAACTCTTCCTTGAGAGCCTCGTATTTCCTGAGAGTATGGACGAGTGCGTCGGAACCTTCCGCATTACTGTTCTGTTGCAAGTGCTGCACTTCGCGCTCGAGTCTGAAAAGTTTTCCATGTCGTACAATTATTCTAAGTTACAAGCACAAATACATTTTCTACAATAAAAAAAGTAAAAAACAAGCTGTAGGAATAGTGAGCTTATCTAAGTTTCCTATTTCATAGACGTATCTTATTATGTAATTATTTTAATCTTATGGTTAAAAAAATACCAATAATCTACAAAATCTATTCCCACAGCCTACCTTTGAAATGTTACAACATTTTCACAATGGAAGAAAAACGACTTATGAATTGATTTTAAGAGATGATGAAATCTTAATCAACTAAACGAAGATTTAGTGTTAAATACTAAGCATACTTAATAGTAAGAAGCCTTTAAGTCTCGTTCTCTTCTTTCTTATACGGAACACGAAAAACATAAATATTACAAGAATTAATTCCAACTTAAAATTGAGTAGCGTTTTGTGCCGAAAGACGCTACAATATTGTCTTACAAGGACAAAATTATTAAAGCCAGTTTAAGGACTTTACCGTTGATTGTCGTTGAGCAAGTCGCCGTACTTGCCGCGGAGGCTGCTGGCCTCCTGAGCGGACACTTCTAGCTGATTCATCGCTGCCCGGTGCTGACCACGGAAGTACTCCAACTCCTGATAAGAATAAGTGGCTTTCAGATATACCAAATACTGCAACTTTATTACGGGCCCAATCTTTAGTATGTTACAATTTCTAGCATTTAATACTTTTTTAGAAATTAACTTTATCGAATTTACTCAATTTGGGATATATCGGTAATATATCATCAAATTTTATATACTCAATTTATTATCTAAACTATATCGTCGAAATACGATCATTAAAAAACTTTATGAAAGTGTTCACAACCATGAACCACAAGCTAAAGCTTACGACTTGTGAAAGTTACGGAGTTTTCATTAACGGCGTACGTGCGCTGAATTTTAAACTGAACTTTTAATGAGCTCTTCGAAAAAGTATTTCATATTTCGCCCTGAAGTCGTATAAAAAGAAAAAAAACTCAGCTAATATTTTTTCAATGAGGCTACTCTCAATAAAATATAGGTCACTGGGTCAAGTTTGCTGTTTGCGGGGTTCATTTCTGAAACGCAAATTTCGTTGAATAGCAAAGAGTTGCAACATTACTTTCTATAGCTCCATTCCGCCTCAAGCTCTGAAAATGTGAGGCTGAAAAATTAATATTCTCTGCTTCTAACTTTATCGAAACAGTTACGAAAATGAGGACAGAGTATAATGACTTCCTTTATAAGAAATATTTTTCCAACCCGACTTGATGATCCTATTTATATGAAGGACATTCAAAGTGAAGATGTTTGTCGGAACTAAACACGTCTTAGATGTTTTTAGTAAACACTTAATATTTAGTGCTTTTTTTTTCTTATAAGTTTCAATGTAGTTTAAAAACTTGTATTAGCATACATTAGGTTTTTATTCTTTCCTCGGCTCAATCAAGTTAAATAATTCTTTATTTAAATAATTAATTGTAAGTCTATATAAAATTAACAATTAGTACAATTAAAAAGTCGGGCAGAGCTTTTTCTAGAAGGCCGAGTTTGGGTACAATTACCTAATTCTCGATTCGTTAACTCTTTTAATCTTAGAAACTGCGTATCCGAAAATGTCTATTCGAAAAATTATTTTTGCTTCATTTTATCCATTTATTAAGAAAGGTTATAAAGGGAAATGTCATTATATTGAAACTTATAACAGCAGAGCACTAACCATAAACATAAACTAATCTGGCCAAACAAATTGAAAATAAGTGAAATCGCGAAACAAAGCTAGCATTATAAAATAAAGTAAATTCAGGTGTAGCAATGACGAACAAATTTTTGGTAATCTTTATAAAAGTCTGAGAGCAAAACTTATAAGTGTAAATTACACTTATAAGTTTTGCTTTTTTTGGCGATAATTATCGCCTGAGAAAATTTTACAGAAACATCGTAAGACTGTCATGATGAACGAATCTGAGTATCGGGCATACAAAGAGACAGATGAAAAGAGGATAAGATACAAAATAAGTATATCAAAGGAAGTTTGAACGTAGCCGAATGACAGATAAGTTATGGTTAGCATGGGATGGGCATGTTATGAGAATAGGTGGATGTAACATGACAAGAGGATGTGGATGGATGGTGGACGTAACATGACGTTTGATATGCATGTTGAGACATGTTGGAGGAGTAAGACCAAAAAGAGATAAATAGATAGTGTGAAATGTAATATGTGTAAGAAAACCGTATGTAATGAGATGACAGCTAAGAGGCGAGAGTTGAACAATATAACATATTTTGCCAACCCCACATAAAGTGGGATTAGGACGAGGACAATAACAGGCTTTTTTACGAGTACTTTCGACTTAATTTACAAGTCCGTCAGATCAGACATAAGTTCCACGTGATGACGTGAAGCTATCTGTTCGGAATTTAGACTCATCTTCGTAACATACTGATATCATCTAGATGTTTCTGTATGCTGTCACTAATTAAGATCATAAAGAACCATCTTGCACTACTGCTTCAAGTTCTCATTGGCCTGTTTATTGATGACGCCAGTGACTGAGCTTGTACGGAATATACTCAAGCAAAATTTGAACTTGCCTTTATAACATGCTCACCCTGTCTGAATGTTTTGGTATGCTGTCGCCTCATTTGATTGAGATCATGTAGAAGCTTATCGGATTTCTGATTTAAACTCTCATTGGCCTGCTTGTTGATGACGTCATAGTCACGGAGCTTGTACGGAATATGCTCGAACAGAATGTAGACTCACCTTCATAACATGCTCACACCGGCGGGATGTCTCCGTGTGCTGTCGCCTCAGCTGATTGAGATCGTGAAGAGCCTTCTCGCACTGCTGCTTCAAGTTCTCATTGGCCTGTTTATTGATGACGTCATACTGGCCCAGCTCGTACGGCGCGCTCATGGCGTGCGTATGGCTGGCGTAGTTTGGCTTCTCATAGCATTGTGATGAAGATAGCACGTCATATTCTATTGGCAGGGGTATCGTGTTTATTTGAGTTGTAGTGTGACGCTCATTGCTCACGTAGCTATGGGATATTGACTCTGGAACAAGTATTTTTTTTATTTAATTTTGAAAATTGCGATAGAAACTCCTCTTAGTGTTTGTGTCTCAATATTCTGTTACTAGGATTTGTGTACAAATACACAATGCAATTTACTTTTAATATACTTTAATTTTTAAGACTTTTAATAATAACTTAATTGAACTTTTACAATATTCTTTTAAGTGGATAAAAGAGTAATTTGCATAGCATTGCAATCAAGAACATTGACCTCAATTGTCAAAGTTGAAATTAATTTTATTGAAAAGATACAAAATATTACCCTTTTTTTTTAAATTGATCAGTTAGTATTTTTTATTGATAGAGCAATTGCCTTGTTATTTCCTTAATTTACAAAGCATTTCGGTAAGCACTAGAATAAAAATTTCTACTTAAAGTAAAATTCATTATGCATAACAACCAGGATGGACGTCTCTAGGTGCTCTCTATATGGGCAGAACCACAAATACTCCAGGTATCCTCGGAACTATATATTATATATATTTATACAAATACAAATTGAAAAAAATCATACTAGTAATTGTTATGAATAATAGCTTTAATGATATATTTATTTATTTTTTATTATTTTAATTAAATATAGTCATTTAGTATTATTATTTGTATATATGACATATCATTTGTTTTTTATATATGTATTTATTTTATATATAATGTTACCAACATTATAAAATAAATATATAAAAAACACCTCCTTTCTGCTTTATTTAACTGTACCCAAAGGTTGTCTGGAGATCACTCTCTTAGCTATAAGACCGCCTTTTGTGCATTATTTTATCTTTATCTTTTTTTAAAATTAACTCTATATATTGATGGCCAATAAAGCATATTTGTATTGTATTAAAAATATCTGTCCTGAGCTATTCAATATCACTCCACCAGCAGTTATCAATTTTTACACACTAATAAATGATGTTTTTTTATTACTCATAGAGTATATAATTATAGCATCATATACCATCACTATATAACGGATTTTGGTATAATGTAAAGTACCAGCTTATACATATCCCACTCAAAAGCATAGTATCAATCTCAAAATATAGAAGTCGCAGAATTCAACCTACTTTTCAAACTGTATCACTTAAATTTTCATTAAAAAAACAGACTTCCTTTATTGAGTATCACAAAACAAATTGGTTGATGATTTTTAAAAACATTTTTTCTAGAGTTAAATTAAAAAAAAGATTAAGTTCATTAAATTTGTAATTTTATAATTTATTTTATTTCATCATAAATTTGTCACATATCATTTGATGATATTTTATAATTATAGATGTTCGTATACCCATTACCAACTTTGACAAACTCGTCAATTGACTGATACTGTCTCCCATCACACTCAGTCTGTAGCTAGGCAATGCCGTCCAAAGAGTTTAGTCCATTCTGGGTGCCAAATTTATTAACTTATAACAAATCTACAATTATATATTATCATTCACAAAATCATCTTTAGTATTATTATTATGTGAAAAAGATAATCAAAATAAAACAAATAGCCCACAATATAATTTCCACCCATAGACTGTGGTAAATAATTTAAAATAGTATTTTGAAAACCAGAGAATAAACATAACAAAATAATTTTCGAAAATTCAATTTACAAATTTGAAATTATTTTTTTAATCCTATGTAAATGAGAATGTTGATAATGTTTTTATTTTCATATTTCATTACTTTTTTTTGTTATTTAGTAGTTTTTTTCTAAGTTTAACTTACCATTGCTCCCATTGCTTTCCAAAGAGGAAGTCCCGGATGCCATAATATTTCTGGAATAACATTATTTTATTATTAATAGCTTTTAAGTGATTATTTAATATAATGTAATATAAGTAAAAATTACTATACCTTCCCAATTATGATCTATAGCCCATTGTCTTGTACCTAAAGTAAACTATATTATCTAATAAGAAAAATGGCTTGTATTTATTTTTTTATAATAAAATCCAAATCTCCTAGAGTGCTTGACACGATTTTCACGCTCTAATGATGGTTGCAAAACTTCTAAACCACAAGTGTTGGTAGGCTGTTGCAACTTTACTGTTTACACAGGACGAAAAATATTCGACATTATGCGACGATCTGCCAGAAACTTCTTGGCCACCCGCAAATATCAGATAACTGTACACCGATGCGGTCCATAAATACCATCACCGAACATTTAAAACACCGAAATCGCCACAAAAACTGTCCTTTCGCTACGAATATGGTTTTCACAGCAAAGGAGTTAATGCTTTTCCACAATGTAAACAGATAGTTTATTACGCGAGCCTGTAAACCAAATATGCAAAGCACACAGTTTTTTAAAACTATTATAAGCTCAAATAAGAAAACAAAACTATTACACGTATTTATCAGTACTAATTTGCCAACATTTCCCGTTTCTGTTCTCTACCTTTTTTAGCAAGTAAATGAATGAATGAATGACGGACACAAAAGAGGACGACATATTTAGGGAGTGTTGTCAATGATAAAATATTAAAATCTAAATTCGGATACATGTATTCATTCACTACATATTTCAAAAAAAAATTAAAAAGTCTAATATTATTGTCTTGGCAGTTTTCGTAAAGGTTATTTTAAAATAATTAAAAATAAATTTTGAGTTTCAAAGTCTTATTATATTAGTACATTTATAATGAATCAAAAAGATACAGTATTTTATTCAAAATTACTCGCAATTTGAAAATAAATATTTTAACTAGTATTAATTTCTTTAAATTTTTATGACAATGTATCCGACCATTACGGCACTATTTTCTCGTAATCGTCGTTCGAATAAATGACACGCAATAGCGAGGAACCAATAAAAAACGACGCGCAAATACAGGAGTTTTATAAATCAAGTGTATAACATAAAAACAATATCGTGTAAATTGAGTCTTTCATTTCTCATAAATACAAGCTTTTGCAAGGGTGCATAATAGCGCGTAAAATTGATTGTTTTGATGTCGCACGAAGGCATGATCACGGCGTGACTTCCATGCCCTGCGTTCCTACGGAAGGGCGTGCGGATTACGTTTACTATGAATGATTTTATCTCTTTCTAAACTCGTGTATCTGTGAATGACCGAGTGTAATAGCGAGCGTACCAAATTATGGATTGAAAAGCGTTTGTTGTTGTATTTTGATATTTGCACCGCATTGCTGCGAAGTTATTGCCGTTATCTCGTTCGTGGATCGTAGTGGTTTGATTTAAGCAGTCATATGGCGCCTGCAGGACTTGTTCGAATGCGAATTAGTTACGCCGTTCGATTTGTCGAGCGTTTTACTATTTACGCACTATTGAAAAGAGATAGTACGTATTTTTAGTCGCGTCGACGGTGAGACGAGTGACTTTCATCACGGTGCGTAAACAACTTCAAGGTTATCCGTCGTGTTTGTGCCAGTGCTGATGCGGAGGCGCTGACATGGCTGCGATAGCAGAGGGTGGCGCGGTGGTGCGTCAAGGCCACCTTCGGAAGTTGAAGACCATGAAGAAGAAGTACTTCGTGCTCCGCGCGGAAACTTCGGAAAGCTCAGCCAGGCTGGAGTACTATGAATCTGAGAAGAAATTTCGTTCAGGGGCAGCACCGCGTCGGGTGCTGCCTTTAAAAAGTTGTTATAACATAACAAGGAGATTGGACCTTAAACAGAAACATGTGATTGCGTTGTTTACTAAGGAGGAGCAGCTGTGCATTGTGGCTGAAAACGAACAGGATCTCCATTCCTGGCTGACTGCTATTCTGAAGCAGTTTCGGTCAGATGATGTCAGTGAGGAGCTGCTTCATCCTATACGTAAGTGTTTTTCATAGATTATAAATAAATACACTGGTGTTTTAACCCAAACTGACACTTTTTGTTTATCTTTGTAGTGTTTTCTTATCTAAATAATATGAAAATCCTCAAATTATTTCGTAAATACCTATTTTTATCTATTTTTTTTTCTTTTTGTGTTTTGCATCATAAATATCCAGGATAGATTTCATATAAAGTTATTATCATTTTGTTAGCATAATACAGTTTAATCTATTATAAAAAATATATAGTAAAATAGTTTTTATACATTATTCATATACATTTTTTACAACCTTATTATTGTTTCCAACTTAATTCAATAAAAAATATAAAGGTAATATTTTTTGGTCACAAAATAAAATTAAACACAATAAATCTGTTTTTATTTTAATTATTATGAATTAAAACAAATTATTTGACATATACAAGGCATTGAGTCAATTAATATTAAATATCTCATAAAAACGGGTAATATAAAAAATATATTAAATTTATCAATTTTTAAAATAAAGCAAAATCAATTTTTTCCTCATACAAAATATTGCAGCCGGATGTCAAAATTCAATTAATAATTTTATTATGAGGATAATGTAAACAAAATTCTGAGAAATTCCCTGCATGATTTATGCTATATTTATATTTTTTTTCCTGGAAATGATATAGATAATTAAATTACTAAAAGAGGCATTATATAATTGTTTTCCTAATGATAACAAATATGTAATATAAAGTTAAATTATTGAAAATTTTCTTTTCAAATACAATGTAAAATTAATTATGAAAGAACGTCATATTTTTAGACTTACAAGCAATATATTTGGTGTACTTGATATTGTTATCTGATGACAATCTTTGTATTAATACAGTATCAAATGATATACGGACCAGATTTATATTAACAAATTTAACTCGAAAGATTGTATTGATGAAGATTCGATAATGCAAATTACTTAACAATTAATTTTGAAGGTTTCATAATATAAGGCCTTTATTAAAATTACCTCAAGAATATTTTGCCAAAGAAAAAAAAACAATAAAAGTCTCCATTGTAATCATATATTGACAGTGGAGCATAAATGATAACCCATATAGGAAAAATATAGAAAAGATTTAATTGTAAAGCATGCACAGAAAACATCTTAAACTACTTAAAATATAATAAATTCAGTAATTATTGTAGAGTATTCAGTTTTTATATAATAGTACCATATGCATTGTTTATTTGTTGTACGGAGTCTATTGAAATGAAAAGAAACAGTAATAGGCAAGTACAATAATATATAAATTGTATTATTCAGGTTTAGAATACATTCATTACTATATCTGTACTAAAACAACAAACGGAGAGAATTTCATATGTGCAAAGTCTTAGTATTATTTAGCTCAAATTAATATACCTTTAATTATTTTACATGGTCATAGACTATATTTTAAGTATATATGAGCATTATTTAAAAAAAATTAAGCCACCCCTTAAGCAAAACCTATAAAGTTCACATAGACTAAAACAAAGTAGCTTTCCTCTATCTATACATTTAGATCTTTTAAACTATACAATTTTATGATTTTAATACAGTGTCATCAGTGAACAGAGTGATTCAAAAAAAGGTTTATACATATTAACCTTTTTTACTAATACATGCATATATTAGTAGGGAAAATTTTAAAGATTTGGAATGTTTGTCGTAAAAAGTTTCATTGTACATGTGTGAAGCGACGCAGGTCACTAGTAATATGTAAATATAAATTGTATTTACAATCCATTAAAAAATTAATTTTGAAAAAAAAATTCAATATATTTATATTATCCATATAAAAATATATAAAGAAAGAAAAAATATAGTATAATTTTTTTTTTTTAGACTTAATACTATGTATTATTAAAATGTGATCAGTTTGTTTTTTTTCTATTTATCTTCACCTCATATGGTTTTAATCGATTCTTATATTTTAAAACTTCACATACAAATATAATTAATTTATATATTAAATAAGTGTTTTAAAATTTCTGTTTTCAAAATAATCTATCTTTTTTGTTTTTTATATATGTACATATGTATGTAAACATTTTAATAACTTTAAAAATAAAGTCTAAATTAAATATTGGACAAAATTGTATTATAAATTGTTATCTCTTACTTTAAAATCATTGGTTGTAAATTTCCAAAAAGTTTTTACATTAATATTATTTATAACTAAACCATAGCATAACTATTTGCACATGTGAATATCAATGTATTTATCTATGAAAAAATGTATTTCAAATAACATACACAAAAATTGTATAGACTAAAGTATCATTTTATTCCTAGCATTTTTCCGGTTATTCCTGGGTCTGATTATTACTCTAGTAGAGTTATTGACAAGTTACTGATTTTTACATAGAGTGAATGCCATCTGACCTCCGCAACACCCGAGGGTAATCCAGTGACCATTTAGACTAGAATAATCTCCCTATTAAGAGTAACAATCATTATCAGGTGAAAACTACCGAAAACGACAGCTTTACTTGCTCTCCAAGGCATGGGGGGAGCCTCACAAAGACAAACACCCAAAACCTGGGAACAATTCGATACCTCCCACGTAAGTTGTTGTAACCCCAAAATTACAATTTTACAGTAGAGCACTTTTAATCCGTTTTAGTTTGAAAATTACATCAAAATACGCCTGAAAAAGGCGTATTATGTTGTAACTTTCCTTGAAAAAAAAAAAATATTTTTGGTATTTTTTCACTTTGAATGCATTAAGCAATGCAAATTCGAGTAGTATTCAGTAAAAACGCTAACGGCAATTTTTTGGCTTACAATAACTTACGTGGGAGGTATCGAAATATTTATACAAATATAAATATCTGGACTGAAATGGGATCAAACCTGCGTCCGACAGCGTTATAGGTACATTCATTACCACTAAACCAGAACGGTCGTCAAACGTCCTGTAAACACTGAAAGTATATATATATATTTTTTATGAATTACACAACATTTCGTAACTTTTACTAGATAATTAAGTATGTACACAGCAATATCAGTCTTAACTCAAGGGTATACAACATGTATTACTCCAAATTTAGTCATCTTAGGAATCAATAAGTCATGATGGAAACCTACTCATAGAATTCTCAAGGCAGTCGTGTCATTGACCTTATGATGGTAGTCAGCTAATGTAAACAAACCAACGAGTATATGATCTTGATTAATGATAAATTAATAATAGTGCCAATAACTGGTGTGCCAAAGCGTTTCAAAGAACAACTTTTTTTATTAATCTTTAAATATCATAAATCGATGTATAAGTGTCGAAATCGAGATGTCTGACGATCCAAAATATTTGCCTTATAAAATGAGATCAGTCTGTTATTTTATGTACAATTTAATTTTTGTATACAAAAAAAATGTTGTTTCGGTGTTGCTTGGCTAGGTTACTCTTTTGATTCACTGAACTGATTTGGCTAGTATTTTTTACAAATATATACACTAACTTTTATTTGCAAAGGTTCCTACAAACAAAAAAAAATATACCCTCAAAATTATTCTTTTTATATTACGCACAGAATATTGCCATTAAATTCCGTGTACTTTTTTTCTATTTATAATTTTCATAAGATTTATTTTAATTTTTTTTTTTATTATATATTTCACAATTTTAATGATATTGGGAAAGGTTTTAAGAACAAAGGTTTTATTGTTTAAAAAAAAGTTACATAACATTGGATTTAATCTGTCTCAAGGCTTAAGTCGTATATTGCACAATTCTGTATAATTTTTTTACCAAAAAAAAAATATTTTTCCCACTACATAATTTTAACTGATAACGTTCAAGCCGCCTACTTTGTAACGGCCTTGAACAATGGTGTAACCAAATATAGTCTTTATTTCATAGTTTCTTAATCCTATAATGTTTTGCATCTACATTTAAACTCTACCATAATTCCCCATACACACGATGTTATTTATGCCTTCCACGAAAGCGGGGAAGTCCCCGTCGTTTCACGATTTTATTGAACGTGATTATAAAATTAAATATTTTATTGATATATTTTTATGATTAAGTTCCTAGATTACAGATTAGTTATTGTATCGTTCAGGTTTATCTTCGAATGTCTATTTTTTTAGATTATTAATTATTATTCTAAATACGAATAAATAATAATAATAATAAATAAAAATGTAAATAATATAAAAACAATTGCAAATCCAGGATCTAAAGGCCTCTTATAGAATGTACTTTCTAATCGGTCCCAGCATAGAAATTTTCATCAAAATCGATTGAGAAATTTAGTGTTAAAATCAAAATAACTGGAATAAATACGTAAACCAAGTAATCGAAAATTATGTATTTTGCTATCAAAGTCTATTCCTGTTTATAGTAGAGCATATTCTAGGGTATATGCTCTACTACATTAAACTATTTAATTATAATAATAAGAAATTAAATATAATATAATAATAGATAAACATGATAAGCATTACATGGTACATACAAATGGGGCCTAAAAATGTCAAAGCCATTCTTAATAAATTTGTTTGTAGGATTATATACCTTACAACTTTTCCGTTTTGATAAAAAGTACAATGAATTAAAAGCAGATTGGAATAATAGAAAGTTTCATCTAATAATAAACTTTTCAAATATATTTAATTATTGCATATTGAAAAGTATTGAGCACACTTAAATATTGGAAACGTTAAATTAAGACACTTTTTTCCGTACTCATTTAGACGCATTATCAGAATACATCAATATCTCCGAATTCGAATCCTTTTTTGGGTTGACACATTATTGCTTATCAGCATCCGTATTGAGGCGCCATTGAATTTGTCTCAGATCTGAGAGTGACATAGCGTATATAATTTCCTGAAATTTCCATGGGAACGCGAATTACGCGAGTAATACCTCCAATATTGTCTCATCCTATTTCCAACAATAGAAAGTAACATAATAGACATAATATTTGTAACGCTTTTAGTAACGTTTTTAATTTTTTGTTAAAACGTAGCAATATCTTACCACTTAATACAATTTTACAGCCAGCCTTATATCGCACTGTTATACCAGGGGTTTGCTTGGAATAACGCTGAACCCTAAAGATGCAGCGTCGGAATATTAGAAACTCGATAACTAAATCGCGGTATAAGAGTCAGATGAACGTATCTACGTTTTAAAAATTTTACTTTTTCCTAATTTAGCAGTACTCGTAATATAGTTTTTTTTTGATTCTATAGAAAAGTGGTTCTAATAATAAACATAACGTTTTTTTGGAATTAGTGAAATCTTAAATTACGTTGTTTCGCCATTTCATAGAAAACATTTTCAACGGTTTTAGTTAAAAAAAGATTTTCGATATTTTGTAGATACGTTCATCTGGTTGTTATACCGCGAAATGTAGTCTTTAATTAGTAAAACAAAACAAAGTCAAAGATCAGACCTCAGAGCTATGAAATAAAAAAGACCAACAATTTGAAACGAGCTCCGCTAGCCACGAGCGGAGCATCGCACGGAAGGCCTCTCCATTTGCCGAGCTGAAGCAGGTCATCGCAGGGGTTGTAATGGGTACAAATCTCCACATAATCCGGATCTCTCCCCCCAGGATTTCTTCTTTCGGGTATCTTCCCTGATTTTCCCTGTGTAAACAAAAAAAGCTAGGAACAATTTGTATTGAAAAATTAAATTGTCGTTTTTAGTATTTTCCTTTCATTAATTTTTATGTTTCTCACAGTTTAAATATTCACCGAACTTCTACTAATATTTCAAGATCAAAATTAGCCAAATCGGGCCAGCTTTTCTCGAGTTTTAACGAGACAAACGAACAGCCAGATGAACCACAGAATAGGTAAACTAGAGAGTAGACTACTAGACGTATAGCAGTTTAGCTTACTCGTTTCATAGATATTTTTAATTCGGGTTCTTTAATACTAAACGTGTGATATGTGTTAGATGAAAAATTGAAGAAAGAAAAATTTATATTCATTCATATGTATGAATAGTTTACGGGACGCTTGCATCCGGTCAGAAGTTAAGTAAAGAAAATCATTGTACGAAACTTTTTGCCTAAAGTTTAACTGTCATACTACAAAAGACGCATTAAAACCATGTTGAACACGTGTCTAGCTAAACGGTGTTTAAGATTTAAACATTGCTTAAAATAGTCTCTAAATTGCTTAACAGCGAATAAACTCAAAAAAAAAACTTATTGATAAAATGTTATACGTTACATTTGACAGCAAAAATAGGTTTTAAACATCTATTAAACTCACTTAAACGTATATTAATCTATGTCTAAAGCATGTTTAATTCAAAAATGTATTAGACGCGCGCTTAACGTCTGTTTAAATGTTTTGTAGTAAGGCAGTAAGTGTTCAACACGTTTTTAAGCTATCCGCTGCTTAAACAATTATGCGAAAAACATTTTTTATGTTAAAAATGAGATGAAACGGCTGGAAAAATGTTTGTATTAATTTCAATCATACAATTAAACATTGATACAAATTCAGATGTAAAAATAATCACTTATATTCTAAGCTTGTTTATCAATTCTCAATAGATAAAAATAATAAAAAACCCAAGTGCGATTGAAGAAATCATAAAATTTCCTGAATAGCTTATAAGCTATGCATATTCATATAACATTAACAATTCGTGAACATACATTTGGACGCTGATAAGCAATACTGCGTCAAGCCACACGGACTTTATTTTGAAATAATGGCGTCTAAAGATGTCAAACCCATTTTTAACAAATTTGTTTGAAGAAGTATATATCCATCTTTTCTTTTATTTTTTGATAAAAGGTATAATGAATTAAATTCAGACTAATATATTTAATATATTATCTAATAAAAAGTATTTCAAATATTTGTATAAATTGCAAAATATGGAACGCACTTGCAATAATAGGTAATTAATATCCTCTTAACGCCAACGGTTACTAGTTCGATTTCCGCTCGGAGCCACATTTGTATTTGTTCAAATGTTTGTTTTTAATTTAAATGTCTTACATTTAGCGTCTCTATTGTGATTCGAAGAATACGTTAAAGTTGTCGATCCCAATTGTTATTAGCAACACCTGATAATATTAATATATAAGTAGGTACGATTTTTTTAAGATTTCATATTGTGTATAAATCCTAACTCCTCAGATCCGCATGAAAACGTCGATCTCAACCGACGATCGCGGGTTTAAATCTCAGCTAGCACTGCCGAGTTTTTGAGTGCTAAATTTATGTTTATATTCATCTCGTTCGCGGCTGTAAAGGAAAGCATTTTGAGAAAACCTGCACGTTCCGGGAGAAATTCTAACACTACATGTGTTATTCACCAACCCGCAGTGAAACAGCATGATAGATTAAGCTCTAAAACTTCTCTTCTCCTACGAGGAGACATTTACTGGCTTACTTATTTTACTATATACATATTGTTTGTGTTTTACTCTCGAGAGCGAAATAAAAATTGAGTAATCTAGTAACAGATACGTCGTAAGTAGTTACGAAATCCGAGTGCTGTCAAAAATAAAGCACTGACAAAAAATTCTTTCAGGTATAAATAATGAGAAATAACTTGTCAATCTTTATGAAAGTTTGTGAACAAAACTTATAGGTGTAATTCTCGTGTTTAAAAACTATTATATTTTGTACTAATGTACGGAACCCTTCGTATACGAATCCGATTCACACTTGACCGATTTTTAAACTGGAGGTTCTCATTTTCTAACTCTTGTAAACAAGATTGTAAGAAATAAATTTATTATAAAGTGGACAAAGCTACGGTCAATGATAGTTTGTTAATACCTTTGTGTAATTAACACAGCTATTACGCAAATGACGCGGACCACAACCTACCACAAGGAAAAACCCCGTGTTAGTGTAGGTACACAGATTGCAAAATGCAATCATGGAATGATATTTTATAATTGATTATAATATCTATACTGTTACATTCATACTATTTGTATATTTCTATTACGTAAAAAATATGTACCCATTTACAACTTTAAAAAGCTCGCCAATTCATCTATACTAATATTATAAAGCTGAAGAGTGTTTGATAATCCATTTATCAAAGACGGCTAAGGCTATATGGATGCTGATAAGCAATAATGTGTCAACCCACAAAAAGTCAAATTCGGAGATATTGATATATTTTGATACTGCATCACGTATTTAACATTATTAAAAAAAAATTCAAGTCATATAAACTAAATAAGTACAGAAAAAAGTCTCTTGTTTTATTGTTTCGATTTCCAAGTGTGTTCCATATGTTGCAATTTATACAATAATCTTAAATATTTTAAAAACTTTTTATTAGATAATATATTAAATATATCAACCTGCTTTTAATTCATTATACCTTTTATCAAAAAAGAAAAGAATAGATGGATACATACTTCTTCAAACATGATTGTTAATAGGTTTGACATCTTTGGACGCCATTTTCTCAAAATGAAGTCCGTGTGGCTTGACACAGTATTGCTTATCAGCATCCATATAACATCACGCTATGAAAAATTGAAGCGGAGCATTGATGAAAGATGTCGCAAGTATGGAATAAATTTTAGTTTATTTTTTTTAAATTAACGCGGATGTAACCGGGGCACAGCTAGTATAATATAACACGTGTGTAGGAAGAAAGCGTTAAAACCAATAAGTGTCTTACTTACTTATTAAAATTGAAATAATAAAACCGACAATCAAACGACGAAAATCGCATCAAAATTAATCAATTCCTTAGGGAACTACAGACGTACTGGTACACGCATATATTTCTAACACCCCTCTTTTTGAGGGCGTTAAAAAATGGAACGAACTCCAAAAGTGAAATACACTCCATACAGCCAGAACAATGTAAGGATCTATATGTATAACAATACTATATGAAGGTTTATATTTAAATAGGAGAACGTTCAGGCATTTCAAAGAACAAATTGATATGTTAGAAATAATTAAGCCTTAAAATGTCAGTAAAAAAACTTTCAGAAAGTAAAGTCAGTACAATGATTTTAAGAATTTCATCAAAATATACTTCATTCATACTTTTACAAGCACTTTTAAATCCTCAATACAGAAACTAAAAAATAAATGAATTGATTTACCATCGATTCGGAATGTAGATTCTACCGAAAAGAACCGACAACAAAGTCGATATAAACTCTTAAAACGTTTTACAATACTTAATATTGTTTAAAACGTTCCAAAACGTACTCGAAGCCGACGACACTATCTAGTTTATAATTAAATAGTGACTAATAAAAATACCTTTTGTAATTGTTTAAGTAATGTTTTGTTAAACCGACACCCATTATTCACTGATAAGTAACTGAACAGTAGTTTATTGCTTAGTTAAAAGCGTTAAAGATAACTAATTTGATTAAGAATTAAAAGAAACTTTAAACTTGAAACAATTTAGACATGATTACGAAATTTGTGTCTACCCACATAATTACTCATTAATGTGATATCATACTGTAAACAAATTGAAGTATAAAGTATAACGACCGTCTGGTTCAGGAGACATGATACCTGAGCTTAAAGCGTACGTTGGGACATTTATATTATTTTATTAAGTACACCGCAGGTTTAGTCTTAAGGTGACTGAATTCAAAATCTGTGTGAAATGAGTTACCTAAATTATTCAAAATTTTGTTTCATATAATTCTGTGGTTCATAATGTATGATTTTCAAAAAAAAAGTAACTATTCTATCAACAATTTGTAAAGTCAAATTTAAAAAATAAAATAAATTTCATTAATAAAATAAATTTCATTAAAATAAGCTGGAAGTGATTCTTTTATTTCCATGGTGGTTGAGTTGCATCTCAGCATACGCTTAGCCACCAAGTCTTCGGGTGGATTTCTGTTCAAGAAAAATACTAGAAGTATTCTTTTTTGCGTCCCATATTTGTTTAGGGTAGTTAGATTTTTAGGTCTGGATATTATATATTATGATTTTTAAACCAAATTAATATCGTAGTTGTTATTAAAAATATTTTATTGTTTTTTTTTTTTTGGATTTTGGTTTAATTTAATAGATTTAATAAGTAGTAGAAGGGGTGTAGGAAAAATGCTACGAAAGCTTAATGATTTTTACGATGCTTTCAAAATAACGCAAAAACTGAACCGATTTTAACAAACTAAAAACATACTGCTTACTCACTAACAGCTTACAGATATATGTTTTAATTAAATATTGGCGGTAATTCAATTTAATATATCGAACCTATATTAAGATTAGTTTGATAACCTGCTGCCAGCGGGCCAAAGATTTTTAGAGACATCGAGGGTTTTCGAGAATCTTGTTTAAATATAAATAGTTCAATTTGTGCTTTGCGGTGAGGGAAAATGCTTAAAATGGAACGGTGGAAGTGAATTCATCTCCAAATCCTTCTTTACAGAAGAGGAGACCTTTCCCAGCAGTAGGACATTTACAGGCTGCTACAATTATAGTTTTACCAGCGTTCGCCGCGAAAACTTCCAGATCGGTGATTTTTCCTACGACCTTTATCTCGTTTATTATAAAAATACAATATAATATTGTTGTGATATTATTATAATTAGCAAAACGTGAGCTAACATATAAGGAAAGAAGTTAATCCGATTAGTATTTCGTCTAAAAACCATAACGTAAAATGAATTTTGGGAAAGGTTGATTTGAAAGAAGATAGGATTTTCTAAAATTCATCAAATTCAGTCAAACAAATCTATAAAAACATTAATAATATTTAGCTTGAAAACTGGTCTAGATTAAGCCTAAATCTTAAGTTTATTCATCCCGAATTTGATCATTTAATTCCAATCTCTTCTAGAACACGTCTGGCAAGTGAACGTTCAAAAGAAAGGTTTGGGCGCATCGAAGAACATCCAGGGTCTGTACAACCTCTGCCTCACGGACAAGACCCTCACACTCGTCAAGATCAAAAGCCATAACAACGTGATCAGCGACCTCGGTATACCGGAGCGAGTCGAATATTCCCTGAAAAATATAAGAAGGTAAGTTATTTCACACTCAATTTCACCGTAAACGGATAACCTTTGCTTGATTGTGGATTATCACCTGAATCGGCCGAACTACCAATTAATTGCCAGTGAGTGGATTAGCGCTATACTAAATTGGATGACAATCATCAATTGGATGCTGATAAGCAATAATGTGACAACCCACAAAAAGTTGTTAATTGTTTCGAATTTCAAGTGCATTCCGTATTTTACAATTTATACAATAATGTCAAATATTTTAAAAACTTATTATTAGATTATATATTAAATATATCAATCTTATTTTAATTCATTATAGCCTTTATCAAGAAATAAAAGAAAAGATGGATATATACACTATCAAACATATTTATTAAAAATAGGTTTGACCTCTTTAGACGCCATTTTCTCAAAATGAAATCCGTGTGGCTTGACACAGTATTGCTTATCAGCGTCCAATTATCTATCACGTGTATTTATCGCGCAAGTTATTTTATTTTGAGGTACAATACAATACAAATACTATTTATTGCACATTATTTATTTTGCAAAGTATATGGAAAATAAAGAAAGATGTACGAAGGTCTTATCGCTGAAATAGCTATTTCTTTTAGACAATTTTTGTTTAATAATAATAATAATAAACGCGTCACACTCAACGGCCCCATTTAGACCTCGTGGTCTTGTGTCGGGGGTCCGGAAACACACACAACACTAACACAACCACCCAGACCACGACAAACATCCGTATGGCCAATACAGACGTTTGCCGTGAGCGGGGATCGAACCCGCGACCGTTAGCGCTTCAGTCAGTTGCAGTGACCACTGCGCCAACGTGCCTTTAACGTGCAACGTTAAAGGACATAATATAGTAATAGTGGTTTGAAGGTGCACAACTAAAAACATAAAATACATAGCATTATCTATAAATGAATTTGAATAGAAGGAAAAAGTGTGAGATGTTTTTAAAGTCAAGTTAATATTTTGAAACTTAAACTATCCGCCGATATGTGTAATCTACGGAGTGTGGATTGAATATAATTGCCATCCTAATCGGACATACTTAAAGGTATTTTGCTATAACCATAATTTGGTACCATCTGAAATAAAAAATTGCTAGCTTTCAGATAGAAATATTTAAAAAAAAAATTGTTCTTTTGACATCGATTGATTTTCACTGTCATCTTGCAGAAAGTCAAATCTAGACATATTGATGTATTCTATAATAATGCGTCACGTATTCAACATTATTCAAACATTTTTCAGTCATCCGACCTACAATACGGAAAAAAGTTTCCTAATTTAACGTATCTAATTTTGCATTATGTAACAATCTCATATATTTAAAAAAAAATACTATTAGATAAATCTTTTTAGTATAAAAATCTGCTTTTAATTAATTATGCCTTTTATCAATATAGAAAAATAAAAGATGAAATGCGTAGTTTTTCAAATAAATTCATTAAGAATAGGTTCGACATGTTTAGACGCCATTTTCTCAAAATGAAATCCGTGTGGCTTGACACGGTATTGCTTATCAGCGTCCATTTATCATTTTCTAAATGGAAATACGTGCCAACTATTAAATGTATATTATATAATACTTCCTCGCAGCGCAGTAGGTCACTAGGTTACATTAGTAGGTTGGGTGCAATACCTGTGGCCTGCGGATTCTAGCTTCGGAGCTAAACCGTGTCAATAAATTTGATTTTGCGACAAAGTTGAACTGGAGAACGTATAATTTTGTTACTTGGATTAAAGCTGAGCCGAGATGACCTAGTGGTTAGAACACGTTGATCTCAGCCGACGGATTCAAACCTCGGCTAGCACCGCTGAGTTTTCAAGTGCTAAATTTGTGTTTAAATTCATCTCGAGCTCGGCGGTGAAGAAACCTGAATGTGCCGGGAGAAACCCGCAGTGGAGCAGCGTGGTGGATTAAGCTCTAAACCTTCTCTTTAATAGGAGAAGAGGCCTTTACCCAGTAGTGGGACGTTTACAGGCAGTTACTTACCTTTTACAAGGACTAAAAGAACAGACCGTTGTTGATCCAGCGAAAGATTTGGCCATGTTTTAAATCACAAATGTTATTAAAATTCATCACAAATTACTTCAGCGTCAAATACAAATTGTTTCAGCGTCTTAAGTGTAAAATAGTTAAGAAAAAGCATTACTTTAACATTTATAATTTTAGACATTATGGTCGCGGGTAAAACCTTAGTAAGCTTTTGCCCACAACTTTGATCGTGTAAATGTAAATTGTTTTAAATTTGTCATTTATTCTATCTCTCTAGAACATTAGTTTTTTTTTTTAATACTACATTTCGTAATGAACAACGGCGAATTAAATATAATTCTTTAAATTCAAAATTCATAAAAGTTTTTCTAGGAAAAAAAAACGTTTCACCAATTTCTCAGGATAGCGATAACGTAAACGGATATCGAATTGATATAAACATTTACACATGTTTTTGTGAAAATCGAAAAAGATTTATCAGCGTTTCGGCGTCGAAAACAATGAATCATATTACGTATCATCTAAATACGTAATTTTTGCTATCTTGTAATTATAACCTTTAATCTACATAAATAAAAAATTAAAACTAAACACTTTATTTGTACTCCACACATACATATGTATGGACTCGCTAGTCTCCGTTTTTGCCTTACATGGCACGTTTATTAAAGACTTCTATAGGCTATAAAACATCACGCTACAATAGCGGAGTAATAACAATAAACATTATCCAATTCACCATATAGTAGATAAGTAGTCAAAGCAGGAACTACAACATGTGATCAAAAATACGAGTGAAACCGACAGAACCGACTAGTTTTATCAAGATTCCGTCCATGAAAATGACATCAAAAACGATTAGTCATAATGTTTATTATTATTGCTACACAACAAACAAATACATCTTTAATACACGCATGTTATCCGAGAGTGAGTCATTATGAGATTAGTTGGCGCCGTTTTCAAAGCAAGTATTAATATTGTACCCTCGTGTAGGTAGGATGATTTGCTATTTACATAGGATGAGAGTCGAGATGACCGAGTGGTTAGATATCGTCGATCTCAACCGACGATCGTGGGTTCAAACCCCGGCTAGCATCGCTGATTTTTTAACTGCTAAATTAGTGTTTAAATTCATCTCGAGCTCGGCGGTGAAGGAAAACATCGTGAGGAAACCTGCATGTTCCGGAAGAAATGCTGACACATTTATATCCGCCAACCCGCAGTGGAGCAGCGTGGTGGATTAAGCTCTTAACCTTCTTCTTAATAAAAGACGAGGACTTTGCCCAGCAGTGGGATATTTACAGGCTGTTACTTTACTTTTAGGATAACCTAGTGAGGACTAGTAATTAATATTTATGTAACTAGCTACCCGCCCGACTTCGCTCGAATTACATATAGACTAACGTAACCTCAGCAATTTAAGTTCTACGTTGATGAATTCCTTGGTCAGTTGGGACGAGAAATTCTAAATGTGTAGAAAATGCAAGAAAACAAAAATATACCATTTAAATTTTTTTTAATGTTTATTAATGTAACTTCTTTCAGTAAGCGTTGTATGTTTAGTATGGTGTATATTCCAGACGTTTTCGAGCAGGCTTGTATCTACTAACAAACGGAAAACCAAACAGTCGAAAATAATTATTTTAGCACATCTATATAAACATAGTGGGCCATGAACAAACAGATCATCTGACGTTAAGTAGTCACCACCACCATGTTACGGAATTTCTCCCGGCACATGCAGGACCTCTCGATGTTTTACTTTGCCGCAGAGCATGAGATGAATTTAACACAAATTTACGTCTGGATAGCTCAACAGTGTTAGGGGTTCTAACTCGTGGCCATCGGTTGAGATCGTCGTTTACACATTAGACACTTACTTTATTGCATTCAATGTCAGGTTATATAATGTAAATTCGACAGATGCGGCGATTCAGAGTGTTTCTTCTACATGGAGGTGGGCCGGCAGACGGCGACGGGTGCGGGCGAGCTGTGGATGCACTCGGACGACTCGAACATCGCGCAGAGCATGCACTCCACTATATACCAGTGAGTTATTCTGAAATACTGTTACTCGCGTGCGAAGCAAATATTTTGGGAAACTGGTAAAATACTACGTTGAATGTTTTTTATTTCGTTACTCCAGAAGTATGTGTAGTAAGTTTTTAGTTAATACGATCATGGAATGACATTTTCTATGCAAACGTTTTTAGGCTTTGTTACCCAAGCCTAAAAACGTTTGCATAGAAAATGCACAGCTTGTTATAAATAGGTTTCTTCCGTTACATGGCGTTAGCTATGTGACGGCACCGCTATCTTAGAAAACCATGGCGTAACACATCATATTATTTATTTATTTATTTTTACAAAAAATATCTAAATATTTTATTTTCAATACGTGAAATATATAACGTGGGAAAGGTTGCGTATTTGTGACATAAGTTGCATTCGTATTACATAATAATGCAATGTTCAGTCACGTCTAATGTAAATTGTAATAATAGTCACTGAAAAGTTTTCGAAACTAAAATGGCATAGGAGAATGAATATCTTATTGAAAAAAACTTGCTTACTATAACTGGCTATATAGTCCATATATCTTTACTGTGTCTTATTTGGAACGAAAATCACAAAATATCGAACATTGTTTTTCAGTTCATATGTCTAAGTACGCCACATTTGTCTGCTAAAAAGACACGTAAAGAAAAACAGACTATAGATACCAGATTCCAAATTTTATATAAAAATTATCTTTTATTCGCGGTTTCGCTCGTGTTAATGTAGATTATGTTTAAAATAATACACACCTATGTACCTTTCAAATTGTACCATAATTTTTAGTAGTAGTAACTAGGAACCTTGTTACAGTTAGTTTACTAGGCGTCATATACATATATATATATTAGAGACAATCTGTCATACTACAAAACATGTTGAACACGTGTCTAGCTAAACAGTGTTTTAGATTTAAACATTGCTTAAAATATTATCTAAATTGCTTAACAGCGAATAAACTCATAAAAAAAACTTATTGATAAAATGTTATACGTTACATTTGACAGCAAAAATAGGTTTTAAACATCTATTAAACTCACTTAAACGTATATTAATCTATGTCTAAAGCATGTTTAACTCAAAACTGTCTTAGACGCGCGTTTAACGTCTGTTTAAATCTTTTGTAGTAAGGCAGAATATTTTTAGTAATTTTCCTTGAAAAAAAATAGTACTTCTGTTCTATATCACCATTCAGAAGTACCACATACAATTTCAAAATAACATTAGACAATTTTCCCAAATTTCAGCGCCATGAGAAATTGTGCGAAAGAAACTGAAAATGAGAAGGACCACATCGTAGTGCACGCTAAGAATTCGCTGTTAATGGAGGGATCCCACCCGCTGCCCGCAAGGCGGCAAACATACTCCGACGGACGCGGCCGCGCGGGGATATACAACGGTGAGTAGAATGAGTGAGTGAGTGGTAGATAGAAGACCAACGACCGACAACTAGATGAATCACGCGGAAAATCCAAAGTAATAACGACATCTATGTTACAATTATCTTTTTCTAAACTTTGTACGGTTAGCAGATAAACTTTAAGGACTTTTTTTTATATATATGAATTGTATTTTCTAATTAATCCTTAATTTGAACAACGATTAATGGTTATTTATATATATTTTTCATTTAATAAAAAAAAATATTTTCTTAACAGTACACTGCTCATGATTGAAAAGAATATTCGGGCGGCTTCTATTTTTGTTTTATTCATATATCATGTAGATTCATGTAGATTGGACAGCGAGTATCATGTAGAGATTCAGCCTTTTATCGCCTTTGAACTATTAAAGACCTTATTACGTATACAGACCTTAATTGCCATCAATTGTCAATAGACAATAAATAAAATATAATAATTTGTTGGACATTGATATCTGATGGTTATGGAATAAGGCTCAAATTCACGCACTTTTGTAGTTTAGATATTTTTCCCTTGTAGTTTAGACAAGCTTGCTTAAAGTTTAACCAAAACTCCGTTATATTTGTTTCAACCCTTTATAAAAGATCAATATTTCATTGAGCTTATGCATGTTGACCGTTTTCTTACATACAAAAAGCATAAGTAAAAAATAAAGCCATGTTTTGAGATGATCTGAATATTACAATATGCTATCACTTACCTACTAAATATTTTAAGAATATCCCACATTCTTTCCGTTTTACTATAGAAACTACCAAAGCACATTAGTTTTTTTTTTTAAAGTTTACTAACATATTTTAGTAAACTGTTACAACTAAATACTTTTTGCCGAAAATCTCACTCTAAGAAATAACGATTAATGAATTTTATACGGGGTTGATCAATTTTACCAAAATAAGTAGATTGTCACTAACCTATTGTAGTTAGTTTGTGTTTCTTGCAACTGTTACAATTATATGATGCTGCCATAAAAAAAATTAAGACACTTTAAAATAATTGTAACGGTTCTAATAAAAAAATTCAATAATTTACTGGTGAGGTAGGCCACATGTGGTAACGTGAACACGATAACAGAGAACACGGCCAGGCAATAATAAGTCATAACCGATGCACATAAGAGCTATATCGGCCTAATCTATTGCAGACAAGGGCCTCTGTGTTGGCTCGTGTATAAGGCAATGCGTGTGCGCATCTGCCACCTACTCCATAGACGACTCGTCTGCGGCGATAGCGCCTTTGACGCCAAAGAACGGTAGGAAATTATAACGGCTAATGAGATGAAGCCAATTGTTGGCAATGGTGACCGATCGTTCCATCATATTGTACCCTGTATCCTCTGTTTTGATATTTTTTCGACTTGGTCCTTCGGAGTCGGATGATATTGTCAATTGAGTGATGTACTTTATAAGATTTCAAGATAATTTAATCTTTATTACTTTTAAATAAGATTCAATGTAAAATAAAGGATACACGGTATTCTACAGTGTAAATTATCATCATCGGCTTCGCTAGTCTTTCATCATCGATCATGTGATGCTAGAAACATTTCATCATTGCTCTCATCATTAATTTTTCTTTTATTTTTGCTGTCACATTCGTTCTGAAACAATCTCTATCTTCATAATTGTTAAATATCGTCACATCAATTTAGATTTTTTAATCCAAGCTCAAGATTTTCTCCTCTTTTTTTTTCTTATGCAAATGTCATTGGAAATATATCATATTCTATGTATAAGTTTTATAATAAGTTATATGTTTACGATTATAAAAATTAACCGAATAATAATCCTTAGCATGATATGTTCGAATTTAGAGCCTAAAGAATGCTCCTAATAATATTCGTTCCTTGGTCCAATGCGGTGTTTAATACTAACAGATTTTTGGAAAATTATGTTTACAAATTCTATATAATAATCATTAGACTAAGCGGGTTCGATTTATGATAAAAATAACCAATAAGTATATTAGTATGCCTGTTAAACTAATACCTAATACAAAAAAAATTGCAAAATATTTTCAGGATCATACCAATCTTGATTGTTTAATCGTAAATGTTGATAGATTATTTTTTCATCGTTCGTAATGTAAATCTCCGTAATTTTTTTCTGGGCAATCTACTTAAAATAATTAAAATCTAGTAATCAACTGTTAATTTAAATGAAATATTTTATATACACTAACAAGTTATGTTAACTTGCTCTCCTAGGCGGGATGGGTTTTAATTTAAGTGTATCAATGCCAGGAATAAAACATAATTATAAGCATGAAAAATAAAAATTTATGGATGTTAGATATGTTCTGGACGTTCGTTTCATAATTAGAAATATATTTTTTAACATAAGTATTAAATTAGATTGCCGTTTCAAGCTCGATACATTCTCCAAATGTTTGTATACTCTCCAATTAACAATAAACTACCACGTAACAATAAAAATTACTAGAAAATGCATAAAACGTAGAACCGATATGAGTATTTAGGTCGAATAAGTAAATGACTAAAATGATTACCTAGTTGCCTATAATTATCTACATAAGTCGGTCAAAGCATGTAATACCAAAGCATCGTGGGTTCTCGTTCAATGTAAGGTCTATTATTGTCTGCATGAGTGTCGGTGATGGTTTTTGGTCGTCTGACCAGTGTACTGTCCGGTGTGAAGATATCATTTACATTTCCAATACATAAACACAAACATAAAATATGGCAACACTGAAGCATTTAAGAGAAAAGTTGCCATGTTTTTGTAAATTAATTTAACATTTAACGGACAATGGTATCTTGGTTATAATTATGGTCAGTTTTTTATTTATAATTGTAGTCTAGGAAAGTTTTTTAAAAAAAGGTTTCATTTATAATTTCGGTACTATTATCTGTAAACCAGTCAAGGGTGTGATAGCGCCTAATCCACCCCTCAACGCGTTACTCCAATGAATAGGAAGTTGATTGAATGGGTAATGCCCCATTGCCAAAGCTTACGATATTTATCTTTTTTCTTCAAATATGATGACAACATTATCCACTTGAGATCTTTTTAAATATAATCCATGAAAAGGTTTTTCTGACTGACTCACTCTGAGTAGTTTTACAGACGATATAAATAGTCTTAAACTTGTATTAGATTTTACAAAGTAAATAAATAAATGCGATCTTTAAATAGAAAACTTCTACATACGGTCTTTGAGACATACTTTACTAGTTAGTAAAAACCGAAAAAAAATAAAAGCAAAATTAGTAAATGAATGGAATTACAATATTTTTGAATTTTTCTTTAATAAAGATTTAATCAGATTTTTTTTTTTACATTTTTCTTTTTTGAAAACAGAATAGTCGAGGTACCATAGTCTCACATCACTTAACCAACCATTGCACCGGGTGACGCTTGGTGCCATATGTTTACGTGTCGCTTCTCATTGTATTTTCCTCAGCCGAAAACCAACCGCCGAATAACACACTAACGACTGACAAAAACGATCATCCAGTGAGGCTCAAAAAACACAACCGTACCGACTCGTTGCCCACCGGTTGTTCGCTATTCCAAGAACCGCTCAAGATCGGTCACACGAGGACGTGGTCCACGCCCTTAACCGGCGACGAGTTAGATAGAGCGATATTAGAAAAATCGTTGATTCATTCCTCGTGTAAAGTCGTCAACGGAAAGGACATATTTCCAACGAAGAAGACGTCAGGCTGCAGGAGAGCGAGCACCGGTCAAAGGTTTCCGAAACTGTCGCCGGCGCATACGAAGAGTATGTATAAACGACACCGCTTTACGTAACACGCAACGCATCGCACACCCATACTAACTCGAGAGTTGCCAGATCGAAAAACTGCATGCGAGAGAGTATTTTTTTTTAATGAAGTTATCGTACGAATTTTCGTTTTACAACCTGGCGACTCTGAATGTTACTTTGGTTATTTACTTTGCGGTTTGTTTGTGTGCGCTTGGAGTTTTATAATAGAAGAAAACCAGCTTGGAGCAGAGTAATGCATGTGCTTATTATATTATATGTTTTGCGGCTTGCATATATTTTTTTGTATATTTTTCAATAAATTATTTTGTACTATTATTTTGTTTCGTATTTGTTTTCAACGTGTCTACGATTGGAATCAACGTTAAAGTATTTATATGTATATTTTTTATTTTCTCTGAATGCGGCCCAAAATCAACAGGGAGTTTGAATTTCGCTCAGTTTCACGAATGAATCTAGCTTTGGTTTTGAAGATGCAGTTCAAACAGAAATAACCCAAATATTTTAAAATGTACATAGATATTATTTTTGTTTACTTGCAACTGAATGAATGCGTCTATGACTATCCTCCTCAATTACTCGAAATATCCCTTTGCATCAATCCGTTACTTGAATGCTATTAATAATTTTTACTAATAATCTAATAATTTAATTATATAAATGCCAACCTGTGTGTTCTTGTACGTTAGGATATTTATCCTGAATGAAGAGTTTACTAAGCTTTTGTCCTTGTCTAGCTTCATATCAGTGACGACAAGACATTCCCAAAATTTGTTAAATTTTTAACGTTTCCATGACAAAGGTGCTTCTGCTGGTCTGTGCTATTGTGGGCTATTTAAATCAATACGATTAAAAAAATCGTAAATGAAGAAAGAATAAATTTACGTCTCTTAAATATTATTTCGGTGCTTGAAATTTTTGAAAACTGACAGCAATCTTGCTTGATTCCAGCTGAAACAAGATCACGCTTATTAATGGTGTATATAAAAATATAATATAATATTCGATATATTTAAAGTTATGTATGGTATTTTATAATATTTATTCCAGAACATAGTTTCCATTTGGGTACTTTATTACTAAAATTATTCTCTTCCGTTGACATCGATATTCATTTGTAAATATAATCTTGTATGATAAACGCAAGGATCAGATTGAAATGCATATTGAATTTATGTATGTGTTCGTCTAGTGCTAACCGAAATCCTTGGTATTTTCTAATAACCATAGAGGGGTATAAATATAACGAATTTGTCCACAGATTCGAGTGCGTTGCGGAAGCGTTGCGAAACGATGCCGTCTCGTACGAGTTTGTCGTACGAACCCGAGCGGTTGCCGCCTCGGGATACGGATATTGATGGTAGGACATCTTAATAGGTGTTTTCTTTTTAACATTAAGAGAATTGTGATGTGTGTTTTGATGCTTGAGAACAATTTGTCGTGGAATTTAATGTTTTTTTTTTGGCTAAGGAAAAATTGAGTTAAGTTAATGTCATTTAAAATAATGCTAATAAAACGTTAGAAAATTATTTAACCAAACTTGTCGAAAAGGACATTTGTAAATTTTTCTTTAAAATATTCAAATTAGATCATATAGTTTCTAAATGAATGTTGTAATTGTTGAATACGTTCTCTCGAATGTTACCATTTTAAGTGAAAAATTGTAAGTATAAATACGTAGTATAAATGTTTTTTCTCATAAGGTTTGGATTCATCGCGTGACGACATCGACTCAATATCAGAGTGGTACCGGACGCCGAGGATACCTGAGGAGCCGGATTGTTGCGATATTATGTCGAAGGATTTCATGAGGTAGCATGTATTTAAGATGGATTTAGCTGAATTTTCTCTCAGTGTTAGGTAAAGGTATCTTCTCTTTAGGAGAAGGTAAATAATATGCCTATTCCACCATTAGTGTAATGTAAATTAAATTCTGAGTCAAGTATAACCCATACCCAACGACCCATACTTATGTATCAGAATATTTCCCGTCACATGTAGGGTTTTTCGCGAAATTTGCCTTAACATCTTTGCGAAACTGTTCGCTTTATGTTCCCAATCTTCCACTTCTGTTATTTTATTTTATTTAACATATATTAAATCGTTATTATTTATATTTACCAATACTTTTTTATGGCAATACCAAAAGAAAAGCAAATTATGAGCGTAAATTGATTTGATTGTTTGTCAGAATTTATGCATCTTATTTTAGTATGATACCAGAATAAAATACGATAGCTAACTAGCAATAAATGTCAGTAAATTACAACGTCGTATTATGTGCGCAGCATGACGACGCGCGGCAGCTCGATAGCGCACTCGCGCACGTCGTCCATGGGCGCGGACGAGGCGGACGCGGGCGAGGCGCCCTTCCCCGACGGCTACCTGCCCATGGCGCCCGGCCACGAGCCGCTCGGCCTCGTGTCCTCCAGCGGCTCCGTGTGCAGCGGCACGCCCTCCACCGACCCTAGGTTTAGGTACGTAGATGTGTAAAAGATTTTGTATTTATTATATCGGAAACATTGGTTTATCAAGTGTTATATCAAATGTAGATAGTCAGAACTGAAACTATCTATGGATTAACCAATCACCACGTCTGCTGATCTTAAAGCTAAAATTACAATTTGTGTAAAACGTGTGTTCTATCTGTATGTGAAAAATCAAGAAATCGTGTCTTTAGTTTCGTGGCTTCCGGTTCTCACTCGTCTTACAAAACACAGTTTTACTAGATACTTAAGCTGACTCTCTTTCAAAGGGTGGTACTTCGAAAACCGAGTTAGTCCCTTTACGAGCTATACTCGGTAGGCTACATCCATATTCTACTACAATAAAACGAAAACGTATCACTGTAGTAGATTATGTATAAAAATACTGGTTTGCCTCTAGTGAATACCAGTTGGAGCCGGCCACAGCGCACATCTCGGCGGAGCGCTCGACGCGCGCCTACAGCGTGGGGTCGCGGCCGGCGGCCACGCGGCCCGAGCCGGCGCGCCTGCGCGCCTACAGCGCCGGCGCGCGCCGCCCGCCCGTGCACCACGCGCACCTCGCGCACCACGCGCACCACCTGCCGCGCGCCTCCGCCGACGACCTCATGGAGCTCGACTTCTCCTCCAACTCGCCCGCGCCCAAGGTAACGTGTCCAGTGCGCACCTCGCGCACCACGCGCACCACCTGCCGCGCGCCTCCGCCGACGACCTCATGGAGCTCGACTTCTCCTCCAACTCGCCCGCGCCCAAGGTAACGTGTCCAGTGCGCACCTCGCGCACCACGCGCACCACCTGCCGCGCGCCTCCGCCGACGACCTCATGGAGCTCGACTTCTCCTCCAACTCGCCCGCGCCCAAGGTAACGTGTCCAGTGCGCACCTCGCGCACCACGCGCACCACCTGCCGCGCGCCTCCGCCGACGACCTCATGGAGCTCGACTTCTCCTCCAACTCGCCCGCGCCCAAGGTAACGTGTCCAGTGCGCACCTCGCGCACCACGCGCACCACCTGCCGCGCGCCTCCGCCGACGACCTCATGGAGCTCGACTTCTCCTCCAACTCGCCCGCGCCCAAGGTAACGTGTCCAGTGCGCACCTCGCGCACCACGCGCACCACCTGCCGCGCGCCTCCGCCGACGACCTCATGGAGCTCGACTTCTCCTCCAACTCGCCCGCGCCCAAGGTAACGTGTCCAGTGCGCACCTCGCGCACCACGCGCACCACCTGCCGCGCGCCTCCGCCGACGACCTCATGGAGCTCGACTTCTCCTCCAACTCGCCCGCGCCCAAGGTAACGTGTCCAGTGCGCACCTCGCGCACCACGCGCACCACCTGCCGCGCGCCTCCGCCGACGACCTCATGGAGCTCGACTTCTCCTCCAACTCGCCCGCGCCCAAGGTAACGTGTCCAGTGCGCACCTCGCGCACCACGCGCACCACCTGCCGCGCGCCTCCGCCGACGACCTCATGGAGCTCGACTTCTCCTCCAACTCGCCCGCGCCCAAGGTAACGTGTCCAGTGCGCACCTCGCGCACCACGCGCACCACCTGCCGCGCGCCTCCGCCGACGACTTCATGGAGCTCGACTTCTCCTCCAACTCGCCCGCGCCCAAGGTAACGTGTCCAGTGCGCACCTCGCGCACCACGCGCACCACCTGCCGCGCGCCTCCGCCGACGACCTCATGGAGCTCGACTTCTCCTCCAACTCGCCCGCGCCCAAGGTAACGTGTCCAGTGCGCACCTCGCGCACCACGCGCACCACCTGCCGCGCGCCTCCGCCGACGACCTCATGGAGCTCGACTTCTCCTCCAACTCGCCCGCGCCCAAGGTAACGTGTCCAGTGCGCACCTCGCGCACCACGCGCACCACCTGCCGCGCGCCTCCGCCGACGACCTCATGGAGCTCGACTTCTCCTCCAACTCGCCCGCGCCCAAGGTAACGTGTCCAGTGCGCACCTCGCGCACCACGCGCACCACCTGCCGCGCGCCTCCGCCGACGACCTCATGGAGCTCGACTTCTCCTCCAACTCGCCCGCGCCCAAGGTAACGTGTCCAGTGCGCACCTCGCGCACCACGCGCACCACCTGCCGCGCGCCTCCGCCGACGACCTCATGGAGCTCGACTTCTCCTCCAACTCGCCCGCGCCCAAGGTAACGTGTCCAGTGCGCACCTCGCGCACCACGCGCACCACCTGCCGCGCGCCTCCGCCGACGACCTCATGGAGCTCGACTTCTCCTCCAACTCGCCCGCGCCCAAGGTAACGTGTCCAGTGCGCACCTCGCGCACCACGCGCACCACCTGCCGCGCGCCTCCGCCGACGACCTCATGGAGCTCGACTTCTCCTCCAACTCGCCCGCGCCCAAGGTAACGTGTCCAGTGCGCACCTCGCGCACCACGCGCACCACCTGCCGCGCGCCTCCGCCGACGACTTCATGGAGCTCGACTTCTCCTCCAACTCGCCCGCGCCCAAGGTAACGTGTCCAGTGCGCACCTCGCGCACCACGCGCACCACCTGCCGCGCGCCTCCGCCGACGACCTCATGGAGCTCGACTTCTCCTCCAACTCGCCCGCGCCCAAGGTAACGTGTCCAGTGCGCACCTCGCGCACCACGCGCACCACCTGCCGCGCGCCTCCGCCGACGACCTCATGGAGCTCGACTTCTCCTCCAACTCGCCCGCGCCCAAGGTAACGTGTCCAGTGCGCACCTCGCGCACCACGCGCACCACCTGCCGCGCGCCTCCGCCGACGACCTCATGGAGCTCGACTTCTCCTCCAACTCGCCCGCGCCCAAGGTAACGTGTCCAGTGCGCACCTCGCGCACCACGCGCACCACCTGCCGCGCGCCTCCGCCGACGACCTCATGGAGCTCGACTTCTCCTCCAACTCGCCCGCGCCCAAGGTAACGTGTCCAGTGCGCACCTCGCGCACCACGCGCACCACCTGCCGCGCGCCTCCGCCGACGACCTCATGGAGCTCGACTTCTCCTCCAACTCGCCCGCGCCCAAGGTAACGTGTCCAGTGCGCACCTCGCGCACCACGCGCACCACCTGCCGCGCGCCTCCGCCGACGACCTCATGGAGCTCGACTTCTCCTCCAACTCGCCCGCGCCCAAGGTAACGTGTCCAGTGCGCACCTCGCGCACCACGCGCACCAGCTGCCGCGCGCCTCCGCCGACGAATATTGATTTTTAATTTTTTATAATAAAATTAAGTAAATTCTTTAATATACGTCTGGAGTAATCGTCTACTAAAAATAATACTTTTGCGTTTATCATAAACATGAATAAACATGAAACTCCCGTCCACAGGTGATCGTAGCGCGGACGCCGCCCGCCGCCGGCTTCATGGAGCCGCGGCGGAGCAACGTGGACGAGTACGTCGACATGTCGCCCCGGAACGCCGGCTACGTGGAGATGCGGCCCGGCGAGCTGCCCGCGCCCGCGTCCGCCGCCTCCACCCCCGACGGCTACGTGGAGATGAGCTACGGGCGAGCGCCCACGCGCCCCATCGCCATTTCCACGCCGCGCCAGCCGCCCCCCGCGGCCGCCGCCTCCCCCGACGAGCGCCGCCGACGCCGCGAGCCCCGGACGCCGCTCGGCTCGCAAACGCTCTTCCACATGTCGATGGAATCGCCGTCGTCGCCGCCGGACGACGCGCCGGAGCCCGACGATGACCATCACTACCTGAGTACGGTGCGCGAGATCTCGGAAGACGGGCGGCGCAGTCCCGAGCGCCAGGACGCGGAGGTGTCGTCGTCGCCGCAGTACGTGCAGCTGGCGGCGCCGGTGCCTATCGCTGGCGCTAAGCCCGAGGTGGACGACCTGCCCGCCAACCCCACCGCTGCCAAGACGATCATACGCCCGGAGGATGTTAGAGGTGGGTTATAAATGGGCTTCATTTGTAGTGTTCGTAGTATAAACCAAGCAAATAGTATTGCTAAGCAAAGGCGTAATGTCCTATTTAGAAAAAGATAAGATCTTAATCCGTCACCCTCCTCCAATGTGGATTGCAATGTATGTGTTAGAATTTCTCCCGACGCGTATAGGTCTCACGAGCCCATCGAACACGAGATAAATAACTAAAATCAAAATTGTATGTAGTTTACTAAAATTGGCCTAGAAGGAAAGCGACTGAAATATAATGTGATGTATGTTTCCCCCGCAGAGGGCGTGCACTACGCGGCGCTGGACCTGGAGCCGCGCCGCGCGCCCGCAGCTCCCGCGCCGCGCTTATACACGCAAATCGACTTCCTGCGCAGCGAGAAGTACGCCGCCGACGCGACCTAGCGAGGTAACCACACGCACCACGCGCACACACAAGCGCCCGCACACATACATATAAGTATACACACATACACACACACTCACATACATACAGTGCGCGCATGAACACGTACTGTACAGTAGTGTGTGTATAAATATTACTTACATTAGTCTTACTATTTAATATGTCATGTATTTGCAGTTATATTCCCCAAAAAGAAATCTCCAACACTGTTGCCACATTAAAAGATAAATAATATTAATATTGACAACATGTTAAAAAAACTCATTTTACATTCACATACAGAGATAGTCCATTCACAATCGCTACGCGCGATTCTAGTTTCTGAACTCGACTTGTTCTGTGACTGTGTTATTTACACTAGACCTTTTTGACCTTTAATAATTTATATTATTTCATTAGAGTATTATTTATATACAAAAGTATTTTTGCCCCAACAGCGCGATAACCGAAGGCCGCACACACGTCAAGGCATCTCATCGTGGACTCCTCGTCACGTCTATACAATGTTTCAATCCAATTTGTACAAAATATAAACGTTACATGAAACTGTTATACCTATTTAATTAGACTATTATATTATACGTCTCGCTATGTAACATTTTTTAAATTATTTCGTACTTTTGTTTAAATTTTGTACGAATTGTAACAAAATGATGTAGACAGTGTCAAGCGTGCGTTATCGGTAATTAAGTGGTATTATTAAGTTTCTTTTTACGAAATTTTATATATTTATATATTAATCGTAAGGCTGATCATCCAATTTGAGCACATGCAGAAAAATTGATTATTTTTTCACTTCGAAAATGGTAAATTCATGTATTTGGACGACCAGCCTAATTATTTTACATAATAGGGTTTCTCTTTACGACTTCTAAATTAATAAAAACATAGTAATTGCACTGTTATGCCAAATTATTATTAGTGTTTAAATTAAGTTATTCATATTAGAACAGCTGATAAAACTTAATTGATTTTTTGAAGTAATTGTGACGAATCGCGAATTGTATTTGCATTCTAAATTGGGAGTGTCACGATAAATTTTGAGTCTTATAAAATCTGATTGAAGGACTGCAACTTCAAATCTTGTTCTATTATAATAATTAATATGAATGTATTATATGTATAAAGGATGAGACATTATCATTTACCAATTAATAACTGAAACTTATATTACTGAAACGTACGCTAAAGCGTTAGCAATAGCTTTTATTGCATTAAAATAACTAATCTCTCTCAAACGACGGGAGTCGACACTCAGCCGAGGCGCTTAACTTAAATATTAACTGCCATTAAATATAGAAAGCGTATGATCGTAAAGTCTGTCCTATAACTTACCTGGAATGGTAGATTTTTAGTAATCACAATTTTATATTTCATTCTAGTCTATTAGTGTGCTTGATCATTGCTCCTCTTAAGTTTCTCCAATATAATTACTATATTTATACGACTAAGTTAATCTCAGTTTTCGTTACAAATTGTTACTGACATATTTTCAAAAATTGGCGACTATGAAATGGTAAAATCTATAAAGATCAGTAGTCCGTCAAATTTAGACTTACAATATCTTAACAGAGCCTAGTATTAAAAACTTGGAAAATGATATAAGAAAAGGAAAATTCTAGGAAGAGAGAAAAGAAATAGTCAGACCCGGGTGCTAGTTCAGTTTCATATTTCTAGTACTAAAAATTTTCCATTTTTGGTAATTTTATAGGACGGAGAAATACTCTAGGATTGACTGTTTAATGTGGTTTTTCATGGAAAAATGGAAGTCACAATCGAGTCCAAATTTTTTCCATAAAAATCATGTTTGTAGATCGATTGATTGATTCTAATATTTTCGCATATCGCTTGCTTCTGGTTCCGTGTTTGAATTCGCTGCGTATGTTACTGTCGTCTGTATAAATATTTAAACGAAATTATCCTAAGTCTAAACAAGTCTTAAATTAATTATTATCGTACGTATTTATACGCATTTTTGTTAGTATACGTACATACATTCGTTTCGATAATCGTTATTTTCTCAGTTAACATATTGAAACTGATGACACACGGTATGACGATTCGTACAAAATGCATTAAAAATTAATTTAAAATTAAACAAAATACTACGCTTCAAATAACTCGAGCTCTCTGAAGTTAGTACATGTTTACTGATTGGTTGGCTAATGAATCAGCCAATCTCCTTGCGTTACTCGTGCGAACTTCAGGGCGGTGCAGTTTTGAGGGTACTTTACGTATTATCGGTTTGAATATTTTAATTATGAAAATATCGTTCAAACTCTAGTACAATCGCGAATACAAGTTTAAGGATATATTAAGGAAATAATTCAAATTCTTCTAGTACATTGTTAATATCCGATATATAAAAATAGACACGTGACTCGAACGTGGATTGCTCTTATATAAATAAATTCGACGATGCTAAAAATAATGCCTACCTTTTCTTATATGAGGAGTAAGATAAGGACAGCGCTATTCTTAGTCGGGTTTTATAAGAATGTTATCCAAGTCGGGTTAGGAAATAGCAAATATTAATGTTAAATATGACAGCGGAAGATTGGGGATGAGTAATATGCGCTTTAATAGTAATAATGTGTATGGTTCATGCGAAAATCACTGAATGGATTTTAATGTAATTCGCAACTTATAATCATATATATCCAACATTTTGTGGATTCACAATTCTGTCATAAAAGTCATATTACTTGCAAACTAAGTAAAGACATTGATATCATAATATTACTCTTAAAATCAGATCTTACTAACCACATAATAAATTCTATATATAAATTTCTGTTAGGAGATTTCGTTCTTGCTCTTGAAATGCACCCAATATCCTCTCCTAACCATATCTATAGCAGGTTAAAGTCATATTTTCTTGTACTTTAAATCGTCTATAATCACTTTAATAATAAAACTGATAAAAAGTCCACTAAAGTGTACATTCCTCACCCCCAACTACCGAAGTCCTTAGTCGATAACGCAACGGTTGTGAGAGAGGCCTAATGTAGTTGATTCAGTTCTTGCGTTCCAGATAATACTACCTATTGTGTTCTTAGGATACTCTGTTTAAACCGCTGTGCAATTTTTTACCACGAAGTTTTTGTAAATCGAGTTATTTCTACACTGTTATCGTTTGTTATTGGGTGGAACTTGGCTGCGTTCGTTTTTAGAAAAAATGTATAATTACTATTTAATGGGGGATTCGAAAAAATTGAAGAAATTAAAATGTTTGGGGTCGACAGTAAATAAGAAAGAAAGGGTTTTGTCGAGGAAAGGAATTTTGGAGTTGGAGGGTAGAAAGGCTAAGAGAAACTACACTTGAAATCTAGTTTCGACTTCCATTCGAATGTTATAGAAGTTAATATTAAATTTAAGCATATAAAGCGATGCTTGTAAGAGTGGAAATACATTCTCCCAACAACAATACAAAATGGTCAAAATAATGCTGATCCTATTCAAATTTAAGGAAATGGACTCGATTTACAGTTAAAAGATATTTCTATATGTACTTTTTGTTTAAAATTCTCCGCAGATCCAATAAGTCTTTCAGGGTACCAAATGAAAGTAGCCAAGTCCCATGCCAAGTTGATACCTGAGCTTGCCCTTTATCGTTCAAAATATGTTTATAATAAGTTATACTTCTACTTCTTGCCTCTTCTATTTCCAAATGTTTTTCCGGTTGATCTAAAGTACTAGAAATCACATAGAAAAAAAAGAAAAAATAAAGCTGTGTTTACATGTATTGACAGATCGACTTTAAAGTACGTTGGTACTATAATCGTACAAATGTTTAAAAATATGTACACTTATGTACGTTAAAATACAAGTTATGTAAACACAGATTTTATTCTGTCATGTGCCTTAAAAGTAGTCACAAATTTTTCCATTAGCACCGCAATTTGGTCGAGAGCGACCGTCACGGATTTAGTTTAGGAGAAATACTTAGATTTAATACATTCGAATTGAAGTAAAAAGTTGAAAGCGACGCAGAAGGTTTTTTTTAATTTAATTTGTGCCGCGTATGACGCGTAGTTTTATGTTAGGTTGCGTTTTTGTTCCTATTTGCGATTTGTAAATTTATTACCATGTTTTTTAATGTTAGGTTAGGGCTTTCGTTCCAAGATTTTCGCGATATTTTTTTTAATGTTAATGTTAATTTATGTTGATTTGGTACATTGGTATCGTTTGTTTTACAACATATTAAAATAGGTATGTAGCCGACCCACAGATAATTAAGTCATATTTAATCAATGAAATCGATTTATTTTAATTCACACCTGATAGCGAACCCACCCACGTAATCCCAGATGACTATTATTGATAACATTTTGTTAATGCGTTTAAATTTTTTATTGGTCCTTCGAGGCCGATACGCGCTTTTTTGTAATTTGTTGGTTTTTAAATTTGTTATTGATCTAATAAAATTAGACATGTTTAGGGTATGACCCGACGTTCGAATGAAATTTGAACAATGAAAATCTTCTGCTCGTTAAACACTATAAAGAACAGGCTCAGGCGCGTGAATTATGTGTTCAAACAAAAAAAATGGTTTTATTTAATACTGTTTACACGGAAAAAATGTAACTTTTATTATAGTAGTATTTTTGCAACAATGTTGAGATTTTTAAACACAATGGTGGATATTATTAGTGATTTTATTTTTTCCACATTGAAATAGTCGTACGTGTTGATAAGGTTCATTTTCGCATGCACCAGGGTTTTTAAAAAATATATAGATTTCGAGTGGAAGTGTTCCATGATTATAAAAATTAAAAGGAACTTTAGAAATGTGAAAATATTTTAGTGTAATTCTAAAAGATGTATTTTTTAATGGGACATTTCTGCTCTACATTAATGAAATGCATTCATAGGTAGTTTTAATAGAATTATATACATACTGTTTTTTTGCTGTTGAACGCGGGCAGCGGCTGTCTAAATCAACTTTATATATGGAAACCTAGGATAAATACCGATCGAATTACATAAAAAAAATTATATACATATATAAAATTTTTATTACCAAAATTATTAATACCGAAAATGTTACAATAGTTAAGAGAATATACAGAATATTTTTTTATTTATTATAAGCCGTTGTTCGCGTTGTACCAGCAAGAATATTCGACTAAGATATTATAACGTATGAAAATATTAAAAGAACACGTTATTTATACCTTTAGTGTAACTGGTTGCTGCGAGTTATCGCGTTTCTAACGGCGCAAGCGCAGCGTAGTTACCGTTGCAATGATTTTCAAATCCCGCCGGAAAACGTTCTTTTAAATAAAGTGCAATTAATATAAATAGATGCCTCTTGATAGTACCAATTATACAAAAAAACGCTATAAATGGATATAACATTCCGACAGAAGCGATTCGACTAGTCTAGTGTGTTCAAATACTTCATAAATCGGTAAATAGCTTAGTTTCAAAATAGATTATACGCTTTTGCCGCGCTCGAAACGAAATAAAATCTTTAAAAAAAAACTATGTAAAGTAATGGGACCTGTATAATAATGCCTGACTGAGTTAACACCAAATTTTTATATAAAAAGTTATTTATTACGACCCCGCGTCAATCGCGCGGGATGCCTATTTTCTTATAATTATAAATTATTAACAAACGTACTGGATCCTATCACATTCGGTTAGCGATAACAGACTATAGACCCCAAACGTCACGAACACTGCTTGACATTTCGGAATCGTCTATGATCTATGATAACTTGAAATACAATGTGATACGGTCCATAGACTTTCCCTGATTTTTAGATAACCATAAATAAAATGTAAGCTTTAAAAGAAATCAGAAAAAAATATTACCGCTTTCGTTTATGATAATCATTAGAAAACATTTTTTGTTACTAATAATGACGTTTCGCCAAAAAAAATTCTCTTTAATTTGTAAAATAAAATCATTTAGCGTACTCGATGATGTAATCATTCGTAAACTGGCCACGTGTGAAGGTATTTTAACGTAGTACAATTTGGCAGAGCCATTGTTTAATTTTTATTTATGTATAAATGTCTTTAGAAGAATTCGCTCCGAGTATGAGCCATGCGCGTTGTATAGTTGCGGCTGAGGGGAATAGTGACTTGAATTATATTTATTTAAATATAAAAATGAGTGAGAACTCTATGGTTTCACTCCAAATATCCGGTTATCCGGTGCTCCACCACAAAATGTCCTGTCCTGTCGAATGTCCTGTATCCGGTTTAATCATTAACCGTAACATAAATAGTTATAATATTGTTATAAAAATACTTGTGGCAAGGCAGGCATTTTTTTCTTAAAAAGTAGTGGATAAGAGTTCCTTTTAATGATACTAACAATTATTTTCAATGTAAACCTTAATTCCTTACTAAGCAGAATTTTTACATATCTACTTTGTTAGTAAGTAAAGTCAGTGATTTTTCCCAGTGTAATGTTCAATTTTGGGAATATTTATATAAATAGTTTTCTAGTCGTATATATGTATAATTATGTCTGCTTTCAAGTTTTCTTTATCGTGTAATGGTTTCAAGTCACCATTCCCTAGCTTTACTAGATAAGCCAGTACGCATATAGCTAGTGCCACCTCGCAATTATGTAAAACATGTTAGTTATACATAGTATATACATTTACTTTTATTCCACTTAGAGATAAGACGTTGAGTTGTACACTAGACGTAAGTTTGGACGGGTACGGAATATAAGGATATTTTAATCTATATTATGTAGATCGTTGAAGAAGCTCCTTTTAAAATATGCACACACACAATATTTTATAGAAAAAAAATATATACCCAAATTATATTAAAAAAAATATTTATTTACTAGCACAAAGTTTATAGAGCCGTCGCGGCGAGGTCACAAAACGAGAAATGATTGTTGAAAATTTTTTTGCATATTCTAAAAGGAGATTTTGGCGTCATTTACATTGGTGAGAAATTGTATTTTACTACATCGAAAGCTAGTGTGAATGCGGCCTTATTTAAAACTTATACATAATGCGTTATTGTAAAACTCCGTACAGCAGAGGTCATGACAAAATGGAGTTTACGATATCTATACTAGTCCCATTGCAAGTTAAATAGATTTTGCATAAAAATGTTCCTGTAACGGCGTAAATAGTTGTTTTATAATGTTTAATAGTAAGTTAACTGAGTAATGTCTAGAACACTTGTACTCGGTGCGTACGGCACACGGATGTATCGACGCTACACTGCGAGGCCTTAAGCTTCGGTTTCCTAGAATGACGTTGCCGTCATTTGACGCCCAGTTTAAATATAACGTTATTCAAACTTTTCTATGGAAAGTAAATGGCATGGTTTCCTAGAAAGCATTTTTTTACCCGTAGTTTTTGACGTCCGTAAATTGTAATTTGACGTATCGTAATTCTAGGAAACCAAAGCGTTAATGGAATAGATTGAACGCAGCCGGTCGCGAAATTAGACGTAACGGCACGAGAGCTAAACTGCACGGCTATCGGTGGCGATCCACAGAGGGCGCTGAGTGAGTTATGTTTGGAAAAAAAATTATATTTTTTTACAAATGGTGCTAATGTTTTGTGTTTTAGTCAATAATAGCTTGACGCTCGTACTGCCGCGTAGGGACGAAGGATGTATCACAATGAACCTAGACTTAGCGACATCACTCTACAAACGTATTAAGTTAGGTGTAATTTAGCTTTTGTAACTCGCAGGTCGTCGCGAGACCGCAGCAGCTGTGACCGATGTTATGTTTATTGAATTTCTAAATCTAATTTTTTTTTTTGGTACGTTACATTTTGTTTACTTTCATATTACGATTATATTGTAAATAAAAATAAAAGCTTTGGATTTGATTATTTGTTTGACTACCCTTGTTTTCTGAAAAATCTATATAAATATCTATATGAACAACTGTACTTGTTCGGCTATATTTGTCAGAAAAAGATTTATGTAAAAGAAAAATTTTGAAATGACCATATTAAAAAGATGTCTTAATTAGAATACCATCACGGCCAGACTAATAATAATATAAAAGAAATAAATACTTTGTTAAAAATACTGTTTATTTTACAGGATAACATAGAAACGTGAGCAAATACATTCATACAATTAGTTAAAAGCATCAACTTCAAATGCAATATTAACATTATCACACAAATAATCCGCGCCAAAAATGATTGTCCGCCTTTCTGTCAAATATGTCAACGTGATTTAAGTATTTTTGAGAGTATTATAGTTTTTACCCTTAAATATAAAACTTCCTAATAGGAAAAAACTGTCTCCAGATCGATCTGTCTTTTTTTCCTGGACGTGACACCTTTGAGATCAGCCATTCTTTATTGGCGCGGAAAGTATACAACAAATCATTTAAAAATTCATTATTATTCATATGATAAAAACAACACAATCAACATATAAAATTATGCACAGTCCGGCAAAAATCACTCGTTAATTTAGAATTTTCTAACAATCTAGAAAACGAATCGTTTTCCGAAATCGTTGTAACTAAGTAAAAATAGATATGCCAAACAAAATCCTTTAGGTAACAATTCAAAGATGTATTAAAAAAACAGTATTTTACTGTAACACTGGCTTGAATATAAGTTCAATTTTGTATGAATACTTTTTGTGATCTTAAACCATTGAACTTTCCAATGTTGGTAAACAAAATTTCTTTTAATTAATAATGATACTTTTATGTTTACTGGTGATATTCTTGGTGGGAATCAGAATTGTTTATGGCAAATAATATTTAATGTAAGTTTAAAAGTAGGATATGGCACTACTTTGGTGGTGATCGTCCATTAAGTACAGCGGGTGTGTTTTTCCATGATTTCGCTTTAGGTTTGGTCGTGGTAACTTTTTTCCTCACAACCCTCTTAACTGTTACTTCTTCGTCTGATAATAAATTCCTTCTCGGTCTTGTCTTTTTTTCTTCAATCGTGAACGAATCATCAAATATGTCTCCACTAGAATTAGGTGATTCGCTGACTTTGACCCCTCTTGCTTGTCTCTTCTCTCCAATAATTTCACAAATGGGGCTGTCAAAAGAAACTTGTCTTGATTGAACCTTCGGTTTTTCAGCAGATGTTTGTGTTGCAATATTGGCGTGGTTCTTCTTAGCTGGTGGCGTTGCTTTTGGAGCTAATTTCGTCTTTTTAACTTTTACCAGTACAGAGGGTTCTAACGACTTCCTTTTCTTTGATCTGGGTTTCGGAACTATCTCTATACTCACATCTGGTTCTTCGTTTTCTGAATTTTCCTCAGTGACGACTGGTTTCGTTGGTGCTCTTTTACGTCGCTTTATTGGTTTCAAATCGCCATTTTGTTTTGTGTTCTTTTTAAGGACCTTTTCTGTTTCTTCATCTGTGTCTGGTACATCGTCATCATCTTCATTCTTATTGTCGACTCGAGTCGTTTTTCGTTTTTTGTTCTGTGTAAATTCTAATTTACTACTCTTTGTCACACCCTCTGATTTGAGGTAAGTTTCAAATAATTGTCGACATTTAGCATAATCTACATTATCTTTTGGCTTTAACGAGTCAATGTACTCAAAGTATTTGATTAGAGCTTCTGAAAATAACGATTTTAAAATGATAAAATAGTTATATATAAATACAATTGAATCATCATTATCAACTCGCAGTATTTATTATTGATATTCAATAATGCAGTCTATTTTAATGTACAATAATATATAAAAAAATATTACAAATATTACTTATATAAAATTGCTCACCAGGTACATTAGGATATTGTTTTATTTCATTCCGGACATTCTTCATGAATGCCTCTTTCATATTTTGAACAGTTTTAGGTTGCTTTAAACTTTTTTCCCATGGTAGTTCTCCTACGAGCCATTGCAACATGTTGTAACCAAGTATCTCAAGGTCTCCACGCATGGTAGCCACTGAAAATGGTACAGGTAAAGTGCATTAAGTAATTAATGGACTGCTCATAAAGGGCAACTGTCAAATGTATAACTGATTACATAACTTCTCTTGTGTGATTACATAGTTGTAGATTTTATATTAAAATATTTAAACTTACTTTCAAACCTATAAATTGAACTGTTTGTTTCATAGTTAAAATATATGTACATTGTACATTAAATTGGTACATTTATTTATTTACAATATCTTAAATTCATTAATAAAAAATATATAGAAGTTTATATGAATACTTCTTAAAACAATGATAATTAGTACATTATGAAAAATAAATTATTACATCTAAAAATACTAGTTCCTTTACCTCCTAAATGTGCATCCCGGCTCGTATATTCAATAGTTCCATTGTGTGCACATTTAGGGTCAGGTTTGAATTCCTTCTCATTGACCCTCGTAGCCAAACCAAAGTCCACAAGATACGCCTGATTCTCGGTACCTTTCTTGAGGCCCATTAATATGTTCGCTCCTTTGATATCAGCATGAACATAACCCTTACTATGTATGTATTCTAGCACATCTAGCTAAAAGAAACACATATTTATTATTAAAAAAAAAAAAAGTATTTGCTAATAAAAAAAGTATTTGCACACCTAGTTTTTGTTGTCAAATTCTTAAAAATGTATGAAACTAAAGTAGCTTTTGCATTTGGTAGCTTATTGTAAATATACACAAAATTATCAACAAATATTGTTAAACTTTGTTAGTAATTTACTGAATTATATTTATTTTGAAGTTAAGTGAAATGATAATGAATAGTAAAGTAACAATAAATTTTAGTATGGACAAAGCTAAAACTAAAGAAAGTGAAAGAATCATAAGAAAAATAAAAATAATCTTTAAAAATATTTTAATTCAATTAAATTACTTGATTAATTGGCTTTTAATCATGGCAATTTGATATGTTTGAATATTTAAAAAGGGCATTGTTTGTATTTTTCAATGTCAAAAATATAAGATTCTTCTTTATATTAAGATAAAATTCTACAACTAAATAAATACAGTCCAGTGTGTTTTCGTCATTCTTTGTGACATTGGTGAAATACCGTGTGCCTAATTGGCTTACTAAAAGCCAATAACCAAAGAAATTAATGGAAAAATTGTTTCTAATTCATTTAATACAGGTTATATTAAATACAAACCATTTGTACTCCTAACTGGAAAACAGTAGTGGGAGGAAATTTCCTCCCAGCATCTTTGAACAGACTCCAGACATCTTTGCCGTACCTCTCCAGCACTAAGTACCTGTACTTTTCACCTTTGTACTCGTGGGATCCGTTACCATAGAATGATGGCATTCCTAATGTAGTCAGTTTTTTTGCTTTCATGAATTTGGCAACTAAAATTAAAATATTATTTAACTTGACGTTTCTTATCATATCATAAACTTTTGTATCAATAGTATATTTAAACATATTTAATATAAATAATTTCATTCTATCACCTTAACACATTCACTACCACTATGGTTTTAATGTATTATAAATGGACATGCCTGGCTTTTCTGAGCAGTGAATGTGTTACAATAAGGTAATGTAAACTCCACAATTAAAAGGCAAGTTTAATCTTTCAATAAGCATTGCAAAGCAAAGTTAATATTAATAAAAATTATACAATGAATCCACTCACTGTCATCTTTACTAGCGTTCCTAATATAAAAATGCTTTTCAACAAAGAGCGGGCCATTTTCGTGTGGTTCCTGTTGAATAAATCAAATAATATATTCATTGTTCTTTCTAACAAATATCAAGTAAATGCTTCATTTTTTATATTAAAAATAACAAGCATAGCGCTTCTAGGCATCCAGCGGAATATCAGATATTAGTTGATCACTGCCACCCACTAACATTTGTTGCCCCAGAGGCGCCATAAATACGTTGCCAGCTTAAGAAATAAGGAAGTAAACGGAGGAGATTAGGAGAAGTGATAAAGCTTAATGCTCTCACAATCACTACGAAACGAAATTTTATAAGCACCTTCACGCCGACTTTCTGTGAGAGTAAAGTACTGCCCGATCGAGCCAGCCTGCATATTAGTGGTGTCAGCGGGCTACAGTTAAGTTCAGTTAACATTACAATTTCAATTTAAATACTTACTATTTTAACTACATATGGATAACTTGAATTTTTCTTAGGCGAACTGGTGTGCTCACATGCTGAATATATTTCACCGAAACCGCCAACACCTATCGAAGGTCCTATACGCCATTTCTTTTTGGATATAGCATCATTTATGACCTCCCCTAGGGGGATAGGTGCTGGCATTTTGTATCCATTTGCTTTTTTCTTTGGCTGGGCCGCCTTTTTTGCTCTTCCGTTCATTTTGAAATTAAACTAATAACTCTATTTACAATTCATATATTACTAAGTACTTTCACAATTATATTATATTTTTATCCTAATGAATATGTGGTTAATAGTCTATAAATTAAACAATACAACTTTTTAAACATCAAAACGAGCGTCGTTGTTGATCTAGGGATGGGCACGTGAACTCAATATGGGATCAAAATATGTCAATAATCAAAGATAACCGATATGATCGTGGTTGTCCTGTTGAAAAAATATCGACAATGAATGAAATATCGATACTATTTAGAAAATATTATAACAACTTTTATAAAAGTTAGCTATAGTTTGCTTGTTAATTTAAAATACGTCCAGATCGTCAAAAACGTTTTTTTTAAATATCGGTATTCGAATTAACTTCAAGTTTATTATTAACTAATGGAAAGCATTTATATTGATTTTTATATAATACTTATCGGAGTTCAATTTAGGTATTTGTACTTGAAAAATACAAATCAATATCGTAATTAACAAAAAAACGATTGTCTTAATAAACAAGTTATCGATTTTGTACATGTACATCCCTACTAATCAAATACAGACTAAATATATATGTGTCATAGACAAGAAAGCAGTGCGAAAAATGGGAGTAAATAATAATATCTTAATTGTCCTATATAGAATAGTATCAAAATGTGTTTTTATAATAGCGACTATATATGCATAATATATGTATATGCAAAATCTGTACCTCCTACAAAATTATTATTTTATACTTTTATATTTATTTAATACTTGTATTGAACACTATAGTTAAACATCATTCGATTTTAAGAAAAAAATACTTTAAGGTTTTCCACCTATTTGTTCCACTATTTTATAGTGATATTATCATCATAGAAGAAAAATGAGATGGATCAATGATATTTTATTGGTAGGCAGGTATATAGAAGATATTTTACGTTTACCCATTTTAATTGAACATTGATAAGCAATACTGTGTCAAGTCACACGGACATCATTCTGAGAAAATGACGTCTACAAATGTTAAACCTATTCTTAACACAATTATTTAAAGAAGCATATATCTCTCTTTTGTTTTCGAGAAGTGGTCGGCACCTGGTTGCTAAAATCCACGAGTTTATAACATATCTATAGTTATATATCAGAAATGAGATGGATAAGTTAATAGGATAAGTTTGTACTCACCGTTGCTTATATACAGAATTTAAACAGCCATAATGACAGTGCTAGCTTACTAAAGAATTCGAAGGGATAAGAATAGGAAGTAATATATGGGATAGGATGAGTGTTAGGCTTCTGTTTTCCCTTTCACGGTTTGAAGGGCAGCTGTACTAGCCACTTTCGTACGAATTTCTATGTATGGAATTTTTCTACGCTTTTAAGTTACAAGTTTTACACTTTTAAGTTACTACAAAATATAAAAATTATTTTAAAAATTAAATAAAAGGCTTTTGAAAGAATAATATTTATTATAATAAAAGACAATACATTTAACAAATTGACTTTATTAAAATTTCTCCACATAATTAACAATTCAATATACATTTACTTTACAATTTTCACTAGCCTTAAATATAATGATTAGTAACGAAGTATTTAATTACGTACAATTTATACATTTTAAGGAATTATTTAACAATAAGTTATATTAAAAATTCTACTAAATTAACATTAATCTAACTAAAGATAAATGAATAATTATTAACTCATTAACTATAACATTTTATGAAAATAATGTTAAAAATTAATTTATAATTGTATCCTAAATCAACAGAATTTGTACAATTTATCAATAAAAATGTGAAATTAAAAATACAAGTTTTTTTTAAATGATATTTTATAGTTTCTACAATAAAAATACAATTCGAAACGTTAAAAATTATACAAATTCTCTTGACTACAGATAATATATAAAACATAAAGAATTATTCTTCATATTACCTAGCAATATAAGCTTTATGGTGGGGTTTGACTGGGAGAATAACCATTATGTTCCTGCATATAATATTTTTTACCTATATATTTTTTTCAAACTTAAGAATTGTGAATTAAAAATATATAGTGGCATCTTCGTAATTTTATTTAGATCTATTCAATAAATAATTAAAATATATCGAATAATAGATTATTGTTAACAAACCTAATAATCAGTTAAGTATTAATAAAACTCAATTCCTGCTTTTAGTTTTAAAAGACACCCATAACAAACGTACAGGTACCGACTATTAAACAAATTCATAACTACAATAACTTGTAGGTATACCAGAAGATCAACCAACTTGCCAGAGTTGGATACCAACATGCCAACTTCGTAGAAAACTCAACTATACACATCTCGCAATATCCAATTCAATATAAATCGTCAGGGTCCTCATATGACGTAGTGTACCAATCCCTCGCTACGTCTTCATATATTAATCTTTTAACATCTTCATCGTATTGAGGGTGTAGGATCCTTGGCGAACGCGCGCGGAACTCCAGGGGTACGTCATAGCACTTGCAGACACAGCAGGCGGGGAATTTGAACCAGTCCGCGAAGATGCCGCGACACTCGTTACGAGGGTCGTAAGCCAGCAGGCGGTGGAGACGAAACTGTTGTTCGCATCTAGGCAATAAAAAAGTTAAAATAAAAAAAAATAATAATTTAAAATTTACTATTCAAGTAGAGTTACAGTCACTTTCGAATCTTCTAAACAGAAACAAAAATATTTAAATTATTAAAAAACCGCCAAGGTTAAGGAAGGTTAAGGAATGTACATTCTACTGAGTAGAACCGGTTATTTTAATAGTGTCGATGTATATGCGAAAACAGTATTTAAAAATTACCATATCACTCACTACCCTAAGCCCAAAGTTAAGTTTAATTTTAAGTAAAAACAAAAGTAAAAACGTGGTCGCAAAATGACTAAGATTCCTTTGGTTGTACTGAATGATCCAGTATCCTTTACACACATTATTGAGAATAGGATTTTTCCTCAAAAGACCTTAGCTCTTATGTAATATAAAAAATAGTGATAACCGGAACGTTATTCGAGATACCATCTAAGAAACCGTTGGCGGTAGTTGTAAATAATATTTTCTAAAACCTCAAATAGACAAATGTCACCTTAGTCTACCCGTGACCACGAACGCTGCAAAGTGCTCGAAACGTCGGGATGATAAAAATAATTAATATACGCGATTTAAATCCGTTTAAAATAGTTTTATTTCGATAACGCTGCCTTACCTACACCCTTCCCTGCAGTACATCTGCTTATGCTTGTGCACGCAAGTCTCCAGGTGTATGTACTGTTCGAAGGGATACATGTTGAGGAGAGCTAGCATTTCTCCGCGCGTGCTGTTCGCCCAGAATGGAGCTGCCATTTCCTCCTTCGTTTCACACGCGTTCCTGTAATTTGAAGGTAATTTAATTCATAAAAAATACCATTATTAATTGTTTGTTTGTTGCATGTAACATTTACATTATCAAAATGACATGATCGTTTTGCTAGAAGTAGGTATGGATTAATTTGAGTCGGTCGTTTTCCTATAATAATAATTAAGAAAAACTTTTTTATTATTATTAGAATATAAAATATATTTTGTACAAATTTATATTTCATTATGATAATTAGCGTCAGTTTAGGATTGGGTGATTTTATCCAAACGAATCCAATCATTTTCAATTTGAAAAATACATTTTATCTCAAATTAAATTTATTATGTATCAAAGGGATTTTTACCTTAGGGCAGCATACAATAGCACTCACGGAACGAAGTGTACAAAAAAGTTTAAAATAAAAAAGTTAGGATTACAAAGTTGTTGTATAAATTATAAAAATAATGTTTGAGGAAAAGTTTTAAAAAATCAAATTTATGGTAGCGTTGTTAATAATGTAAACATATTCTTTAGTCCGGGTGAAAGTTAGGTTAGTAAATATGGAAACTTGTTATTATAAAACGTTTTAGACCATGACTTCATCACGGAAATTAACATGTTTATTGTAAAGCGGATCTTTGTATAATTTTGATACCTTTACGATCGAACGCGAAATCTTTAAATACGTTGCGGATAAGATTAGCTAAATATATAATTTTTTTTTACTTAGGTTATTGCATTGATTTGGCAAAACATTATTAGCCATTTGTTATGTTACAGTTTTTTTATTGAATTAATATATTTATAGAAACACACTTGCGTTTGTTTAAAAACTAAAGGGTGGGTTACTGAGAGCATTAGAAGTGATAATAGATTAGAGTACACTTATGTGGACCATAGACTAGTTTATAAAGGTAGTTTTTTTTTAATATTCTTGTTATTATTAATTTAATGAAAGTATATTTTTGGAACAGTTAAAACTGATAAATTGAAACGATACAGACATAATGCCTATACTCCAAACGAGACAATTTACAAAATGATTTTTTTTAATATTATGATATACAGAAAAATATAAACATAATTATTAATATATTTGATTAAGCACGAACATTCCTTCATTATAGAAAATAAACGAAATAGAATGAAATGTAAACATTTCAACACCTGAAAATCCCTAAATTGCTAATCTATTACTTATATGTACATATGTATACTATTCAACTTTTACTGAAAATTTAAGTAACTATATAACTTACTCAGACTAAAAATAATGAAAATCTAAAACTTACGCTCCTCGAAGCTTAATAACAGACGGACGCATTGTTTCTTGATGTTGCACGGGTTTTGGATGAAATTCCTCTTTTTTCTCATTTTCTTTGGTATCAATGCGATCAATTTTAACCTTTTCATGTTCAGAAAACAATAATGTAGGAGGCAATGTTGAAGTATCAGCGTTACTTTTCCAACCATCTTTACCGGGCTCTGTAGTGATGTCGTCATACTGTTCATCAATACCTTCTGTAGCATTGACTACGTTTTCCGTAGTTGTTGTTACCGTACTCCGCTCTGTGTAGTTTTTACTTTCAGAAGTCAATAATTCACTTTTTGAAGTACCAGAGAAGTTTGTGTATATACTGTTCGTTTCAATACTTTGTTTAATGACAGCTTCTAATGTAATAACATCTGGATCTAAATTATTAATTTCAATATTAGCTATGCTTTCAAGTTTAGTTTTGTAAGAAATACCTTTGTCGTCTTTTGACGTTTCATTATTGTGTGTATTACTTTCTTTACCTTTGCTGGTATTATTGGAATTGTCTAAAGGCTTTACTTTTAAAGTATCGTTATCAACTTTTTTTTGTTTATCGTTTGATTGAATCGGTCTAAAATGTGGTTTATCTTTCATGGCACGTCCATGGCTTTTCTTTGTATACAACATTTTTGTTTTAATAACGTCCTCAGCGAAATCATTACCTCTATCATCGTCGTCGTCATCGATGAAATTTTCTAATTCGGCTTTTAATACAGCAATGTGACGTTCCTCTCCATACATTCTTCTCATGAGACCCTGAAGCCATTAAAGTGCATAATTAACTCAAATATATCACAAAATGCATTTAACAAAACAATGTAGATAGTCACGATACACGACTAAATTTTATTGAGACATTAAGATAAAGAACAAACCAAAAGGTTCAATTTACAGTCAACAATACTAATGATACTTAGAATGAAACGTAATACCTGATTTTCTCGAATGAATCGTCGGATTGCATGCCAGGGATAGCTGTTGCCCGGTGTGGTGCAGTAGCTCTGCTTGCTCAGGTCACATGGCACGTCAGGCACGGGCTTGGCGCGCTTGGAGCGGTAGGGCCGTGCACACGCAGACGCGTAGTCGTAGCCATGAGCTGCTGTCCATGTCACCTACTTGCGAACAAGAGATGGTGCCATTTTATGATTCTATTTCAAAACTTAAACGTTTGTATTTATGGTAAATGATGCGAAGTTCAAGACACAAATAATTGATTCAGTTAGTAGTCATAAAATACAATTTGTAAATGTTGATCGTAAAATAATATAGTGTTCAAGAATCAAATAATTCACTCTTTTCTCACAACACAACCAAAGATGAATCGTGACCGAAAAACAAAAATATGAGTTGTGATAATCACTATAGATATAAGAATAGCAAATCGCTTAAATCATCCAATTATTTTATCCACTACAATTTTCGGGATCATTATTCAAAAACACTATCTTCTAAATGGCAACAGTTTATCAATAAAATCATCTTGATTACATTCACCAATTCCGCAATTACATCAATCAAACGAACCCAAGAATTAAAAAAAGTTGACACAGTGAGCGTCTTGATAAATGAACCGTAATGTAAATGTTTGGATTCATTAGACCTGAATCGGGGTCATCGCTCTCGAAACATGATCACCTGTCTACCGTCCAGTCGAACGAAAGTAAACGCCTACAGACACTCTAATTGAAGATACAATTAAGAATTAGTTTTCACTTTTAGGAGACTTTCTACTCTCTTTGTAAGGTTGGGGTACGTTTTGCTCCTTTTGGAGCGTGTGGTGTGTAATCGCACGTGTAATAATGAAGATGGATTAGAATTATTATAGCTGTCGCATAGGACCGAATCGACGCATAATAATATCATAAATTTGGACACTGCACTACAGTACATTTTAGATGAGCTTTTATTCGCGAAAGTTAAGATAAAAAACACGATACAGATAGTTTTTAATATGATTTTCGTAATTATTATTAAAAGTGGAACTTCAGTCCTGTGGAGTACTACATCCTCGGTGAGCGCTAGCCTATATATTTATATAGGCTAGCGTTCACCGAGCATAATAACATTTTCTCGGACACATATTAATGGAAATGTAAAAGTAATAGCATTAAAATATACGTCTAAAAATATTCTAGGAAAATCCATAAATAACTTTATCATATTACTATTTTAATTCATTTTAATGTTTTTATTGATCACCATCATTAATCAAAATCATCATAAATAAAATCCTATACACCATTTTAGATAAAAAATTAAAAAAAAAACATGAAAGGATATCATACAAGCTTAGGCAATTAATCTTCATCACAGATGGAAACCAAACTTCAAAAGGACAACCATATGTCAATCTATATCCTAGAATTGCCATTCGAAAATATTAACGTTTTATTGTTACTAGTGGTCGCCTAGCAGTCGGAATTTGACCACAGTTCATTATATTTTTAATCGATTTTAAGATTAACGACAGACTTTACCAATAAACACTTAAGTATATATGTGTGTGTATGTTAATACGTATGTATATGTATGTGCATTGAAGTGTGTGTGATGTTTTTTTTATTTATTAATTTAATGTATTTTTTTAATTAAAAAAATATTAGTACCCTCGCTCCTTTTCAATGTAAACTATTGATGGGTGAAATTTTATACTCCTTCCATTGATGAATATTTGATTTTCCTAGGTTCCCGGTGAACTAATTAAGATATCATTGAAAAAGAACTTACTCATATCAATATTACTTTAACACTTGGACAAACTCGATCTCTAGCAAATTCACAGGCAGAATTCAGTACAAACAATAGTTCTTTTTAGGGAACCTTATCGGTATTTAAGCAAAGGCTTCAATGAAAAGCGGGTCATCACAGGACATTTTTGGGTGCGTGCGATGTGGAGCGTTGAGATGTATGATGACGCGATTTCGAGTGTTACGTGCGGGTATGTGGGTGCTCGCGGTGCCGTTAGAATTAATATACAATTTTCATTTTGGTACATTTCGTGTACAGAAAAGGTCCGTGTTTTTTTGTTTATTTTGTTGACGCACCCACTCGGATTTTTTGTATTTTGGATTTAAGGATAGTATAACTCAAAAAGTTTTTTTTTATTGGAGTTAAAGTATTCGACGTCGTGGTTCTCGTAGTTACTACGTCGGTTATCTTCTTTAGGTCACGGCGTATTTTATATAGGCTAACCTTCCTCAATAAATATATTATGCAAAAATAATTTTTAAAATTGGACTAGTATATAGTCCCGAAACTAGCTCCTTTAAAGAAAAATAACTCTTCAGCTTTCTTCTCAAATATAGACATATCTAGAAATTATATACTGACATTCCTCGGGCACGAACCAACGACCCCGCTATTATATATGTAGCTGTTATATAAGAAACAAAAGAACAAGAAGCAACCGTATCATTAGCTCGGTGCGGACAGATGGACAGGCATGTGAGTGAAAGTGACGGATGGTATTTGGGAACAGGTTGTGACGTCACACCACTGTTTATTGGGAATCGTTTCCTTTGAGATTTTCATCGATACACATTGTTTTATGTGCCATACAAAAGAATGACAATCTATTACAGGTTTAGCTGCTCCTTGCAGTTTCACTCGCGTTCATGGTTATCGCTTTGCTCTTGTGAATCGGAGCGTGATGTAATATAGCCTATGACTTTTCTAAATTTTCAATCTATCAAACGCAAAAAAAAACATTTTTCAAATCGGGACAGTAGTTTCAGAGATTACTTACAAACATAAAAAACTTACAAGCAAACTTACCTCTTTGTAATATTACTACAGATTCAGTATTAAAAGACTACAAGCAAGTATTATAACAAAACAAAACTAATTTTAATTATAATAGTTATTTAATAAAAACATTAATATTCGTAAGAATCAAACTTCAAGTCTTAATTTTTTTGCATTATAAAGTGTAATAAGTATATTTATTGGTGTGGATGTAAATTAATTTACCGAATAGTAACATTGAATGAAAATTTTATGTTAAGAAGTATTTAAAAACGTTTAAGTATGTAGTAATTAAAGATTTCCAATATGAATAATTTTACAATTATATTTTAATATTTTGTTATCTAAAAACACAATCTTTCACTTTAAGGTTTTTTTAAGTTAATGCAAAACGGTAAAATCGGCTTTCTCCAGCTAACTATTGGTTTTTGTTTGCACTATTTCAACGTCTTAACGACAAATATTTTGACGCTGTGTTTTTGTTGTTTCAACTATCATAACTTATGTCACATTTCCAAGATTTTTTTTTATTTATTGTTTTTTGTTTCTTTGTGTTTAAAAAATAAATATTTTGATAAATTTTATAATAAATTAAATTTTACTTTATATTTTACTTTACTTTATTAACTTTGTATATATTTAAGACAAAATTTTCATTTGTAAGTTTTACCGTCGTGAGCGATATAAAACAATATGGGTAATGATACTTGTTTTATTCTAATTTGTTTTTAAAGACTTTCTTCTGGTTGAGGAATATTTCTTTTAATCTCGTCTGTTAAAAGACAGCCTGTAAATATCCAAGTACACAAGAGTGCAAAGAACTTCTTCTGTAGAATATAAAGACAAATAAGAAAAATCTTAGTGCTTTTTTAAAACTGTAGTGTGAATTTTAAAACACCACATTTAAAATCCATTTATATAAAAGCTGGAAGTCTTCAGCTATTACGATTAAAAATATGTATCTTATTTAGTTAATTATTACATTTTTATTCAATTAATAAAAAAATATTATACATCAATATATATTACAAAATGATAAAAATAATAATGTACATCTAAATAGAATATAATTAACACTGTGAAAAGAAAAAAAAATATTAAAAGAAGAATTATTATTATTATTAATTATTATTAGCTAATTAATTTAACAATCAGCAGTCGAACTCGTTTTGATCTATTGGCAAATAAAATATATACTAGCCGAGTTTATTACATGGATGGGTATTACGTTTGCAATTATTATAAGTTTGGTTAGTGTCAAATCAAAGGTCACGTGACGTTATTTATTAATTTAATTTTTTCTATAGCTTAGGTCTCAATATTATTTTATAACAATTATGTTTTGGTATTTGCTTATAAAATATAAGTTATTTTTCTTTTTTGCGAATAATTATACCTACTCTTAATTGGTCTTTAAATTTGCTACTTCATTCAAAATTTCTCCAGTATAATTTAACTGAAATGGTCATTGTTCTACATCTATTGCAGACGAATATGGCACATAACAATCTGATTTTAGTGTTGTTTCTCGTCTAGCATTGTATTCAACTTGGTTAGGTGAACGATGGGTAAAAATGGGTGCGAGGTACTTGGCCCGCTTCCCACGTCCGAGTAGACAGCCTCACGCCCGCTCGCCCTGGTTTCGTAGCAGCTGCGCAATGAGCATCATGGGGTGTTTGGCGAAGTTTGTAAACTCTATGTGCGTTGTCCATTTAACTGTTTTGACGTAAATTGATTTGGAATTGATGACTTTCTTGATATTTATATTTCGTGCTTTTTGAACACAGTTATGTTTATTGCCTTGAGTGGATAATTGTAGTTTAAGTGGATTTGATAGTGTGCGATTTATTTCTTTAGATTTAGCAAGTTTATCGTTGTTTTCTTGATATTCTCCTATACTAATAATATAAAGAGGTAAATTTGTTAGCAAGTTTGTATGTTTGTACAATCTCTGAAAGTTTTAATCCAATTTGAAGAATTATTTTTGCGTTTGATAGCTCTTTTATTAAGAAATATATGCTATATTACAGCACGCTACGACTCACAGGAGCGAAGCAGTAATAATAAACACAGTGAAACCCCGAGAGGCAGCTAGAAGGAAATATTTTAATAATGTACTAACAACTTATCTTAATATGTTAGAAATGAAGTAAACTTTCAACAATATCAGCGTCTTTTAAGTTACATTTAAGTGTTAAACACATTAGTCTTAAGTATGAAGTAGATTTTAATTAACATCATCATAAATTATTCACCTAGTGTGGTACATAGTAAAATGAAATCACACAATTTACACACTTGTCCTATTAACCTATACTAAAAACTAAATAAAATAATACAACCATATCCAATCTTGATAAAAATTAAAATTCGCACGGTCCTTACGAATTGTCGGCGTCTACAGACGAGCCTATTAGCACTTTCAACGTAATTAACACTCACCACAAACAGAAAGGCGATCGCGAAACGCATTTCTCTAACGAACTTTCACTGCGCACGCGCTTGGCAAACACATTGTGGCGACTACACGCCGCCAAGGCTGGTCACCGACTGCCGCCGGCGCATGCAATGCCATAGCCAAGGACTGCAATGATGCAGCTGACTTTTTAGGGTTCCGTATCAAAGGGTACCAACGGGACCCTATTAATAAAACTACATCATGCGTCTATCAGTTCTACCTTTAAAAGATACTAGCTTCTTTGGAACCATGTAGCAACTTGAAATATTACTGTCTTCCACAGACCAACAAAAATTGTTAAAAAAAAAGGATTTTCAAAATCGGTGACGGAGTTAAGAGGCAACAAAAGAAAATATACTACGAATTGAGAACCTTCTTCTTTGAGGTCGATTGATAGGTAATAGCGTATATGCAGAATAGGCTGAAGCCTTGGGTAGCAAATTTAGGAAGATTTTTAACTAAGGTATCGAATTATAGGGGTCCGTAGAGGCAGCAAAAAATAATCTACAGATTGACCATTGCGTCTAAGCGTGTCAGTGGTACGGAACCATATATGCTCGAAACTGTTTCACGTTTTGCCGGTATATTTAAATCGACATCCGATGGTGAAGGAAAAGTTGCCGGTACACTTGTCGGTTTTAATGGCGCAAACGCTGTTTATGTCAGATTTGAGTTTAATTGGAATCGGGTTGACGGATCGGTGTTTCAGAATCTGATTGCGTGAATTATGTCTTTATTAACGGTATTCGTGTGTGAAACTTAATAATATAGTATTTTGACAGACCATTATATATTTTTTTATATAACAATGGCTGTCAAACGAGCAGGCGAGACTCCTGATGTTAAGTGATCTCCGCCTTCCATAGACATTTGCAGCAGCAGAGGATCCACAAATGCTAACTAGGAATAAAGGATAAATTTGCTTTACTTTTAAGATTTAAAAAGGTACAATAAATAATCAGAGAAAATTTAATTTTAAAAATACAAGTGCCAGCAAAACGAACCACCGACTTTAGGGACATTAAAAATTAACGATTAAATAACTCGAGAGTTGCGTAAAAGAATTCGCTCTGATCATTAATCGTTATAATTTCAGTTGTTTCACGCTGCTGATCTCAACCGCATCTTAACTTTATTAATTCACACAACAGAAAAATTAGGTCCCGGTTGCCGTCGAGAAAGAGTGTGTGCGATTGAGTAGGTCAGTCGAGTAATCATTTGCCAGGCGTCGTCTATACGTACCGTCTATCTCTTTCTAACACTAGCTGATTAGAACTGCGAGAGGGGGACGGGGAGCGATGCGCGTGCGCCGAACCGTTATCCCGCAGCGATATCTTGAATGAAAATGGTGTTTTCTCTCGCGCCAAAACAATGGCGCCCGTTGCAAATCGACTGGCTACTTAAAAATCGAAAGGCGTCTAATTTAATACATTAGGCTTAATTCATTAGAAAAAATTACTTGGTGCTGGGTAATTAACGAAATAATCTTTACATATAACAACAGTGTTTGGTAATATTTACATTTTTATCTAGATTTCAGAGATTTAATAGGGGTTTATTTTAATTAGAAGAATGTTTAATAATTTCTATTAAATACTAAACTTGAGGATCTACGCCTACGCACAGGTTAATTTCTCAAATTGATTAAGCTATATAATTTAGTGGCTTAGTATTCAGACATTCAGCTCTACCATCTAAAATGTATTGAGCCAAGATGAGTGGCAGTTTAAAAACTAAAAATCTGAAAATTTATTTAATATTATTAAACATATATTTTATAATTATCATTTTTTTTATCCATGAAAATAGCAGGCAAACAAGTACGCAGGTCACTTCACGCAGTAATATTTTTACTGCCACCCAAGAATGTATACTGCATCAGAGGAGGCATGCTTATTCCTCATTCTTTTTTAAGCTAACAACTCATTTGTGGGCAGATAGCTTATAATGGAATGAATGATTAAGGGTTATAGGAAGTAAGGAAAGAGATGGGATTAGGCTACCAAAACATTTTCTCTCCCACATTGTCCTGACAACATTACAAACAAAAAAATTAGTCAAATAGGTGCAATTGTTATGAAGTGAGGTGCTTATATAAATTTGGCCATTTATTTTTATTTATATAGAAGACGTTGTATGTTTACACTCGTGTTAAGCCGTAAAAAGATCTTCCTGTCATCTCTTTTTGTGTGAGGCATTCATCCGTATAAATACTTGTTTACAAAGTAGACATCCGTATCCATTCCTAGATCCGACGCAGATTCTTAAAGTCATCAATAAAATATCTTCCTTGTTCTACTGACACTGTAATTATGACATATAACACTTTGTTCTTGCTATATGTCTATCTATGTTTATATATTAATAAGTATGTCAATATTCTGCTCCTAAACCACTGAACTGATTTAGAAGTCTTTGTGTTATATTCAATAATAACTTCGACAGAAGTTTTTGCCATATGAAGTTTCTCGCGACGTAAGAAAACAAATAAAGATTTCATTTATTCCTTTACGCTGTGATAAAAATAAAATGATATGATGCCAAACAAATTTTATAATACGATTTATGTATATTTTGTATTCGAAAGATCTAAAACACACCGCAGCTTACACAAATTTGGGATTCAGCAAGCATGCGGCCCGCAGAACATGGTTTGGACAGCCCTGATTTAAAAATAAAAGTACTTATAAATATTATTGATACAGATATCACCAGAAATTGCATACAGATTAAAAAATATGTACATGGCTTATAAATAATTAAAGCTAAAAAAACATTATCATATTTTATAATTAAATGTGTAAATATAACAATCCTAAGTAATGTTTATCTTATCTTATCATCAAATTAATGTGAGATTTGAATTACACGTGCATTATCTAAATAATTACTAGTGGTCGCTTAGCGGTCGGAATTCGACCATAGCTCATAAAATTTTCAATAAATTTTAAGATTGACCACAAATAATCTATTCTTAATTTGATCTAGTTTCAGATTTGGCCTACCACGCTCAAGTAAAAAACTCAATCTGTATAATTATTATTATTATATATTTTTAGGGTTCCGTAGTAAAAAACGGAACCCTTATAGTTTCGCCATGTCCGTCTGTCTGTCTGTCTGTCTGTCTGTCTGTCCGCGGCTTTGCTCCGAAACCCTTAATACCAGAAAACTGTAATTCGGTATGAGTATACATATGAATTACGCCGAGAAAGTCGTACAATAAAATCTCAAAAATATTTTTTTTTCAGGGTGTCTTCCCTATGTGTTAAGAGAGACCAAAAATTTTTTATCTCATTTATCCCATGTTGTGAGGTATCGTTAGATAGGTCTTTTAAAAATGTTATAGGTGTGAGAAAACCATTTTTCCGAACGACGAACTGTTTCCGAAATATTAAGCTTTAAAGTGTCAATTTTTCTTAGAGTCAAGTGTCCCCCCCTCTACCCACTAAACTGCTGCGTCTAAAAATATGAAAAAATACACGATAGTGGTACATATAATGAATTTAAAAGGAAAATTATCACGGCTATGTGGGTTCTTATGGTTATCGAGTTATAGATGATCTAAGTAAAAATAAATATTTCACTTTTTAAAGCATCACATTATGTAAATATTAATAATTTTAAATTAATATATGAATTTAAATGAATAAATAAATAAATATTTAATAAGTTTAAATTAAAATAAAATATAAAATAAGGTATAAAACAATGTCTCAATAAAACATATCGCGAGAAGTTTTCAACCAAATCTCCATAGATTTCATAGGCGCTAATCAGAAAGGAAAATTATCGGCGCTAAGTATATTTTACAATTTGTTAGAATATAATCGACGAACATATAAAGTTCAAAATCGTTAGTATAATTCACATTCAAACAATCATTTTACATTAAAAATATTTTAGTCTCGAAAACCTACCTAATTTAGTCTCTTTATCATTACATAGATTTTAATATTGTAAACACTTTAAGGATTAAATTGTTAATTAATTATATATGGTAGGTAAGTAGTAAATAGATATATCATTCTAAATTATTACCATTTGTTATTAATAAATTGCCTAGTTTGATTTTGAAAAATAAGAATTATTCTCTTCTTAAAGAGAAATTAAAAATAATTTTATAATAATAAAAGGTTTAAAATTGGAAGTACGTATATTGTATAAACTGACTTAAAAAAGGAAATTCCCAGTTCGTCGTAAACTTTTTTACGAAAATAGGTACCTACTCGGAGATTGCTTGACCGATCTTGTCAATTCTGACAACTACGGAACCCTACATTGTGCTTGGCCCGACACGCACTTGGCTGATTTTTATTTATATTTTTATGGATTAACTATACATGTGTATATGAAAATCGATGTGTTCTTTTAAACTCCTCACTTAAGTCAATTGATTTTTGATTTTTATACAAAAACGAAACAAATCAAAATGTATCCGAAAAAGGCTGTTACAATGTACCGCGTTGCGATAGCAATAGCGCCGCATAATAGCCAGTGGCATGCACAGAGTTTTTAGACAGGGTAGGCAGAATATTTTGAAAGCATACTTACCAAAAATATTCACTGCATTTTATTTAGGTAATTGCAAAATTAATCAGCAAAAATGGTCGTTAGTTGTGCGTGTGCGGAACTATACTGAAGTTTTTCAGAATTATTTGTAAATTAAATCTACACGTCTATATTTCAGTAAGAATAATATGAATTAAAATAGTTGTTATTGAATTTACGATTGAGTTTACCTGTAGTTTATATTAATTACAAACCAAACACTTGGCCTCGATCTCAATATAAAATATAAAAATAAAATGCTGTTTTAGTTGTGTAAGATTTAAATAAATAAAAGAATGCGATACATTTATCTGAGTTACTTAGGGTAGGCAGTGTCTTTTTATCTTTATGAACCGCACGCGACTGATAATAGCACATGTTACGTTTATACTATTTAACGTTAAAAATCTTACACCACTTCAACTTTGGCCAGCTCGTCAATTGACTTTTTGGCCTAATACTCTCGCCAGTTTCGCTCAGTCGCTAGCAGGTTATAAGCCCATGTATATAATATATATTTTATTTTTCTGCTTATCTTATTTAGCAGACATATATGGCGTATTTCTAGTAACACATAACAGATAAGAGATTATCGACCGAGTGATTTCACTAAATCTTTTTCATAATACAAAATTATAAAGATAAAAATTGTTCGAAAATTCGTGATATTCGTACGGGATATTGTTACCAAATTAAGATAATTACAGAAAAATAGGTTATAGTTATAAGTATGTATCTATACTAATATTATAAAGCTGAAGAGTTTGTTTGTTTGTTTGAACGCGCTAATCTCAGTAACTACTGGTCCGATTTGAAAAATTCTTTCAGTTTAAGATAGTCCATTTATCGAGGAAGGCTATAGGCTATATATTATCACGCTAAGACCAAAAGAAGCGGAGCACCAATGAAGAATGTTTCAAAATCGGGGGATATTTTCCTATTGAGAAAGCTTACGCTGCGTGCGCTGCGTAAACGGTTAAAGTTTCGCAAAACTCATATATGACAGAATTGTTCCCCTTTAAAAGTTCTAAAAAAAAGTCCGCGACAGCATATGTCTATCTTTTTAGGTTAGCTCACTAATGCATTACTAGCCCAAAGTAACTATTCGCGGGCGGAAGCTAGTAGCTATATAAATATATAGCTATCATTGATCATCTCACATTTTTTCACTACATATTCTTCTAAAGTAAAATCAAAAATCATCAATCAACGTAATATATGATTAAATCTAACAATGTTTTCAAAGATTCGATTCACATCCGCAGCGGAGTCGCACCTAAATTACGTTACTTTATTACGAAGATTTCCTATGCAGTGCGCAGGCGCCGAGCGCCTTTCCGCGAACACGGGTAACTCGTTCAAATGATATAGAATATTTGTGACAGTTACTGGAGATCACTGAACGATGATGGTCGTGATCAAGTAGATCTTGATATTTTTGTCGGAAAATGGCAATTGTTTAATTAATAGTGAAAAACTCAGGAAATCGCAATTATATTGAACTCCTTTTTTAAAATCATTTGAAAAGCTATAAAATTGTTAGATATAATAATATGTAATTGGAAATATTTCCTAATAAGCACAAATGAATGTACGTCTTATCTTCATGTTTAGCCGTTTGTCGTCATAATCAATATCTGTAAATACGTAAAACAATAAAAAAACATATGTAATTAGTTCGCCGGTAAAGAATCGCAAAGATTAGACACCATGCGCCGCATAAAGTTCCCACAGATCTGGATTAGAATCTTAAACAGACACTTCCAAATACCCGGAAAATGCTAGGAAGTAGAAGATATGGAATAATAGTGTAGATGAAGCTTGGAATTTTAATATTATATTTTGAATTTTAATAGATTTGAAGAAATATGGTGGTTTGCTAAGCTATATTTAGTCTAATTGGAATTTGAACCAACAGTTTTTTAATAGCTTGCTAGTGATCAAAATTCTGCTGTATAAGGAAAGATTTTACGAGATGCAATTAATGGTCTTTCGAAACATAAAAAAAAATTATAATGTTATCATTGACAACTATAATTGTTTCTGTTGTATGAATCCTAATTAACTTGATAGATAATCTTCCTTCTACAATATAAAAACGTCTTACTTCTACTTTCTACGCAAAATGAGCTGCGAACATTCTGCGAACCGAACACTTGTTAGATATACATATAAGTGTGTATATAAACAAGAACGATATTATTGACACAGCATCATTATAGCTAACAAATTAGTCGGTTGTCGCCTCGCAATAACAATTGGAAAGTGACGATATCCTTGAGAAAGTCAAATATTGAGCTAACGTAGTGCATTAGCGCGGCGCGCGCAGTCGGAGTCTCAAACGCGGCGCGCGCACAGCTTTCTACTCGCTGCATCTCACAAGTGGGCCGCGACGTGACCCACGTGCTAACCACTTCATTTTACCAATACCAATATCATAAAATTGCAATTATTTAAACATTCGCTTGCAAGGGCTTGCTTAACGGACGATCGGAAATTTAACAGCGTGTTTTCTTTTTAATGGTTTCGTTTTTACCGTTTTGATATGTTCTCGAAGCTTCTACTTTAAAAAAAAATGCGAAAGTTTTACGTAAACTAAAATAAATTATACAATGACATTATAATTTTTTTAAATTAAATTTGCGTCTTAAACGTTTTCAAATGTGTTTGGCTATTAGGTAAAGTGCCCTTTGATGAATTTAGAAGTTTGTCTTCCTTCAAAAGAAGACATGCGCGCAATATCTAAATTGTAACAAAACGTTATATGATTAATAACCTGAGTCAGAAAAAGAGGGATGTATAAGTTTTTCTTGTATATGTGTAAATCTGCTGATCTCTGATCTGCTGAAAAGTTGATGCGGTCGATATGATTCATAGCTATAATTGATTTCTTTCCTCAGGTATTTGAAGAACATCATCTAAATATTATGATATACACTTTTTTGTTGTATGCATGGATTGTGAGTAGCTTCTACTGATGTCTACGTAACCTGCTGCTGCCGCGTCATCTGGAATCAGCAGGATATCCAATTCCTCACCAGCTTCCAACAGTGATATCGGGTTGGGATTCGTTAATATAGAGATATTCAATGCGATCTGAGAGAGCTCAGATCTCAATGAATGAGTTGTCAGGGTTTTTCTTATGTTAATTTTATCTTGTTTAATAATATGTACTACAAACGATTTTTTTCTTACTTTAATAATATCGGACCTATGACATGATATTTGAAAATATGTGGAGAAAAATCTACAAGAAAACAAAAATACCGCTCAGGTAAAACTATAAAAAAAATTAAGGATGTAGTGAAATGGAAAGTGTGAACGATTAAACTTTAAGAACTCGTTAATTGTTTGTAGTAAAATAAAACGCGTTAAAGGGTATTTGCTTCGTTACTTTCACATAATTTCACTCGACCAGTCCGTGTTTAATATCACTCCGATTTAAACAAGATTTTGTCCGCTTTTAAACGCTATCTTTCCGTGTACATTATTTTTTAAATATATTATTTGATCATAATCATAACTAATTTAATAAATGAGGATGTGAGTTTGTTTGTTACACTCAATTACCTAACTTTTAAGCGTGAGTTTTTCCATAAATGTTATCAGAGATACAAAAAAAATTTTTTTGGCTTTTATCCAGAAACCGTATCCCGCGGTGTAGAAAAATTACTTTTAGACAGTTGTAGACTCCAGGTTATTAATGCAAGTGAAGCCGCGGCCAAAAATTAGAACTTTGATTTTATTTTAATCTATATAAAAGAGTCTGCGTTGTTTAAGCCTTTTAAGCGTCCGATGACATAATGATCTGCACATGTTGGATGCTTTTATTTATTGTTTTAGATATACCAACTATAGCAAAAGTATCGTTTTGGGGCTCATTGAAATAGTCTCTTTATCTCGTATTTTATTAGATACTAGCTTCTACTCACGATTCCACTCGCATTTACGATTACTGGTTCGTTCCTATGAGTCGTAGCGTAATGTAATATAGCCTATAAACTTCCTGAATAAACTGGCTAACCAACATATTAATAATTTTTTAAATTGTTCCAGTAGTTTTGGAGCCTATTCAATGCAAACAAATAAAATCTTTCCTCTTAATAATATTATTGTAATATTCCACAATTAGCCCCTACATAAGTCATGAATAGCGTCCATCAGTCACAACTGCTAGTCACGTCTCCCAGTGTATTAACTTTAGTCTTCATCTAGTGTCAAAAGTTTTAGGTTACATTTGTGTATGAATACGCACAATGAATAGGATGCTTTGACAAGCTAGTACAATGTTATGAAGGACTATTTAGTTATGTTCGGTCGTGACAGGTCTGGAGACATATTAGGTGAGCGCTATTTTATTTCAAACTAGCTACCGCCTGCGACTTCGTCCGCGTGGAATAGTTACTTTGGGCTAATAATGCATTATTTTAGAACAAATTTGGTTAGCATGAAAAAGGTTATAGTGAGCTAACCTTAAAAGATAGACATATTTAGAACTTTTAAAGGGAAACAATTCTGTCATACATGATTTTTGTGAAACTTTAACCGTTTACGCAGCGCACGCAGCGTAAGCTCTCTCAACAAGAAAATATCCCCGATTTTAAAACGTTGTTCATTGGTGCTCCGCTCCTTTTGGTCTTAGCGTAATAATATATAGCCTACAGCCTTCCTCGATAAATGGGCTATCTAACACTGAAAGAATTTTTCAAATCGGACCAGTAGTTCCTGAAATTAGCGCGTTCAAGCAAACAAACAAACTCTTCAGCTTTATAATATTAGTATAGATTAGAATTATACAATAATACACACAACTTCGTCTGAGTAGCAGACTATGAGGTAAATGTGAATAAAATAAAGTTTAAAAAGATCTATTGGTGCCTTGAAACCTTGATTCGTCAAAGACAAGAGCAAGTCAAGATTTGATTATTATCAGGAACTATATATATTTTTTATATATAGAGAACTCTAAGCAAGATTATTGACACGGAATTAAAACTTCATTCTAATGAAACTATCTATTTATGTGCATGTATATTAGGGTATACAATTTTTTAGGCATAAATAAAATGTAACTTTTTTGCAGACTTTGCTCGTCTCCGTTTCTTGTAATATAAGTCCCCAATACCAAATTTTATGAAGATTCAAGAATATATAGAAGTTTTGCACATGTTAGTCACTTTTATCTCACACTACTGAAATACTTAATACTAAATGTTTTGTAATAGTAGTTTCAATTTGTGTTTTTCTAAACACACAGGTAAATAATTTTAAAGAGGTCGTTGACGTAAGTGTTTATTGGTGATTTCATGAGCATGTGTTCCTTCATGTTTTAGTGTGTATTTATTATCACACGTAGACCAAAGAAACATTTGCTTTTGCAGTCACATTTAGTAGTGCTAATCTACAAGATGTTTTATAATCAGTTCAGAGGAGGGATGTAGGTAACATTTCATCGTAGTGCTAAAAGTTAAAACTAGGATTCCATTTAATATGAAAATAAGATAACCTTCGACATATAGATTGTTTTATAGTAGATTAATGACAATGTAAAATTGTTTTGAATCCTTCTCCACTTCCCTCCCATCTTCCCATACTTCCAGATTGTTAAGTTATCTCCGGGGTTCTAGTCACTAATTTATTTTGTAATTATGAATATATTTCTGAGAGTAAAGACGAGCAATCTATCCTAGAGAGAGGGAGGGTGCGTACTGCCGATATATAATAATAACTAACTGATCGACGAGCTACCATACACAAAATACAGTATTATTAACTTTAATGATATATTTCTAACACAGACAAGCATTAAAAACTGCGACAGAGATAGTTAACTGTCAAAGGTAAAAATTAAAACAATTCAGTTCAATTCTTAGGCTTTAAGTTGTGCCATATGAACACATATTATTTTGCCAATGTCGTGTAGGATACCTATTCAAACATTTGAATTTATATTCGTTGTCTACTTACCTTTTTAGATGCTTTTTTTTCACTTTGCTATATTAACTATGTTGGTTCGGACCAAAACTTGTGCGCGAAATAAGAATCATTTCCTTTTTTATGTACGAAATTCTTTAATTCAAAATACATTTCTACTTAAAGTTACTTGACCATCTATCCATTGTCAAGCTATTATATTATATCATATAAAACATCTTTTGTAACAAAATCTTCCGTTTGATTTAAATCAAAATATATTTTCATCTTTTAGAACAGTTAATTAAAAAAAAATTGTTTTTAAAAATAATTTCTTATTATAACTTTATTTTCATTATTTATATTAAACTTAATTACTCCTAAGTGAATTATTTAATCATTAAGTGCGATGTTCCCATGTTTGCACAAGACCGTTATAGAACATAGTGTATACTGCAATAAACATTGCAATATTAGTTTTGTATTAGGAAAACCCCAGATTGTTGATACAGCCGACATACGATAGCATGCACCCTCCATCCGTTCTGTTATTTAAATAATAATAAAAAAACGCATCACAATCGATGGCTCCCATTAAAATCTCATAGCCTAGTGTCCGGGGCCCGGAAACACACACAACACTAACACAACCCAGACCACGAAAAACATCCGTATGGTCTATACATACGTTTGCCGTGAGCGGGGATCGAACCTGCCAACGTTAGCGCTTCATTCACTTGCAGTGACCACAATGCCAACGTGTCTGTCTAATAATAATAGTTATATAATCCCTACATGGTGAATGCATTAAAGTATTATAATAAATAAATAATTTAGACCAATTCCAGTTATTTTAATTTTAAAATCATACTACTGAACCGATTTTGATAATAATTCTACGAGTCCAATCTGAAAGTTAACCCTAAAAAAAAATTCACAACGAGTAGCACACAAAGTATAAGTACATCTCAGCTTACCACAAATAGTTGTTTACCAACTACCAACTTTCATACCATAAATAGTTGTTTCAATAAAAAATAAATAAAAAATAAAGACATTTAAAAAGATTTAAATTCTAAATATTTTTAGGGAACAATAAAAAAATGTCAATTTACAAAAGTTTTTTATTCTAAAAATATTATATATTTTTGACAATAACGCTTCTTAATTTATTCCAAAATTCATCAGCTCGTCGATCGTCCCATGATAAGTATATCTTCGTCTTCAATAAGAATTTTAGTGTCGTTGACAAATATTTGCTCTCAACGTTGCCTATTCTTATTAGCACCAATGGATCATAAGACGAGCCGTCCTCTAGAAATAATCTGTGATACTCAGCAAGCTGGGTCTCCCATCGACACCATTGGGATTTAGCAAAGTTATTACTAATAATTAAAATTATATGTCTACTTTCATTTATGCTAGCTAATATCGCCTCTGAAATAAATGAACCTATTTCAAAGTCTCTTTCGTAAATGCATAGTTTTAAATAAGGCGGTGAGCGTTCTAGCTGATTTACCATTTCTAAAACAAACTCTCTGTCTTCATTGCAATATGATACAAAAGCGTCGTATTTATGACTGATTTTTCGTAAGTTTTCAGCTTTACGGGTATTCTTTGTAAGTTTTCTTCCTATCGCTATTTTAGCCAAAAATAACCAATAAGTTATATAAATTTTATATTTATACACGAGTGTTACTATGATTGCTAATAATATAAACGTTACTATCGATGGGGCGGTCCAAACTAACAGCATCATGTTTGAAATTTTGTCATACATTAAGCAACGCAAATTTTGAATAGACGAAAAAAAATCCGCTACCAGCTTATCTTCCCAAACATCTGGACTGCTGCATAAAACATTGGACTGTTTAAAGTAGTTTTTGAGTGATTCAGATCCGTTCGTTTGCAACCATTTGTAAGATTTGTACATAGAGGAACAGTCGCAAATGAAAACATTGTTCATCAAGTCTATTTCGACTGTAAAGTTACCTTTGTTCTCTAACAAGTAATTTATGTCTTGAATCATGCTCAGAGTGAAATGGGAGATTTTATTATCAGTTAAGTATACGCTACGAAGTCTCAAACCAGATGCTAAAAATAGAGGTTTCCACCAAGATACTATGAGATTTCCACTTAAGTCTAATATTTGTAAATTTTTCAGTGGCTTCAATATTTCAGCGTTTATGTAATACAATTCATTGTGTCTGAGTTCTAAGTGCGTTAGATTTGGCATCATTTCGAAAACATTATCGTCTTCATTAAAGTATTTTATTCCACAATTCGTTAGTATTAATATTCTTAATTCATTTAAACCTTCAAATTGAGCACTTGTTAGATTCTCATTCGCAGTTAAAGGATTATTGGCTAAGTTAAGTATCTCTAAATGTTTCATAGGTTTAAATGTTCCTTCGCCGATATGGAATATAGTACCATTTTCTAGATTCAACATCTTTAGTTTTTCCAGTCCAAGAAACGTATAGTCGAATATTGATTTCACCCTATTGAAAGCTAGATTAAGTACTTTTAATTCTTGACACTCAAGAAATGCTCCTCTATCGATTTCATAGTACATAGGGGTTGAAGCTGTTCCTTTATTTGATGACAAATCTAATAAGACTAGCTGTTGATTCGATATATGCTTCCAATGTATTCCAGGTAAATTATTTCCACTTAATAAGAGAATTCGTAGATCTGGAAATTTAATAGGGTCGAAAGCATTTGGTCCTATAGATATAGCGCTAATACTTCGCAGTTCCAAAACTCTTAAATGTGGCATTTTTGGAAATGTATTATCGGTAATAATTTCAAATTGATTATTTGATAAAGTCAGTCTTTCAATTGTAGTATTCGCAATTATCTCCATTAGATGTCTTGGTGGGTGTTTTCGAAACCCCATACTATTTAAGTCTAGATGAGTAAGATTTCTATTATTTCTTTTTAAACTTATTAAGAAATTACCTATAATAGTTGAATTCAAGTCATTCTCTCCAATGCTAAGTTCTCGAAGCATTTCTAAGTGCAGGAAACTATGAGGATGTATGAAATCAAGTCGACATAGATTAATATCGAGTCTTTTTAAAGGAGATCCTTGCATGGGGACAAATGCGTTTTCTGGGATCTTTTCAAATGAGTTTTCAGATAAATCCAATTTCCGTAGTGACGGTAACATTGAAGGGTGGAATGCTGGAGTTAAGTATAACATATTCGAAAACCCATTGTTTACTAATTTTAAATCTTGAAGGCTAAAGAGACCTTCAAATGTACCTTCGAGGATAACATGAAGTGCCGTATTATATGATATGGAAAGCTGCTGCAACGTAGTCAGATTACGAAATAATCCTGGCTGTAAGTACTTTAGCTGATGATTTGCTTCGATCTTCAAAACTTTCAAATAGTATAGTGAATCTAACTCACCGACCCGAATTTCTGGTAAAACTGTGGTTCTGACCACAAGCATTTCGCTTTGTTTATTTACCTGAAAGAGTATATAATCCAAACAATTAATAATATCCACACATTGTGAAATTTCGTTTGCTGTTTTAAAAACACTTATACTGTCCGATTTAGTTCTTCAGTTTCATGATGTAAAGAAGATTTTACAAGCTCTCTTGCAATTTGACTAACAAATTTTTCTCACTTTAATCAAAGCTTTAAATCTTTAACGTTTTGAAGACAGTTTTCAATTAGTTGAGTTTTTATTGTAATTGCTATTAGATACTGGTAATATTTAAGATTGACGAACATATAAAAATTATAGACATTAAAAAAAATTAGGTCATAATTAGATTCATTGTTGGCCCAAAAATGCGTAGTTACGTTAATTAATAAATAACTGACGCAATCTACGAGTATTTGCAAGATGATAATTATGTTTCTATTTTATTTAGATAACATAAGATTTACGAAGTTACTACTAGCCATTGTGTGATAAGAAAAGAATGTTAAAATTGTAATGGCATTTCATTAATCAGTAAAACTCTTCTATTAACTTTTAATATTGTTCGACCAATGTATATCCTATAATCTTTAAGTTTTACAGACTAAATATGCATACTAATAAGCAATAATGTGTCAACCCACAAAAAGTTAAATTCGGAGATATTGATGTCAAATTAACATTATTAAAATAATTCCATGTCATCTAAACTAAATAAGTACGAAAAAAAGTTTCTTAATTACATGTTTCGATTTTCAAGTACGTTCCATATTTTGCAATTTATACAATAATCTCGAATATTTGAAAAACTTATTATTAGATAACACATTAAATATATCAATCTGCTTTTAATTCAGTATACCTTTCATCAAAATAGAAAAGAATAAATGGTTATATACGTGTTTAAACAAATTGATTTTGAATATGTTTGACATCTTTAGATGCCATTTTCTAAAAATGAATTACGTGTAGCTTAACACAGTATTACTTATCAGCGTCCATATATGAGGTAAATTATTAAAAGATATCTTCACATCTTAAATATTTACTGATGGCTGTGGAGGTACTCGTATTATCCCAACACCAGTTATTTTTATAAACATCAGTAACTTAGCTATACATTATACTGCTGCGTGGATCCGTGATTTAGCCCATGCGAATTATATAATAATTTAATTTCAAAGATTTAAATGGATCAACATTCAGTATGTTTCCAGACTTCAGTCTGTGTTTAGCTAGGCTAATTAACCTGAATTTTAAATTCGAATACCATAAGATATGTAAATATGGTATTTGAGTTTAAAATCTAAATTAAAGTCTAAGAAACTTGTATTTACGTATTATACGATTCTTCTGCTCATAATTGTATTTAGTACTTTGATGTTGGTAATAGGAATACTAACTATAATTGTTAAAATTCATTGTATGAGGTTAGTTTTAGTCCTGTCAATGTTTGCATAAACACACAAAGTAAACAAGCACATAAGCGAAAGTAATCTTGATAATGGTACTATTGTCATAATAAGGATCAAGACCGAATAAAATTTTCCATTATTGTTATGTTTCTCGTGTATAAGATTTTAGGTCATAGCCATGAAGAGAATGATATGCGATGAAATTTTCTAACGGATAACGGTAAAGGTAAATATGAAAATCTAGAAAGTGATAACTTACGCGTTGATGAGCCATTGTATAGTACTTGTTTCCCATATAAACGTAAAACTAAATAGATTTGACTTTAACAATGTGGAACAATTTGTACACGACTATTAGCTCGAGTAAAGAACTCAATTTTGTCAACTGTTTAACTAGTTTTAAAAAATAATTTTAATGAAGACAAATTTAATACCTTCGGGAATCTCCTGCATTCGTAGTTGCCAAAGCAGACGATAACTTTACGATTGTTAGTGCCTCTACAGATGCATCCAGAAGACAGATCCTTTCCCACTTCTAGAGGGAGAGCGTTAGCTATTATGTCTTCTGGGGGATAAAGTATATTTCGAGATATCTCGTCGTACTCCTCTAGTATGTTGCACTTAGTGTACTGGACGTAACATAACAACATCCATAGAGTACGACCTAACCACATGTCTCGATTGGTCGCGCAAGATTATCTGGAAAAGAAAATGATCTCATTTAAATGTTGAGTGTAAAACTCCATCTTCTTTTTAATAGGAATTATTATGAAGTTGGTTGTAAAATCCGATATATGACATAAAAAATTTGGAGCTTGAAATATCAAAAATCTTATATTGATAATAACATTTTTATACAGATTGTAATAAAGTTTATGAGCCGAGATAGCCTAGTAGAACATGTCGTATTCATATAATGATCGCGGGTCAAAACTGCTGAGTTTTCAAGCGCTTTTGCGTTTGATTATTTTCTTTTTTTTTGTAATCGGTGGTGAAGACAAATATTGTAAGGAAACATGCACATGTCGGGAGAATTTCTCACATATTATTTAAAACAGCGTAGCGGATTAAGCTTCTAACCTTCTCCTTAATAGAAGAGTAGTCCTTTGCTTAGCTGTGGGACATTTACAGACTGTTTCAGTACAATTTAATAATGTTATATTCGATATAGTGGTTACCCAAAAGACACGAATGACAAACAGCTTTACGAAGAAACCAAATATAGCGGTTATGCACATATCGATGTTTTCGAATGCTGTTCTTGTTTACTTAAAAATTCTCATTTTTTAAAGCCAAAAATTGAAGACTTGTGACTTGTGTTTTCCTCGTCGTTTCTCTAATTTTATTTTTTATATTAGAATTCACACTAATATTATAAATGCCTCCTTGTTTGTTACATTTTCACGCGTAAGCCGCTGAACCAATTTTGATAAATTTTAATATAGAAATGGATTGTATCTGGCCTATCGAGGAGGATACCTAGTCTACTATGCGTAGCGAAAATTTAAACTGGAGGGGATGAAATATGTTTGTTGACGAAGTAGCGGAGATCTTCTCGTTGTTTATAAACATTGAAGATACAAATATTTTTAGATTTTTATCCAGTTGATCTTTTATCATTTAATTACGTGGCGTGCGGTTCGTAAAGACAAAAAGACACTGCCTACCCTAAGTAACTCGGACAAAGGTTTTGATTTTTTTTAATTTTTTATTTACTTATTAAAATCAGGTATAGAAATTCATAAAAGAAGCATTTTATTTTTATATTTTATTATTTCACTAACAGAGAACCTTTCGATCACTGGTGTCTACTTTAAATTATCGCACGATGAATTAGAAAAGATTATGCCACTATTTTGAAAAGTAGTATACTTTATTTAATTAGCGCAAAGCTAGAGCACTATTAATTTTTGACGTGATGGATATTTTTTTATTTTGACGTGAGTTCTAAAAAGTCAACATTGTTATTTATTGACTCGTTCTGTGATCTAAGGTATTTAACATTTTAATTTTTAAAATATTGTGAAAAATGGAAATTCTTCACTGTGAAAGTTTTTCAGGTGTTGTTTGTGTACAGAAAATGAAAAGTTTTGTTTTTTTTTTAAACTATCTTTTACCTTGTTGTTGTTGTACACCTGATTTGCAATTAATATAAATTTTCAGAAATGAAATATAGACGAAAAAAAATTTAAAGTACATATTAAAAATCCTTAGTAGCTAAAGCATATAATTCTGTTCAAGATTATATAGATGATAAAGATGCTTGGATTTAGTATAAGCTGGATTCACACAGGGTATTTAATTTATTTGTAACTCATAAATGTATGTACCCATCGTAAAACTTTTAAAAAGAGTAACTATCGAGTTTCTTGCCGGTTCTTCTCGGTAGAATCTACATTCCGAACCGGTGGTAAATTAATTAATTAATTAGTGTTTAGTTTTCTTTTGTTTTTGTATTGACGATTCGAAAGTGGTTGTAAAAGCCTACTTGAATAAAGCATATTTTGATTTTGATTTTGAGACGTGTAAATTTAAACGTTGAATCTTGTAAGCTCGTACATATAGGCATTATTTATAAAAAAAAAAATAGTTTAGTATTTTTTTTTACTTTTAAATATCGATTCTGATAACAGTGGTAACAGTGGTCAACAAAGAAATAATTTCACATTCGCATTTATTATAAATATTCGTATGTATTTTGCGAAATTTTATAGGTTGTTGATATTTATTTACACGATTAGGATTTTTTGGTACATATTATTTTTAAACGCTATATACATGCGAGAGTACATTTGGGACAACAAGTCAATCGATGAGCTTATTGGAAATTAGTATAGATTATTTGCTCCATATAGTATGAACGTATAATATCTATTAAAAAATCATTGATTAAAATACTATTAAAATAGAAAAATAATTAAAACTTTTTATGCGTTATTGCGCGTTATTACATATTTTTATGATATGCGTTATTAAAAAGGTACATTCTGGTTATACATATGCTACAATATTATTAAACAATTTTAAACAAAGAGAACGTGTTATTTTAATTTTTTTACTAACACTTTTATGACTTTTTTGTAAATCTAAGTAAATTTATTAAAGGTCGAACAAAAAATTGAGTGAAAACCATATGTGTCTATTGAGAAAATGCCATTTTTGTAAGTAGGTATAAGTATCTTTCTAAAAAGTAATGTTTTTATTTGATATTATAACACTTCTGATAAATATAACAACTGAAAATACTACATTCATCACTCTGCAGTTTTTATTTATCTACCAAAAAAAAGAACATATAACAATCAAAAATACAAATAAAAGCTTACCGTATTGGTGAAAATCTTTTAATAATTATTCAACTGCACTTCTTTGTCTGTTTTTATACAAATTTTTATATAACCACATCACTAAGCATTACATTTTCATTGTTCTTCAAGTATATTCTGCTGCTCGAGTGTGATTCCTATTATTTTATATTATTATTTTAACCCATCTCGCTATCATTCACTAAAATATAATTTTACACACGTCGTAACGTGAGGTCTTCTGATCTGTTACACGACTGTAATTTTATGTAAACATGATGTTATTGGTCCATCTTCTATGTACACGTGATAATTTCATTAAGATAGAGCGAACGACACATCGTGATTTGGAAATATTTATGTATGGAGGCGCGATGTATCTATTTAGTGAAGTTAAGTGTTACTGCACATTTTCTTTTAACACTTATTATTTAGATGTTTTGACGAATATAACAATAACGAGAGGCCTTTAAGAAGCGGTGGACGAATTTAGACAGACGAGTCGAAATAAATGGAAACGATTTAATATCATGTGACTATACGAAGTTGAGCCATTTTTATGGTGTTGTTTACAAGCGAATTTGTCATAATTATATATTTTTTAGGCCTAGAGGTTTCACAAATTCAGATAAGGTTAATTATTACACTTCATTATTAATAGAAGTATTCGGAAAATACTTATAATATGTTTTAAGTCTTTGAAAAGTTCTACGTACCTAGGTATACAATATACGTATATGAGTGTATAATTATATAATTTACACGTTTTCAGTAAATACAGCGGTTATACGGCAGCTACTTACGGCTTTATTTTTAGATCATCAAAACACAGTTGCTAATTTTGTTTGGACAATCGTTAACGTACAACTAACTTTTTTTCACTCGCTTTAATTTAGATATTGTTATATCGGACGATGAAATGTTATTTTATACCCCATATGCAAAAGATTTGACAACGGGATCCCGAAGAAAAGCGTAAAATTATTCTATAGCAAAGTTAAAAAAGATTGTAAAGAAAAGTTTATGCGACAATAAAGATTTTATAGATAATGACACTGTAGGAATTAGCCGATTGCTTCCTGGTTGTATTAATACATTTTTACATTAGTAACCAATCTTGATATTTAAAAAAAAATCGCCGCAGACTTTCTTTCGCGGTTTCCTTTCAAGTATCAGGTTTAACTTTTCCGAAACCGTAGTAGATTTATTTGCTTGAAGGTTAAAAAGAGAATTTGAATGCTTAATTTTGAATAAAAATATTTTGATTTTGATTTTGTAAGCAATATTGATTGACGATCGCTTGAAAAATTAAACTATTTGAGCATAAAAACGTTAGAAAAAATTCACATTCGTAATTATGTATATGCTAGACAGGCACGCGCCGTCCTTACGTGCAAAGTCGTGCGACGCATAACGGCGCCAGGCCTAAACTTAAAATTTTCAAATGTTTAATATTTACATTGGATTTCTTATTAAAAACTTTGCGGAATTGACTTGTTGATTGAACTAAACCATTTTTTACTAATATCGCCACTACAAAAAAGGCGCATATAAGACAGTTGCACAACGGCGCCGATTAGGCTTGGCGCGGGCCTGATGCTAGAATTACATAAGTATATTTTACGCTCGAAAGCGATATAAAACAACTCTGTAGTCTAGTACCTAACAGACACATCATAAGTAGTTTAGAAAGCTGTAAATAGCAAAAATAAAGCACTGACACTAAAGTCTTTCAGGTGTTTCAATGAGAAACTCATGTATCTTTGCCTGTCTGAAAGCAATACATGTAATTCTTGCCTAACATAAGATAGATTAGTTAAGTTTACGTATAGTGAACGTGAAGACATTTCTGTTTAGTGTATGAGATCATATGGAGCACTCTAGTGACAATTTTAAAGAATAACATCGCGAATGTTTGTTTTTTTCATTTGATTTTTGACGTTGATGTTAAACACGTCAGCGTTAACCGTACATTCAGTAATATAAGGACGCGATTTCATTGACTTGGATATACTAACTTTAGTGAACTTGGTTTGAAATATAAACTAATGAAACGATTTTGATAAAAATTTCATGGAACCAATCTAAAAGTATACCCTTTCAAATAAAAAAATTAAATCAGAAATGATGGATTTCTGAGGTAACAAACATAAAAATAAATAAATAAAATTATAAATAAACGCATCATACTCAATGGTCCCCATTAAGATTTTATATCCTGTGTCAGGGGTCTGGAAACACATACATCACAAAAACAAACGACACATACAAACACGACGCTTGTCGTGAGCGGGGATCGAACCCGCGACCGTTAGCGCTTCAGTCAGTTGCAGTGACCACTGCGCCAACCTGTCTGTTATTGGTATAAAAAAATCATACACTACACAAAGAACATCGTTTTTGAAGTCGGTTGAAAATGCCAAATCGAGATTTCGATTAGCTCTGGCCAGTGATGATGTTGATGTAAGGCATATTCCGAAATACAATGGAGCATGCTGATCAGTCTTACAACATATTGCATCGACGCCAAACAACAATACATGACTTCTCGTTGGGCAAGAATTCAATTTGTAAGTTTTACTCTCGTAATTGACATAAAACAACTCTGTAACCTGGTTACAGTTACCTACAGGTCCAGTTAGGAGTTACAAAAACTCTTGATGTCGAAAAAAGCACTGATAATTTCTAGTAGTTTTCTAGTAGTAGTATATTAAGACGAATGTTCGAAAATAAAATGAATATAATCTTAAATTATTATTTCTATCAAACTCTTCAATATTACATATCGATACCTCCCAAGTAAGTTGTTGTAACCCCAAAATTACAATTTTACAGTAGAGAATTTTTGATCCGTTTTAGTTTGAAAGTTACAACAAAATACGCCTTTTTTCAGGCGTATTTTGTTGTATCTTTTCTTGAAAAAAAAAGATTTTTGGTATTTTTTCACTTTGAATGCTTTATTATGCATTTGCATTAGCAATGCAAATTCGTGTAGTATTCAGTAAAAACGCTAACGGCAATTTTGTGGCTTACAATAACTTACGTGGGAGGTATCGATATATGAAACTTAATACCATTACAAAAATAACTCCATCGATTAAAGATACGATCGATAATTAAAGATAGTGCGGACACACGACCCCGAATCCTTAAAGCCTCAAACCAGTTGTCACGAGACAAGAGTTGACGAGTGAGGGCAGATCGTAATTGGGCCAGAGCTGATTCTTGGAAGAAGTCCATTCGACGAGTTCCTCTCACAGTTAGCTCCAATACCCGAGCTCTTGTTGTACAAATGGATACAATGACTTATAGGTGCCACTCACGTTAGGACGGTCGCACGAACATAATAAAATACATACAGCCTTTTTATCCGACTGCGCGATACAAGGGAGGGTAATATGTTTATCAGTCTATGTACATATGTATGTATGCATGTATGTTTGTATGATTCGTCATCAATGTCATAGAAAGAATGATAATTTGGAAAAATCGAAATGGCCGATTTAGGCCGCAATTAAGTAAAAAGAAAAAAAATAAAATCGACGAACTGTGTTAAAAGGAGTATCGTTAAATACGTATTTAAAAATCATTTTTAGGTTTCTTACATTATATTTCAAACAGAATTACCTTTAGAATCTGTAAAGATTTTAAGTTGGTTAGTAACGATTCTTCACGCACCCTCTACGTGCCGATATATAATAATTACTAACTAATCAACGAGGTGCCATAGACAAAATACAGTATATATTTACTTTTTAATATAATCCTAACACAATCTACTAAATAGACGCTGACAAGCAATACTGTGTCAAGCCACACGGACTTCATTTTGAGAAAATGGCGTCTAAAGATGTCTAACATTCTTAACACATATGTTTAAAGAAGTATATGTATATCCATTTTTTCTTTTATTTTCTGATAAAAGGTATAATGAATTAAAATCGGACCGATATATTTAATATATTATCAAATATAAAGTTCTTCAAATGTTTGTGATTATTGTATAAATTGCACAATATGTAACGCACTTGAAACTCGAATCAATTAATTGAGAAACTTTTTTTCGTACTTATTTCGTTTATATGACTTCAATTTCTTAATAATTAAATTAATAATGTTAAATAGGTGGTGCAGTATTAAAATACATCAATATCTCTGAATTTGACTTTTTGTGGGTTAACACATTATTGCTTATCAGCATCCAAATAGTCTGACGAATATTACAATATAATACATCTAGAAGGCTATATAACATCACGCTGTCGTTCATATGAACTGAGCAACGTCACGACACAGATGTACATAATATAAACACTCAAGTAAATCCGTAAAGCACAGCCTGTATAGATATCAAGTTTCTCAGAAGTAAATGTTGTTCTAGTAGACGAACAGATACGCCATTTCTCTTTTATCTCATAAACAAAAACAGCCCGCAACGTGTACCGTAGTCATTAAGATTTTATTGTGTTGTTTTGATTACTTTATTCAATAGTGTGTTTGATATTGTTTTCAACAGATTTCAAAATAGGAGGAAGTTATCAATTCGTAGTGTAAGTACTTTTTAATTCATATTTAATATAACGGGTCTTATCGCAATAACTAATGGTAGTAATACCTTTTTATTGGCCGACGTTTCGACGAAGTTGCATTCGTCGTGGTCAGCTCGTGACTATGAATAGTATAAATCGTTAAAGTATTATTATGAATAGTATAAATCGCGAAAGTTTAAAATATACTATTTAATGTTTGTTACCTCAAAACATTGTAAGTCAAAATTGCTTTTAAACGCCTCCTTGAATAAAGTATATTATGATATTGATTTTGAAAATTGTTTATTGAATTCAAAGGCTATGTTTTCAGTTTATTTCCTTAGATTTTCATCGAAATCGGTACAGTAATTTGGTTTCAAAATCGAAATATCAGGTACAATTGTGTCGTCCAAGGGCACGAAATTGCGTGTTTTCATTTTGAAGACCATTCCTTTAAACAAAAGTCTTACAATTAGTTTGCTTTGTGTTTAACTTTTTAATCTGTGTATTTTATCTTGCATTCTTTCATAGATATTTCATACAGATAAAAAAATAGAAATATTATATTCGACGACAGGTTGGCGCACTTCACTTTAACTGACTGTAGTGCTAACGGTCGCGCGTTCGATCCCCGCTCAAGACAAACGTCTGTATTGGTCATAGGGATGTTTGTCGTGGTCTGGGTGTTTGTTTGTGTTGCGTGTGTTTCCGACCCCCGACACGAGTTTATGAGATACTAGTTACTAATACTACTACTGTTACTAGTACGTTGAAAGTAAAGGGTTCATTTATTAATATATATATATATATATATATATATATATATATATATATATATATATATATATATATATATATATATATTAAATAATGATTATTTTTACCGTTTGTCTAGACGAAAAATTATTTAACAGGCGAGCACTAATTGATACTAATAAAACAACCAAAGTGCGCAAGTGAACTGTTTTATTATTCTACAGAGGCGAAGGGAGAGCAGCTGAGAGATTTCTGATGAGCTCATCCATTTGTATCAGGTTGATCTTCGCCTGACGACCGAGTCGGCCTTCTGGCAGCTCCGGCGGCTCATGAGCCAGCAGACCAGCTGACTCCAAGAGGATCTTACGTGATTCCTGAAGTGTATAACATAAATAAGTTTATATATTTTAAGCTTTCGCGATTTATACTATTCATATTTAATATAACAGTAAGGCGTCTGGTCAGTCAGCTCGTGACCACGACGGATGCAACTTCGTCGAAACGTCGGGCAATAAAAAAGGTATTACTACCATTAGTTATCGCGATAAGACCCCTTATATTAAATATGAATATATTAAGTTATTGGGGAGTAGGTACAAGGGGGTCAGGGTTAAGAAATTTCGAAATAAAAATAAAATATATTGTGTTATTTGTTATTATATTTTATAGATGAATTCCACTATTTAGAATTTAATCCCATATCGAATTTCATAAATAATTAATATTAATAAAATTGCAATTATAAATTAATTTACTAACTAGCTTTTGCTAACGGCTGGCAGTAATGTAAATATTGCTATGCCCGGATTATTCTGTCAGGTGCGACACGCGCGCCACCTACTGACAGTTAATTATACTATGTCTATAAATTTCTCGCAAGTAGATGAAATGAGCAAACAACAAGTTGACAAAATGTATCGTTATCAAATGAAATAAACGAATATTGATTTTAACATTAGATTATTTATAGATCTTACTAAGACTTGATCTCAATTTTATTCGAAAGAGTTTGTAAAGGCCTATTTGAATAAAGTATATTTTGAGTTTGAGTTCGAATCTAGTTTGACGTCACGCCGCACTAACATTTTCTGTAAATCATTACATACTTATGTATATCTAATACTTTTTTTGTTATAAAATAACTAGAGCAAATAACGTTTCCTTGCGTACGAGATGAGTCATCAAACACATAAAGATAATCTCGACATTAAGAACGTTAGCTGTAACCTGTAGATGATAATTTTTATCTGTGTTCCAAATTTACGTGTATTGGAACTTGTCTCCACCCAGTGTGGCTCGTGCTTATAATTACACTTTTTTATATGAAAATAGCGGGAAAACAAATCGGTCACCTAATGTTAGTACTCACCGCCGCACATGAACGTGTGCTCCAACAAATGGGACACAAATACGTTGGCAGCTTAAATATAATGGGAATAGGGAGTAAGGAAAGATCAAATTTCTTGCCAGTTCTTACCAAGATAATCTATAGGTATTCATTTTGAACCGGTGCGAGGTGACAGCTTGTCATGAATTTCAATAGTTTTTGTTTTTACGTTTCAAAAATGCTTGTAAATGCTCCCTTGCGGTTTCACTCGCGTTTATGGTTACTGCTTCGTTCCTAGGAGTCGTAACGTGATGTAATATAGCCTATAGCCTTCGTCAATAAATAAACTATCTACCACAAAAATATTTTTTCAATTTGAACCAGTAGTTCCTGAGTTCTTTCGCGGAACCAGTAGTTCCGCGCGTTCAAGCAAACAAATAAACAAACAAACCACCAAAATCTTCGGCTTAATAATATTGGTACAGATTATAAGGGGGCATTTTTTGTAAGTTTATACGTAGGGTGCAATCTCTGAAACTACTAATCCGAATAGAAAAATTCTTTTTGCGTTAGATAGCCTGTTTATTGACGAAGGTTATAGGCTACATCACGCTACGACTTATAGGAGCGAAGCGGTAACCATAAACGTGAGTGAAACCACGAAGGAAGAGCTAGTAAAGTATGTTTTGATTATTTAATTTACACGTGTCCAAAATAACTCGATCAAGAAATAAAAATATATTTTCATAGCTACCGTTACGTATCCCAGATGACCGCTCTGGTGTAGTGGTGCTGAATGTGCCTCTAAAACCGACGGTTGCGGGTTCGATCCCCGCTCGGGGCAGATATTTATAGTTGTATTAATATTTGTTCCTAGGTCAGGGTGTTTATCCTTGTGGGTCTCCCCACAGTGACTCGGAGAGCACGTAAAGTTTTCGGTCCCGTCTGTTATCACAATCACCTGATAATGATCGTTACCTACTACGAGGTAGGGAAATTATTCTAGTCTAAATGGTTACTGGCTTGCCCTCAGGGGTTGCGCAGGTCAGATGGCAGTCGCTCTGTGTAAAAATCAGTAACTCGTCAATATCTGGACTATAATAGAAAGCAGACCCTGGTATAACCGGGAAAAATGCTAGGTAGATGATGATGATGACCGTTACGTATCCCAGCATGACCATCGGTCCGTCGGTCAGAGATTCCCTTCGCCCTGTCTCCGCGACAGCGGCGTGCAGCTCAAACAGTAGCGAACCACGGAGACGGGTCTCGGCTGAAAAATGTTTTAAACGTAGTTGATTTTAAACATAACTGTAATATGCTTATGTTGTTTCGTGTATAGATAGTGGATAATACATAACAACGCAAAAATAAATAGCTTTGGATACAGACGATATTAAACGGACCTAAGTCTAGACACGCGGTAGCGTGTCAAGCCAAGTTCAAGAAACAGAACTGTCGAGCCGCACCGTGTGTAATATTATACGAACCATTTGGAGCCACTTTTGACGCCCTAGTAAATCAAAAACTATTTTACATAAATGTATCAAGTTTGGCTCATATATTAAGACTTACGAGATACATATATGTTCTAAATTTCATAAGCTTATCTCAAACGGTTATTTAGATATTAATGTCCAAAAATCCTCAATTTTATCATTGACTGACTGTTCCAGATGACCTATTTTTTATTTTATTTTATTTTATTTGGGAAACAAACAGTACAATAAGTCTTAATATTAACAAATACAAATTGAATCACAAACCAATCAAGTTTCCACTCATAAATTAGTATACAATATTAGAGCAACAAGAAACAAGATTACACAAATTACTCGTACAATTTTATTTAATTTAAGGGATAATAAATTAAATAAACAATTAAACTAATCTGAACTTGTCTTTAAAATAAATTATGAAATACAATAAGCAAATTAAGAATAATTAAACATTAAATCAATTATATAAGATACAAAATTAATAGTGACCTAGTGAGTTACAATTTTTAAAATTAAACCTACAAGTATTTGTCGGTTCTTATTTTATAATTCCGAAAATTGGAATTGTTGGTAGGTTTATAAAAACTAGCCAAGACAGACCTTAGGCTACAATACATTATCTTATGTTATAAGAAGATATGATATGTTATACTGTTACTTATAAATAAATTTCAAGACTGACCATTGAACTTGGCACCCATTTATCTCACTTCTTTTGTCGTTGAAGTCAACAACCAAGGCATTTATCGTAATATTGAACTTGGCTCTCATTTCACATTTATGTTGTTGATTGGATAAAAATCTACTCAAAGGGCCAAGTGTGTTGCTTTTAAAGTCTTTTTCAAGAAATATATTTGTTTTTGTTGTTATTTTTAGGGTTGACTAAGTCGTTATAATGATATGAGGATCCTGACTGTATCTAATGTTTACTATTTATCTTTTGCAATGCAAGAAAAACAAATTTACAACGTGTGTCGTAAAATTTGTTACGTATTAGATGGATTTTATTATGTTGTCAGTGAAATTATCACTTAACAATGTTTTTCAGTATTTTCCGATTCTTATTTACGCCTTCAATTAACACTATAGGGGAAAGTTAGATTTTAATAGACATTAATTTTTTTTCCTTCTGTAATACAGAGCCCCTAGCAGTAGTTTTTAATAACTCAATGAGCAAAATATACATATACTAATATTAAAAAGCTGAAGAGTTTGTTTGTTTGAACGCGCTAATCTCAGGAAATACTGGTTCGAATTGAAAAAATATTTTTGTGTTAGATAGCTTATTTTGGAAGGAAGGCTATAGGCTATATTACATCACACTATGACTCATAGGAGAAAAGCAGTAGCCATAACCACGAGAGGCGGCTAGTGTTATATAAAACTGTAAAATAAAAGGATTAATTCAAGATCCAATGTGCAACAATTTCGGATTTAAAAGTCGCAAGACCATAAATATTCGATATTAAGCAGTCACGATCGAATGATAAATAGCACGTGATGTCACAGTCCAAATTCATATATGTTTTTTGTTTTATGTCTGATAATAAAAGACATTAATCGTCAGAGGATTAAAATAATGGATGCTCTCGTTATTCAAATTTAAAATTAAAGTCGTTTGTGAAAATCAAGGATTTGCCGATTATCCTGAAGACATGCATTGAATTTAATGATAAATACGTACCTGGTGCCAATGTTTCTAATAAATCAGTAATTTTTCGACAGAGCTGCGTTTTAAGCACAAGTCGATCTTCAGTGACCCCTGCCAGGCCTAGCTGGTCCTGCTGGCCGATCATCTGCGCCAGCGCAAGACTCACATCCGTCATATAATAGTGTGTAGGGTGCAGATAGTTACAGCAATGACTGACGAATCTGTTAAAATGTTCAATAAAGTGAAATCATTTTTAATATTAAATTAATCATTAACTTCTCAAGCTTTATTACTCTAAAAAATTACATAAATCTGTTCAGATCGATATTTTATTTTTGTATTATGTGTATAAATAGATTGCTTTAAATAAACAAATAATTGTTATATTTAATTTTAATATATTGTACACTTTAAATAAAAACTATCTAGTCAAATTAATACATAAAGCAAACACTTTGTATCCTTTTTTACATAATTCGCGCAGATGAGTATGAAATTTCGTACACTTGTAGTTTATATCTCTACATAGAAAGGAATCCAGAACGCTAATATTATGTTATAATTATGCATAAAAATACTTCAAATCTATAAAAAAAAAACATGACACGCACGCATATCTAATCTTTTGTTTATTGTTAAAGTCTGTGGTCCAATTGAGAATTGATTATCTGTGGTCAATCTTGAAGTTGGTTGAAAATGTAATGAACTACGGTCGAAATATGACTACTTACTGCCATACTACAAAAGACGCATTAAAACCATGTTCAACACGTGTCTAGCTAAACAGTGTTTAAAAATTAAAGATTGCTCAAAATATTATCTAAATTGCTTAACAGCGAATAAACTCATAAAAAAACTTATTGATAAAATGTTATACGTTACATTCGACAGCTGAAATAGATTTTAGACATCTATTAAACTCACTTAAACGTATGTTAATCTATATTTAAAGCATGTTTAACTCAAAACTGTGCTTAGACGCGGATTTGTAGTACGGATTTTTTAATCACGCGTTTAACGTCTGTTTAAATCTTTTGTAGTAAGGCAGTTAAAGTCTAGATAAATGCGTCTAAGTCTAGATAAATGCGTCTTACCTTTCGCATGCATCAGGATCTCCCTTAGGCATAACGCTCAGTTCTCTTCCAATATCCTGAAGCAACTGTTGTATGATTGCGTCCGATACTTCATCCTTGCAGATGTTGCATTTCCAAAACTTATTGTCTAAACCTCTGTTACTTGGATCTGGTGATTTTGTTTTATGGAGAATTGGAAGTATGAATGTGTCCGGTAGTAAATAGCCCTTACAATCCCTGCAATATCATCAAAGATTTTATCTGGGTGTTATTTTAATCTACACAATTGTTGTGTTTCTTATTTAATTTTATCACTATTATGAGTCTTTTAAAAATTTATTTTAAGGTTAGAAAAAAGTTTGTGTTTTACTCTTATGACCGATGTAAAACAACTCTGTAACGCGGTAAAAATTAGGTCGTAAGCAGTTATGAAAGCCAAGATAGTAAATTCTTTCAGGTGTAAAGCAAAGAGAAAGTTTGAGACTAAAACTTACAAATGTAATTCTTGCATAACATATAAACGAAATGGATACTGAAAAATATTTCATCTTACTTCTTTTTACACTTGACAGCACTAAACATGGTTCCGAACTCGGTGACATCAGAGCATCTCTCACAGGAGCACTCGAAGAACTTGGTGTCGGAGAGATGGTGGCGCCGAGCCTCGGTGCCCCACAGCGGGTCCGTGTAGCACACTGATATGTGTGACCCTGGTGATATATTGACACCTGCAGATAGGACCTGCAAATACATTTTTCGATTGATATAAATTTCTCATTAATACGAGTAAGAGTTATTAACCAAAGTGTATTTTGTTCTAAAGAAAAGGAAAAAGACAACTACAAAATGTTTAAATTCAAAGAGTTGCTGTTTTCCAGTTTTCTGTAGGAGTTAATGCTATCCGAGTGAGATACCCAATGTGTGAGACATTGATCGATGATGCAATAAATTCATGTTAAATAATAATATTTAACAAAGCACGTATCTTCAGAAGTAAATACATAATTTCATTATATCTCTGAAAGTATACTCTTTCAAACAAAAAAAATAACTAAATCCAACAAGCAGCCTTCGACTAATCGGGGAACATACATAACAAAATCCCCAAATTGTGAAACTCCTTTTCTTGAAGTCGGCTAATAAGAAAATCGAACAACTAGCATTAAGTGGTTAAATAAATTAAATTAAGGTATTTCTTACAATGTTGCCATCAGATGTAAAACTCTTATTGCAATTGGCACGACAGTTGTGTTCCACCATTGATATTTTGTCAAACACCGCCACGTACTCCGGCTCCAGTAGAGGCACCTCGTGGCCGTTTATCTGAAGTATTCAATTTATACATGTCTATCATTATTGATAAATAAATAAATAAATAATAAATAAATGCATCACACTCAACGGCCCCCATTAAGGTCTTGTGACCTTGTGTCGGGAGTCCGGAAACATACACATTACTAACACAAACACCCAGACCACGACAAACGGATAGTATGACCAATATAGACATTTGCTGTGAGCGGGGATCGAACCCGCGACTGTTAACGCTACAGTCAGTTGCAGTGACCACTGTGCCAACGTGTCTGTCATATATATGATAGCAGATAGATTTACATCTATATGTATAAAATCACTTGTCCTGACTGATTCATCAACGCAGAGCCTAAGCCGCTGGGGCTACAAACTTGAAATTTTGGCTGTAGGTACCTTTTAGGGTGTAAGAATCCACTAAGAAAGGGTTTTTGGATTTTCCACCCCTACGAAGGTTAAAAGGGGTAAAAACATTTGTATGGAAAATCTTATTCCGTGGTTATATTTACTTAAAATTTAATATACATATTTCTGGATGATAGTAATGAAATGTGAACCATAAAACGCACGAATATCATCAAAATTTATTTTTTTGGAAGATTATCCTTAAACTTAGCATAAATTTTCCTTAGGGTGAATAAATAAATATCTACATCCCCGAATTCAAAAATCATCCCTTATATGTAGTTGTGCTAGGGTATTAAAGTATACGCAAACGACGCCGCGAGGAACTGCTAGTCATCTATAAAGAATCGTTAGCTACTCTCCAAATTAGACTAAAGACGAAGGTCTACGGATTTCGGTTATAAAGACACAGCCTCTTGTGTATCTCGTAGGGGTCACCAGGATGAAACTACATATATACGTGTATATTCAAAATCTAAATGTTTGTGAAGTCCAGTTCTTTTTATCCATATAACATTTTTCATGTCGTTGAAAGGTATGTGTTCTTAGTAATTGTGGAAGATCAGAAGATTTTTTATTTTAATTTTCATGTATTGGTATTTAGGGGGTACTTCACTAAACATAGCCTGTTATCACTATAGTTCTAGTCTCTAGTTTACTTGTAATTGTGCATATATTTATAAGAGGTGCGTACTGATGATATAAAATAGAAACTGACTAATCATCGAGGAACCATAAACAAAATACAGTACACTTACAATCTTTTGTGATATACTCTTAAAAAAACAAATTAAGTACACATTAGACAGTACTTGTACCTGAACGATACCACAGCACTTCATAATTTCTTCCTCGTTAAACGTTCCATCTAGTTTAAAGAACTTCCAAATGAATTCTGCTATCATCTTCTTGTCGTTAACCCATTTGTCCGTGCCCCTGCGGTCATCGTTATGAGACTCCAACGCCTGCAACTTCGTCCATATCTTGGGGTTGTGATCTCGTTGATACAAACAACGCAAAACGGTGATACATTGATAATTTGGATGTGGGATTCCATATGTAGATATAGACACCTGTAATAAAATAATATCAAATGTACATTTGTAAAAATTGTTGCCTCCGATAAAATGAGACGGAATATTCCTCAAAACATACTACGAAAGAAAATACAATATGCCCAATAAATAAAACAGCAATATTATTAAAATAAAAGCGAATATCTTCTCTTGCTAGTTGTTTCATTGTCTTATTAGATAAGGATCTGTTATTGCCCTGCTATATTCTAGCACAAATCAGAAAAAATACATTTTTTAATTAAATAAATATTGTTTTAAATCGTGTTCTATTATATCAGACCTACGCCATTGTTATTATAAGGCGTGAATTACACTCATAAGTTTTAATCTCGTTGCACAAATAAACTATGAATCTCTTTGATAACTGTTACACAGGTATATACGTGAGATGTTAGTGTCAATAAATATGTCAGTGATATTAAAGTAAGTAAAAGTTGCAAGTGTAATTCTCGCCTAATCCTATGAAAATAACATTTATTAAAATACAAACCTTTTCTCCACGTTGTTGCGTATAAAAACACTCAGGCGTATGTACTACATTTCTGGTACAACTTTCAGAGCAGAAAGGCCAGCCACACTTCTGACAAGTAACAATTTCATCTTTTTCCAATAATTTATAGCATCCCAAGCAAACTGGGGGAGTAACCTGAAACAATGATTCATTAAAATACAATTTTACTAAATAACTTGGTGCTTTTCAGTGTCGAACGATTGTCTATAACTATGGTCCCTGTAACTTAGTTTTTACTCTCAAAATTGTTAGTTCTAATTGTTCACGGAAAATATTTATGCATGACACGCAAATATTTACGTCTGAGTGAGTGTTTACGTCGTGTATTTTGAAAGCTCGATTTTTTATTTTTCTCATCATATTACTGTTTCAACTTAATTACAATATAGTAGTAAGAGCTTCGTCCCTTATACTACAAATTAATTTAAATTACATAATTATTCTATGGACTTTTAGTGAGGTTTTATTAACTAACGTGTCGCCACTAAATGGAAAAACGTTCAATATATTTTTTTGCCACATGACACACACACATGAGTTCACTCGTCGATCTAACCCACTCAACTATTAAATAAAATCAGAATTCCATTTATTCCTCTTAGTGCCCTTTTATAACCTAAAATTAATGTATCTTAATGAAAACTATTAAAATGGCATAACGTCGGTCTAGATGGGTTAGCTCGTACAAGCAAACTGACAAAAAGTGACAAAAAACTTCTTTTAAAGCTAACCGTAAGAAATATGTTTACATTTTAAATGATTTAGACTTAAGATATTGTTAAAAAAGAAAGTCGGTTACTAAACAAAACGGTTTTTAGTGAAACATTCAATTTTTACTAGAAATTGTTAGTCACGAGGTATCACATACAGAGCGACGATCATTATCACCTGAGATGGACCAGTTATAAGTGGTGCTTCTTTCATAACAACATCCCCAGCTTTAATACTCCTCGAGGCTTCAAGATACCTTCCATACTTCGAGTCTTCCTTGATCCTGGCTGGAATGCACTCGTGCTTGTGCAGTTTCCAGTGCTGCTTCTGATGGTCTCTCGAACAGTAATGCACGACTTGGCAGTTTGAGCACTTGTGCTCAGTAGGAATTGAGCAAACTGTACACGGTTCTTGGACCGCCATTATTTCTGTAATAAGAGCAGAGATAAATGTGGATTTGTGTCTCTCTTTGTCACGAATAATTTACTTTATAAATAAAAATGTCTTAAATCGAATTAATCATATCGGCGTAAAAACGTTTCGGATTTAATGTACTAGATATTAACGTCAGTTCTAGATATTAACGTAAAATGTAAGCAATATATAGATCCTAATTACCATATTGTAATAAATTGAAGAAATTAAAACAACGTTAAATTTTATACACCCTACTAATAATTCTGACTTAAAAGTACAAACGCCGATTGCCTAAAAATCATATATTTAGGTCAAATCTTAAAATTATATAACATAAATCTTTACCTTAAAAATCGACAATGATCCAGATTAACGAAACAATACGGAAATATCACGGAAAATCTTATTTCACATTGCATGTGTAAATACGAATGACGGGAAAAGATGCGCGCCTGCGCTCGCGCACGTTGGGTTTGCGGTAAAAATAAACTACGAGCCATTTGAAACACGAGGCGGAGAATAACTCGTACATATGAGAAGATATACTTCACTGTACACTCGGTTACTAATATAGTATCATAATATTTCTATAAAATCTTAATACTACGCCATTTAATAATAAAGATTAAAAAATATAACCGACTTTAAAAGAAAATACAAGGATACAAACACTACGATTTTAGAACCAGTATAGAACACGAACTCATTCTTAAACATTTGTACAATACTAGCAATAGAGATATGATTTTGATCTATGTAGTAATCTGAAATTATAACATGCATGGAAAAAGAATAGTGTAAGGCGTGAATTACATTGGTAAGTTTTAATCTCAAGAGTAATATAAAACCACTCCGTAACCTAGTAACTGATAAGTCGTAAGTAGTTACGAAAGATGTGGCTGTCAAAAATAAGGAACTGACGGTAAATTCTTACAAGTGTACAGCAATAACTTATGTTAATCTTTATGAAAGTCTGAGTATAAATTATTAGTGTAATTCTCGCCTAACAGTAAGTATTAAGTATTAGAAATATTATGGATCAAAAGAAAATCTTTATACTCTACAATATTATACTAAAATGATTTTTAAAAACTAGCGAGTTTCTTGCCGAATCCTCTCAGTAGAATCTACATATATACGAAGTATATTTTGATTTTGAGATAAATAAACTTTATTCTTATTATTCTGAAGTTCGTACCAACTCTTTTCCGAAGAATCTCACCCTGGAACTAGCGGCGGTTCAATTCAATTCAATTCTTTGGTTTTAGTCTAGCGGCGGATGTAGCTTCAATTACAACTGACATGGCAGAGTGAGTTGAAAAGGGCCTCTTAAAACCTACTTATCTAAATAGAGTTATTTCTTATTTGAATTTAGATTTTTTTGGTGTTTTATATCATGGGTGATAACGACCATATTCAGGAAATCAGAACAATAGGTATTAGGTGGGAGTATATTGTGAAAGTGGTCTACTTCTCTCGAGGTAAAGATTAGCATAGTTAAAGACTAGATTGTATAAATGGGCCGTTTATTGTCGTAGGAGTTACGTTCGAAAGTCGAATTTCTATGTTAAATTTTTTATCGTACTGCAGGGGATCGTTAGTAATGTGGATCAATGATAATAATCTTTAGTTATTTACAATATATATACAAATTTTACATAAATGAATTAATTATTTTACAGAGATAAAATAAAGAAAATTTTTATATGACAATATCAAATTTACAATATATATAGTACACCGAGGCGCGCGCTGTCAACACGATGCCCGCTTGCCTAACGACGCAATACAATGCTTGCGCCGCGTATTCGTCTTCGAATTATTGTTCGCCACAGTACTAATTTTTTTAAATGTCATGAACTGGCTTACAAAAAAGGAAGAGGTTCTATTTCGTCGGCGATTTGACCGCTTTTGATTTTTTTTTGTTTAAAATGGTGTCTCCAATAGATCGCTGAAGAATTTTTAATAAAATCGGCTAGGTTTTAAAAACAAAATAACTGGAATAGTATCATCTAAGTAAACGTATTTATAACGCTTTCGAAGTCTGTTGTTTGTCTATATTTTATTTTTTTGGAGCGTAAATTCAATTGAAACCAACCAAGCCTTAAATTTATTAGTTTTTAGGGTTCCGTACCTTAAAAGGAAAAACGGAACTGTCTGTCTGTCTGTCTGTCGGGATGTCAACCCTTTTTTCTCAGAAATGCATAGACGTATCATGTTGAAATTAATATCATATACTCAAGTCTACGATGACATGCGGCCGTGAAAATATTAAAGTTCTAAGTCAACGCAATCAAAAGATAATGGAAAATATGTCGTATATTTTGACCATTTTAGCATTTTCGCAAGGGAATCAAAACCTATAGGGTACTTCCCATTGACCTAGCACAATGAAATTTGGCAAGAAGTAAGATATTATGGTACAAATAAAGGAAAAAATCTGAAAACTGTAAATTTTTGTATGTATGTTTGTCTGTTTATAAGTTTGTCTTTCAACCTTTTTCGCAGAAACGCGTGAAGGTAACAAATTTTTATCAACGTCAAGTACTCAGAGTTGTAATTACTAAGAGCTGTGAAAAAATCAAACTTTTAAGTTTGATTTTTTCACAGCTCAAACTTCCATGGATTGCATCCATGATCGTGTTTTAAATTAAAGTGCTCCTAAGTAGTTTCAAAATAGTTTTTGGGACGTGATCCATATTTACATAATATTTGATTATATTTAAGCGACTTCTAATAAACACTCCTTGTGTTTTCAATTCGACCTTGTATTTAATTTTTTTTTTATGTTTGTTCGCCGATTGCGCCGCCATTTGTGTACCGATTTTCAAAATTTTTTTTTGTTTGAAAAGGTATACTTCGAAGGTGGTCCCATTGTCTTCAGGTCAGGATCAGATGATGGGATCCTGGAGAAATTGAGGGAACTCCTCAAATATTATAGGCAAGCGAATACCGATTTAGGTAGTTTTGATAGTAACTTATGTTGGAACTGATGATGAAGACCACAAATGGCGTAGATGGGTTAGTCTTATATAGATTTCTATAAGTTTGTACGGAACCCTCGGTGCGCGAGTCCTACTCGCACTTGACCAGTTTTTTGATTGGTTTCTGATTTCTTGATTTTCATTCATTTTATTCTTTCTTACATTATAAAATAAAAATATAAACGTTACGTTCATTGTAAATGTTTTATTTGACATTACATAAAATATACATCAATTCCTTGCATTTATTAGTAACAATAAAAAATTATGAAAATATTTTCTTAATTATTACAATAACAACATGAATATACTTTTATATACATAATTTATAACAAAGGCAATAAATGAATCAGAATTCATATCGAATGAATGAATAATAAAATAAATATGAACGAAATTAAAATAATCAATAAATTAAATTCTATCTTTGGATTTATTCATATTTTCTATATAGTTGGGCATTTTGTTACAGGTAAATAAATAAAATATATCAAATACGCAAATTCGATCTTTTGGAAGGAATGAAAACAATATTACTGTTTATAACTAAACTTTATAACTAAAGTGCTTGTATTTCAAATACTACATATGTATGTACGAGTATAATACATTATATTCCAAAATAAATTACATAAATTAGAGTTCGATACAAATGAAATATACTATATAATGTTAAACAGACATTGTTTTACGTGTATTTAACGTTTATAATTAAATGTATTTAATTTATATTTTAATAAATTCTTCGTTAACGTAACCGTTAGTTAAGTATATTGTATCTTTTATTTAGTAGATATATTTTATTTAAAAAGAAAAAAAAATAACAACCTTTATGTGACATATTTTATTACAATAACAATAACAAGGCGTATATTTGCATCGTGTTCATGAGATCTTCCCGATGATGTGCTCCCAGGTCTTGATCTTCTTCAGCGCGTCGCGCGCGGCCCCTGCCATCAGGCCCTCAGGCGAGTGGCGCGGCTCGAAGCCCAGGATCAGCGCCGACTCCGTCAGGTAGCTCACGATCTGATTAAGATATTTACGTTACGCCGTAGCGGCCATAGGTCGTGTGGCTTGACACAGTATTCCTTATCAACGTGATAAGCAATACTGTGTCAAGCCACATGGACTTCATTTTGAAGTAAAAACTTACAAATAATAAACCAAATGCGAAAACGAAACAAGTAAACTAAAAGGGATAGAACAATTCTACATTAACCTGAACTTAATAATCAAATAGTTGACGGAAAATATATATTCCGATCTTCTATTTTACTGGTAATTTTTATTCAAAAAGACTGAAGATTTTCAAATAGCTTTAGATTTTGGTCATAACATAAAAAATACATACTTCTTTTAGACGATTTCGTAAGTTTTCTTTTGTTATAGCTTTCCTTTCGAAGTCTCTCGTTGTTAACACCATGAGCGGAGCGTGTAGTTCATATAAAGTGATACCTGTGAAAAAAATGAATGATTTATTTTATTACTTTACGCTAATCTTCACTTAATAAAAACAGTAAGCAACAGAAGTTAAAACCATATTAAGAACATCTCTAACACATATCGTTGTCTTAGATTTTCATAATTATTACTCATTAAAATAAAACTATTTTAAACGGATTTAAATCGCGTATATTAACTATTTTTATCATCCCGACGTTTCGAGCACTTTGCAGCACTTTTTATATAAATAGTTTTATTTCAATCTCTAGCACACCTACTACTTATTTACTGACTAAAATTTTAGCGAACAAATTTTCAAAAACGGGTAGACCCCTTATCTTTAAATACCAAAAAAATCTTGAGAATTACACATATAAGTTTTGCTCTAAGACTATTATAAATATTTATAGAAGTTATTTCTCGTTTAGGCATTTCGTTTTACATCTGAAAGAATTAACTATCACTGCCTTATTTTAATATTCCCAACTTTCGTAACTACTTACGACGTATCGTTTACCAATGTACAGAGTTGTTTCATATCGCTCTCGAAGGTTAAACTTACAAATGAAATTCTCGTCTAAGCGTTACCTCGTAATCTTGAGTACCCCGGCTCAATGACGTCGAACACCTTCATCAGGTCTCTGCATATCTCCACCTTCCTGTGCAGCTGCTGCTCCGGCATCTGGTGTATCATGTAGTCCGACACCTTGCCGTACAGCTGGCTGAGCGAGTGCTTCGCCGACAGGAATAAGTAGTGGCTGTCGTGAAGCACGTTGCGGTATTTGCTGAGGAAATTCTCGAAGCCGGCTACATCGTTGGCGTCGATCTGCTCGAATTCGTCTGTCAGTCTGAAATAATTTCTTTTATTACTATCAATTCGTCTTGAGTTAAGAGCGGCATAGTTAATGTCGTTGTTGGAATTATATTATCTATATACATAAAAGCGAAAGGTCACTCACTCATCACGAAATCTCAGAAACTACAAGTGCTAAGGGATTTAAATTTTGCATGGGGATTCTTTTTAGGACGTAAGTGCTTATTAAGACGAGATTTTGGAAAATTCAACCCCTAGGGGGTAAAAGCACGAGGGCCGCAAGTTAATATATACATGTATATAGAATATTTGCTTGTTCTGACTGACAGACTGATTCATCAACACAGAGCCTAAACCGCTGAGGCTATAAACTTCAAAATTTTGGTAGTTGCTGCCTTTTGTGTTTTTTATAAATGATTTCTATGTTGTACGATCCTACAAGATTCGACGTTTCAATATATATAATTACAAAAATAATTATTCAGTTTATTTATTTTTAAACATCGATTCTGCTAAAGTTGATAAAATGTCCAGTTGACATTAATAAAGTCACCTCTTAAGCAGCACCTGCACCGCGGTGGGCGGCATCTCGTAAGCGCAGGTGCCGCAGCGCCAGGGCGCCGCGCTGCGCAGCGGCTCGGCGGGCAGCACGCGGCCGCCGCAGCGCGGGCAGCGGAACGCGCTCGCGAACGTGCCCAGCTCCGTGGCGTCCGCGCAGCGCTTGCACGCGCACTCGAAGAATTTGCTCAGCTTCAAGTGCTCGCGACGTTTCAGCGTACCCTGGAGGTGAGATGTCGGGGATTAAAGAGATTAGAAGACTTGTTACGTTATCGTCTTTTGACTAGTTTTTTTTATAAGAAAAGCTGGAAAACGAACAGGCGGGACACTGGACCGTAGCCAGTGGACTACAGCTAGGCTCTACCTCAGCAAATTACTGTATTTTTCATATTTATAAAAAACTACTTTGTCTCAATATAGAATCATATGAATAAGAGTTCACCCAATACACATCCACAAACAGTAGATGACAAATCCTATTGCAGTAAGTGTAACTGAAAGAATTGTGTGAGAAAAGACTCTATAAGTTGTCTATATCTTGACTAAACGAATATTATTACGAATTATCTCTTAAAGTTAAAAAGTGAATAAGAAATTATATTATACCTGGAGTGTATAGGCATAGCACAGCGATATGATGTCACCAGACTTGTGCGGTATGGAGGCTCTAATGGTGAGCGGTCTGCCGGGCTTGCACTCGGCATCCGTATGCGTGGTGGAGGGCGTACAATCGTGCGCGAGCAGGAACGCCGCGTTGTACAGTGCCCGAGCGTTTGCTCCGCTCACACCCACCTCAAATGCGTTTACCTAGGAAATCAGAAAATTGAAACTTAAGTACTAAATGGATCTTCTACCTAAGAAACCACTAATACCTACTGTCCGATGAACCTGTGTCGTATGAAATAACTAAAAAAGTTCTAAGATAATTAAATACGGAATGAATAAATGTATGGAAGTTAATATTTTAGATGGTTTGTGGGTTTGGTATCAACTTTGAAAGGCATATCAAACGATATCGTAAAGAAAAAAAATCTTAGATTAAGTTTACTTCTAAGATTTAACGAACCTCCAATATACCACAAACAGTGTGTATCTCCTCATCATCGTAATTCAAGCCCCACTTCTTCAACCTCTGTACAACATTTCTATCGTTCATAGGCCAGATGTCACCTCTCGCACGACGAATGTCGTTATGAGCCTCCATCGCAGATAGTGCCGTCCATTTGTCAGGATCTTCTTTTTTTAAAAGTAAACATCTGACAAATAAATTAAAATATATTTAATTAAGAGGATAATACTTAATTTTTGCAAATAATACTTCAATTTTAAAGTAACGAGGTTCACGATCAGGCATAATTGTATTAACATGTATATTAATGATAATTTTTTTAACGTTACTTCAGACTTTGGCTTTTACCATAAGTGAATAGGAGAACAGATTCTAGACAGCAAAGGAATTGGATAATTTTTCTAACAGTATCAATTATTAAAGCTAGTTCTGTACAAACAAATATTACTTCTCTTGCTTGACTATAAGCAAGGAATAATACCTACCATATACGACGGAAGCAATCCGTCTTCAGCTATCCAAAATTTAAAAGTAAATCATCAAATATTTATGCTTTAAATCCATTATTTAGAAATAGACAAGATTTATTACTGTACACTTTTGTCGGAGTATATCTTGTACAAGATAAACGAAAATTAATGATTCATTAAATGTTGCGTAAGATATATTTTAAACATTTTTGTAGTCTGCTTTGAGAGTCGTTTCCTCTATATAATAAATTAATTCATACAGTTCTTTATTTGCTAATAAACCAGATTTTCTCAAAACAATAATGTCTTTATTTTTAAAAAATTTCAATAAGTCTGTGTCCACAAAACTCGAAAACTATAACGTTTTCTCTGTTCTACGTTCGTTAGAATACCTAAATTTATACTCTTATAATAACATCAAACTGAGTTTTTTATATTATCATTAGAGTTAGTATTTTTGCGTGTTTCCGATAAAAACAATTTCAACGTATCTCTATAACATTTCCATAATTTTGAGAAAACTCTATCTCATTACATAATCTAAAAATAGAAGGATGACTTAAGAAAGTAATATGTACTAGATATAGTCTTGCCAGTAACATTCATAACTAGTTCAATTCCCGTTCGTGTATCCGTATCCAAAAATTATCATATTGAACTGTGTGCTAACTTAAGGGTATCTTTATAGCTCCTTAGTCTAAATGGCCGAATAGATTTTTGATAGAGATTTAAAACCTACCTCAAAGGTGTTAGTGCTTGGTATGAATCCTTCAATTCTTCTACGTCACTGAAGTTGGGTGTGATTTCTTTTAATGTATCGCATTCATAAGTAGAATGACCGGTATACTTCCCAAGCCCTGGACACGAACTGCTGCAAAGCGGCCATTTGCAACCGGGACATCTGTTTAAGAAAAAAAAAATATATATATATATATACGGTCGAATTGAGAAGACTCCTTTTTTTAAAGTCGCTTAAAATATTTGATAATCATGACTCGTCACCAATACAATACTGGCGTGTTGTATTGGTAACGAGCCTATATTTACTAACACTTACTGATATGCTGTTACCGTCTATAACAAAAAGTCTATTAGTAAAAAGTCTCACATAAAGCCACTATACGAAGCTTAATTCATCGAGGAACTTAATTGAAGGTTTGCAAGATTCATAATGTATTAATCTTTCGCAATGTTGTACTTCATTACCTTATACCAAGTTGGGTACTTGTATCTTATTTACTAAGCTATTTCGGCGAAGTTAATTTGGAAGAATTCGTCTTGTATTTTCAATCGTCTTACTTAGTTATGTTATTTTCATCTAATTCCCGATAGCAGCCGAGGCAAATGAGATTGCAGCCGGAGCACGGCCCCACGACGAGCGCTGGCGCTTCAATGATCACCTCTCCTGCCTTGATGTCTCGACTTGCTATCAGGTATCTGGAATGTCGAAAATTCAAGACTGCTTATACGAAACTAGTTTACTCGTTGCACTCTCATTAACATAAATTTTGTTTTAATTGCATAAAATATAGCATAAGGACATCTAGAAAAATGTATCTTACAAATGGATGCTGATAAGGAATAATATGTCAACCCACAACGAGTTAAATTTGGAGATATTTAACATTTTTCAAGTCACATAAACTAAATAAGTATAGAAAAAGTTTCTTAATTTAATGTTTTGAATTCGAAGTGTGTTCCATGTTTTGCAGTTTATACTATAATCTCATATATTTAAAAAACTTATTATTAGATAAAGTGTTTATTATGTCAATGAGCTTTTAATTTATTACCTTTTCTCAAAATATAAAAGAAAAGTTAAATATATACTTCTTCAAACAGATTTGTTAAATATAGGTTTAAACTTGTTTAGACGCCATTTTCTCAAAATGAACTCCGCGTGGCTTGACATAGATCCAATAGTTTTAAAAACGGGTTCAGTGGTGCCGGAGTTTTGCGAAGTAATCACAACCGCCAGATTTGGTTTGTTTTGATAAAGGTCGTAGTTATTGTAATCGAGATAAGTTATGGTTTACAAATATTGAAATATTTCAATCTCAAAAGAAATATCCGATTGTGATGGTTACATTTCTAAATTCAATTTTAAAGACTGAGCCTTTTTCTCGACTTGGCAGGAAGGTTATTCGAGTGTATGTATGTCTAATTTTTTGGTACGTCGTGCAGTCTAAACTGTTTTATGAATTTTAACAAATGGTATGTCATTAAATTCACCTGAATTAAAGAAATTAGGAACTTACTTCCCATTATTTCCGTGGGAATGGAAATTACGTAGGAAACACTGTTCTCCAATACAATTAATTCGATTTTAAAACTTTTTTTACAGATCAGTAGTTACAATATTTGTAAGACTATTTTGGCAATTTATTTATTCTAATTTTATACGAGGAAGTCGTATGGTATTCACTTTCTCTTACATGTAGAATTTAGCCAAGATATTCAAACAGTATGGTGGTTTGAATTTATTAAAACAATATATTAATGTTAGATAAATTTATGTACCCACTTACCTTCCCATTTCATCTGAATGTTTAATCTCATAGCATAGCTCTTGTTTCGGTTTCTCCGATTCAATCTCCTTCGCATCTTTTGGACTTGCGATGTCTTCGATGATATTCTCTTTATTTCGTCCATCGTTGCGCGTCCGACGCTTCTGCTACAAACGAAAACATATTTACAAACAGCACCAGAGTTTACATAAACGGCAATCAACGTTACTTCTTACGCAAATGATGCATCGTAACATGAGGTGATTTGCGGATTTATTTTAAATGTAGGATAATTGGGATTCTTTTTATGAATGGCTTCGACGTCTGTAAACGATGAACTGTGACGTATGAGTGTATGAGTGTATGGTGTCTAGGTGTATTTCTGTGTGCCACTTGATGCTCCCGTGCCAATGGCTCCATGTAAAAATCGATTTCGTTACCCAGCCAATGATTTATATGACCGTGAAATGGAAGGTTAGGCTGGGTATATAATGATAGAAAAGACTTTCAGATTTTTATCTCATTCGAAATAAATAGTTATCGCCTAGTCTTTGATTGACTTGATTTGTCTTAAAGTCTGCAGATAAGAAATTACGATGATAATGGGCACCACGCCCATTATTTGGTATTAGAATGTTTAAACTATTAATATTTTGGCACATTTCATCGTATTTTTGGAAGCGTTTTTGTGTTGCCATAAAAATTTTAAATGCCTACCCAAACAAGGATTATTATTCAGGGTACTTTTTGTCACTTGACAATTATATAAAACTGAACAGCATAACACACACAGAAGACTAATAGTACCGCATAAAAAAATCTCCGACCAACGTTTTTATTTTATCTTGTAAAAGTCCGTCGTCTGCGCACACCATAATTCCGTAACAAGCTCGAGCTACTTGCCTCTCTGATCATTATTCTTTGACAATAAATCGTGATTAGCGGATAAGGTATCATCATAGCGGATCGACGGAAATCTCCTATATACTTTTGTTTAATATGTATGTATTTTTGTAATATAATAAGACAATTGTATATAACCATATTGTAATATCGAATCGCCTTTTGAACACAGCCTTACTTTGGCACGCAAAGGTTTTATTGGCACTTGAGAAATACTAATATAACTTTGTAGATTATAAGTACCACAATGTTGTATCAATTCGAAATATATACATATATATAAATATTATAATGAAACTGTCATTTATAATTATTTTAAACATTAAGCGCCTTTCTTCTTTTTTTAGGGTGCCGTAACTCAAAAGGAAAAACGGAACCCTTATAGGGTCACTTTGTTGTCCGTCTGTCTGTCTGTTTAGTTATGAACTAGATGCCCCTGCGGTTTCACTCGCGTGTTATGATTACTGCTTCGCTCCTATGAGTCGTAGCGTAATGTTATATAGCATATAACTTTCCTCAATAAAAAATACAAAAATATTTTTTTAAATCGAATTAGCAGTTTCAGAGATTACACCCTACATACAAATTTTAACTTTTTATAATATTAGGATATCTAGATTTTAAAGTTGACATGCATTATTTGTGGATTTTTTAAAGTATTTTAATGATTATAATCCTGATTTCATTTATCAAATAGCAAAACAAACAAATCTTTATTTGTTTCAAAATGATTAAACTCTCCCGCTGTTTCCATTAAATATTCATCAAAATTAGTTTAAAAGCTCAGTTTTAAAATCAAAAGTAATTGGAATATTATGTCATTCTAGTAAACGAAATTACGCATGAACTATATCTAAGTCAGTTATTCTTTTTTAGGTCTTGTACATTAATAATGTTAACATCGAGTATATAGTCTATTTTTCTTTACGTGTCTTATTTAACAGAAAAATATGGTGTATTTCTAGCCACACATAAGAGTTAGATTAAAAATTATCAATTAAATTATTGAACTCAATCATTGCAAAATAATAATGAAAAAAAAAATGTTTGAAAATTCTTTGGGAATATTATTACCAAATAAATACAAGTAAAGTAAAATAGTCTATAGGAATGTTCGATTAAATGTCCTGTAAATATTTAACGATGAGATATCCACAGCTGCGTTGAACGTCTATTGATAGACGTAAAATTTTTCTTGGCAATGATTTAAATTATGTTTTTAAACACGAAGCGGAGGCATTGTTCACGTCGCTTCTTGGATTCAGTTCAAAATGTTAATTTCATTAATTATTTATGATAACATATTCTCTTATATTTGTGGTTATAAATACTCGTTTCTAATTTTGAATTCAAAGTCAATGAAATATTAAATTGAATTTCTGCAGAGAGAGAATACGTTGAACGATGAAACGGTTCAAATATTCGTAACTTATTCCAAATTATATCGTTGTGCCGTTTGTAATGAAATATTTCATGTATTTAAAATCTAAGATACAACTCGTAGTTTAAACAGGACTAGCGCATTTTTCACAGAGAGAATAGGAATTGCAATTTAAAGAGAGAAATACTGCTAGAATTAATTGGCCTTCGTATTTTCATGTGCTTAGAAATTTTCATCCATTATTTTACCCGATGATTTCAAAGGAGATAAGCTATCTCTAAATTAAATTCATTAAAATTGGTTTTGCTATTTCAGAGTGAAAATGTAAAAAACAAACTAACACATAGACAGAGTTACTAAGTTTTTCAGTTTTTTCTTAGATTTTCGCGGTTAACATAAAACTAAATTAACCGACGTTAAAATTAACCGACTTCAAAAATTATGTAACACTTTATAATGTTTGTCACCTCAGAACAACGTCAATTCTTAACCGATTTTGATAATGGATAATTTACTCGTATTTTCTTTTGACATATTTATATGTTGATTTTAAAACCAAACTACTGAACCAATTTTGATTCTATGTAACCAATGAAAAAGTATCCCCTTTAAAACAAAAAAAGAATGAACCAAATCGAACAAGCTATTTTCAGTTAAATCGCCAAAGAAGTTTTCGACGAATTGAGAGCCTCCTTCTATTTTGATAGTCAGTTAATAAGTTTTAATGGACACTAATAGGCAATACTACGTCAAGCCAGACGGACTTCATTTTGAGAAAATGGCGTCTAAAGATGTCAAACATATTCTTAACTAATTTGTTTGAAGCAGCCTATATCTTCCCTTTTTTATTTTGATAAAAGGTAAAATGAATTTAAAGCAGATTAGTTTATATTAGATTATTGTTTACTGCAAAATATTGAGCACACTTCAATTTTCGAAACATTAAATTAAGAAACTTTTTTCCGTACTTATTTAGTTTAGATGTCTTAAAAAATTTGAATGATATTAAATTCATGACGCTTTATCAGAATACATCAATATCTCCGAAATCGACTTTTTGTGGGTTGACACATTATTGCTTATCGGCATACAGTTGTAATCAATCATAATAAATATCCATATGGTCGTAACTCACAGCGCCATCTCAAACAACTATTGTTAAAAATATCGTTGTCTTAGATTTTCGCGATTATTATTCATTAAAATAAAACTATTTTAAACGGATTTAAATCGCGTATATTAATTATTTTTATCATCCCGACGTTTCGAGCACTTTGCAGCGTTCGTGGTCACGGGTAGACTAAGGTGACATTTGTCTATTTGAGGTTCTTAGATGGTATCTTGAATAACGTTCCGTTTAAAATAGTTTTATTTTATTGTTAAAAATAGTTCATTGCAATAAAAAGTCATTAGTATCAGATGTTTTTCAACATGTTGGTGTATCATTAAACACTTCTGTGTTCTCGTAAACAACGTCTAAATCCTTGCACTAGTTTCTAAGTGGGACGAGTTAAATCAGTAAAAGTAATATTTCTATCTTCTCCGTATTGCAATGAATCGTAAAGTACGTCTCTGTTGAGGCTTGTACAGGCTGCGCGAAAAGTTCCTTACATTTTAATAGTAAATCAAAAGATTCGCTTAATGATATGTAGTATCATATTTAAAAAAACGAAACAAAATGATATATAAAATACAATGATAAACAATTTATGTAAATTTTATGAAAATCTGTGAGCAAAACTTAAAAGTATATTTCTCTCCTAATATTACAATTAACATTCATTGTCGATATCGTACAAGATAGAATTATATATATATATATATATACAAATATAATATATATATATATATATATATATGCAATTATAATATATATATATATATATATTATAATTGCAAAGAAATTAAAAAAGGCTTAGTACCTCTCTTGTTTTCTTTTCAAAATTCCTGAAATGCTTATTTTCGATAGAACCTTTAAACCGATTTTTCACTATTACAATATTTCCTTCACGTTTTTCAAGAAAAAAATTGTTATATAAATAAATAAATAAACGCATTACAATCACGGCCTCCATAAAGATCTCGTGACCTCGTGTCGGGGTCCGGAAACACAACACTAACATAAACACCTAGACCACGACAAACATTCGTATGACCAATACAGACATTTGTCGTGAGCGGGGATCGAACCCGCAACCATTAGCGCTACAGTCAGTTGCAGTGACCACTGCGCCAACGTGTCTGTTAATCAATATAATAAAAATCTATTAAAATTTTTGTTTACAAAGAATTTATTATATCTAAAAAGTTGAGCAACAGCTTCTACAAGATAGCTAATGAGTATTACAAAATAAAGAAACGCCAGATATATAAACATTCTTAATATGAGACATAACGTGAGTGGGGATCAAGCCCGCGATCGTTAGTGTTTCAATCAGTTGCAGTGTCCGTTACGCCAAGAGGTCGGTCAAGTACATGAAATATGGACGCTCATAATGAATAATTTTCTTGATATATTTGTTTGACGAAGTATATCGATACCTCCCACGTAAGTTATTGTAAGCCACAAAATTGCCGTTAGCGTTTTTACTGAATACTACACGAATTTGCATTGCTTAATGCATTCAAAGTGAAAAAATACCAAAAATCTTTTATTTTTCAAGGATAGATACAACAAAATACGCCTGAAAAAAAGGCGCATTTTGTTGTAACTTTCAAACTAAAACGGATTAAAAGTGCTCTACTGTAAAATTGTAATTTTGGGGTTACAACAACTTACGTGGAAGGTATCGATATATTCATCTTTTCTTTTCTATTTCAATTAAAGGTAAAGTAAAATGAAATAAGATTTGTGTAATTAAAAGTTTTATCTAATAATATATATTTTTTAAATATATAAAATTATTGTATAAATTGCAAAATATGGAACGCACTTGAAATTCCAAACATTAAATTAAGAAACTTTTTTCCGTAATTATTTAGTTTATTTGGCTTGAAATTGTTTTGAATAATGATAAATAGATGACGCATTACCAAAATACATCAATATCTCCAAATTTGACTGTTTGTCTGTTGACACATTATTGCTTTTCAGCATCCATATATGTATACGAAGCTGTATATGTATAGGACGCTGATAAGCTGATAATACTATGTCAAGCCACACGGACCTTATTTTGAGAAAATGGCGTCTTAACATGTCAAACCTATTGTTGATAAGTTTGTTTGAAAAAGTATAATAAAACTTTTCTTTTATATTCTGATAAAAGGTCTAATAAATTAAAAGCTCATTGATATACTAAAAATGTCATCTAATAATAAGTTTTTCAAATATTTGATTATTGTATAAATTGCAAAATAGGAAACGCACTTGAAATTCGAAACATTAAATTAAGATACTTTTTACGTTAGTTCAGATGACTTGAAATTTTTTTGAATAATGTTTAATAGGTGAAACGGGATCAAAATACACCAATATTGCCGAATTTGACAATCGGCGATCTAATAATAAGTTTTTCAAATATTCGAGATTATTGTATAAATTGCAAAATATAGAACGTACTTGAAAATCGAAACATTTAATTAAGAAACTTTTTTTCGTACTTATTTAGTTTAGATGACATGGAATTATTTTTAATAATGTTAATTAGCTGACGCAGTATCAAAAGACATTAATATATCTATAGAATTTAACTTTTTGTGGGTTGACACATTATTGATTAACAGAATCTAATTACGTACGTACGTATTGTTAAACGGTCATTGTCCACCTCTTTAATTTCCAAGTCTCGTATTAATATATCGTGTTCCCTCCTCACACCATCAGCCCGTTGTTAGACATCTCTCCAATTAACATGTACATCAATCTCATTACTAGTAAACGTATGGTTTTGTTGAAATTTAAAGTTAATACGTACGATTAGTGGCACGTTGTTTGTATAAGTGAACTACGCGGCTATAGCCGGCAGATCACCAGATGCGCTACTGGGAACCTATTAACGTGTCATCAGCGATAGCGTAATTCACCAACTAATAATTGGATGGTGATAAGCCATAATAAATCCTACCTATGATATATAACATATGTACAATTATATACCATATAATCAATTACAATTATGTATCATCGATCGATTAAACATCGATTGAATAGAAAGTATCAATAACATCAGTTCTTTAACAATTTTCAAAAGTTTTTGGAAATTATTTCATCCTAAATTATTAAATTTCGTGAGTTAAGTTGCATTTCATAATTTATTATAAAAAAAATATTTCATAATAATAAATTAAATATTGTACAAATTTAAGTACCTATTCTTACAAAATATCAACTAATAAATAAGAAAACAAAAAAAAACGAATTAATTAATTAATTTACCACCGGTTCGCAATGAGAAGAACCGGCAAAATACTCGATGTTACTCTTTTAAAAAGTTTTAAAATGGGTACATACATTTATGAATTACAAATATATTAAATACCCTGTGTGAATCCATCTTATACTAAATCCAAGAATCTTTATATATATAATCTTGAACAGAATAATATGATTTAGCAACTAAGGACTTTTTAATATGTACTTTAAATTTCTTATTTGTACATACATTGACATTTTTCGAGTCATTAGATGACTTAATAAATACGGAAAAACGTTTCTTAATTTAATGTTTGGTATTTCAAGTTTGTAGCATATTTTACAATTTAAACAATAATCTCACATACTATAAATGCCTATTATTAGATGAAAAAATTTATTATACCTAACTGTTTGAATTTGGAACATATAAAACTTATCAACGAGGTACTATAGACAAAATACAGTGTATATTTACTATTATGATAAATATTCCTAACAATAGTATATATGTATATACCTAAGTATATAAAACTATCGCTTTCAAAATATAGCAATTTTTACAGTAATTCTGATTTTGGTAATAATAAGCCTCCTTGGTTTTTATTACCAAAATCAAAAATAGAATTCAGTATGTTTTAACCTTTAAATACACGGTGTATTAAAAAATGAAACGCTAATTTCAAACGCTAGTATCAATTAAAAAAAAATTGAAAATCGGTCTACTAACAACGGAAAAATCGGTGAACAAACATAAAAAAAATACATACAGCCGAACATAGAACCTCCTCCTTTTTCGAAGTCGGTTAAAAATCTTACTAAATGATTTAGCCGTATGTTTATATTTTACATGACCTGTACTAACATACATTTTTCCCATGAACCAACTAGTTAGTCTGTTTATAAAAATTGTTTTTTTTTCTATAAAATACAAAAATCATACTTTTAAGGGTTAATAAAGATTTCAACAATTAGACTTTAGGGTTCACACAACTAAAACTGACTATAAAAGACACTGTTGATTTACATTGTTGTCATACCAACGTAACGTTTCAACGATGAAGGAAATACGAAACGTAACTAAACGTTTATTTCAAGCCTGCTAGCTGATATCTTCACCGCAATTTCTGTAAGATCTACAAACACGTCCGTCAGCACGTGACAAGGGCGATGACAGCCCAACAGAACTTGTTTGAACGTGACCTAATAATAGCTAACGGCTTAGCGAAATACACGCGATTAATATATTTAATTCTAAGTTGGTACTAACTAGTAATTTACTATACTATTGAAGTTTCTTTCGAGGGTGTACGTGTTATTGTAATTCGAAATTGTTTAAAAAAATCTGCTATAAAAATAACAAACATTCTATAGTTATTGTATATCTATATACATATGTTTCAGTCACATATTCGATGTTAAAAATCTGTACCCATTTTTATCTTTGATAAGCTCGCCAATTGTCTCGTTGGCCCAAAGATACTCTCGCCTGCCTTACTCAGTCACTAGCTAGTAGGATTAAATTCCAACTTTGACAAGCTAGCCAATTGTCTCGTAAGCCCAAAGGTACCCTCGCATGTCTTACTCAATCGCTAGTTGCTTGGCAACGTCGTCCAGAATAACCGGCATTCTAGATGCCAAAATTCGTCAGCTTATAATGTACTAGTTGCTCCTCGCAGTTTTATTCACGTTTATGTTTACTGCTTCGCTTCTATGAGTCGTAGCGCGTTCTAAAATAGCCAAGAACCTCCAAAGAAAAACGGGCTATCTAACGCAAAAATATTTTTCAAATCAGATTAGTGGTTTCCGAGATTACCCTATACAAACTAACTAACAAATTTTACCTCTATACGAATATAATATTAGTATAGATCGATAGTGTTTGACAATTACTGTATTAGATCTGTTATTCTTCTTTTACACAAAGTTCTTGACCTCCGCAACATATAAGGACAGCGTATTATAGATAGTGATCAAGTTCAGGTAGGTAGGTAAGAAAATGCTAGTTTAAATTAAACTGGTTTATTAGATAACATTATGGATGGATCTAGTCAGAATATTGGCGCGGCTCCCGCGAGTCTTTGTAAGACATGACGTCGCGTCGATATTCTGTCGGCTCGACAAATAGTTGACAATCTGTCTCCATTACAATAACTTTATTATCTACTGTTGGTATACAACTTCGGATATGTTTAAGCGTAAAATTGAACTTGAGCGTATAGATTAGCGCTTATTAAATGTACGTGAATATAACTAAGACACGTGATCCTATTAAGTTATTTCTTCAGCCGTCGGTTCAGTCTGGCGTCAGTCCAATTTAGGACCTGATTTACGATTAAACTGATAACCGATAGATAGATTAAAAAAGAATGTTATAATAATTTTAAAGTAGATACGCCAGAGCGGAATGCCTTTGACAATTTGATGTTAAAAAGCAATAATATGCCAAATAGTTACCCACATACCTCCAGAAGCCAAATTTGGAAATATCGATGTATTTTGTATAATGCGACACGTATTTAATAGTATTCAAAAAAGTGTAAGTCATCTAAACTAATTAAGTAGGTTTATATCCATCTTTTCAATGAATTTACTTGCTTATCAGCGTCCAATTAATCTCGTGTCATTCACACTTCAAACAGTGACTGACGGGATGCCAGAATGAGTGTTGGATAGAAGTCAAATCATAGCATAGAAGTCAAGTCAGATTCACAAATTCGTCAACAATCGAAATAGTGACCATTACTCGCTAATTAATCTACGTTTCGAAACCATGTGTTACATTTGACAAATATTTATGTATTGCAATTTAAAATTAACATTTATGTATGCCATAAAGTGTGTCAAACACTACATTTTAAATTTTACTAGAAAACATTTCTGAAATATATAAAATTATTTTACGAAATCTTGAGAATGTAACATAATTATATTCTAAAATTGATTAATTACTCGGTGTACATTTGCTGTGCAATTTTCTGCAAATTAGAATCGCTTTCGTGTTTGCCAAAACCTTGCCAACCAGAAATAGACGATCTTGCCATCGCAAAATCTCAAGGGCTACATGAAATATTATTTAAAATCAACGACATTTTGCTAAGATCCCTAGTTATCATGAAATTGATTGTCTGTCTGCTTATTACGTTTTGCGGATAAAGCATAAAACCGATTCTTTATTATTAAACAATTTTAACATAAGATATGATGACAGCTAGACGTCTGACTATTTCACTAACTTCCTATGTGAGAAAATTCAATGATTTAGAAACTAACTGCGATACTACAAAATATTTAAACAGATGTTAAACGCGTGTTTAAAAAAATCCATACTACAAATCCGCGTCTAAACACATTTTTGAGTTAAACATGCTTTAGATATAGATTAACATACGTTTAAGTTAGTTTAAAAAATGTCTAATACCTATTTCAGCAGTCAAATGTAACGTATAATATTTTATCAATAAGTTTTTTTATGAGTTTATTCGCTGTTAAGCAAATTTAGATAATATTTTAAGCAATGTTTCATTTTAAAACACTGTTTAGCTAGACACGTGTTCAACATGGTTTTAATGCGTCGTTTGTCGTATGACAGTAAATGTTTAGTCAAATTTTATATTCATTTTCACAAAATAAAAGCTCAGCAGCAAAAACAATAATATTTATTATGCAATAAAATAAATTCAAATATAAAACTGTTGCTTTACGTCTGGGGTTTTAGTCTCTAGATTACATGAAATTTGAATATATTTGGATGCTGATAAGCAATAATGTGTCAACCCACAAAAAGTCAAATTTGGAGATATTGATGTATTATGATACTGCGTCACCTATTTAACATTATTCAAAAAAAATATCAACTCATATAAACTATATAAGTACAGAAAAAGTTACTTAATTTAATGTTTCGAATTTCAAGTGCATTCCATTTTTGCAATTTATACAATACTCTAAAATATTTAAAAAACTTTTCATTAGAAAACACATTAAATATATTAACCTGCTTAAAATTTATTACACATTTTATCAAAATAGAAAAGAAAACATGGATATATACGCCTTTAAACAAATTTGTTAAGAATAGGTTTGACATCTTTAAACGTTTTTCTCAAAATGAATTTCGTGTGGCTTGACACAGTATTGCTTATCAGCGTCCATTTATGAGAGCTAGAACGAGTAAATTATCCTAGAGAGAGGGAGGGTGCATACTGACGATATATAATAATAACTGACTAATCAACGAGATACCATAGACAAAATACAGTATATATTTACTTTAAAGATATAATACTAACAAAAACATACCTATCGTCTTTGTATAACAATGTGATAATTAAAAATAGTTCAGTTAAAAAGTTGCATTGCGACCTCATTTGTGTGAAAGCAATCAATCAGAAATCGAATGAGCCGCAGTGCCAACAGTACGACGCCAGGCGGTGCCAACATGCCAGTGGCTGCTGGCACAAGAGACGCTTAAATCTTTACTCACGGCTTATTTTAATTGGCTTATTATTGGCGATAATTATGCTGTTTTAGAAAAGCTACCGTGATGTGCATGAATGCTTTGTATGCCGTATTTCTTAAATTTAATTTCTTTAAGCAGCTTAGCAATTTAGCATTAATCATCATTAATATAATAGCACAATAGGTGAGGCTTCTATTGAGCAGTGAAAAACTGAAAGTCATATTACCATTCGTTTATAACTAAGTATACTAAATAATGCAACAACAGATAGGTATATAAACTTAGTATGATCGCGGTTCAACTTGAATTCACAAAAAACCATCAGTGGCATAAAATTATCCAATTAACGTAAAATGTCCATAGGTGCATTTTACGTCCGCTTTGCCTAACCACTATTTAAAAAAAGTTTTAAAACAGCTAAACACTTTTCATAATTAAAATTTGGTTTTAACTTTCGTTCTTAATGGAGTAACCGTTAAAATAACTAATACGTCATGTATTTTCCACTTTAACGGTTGCTAGTTCATCCCTCATGACTTTGTAGAGTCTACAATTTACGCCGTGGACATGTTTCACGTTATCTACATGCACTATCATGTATGATGGTAGTAGTAGGTTTATGTGCTTTCATACTATGTGATTCGAATCACATAATCTCATTCTACAGTCCGTTAAGAGTACTTACAGTAAGCATTTCCTATAACTCTATGCTAGAGATATTGTGCAGGTAATGGATATAATTTTATTTGACTTTAAAAGTCTGTACCCATTTCTAACTTTGATAAGGTCGTCAATTAACATGTTGGCCCAAAAATACCGTCGCGTGTCATACTCAGTCGTTAGTTTGTTAATAGGCGACGTCGTCATAAGTTGGTCTGCATTCTCGGTGCCAAAATCCATTGGCTTATATAATATCTAGTAAAGTAACAGCCTGCAAAAGTCCCACGGCTGAGCAAAGGCTTCCTCTTCAATTAAGGACAAGGTTTTTAGAGTCACGCTGCTCTACTCCGGGTCGGCGGAGATGTTAACCCGTATCAGAATGTATTTTTTCATGCATTTCCTCACGATGTTTTTATTTCGCACAAGATTAATTTAAATACAAATTTAGCACTTGAAAACTGAAGCCGGGATTTATATCCGCGATCATCGGTTGAGATCGACTCGTTCTACTAGGCCATCTCGGCTCTTTAATAAAATATCTATATTTAATTATTTAACATTCATAATATCTACTACTACTACGTGCGTACTAGCAATATTATACAACAAGAACTTTATATAGAAAATTGTTCAAAGTGTTTAACCATAGACAATTGACAGCACACAAATGATTTCGAATATTCGAAACAGTCCATCAAAGCGTTCAGTTCGCCCGGTCATATTTAGTTTTGTTTGACGTTTTTTCGTGTAAACGTCGTTTATACCAACCTTTTTTTTATGTGACTTTTTGTTCATGACGAATCGCCGCTCGGATCTGAAACAAAACTCTATTTTAATCTAACTTCAAAGTGGCGAAAACAACGAGGCGTGACTGTCCGCCGCCAATGCAGCTTTTGAACATTTATCTTGAATAATCATGTCTATTATTATATTTATCTCGGCGTTATTAACACGAAATGTTTATTTCATCCTTCAGTTATTTTAAATTAATAAGCGATTTCCAAAAAATAAAACTAACTCGGTTCAAATTTATATTACTAGCAGTTCGCTGCCGCTGCGTCTACGTTTACTTAAGAATTTGATACCTAACAAACTTTCAACCCTCTTTTTAATCCCTTAGAGGATGAATTTTCAAAAATCCTTTCTTAATGCTCGAATACGACATTTAAGGACCATTTGTACAAAATTTCATGTTTTTAGACCCAGCAGTTACAGCTTTGCGCTGTTTGATCAGTCGGTAAATATGTCAGCCAGTCAGTTTCGAGTTCTATAATATGTAGTTTTATATATATAGATAACAGATTGTAATCAATTATAATTACACTTTTTTAGTTGATTAAAATATATTTTTTATTATATTGCTTTTAAAAAACAAGATTAGCGGTCTGGAAAACGAAACTTCGTAATCTTTTAATTTTAAGTCTACAACAAATCAGTTAAAACACACATTTCAATAGAGACTGATGTTGACGTTAACGCGACAGTAAGGCACGATTGAAACATTAAATAGTAAGGTACAATTGAAAATGCTATATTTTTAACAGAAAAAAAAAGTTTTACATAAAATCGAAAGATTAATTTGTAAATTGACGTTTTAAAAAAGTTTGAAATAATACCTGATTAAATAATATTTTGAATTAAAATTAGAATATAAAGTCTATTTCAAAAAATACTTTTTATTTTTCATTCAGAAATGTTAATTTAAGCCGCTGCGCTAGTTCGCTTTTGTTGGATTTCACATTTCGGCATCTCATCCAGAATTTTAATTAAACATGGCGCCAACGACGCTCGAAAAAAAAACTGGGACGACGCTTCTGAAACGTTGTGAAATATATGAAATGAATAATTGCGTTGTAAACAAATTTGAGTAAGAAGCCCGTCAAATAATTTGTAGATCAAATTTTTCATTTTGTGTGAAAAATTAAATAGGAACTTACTATTGCCTTGGAGACTTTTTCCGAGGAATATGATGTATCTATGAAACGATACACCACTATTTTTGGCCCCACTTCCAACCGACTTCAAAAAAGGAGAAGGTTCTCTACTTTAGAGCTCCGTTATTTCTTAACAGATTCTTTAAAACAATTACACAACGGTACCTATATATATTTTCAGATTGGTTCCGTATTTTTATCGATTCAGCAGTGTGGTTTTCTATGACAATAACTAAAGTTAATATGTTATCTAAACAAACGAAATTGTGTATTTTGCTTTTGAATTACATTTGTAAGTTTCACTTTCGAAAGCGATATGGAACAACTCTGTAACCTAGTAGCTATCGTCGTAAGTAGTTACGAAAGTTTTAAAGGTCACAACAAAGACACTGACAGTAAATTTTGTTCAGGTGTAAGTGATGACACAACTGAAAGCCCTCAAAACAAAAAGTGTTAAATTAAAAGTAATTACAAAAAACTTATATAAATCTTTACGAAAGTCTAAAAACAAAACTGTATGTGTACTATAGATGTAATACTCGCCTTAAAAATATAAAAATGTTACTTAAATAACTCCTGTGAAACATTACTAATGAGGAATCACGCTAAAACATGATTTATCAAAATATAGGAATTCTAATAAATATACGATTCATAGCAAATGAATTAACGAAACTATGATTAGGTACTTATATGTCTCATGGGCGCGAAAAATTGTTATTAATGTCAATATATTTCAAACATGTATTCCATATTTTAAAATAACCGAAGTATATAAATGAGTAAATAAAGATGACAAACCATCAACAAAACCCCACGGCCCCCAATGACCTCACAGCTATACGATACAATAATCCGAACAGAGGTTTAACTTGCACCCTTCATTTTAAGTAATATAGTATTTTTTACATAGTATAAAAAGAAACAAAGTCGTAGAGCCTTTATACTACGCAGCGGATATTAATGTGGTTTTCATCAATAAATAGGGTAATTCAAGACAAAGATTTGTATTTATTTATTTATTTAATATTTGGGAAACAAACAGATATATAATATAATCAAATTACATAATACAGTTTAAATATTACATTATCCAGCAAAGTTTCCACCGATTGATAAAACATATGATTGATAAATGTATGTATAATTCATGCATATTATAGTATAAAAATACGGAGAATTTCAAAGATTTGTAATGTAATGTCGTAAAAACTACATAAGAAGTAGAAATAGTTAAAGATTACAGCCGGGATTAACACAAGCTTCTTTCTTCCATTGGTAAAATCGTGATAATGCAGTGAGTTATATTAGTAGCACGTGACTCATTCGACAGTTTTAAATATACCTAATGTCAATAAATTGCTTTTATATAACTGGATTTGCCAGTAAACCCACACAAATTGATATATTTTAGTTTTATTAGTCATTATAAATGGGTTTCTTTCAAGATAGAAATTTATTGTATACAGTTTCTGAAAGATTTATTGACGTTTTTAATTGGTTAATATCTCGAAAACTATTACACGTTTAAACGAAGTAAATACTAATTTTTCTGAAGAAGATATAAGCAAAAACTAAAACAAATTTTAGCTTCACCTCGCTAAAGAATGCTTCGGTCTGCGGTCTTAATCCTGAAAAATGTGAATTTAATAACATTGTTATAACCTTATTTTGCGTATTAACCTGTTTTCATTCATCATAATCAAATTCCAACCAACTTAGAAAAATATACGCAAATGTGCCTCTATCGTTTCAATGGCATCAATTGTTTTGATCGTCTCCAAAATGGCCGCAGTTGTGCCATAATTCGGAACAGATCGGTTTATTTACATATTGGCAACTATTCAAAGCAGAATTTGATTTGAATTATCTGCGTTACTAAGCTACGATAACATATTCCCAAGATTACGCGAGATCTATTAAGATATTTGGAAATAGAACGAAGTGCTGAATACTCGATCTACAATAGAGCGTACATATTTTATGAGCTGAGATGATGGTTAGCACACGTCGATCTCAACCGATGATCGTTGGTTCCAACCCCGGTTAGCACCGCTGAGTTTTCATGTACTAAATTTGTGTTTAAATTCATCTCGTGTTTTGGCGGGGAAGGAAAACATCGGCGAAATTCTGATACATGTATATATGCCTACACGCAGTGGAACAACGTCCACCACGTGGCTCTAAACCTTCTTTCTAATGGGATAGGAGGCCTTTGCAGTAGGACATTTACAGGCTGTTACTTTACTTTGCTATTTTATAGTTTTCGTCTAAACATGTTAAAAGTTTTATATTATACTTAAAACCAGCGGGCAAACGAGCAAGCGGTTCACTTGATGTAAAATGATCCACGGTTAACCTCATATTGCTAGCTAAATAAGGAACCATGAATAAAAAGGCAAATAGGACATAAGAAAAGGAGACACTGGACATTTAGACTTAATTCAATTCAATTATTTTACGCTAATGGCTTGGCTAAGACTTAAATATATTGTTAACACATTTTTTCAGATTCTGTAATTGTAACCGTCCGATATGAAGATCTTTGCAAAGAGGTTTTTTTCCATTAGCCTCTTCTAATATTAGATAATAGAGCTAAATTTACCTACTGAACTTACTTTTCCACGCTATTTCACTGTAGATTGTATCACGTTTATGTATTATTCCTGGCACATAAAATTTTCCTAAACTTGTAAGAGAACTATACCTAGAAAAATCTTACACTTGGTTATTATTATTACTATTTTGCATATTAATGTCGCTGTAGAGTATGAACAATTTAGTATTTGTATTTTTATCATGACTAAAAACGTCCAGACTTAAAAAATACTACGTTATTAATTTTGGTACAAACTCATTTACATCAACATGAATCCATGCGTTACCCATCAGTTATTTTGACTGAAACGAATGATGCACCAAACCCAGGATGTTGAATCGTTTTGAAATAAATTCGGTTCTAATAAAAACCGCTTTGCTTATATTTTTTCTTGGAACTCACCCTGATTCATTACAGCTCTAATACCGTATGGAAAGTATGACTCGATCACTGTGTTAGGACTAGTGACGTCACTACTCTTTATAAAAAAAATAAGATTTTTTTGTATGTATAATAGTGCATCTAGATAAACGTGTGTTAAAATTTTGACTACACATTTCTCGGTAACATATTCGGTAACATTTTTTAAAGAATTTTTCAGACGTATTTTGTTGTAACTTTCAAATGAAAATGGGTTAAAAGAACGGAATTGCATAAAAAATAACTATTCGCCTCTTACAAATTCTGTTTTTTTTTTTTCAGAGTGACATATTCCGATTTTAGCAAACATTGGAGATCCAGATTATGAATTCAGACAAAACATTCCGGCTGCGAGGTCGCGTTATCAAGATGTTGATGTTATCTCCACTTATACAATATTTTAAATAACTTTGTTTTAAGATATTTTTTGTTACATACTCTAGGCGTAACATAATGTCGATGTCGAAATTTTTAGTAATGTATAGTCAATTTAGATTCGAAATGACCTGTAAAAGTATTTTAGATCTTTTCTACGACCATAAAAGATGATACCCTTTAAACACGTGAACAGCTCTTCATAAATTATGGTTAAGAACCATCCCAATTATATCAGCTTTCTAAGAAAAACGGCATCAAAATCAGTCTATTCGTTAGTGAGCTTCGATGCAGACTTAGACACACCTATACCCATGTCAAACTTATAACACCCCACTTTTTCGGTCGGGCAATAAAAACTAATACTAAAAAAATCTAGCATAATTTTTCCAGCAAATCTGTCTTAATACTTGAATCAAAACGAGATTTCTAATAACTTTATTATAATGAACAGTATATTATATTACGTTGCTATAAAAATTATTATCTGTCGATTGATTTAGAACACACGAAGATATACATACATCTTGTGCACAACGTAAACATCTTTGTAGTTAATGTTTTTATGCTATCGTAAAACGCTCTGCGTCCTCTGATGTTACTCCAAATTATTTCGAATATATTTCGGGAATATTCATAATGAGATAATGAGATAGGTTACTCGAGAAATATTTTAGCTCGTTGCGTCTCCAATGGTATTATATTAAGAAGCTTATCATGAATTTTAATACAACTAGAATAAATATTGCATTTTTTGGGAATTTTATTCACAACATTCAAAAAGAAATTTGTTTTGTGTTATGTATTTTATAGGAAGAAAAATAACAAATTATTGTAATTTAAAATATTTTTGATTTTAGTGAAAATATCCACTTTGATTGTAGCTGAATTGAAGACATGAGTGAATAAAGGTTATGTCGCTTAGTATTAAAGTGACTGAATTCAAAAATACACTTTTTTGGTCACAAAACGCAAAAACCGTTTTACTCTTGGCAATTCGGCCGTTTACTTCGATGTCCCAGATATTAATACAATAGTTATTTATTATTTAAAAAAATAGAATATAATTCACAGATCTAAATGGAATTAAATTACAAACTTAACAAATTCGTGTCCCACAGATTTTGAATTCCTTCACTTTCATTCTAAGCATGCGATATCTCACAAAATATAATTTCGTGCTTAACCATACAAAACGTAATAAATGCGTTTATCCAAAAATAGTATACTTCTCAAATAGCCTCAAATGCGGTTATTTTAAGATTTACAATTTTTGTTTACTCATAATGCATAGAACAGCGTAAAATCTGAAAAGCGTTATATCGGCTTCTTCCACTAAATCATTTAAGACATTTTAATTAATTTTGACAAGTTTTACTGTGGCATTCGAGCGTACATTTGAAAGGTTATCTCTTATAGCTTATACACAATATATTTTTTCCTAAGAACAGTGACATACATTGTATAAACACTAAGTAAAAATAAACTTGTGACACCTTGTTTTCGTCTTCATAATGTCAGTGTATCGTTTTTGGGCCTCGGTATTCGCATCTATAATAAAATCCCGCAACCAATTTTATATTTGCCACTTAATAAGTTTAAAACCTATATTAAAAAAATCCTTAATAGATAAAGCGTATTATACTATACCAGATTATTTGAACGATAAAGAACGAAAGGCGTGGATCTAATGTGCGTTGACTTTCTTACCGGATTTCAAAACAAATTGTAATATAAAAACCATAATGTATGAATGATTTTTAAAAGAGTACCTATCGAGTTTCTTGCCGGTTCTTCTCGGTAGAGACTACATTCCGAACCGGTGGTAGCTTAAAAAAATCTATAACCAATGGACCTGTAACTTGACGATTCGAAAGTGCTGTAAAAAGCCTATTTGAATAAAGTATATTTTGAATTTGAATATAGCATGAGGCACTCGGTAAATCAGGACGATACGATCGTCCTAAGGACCTTACTTACTCTTTAGCATTTATTACACCTCCCTAAATAAGGGTCTCATGTCATCCTTGAAAAGTCAATTATGTGTTTAAAATACACTTATTTTTATGGTTACCGATTTGACAGCGATGACTGCATGGAACCAAACTAATATTTATTATTATGATAGACTTATTTTGGATACGTTTTAATATTTCATTCAATCAGTACATATTATTTTGTTGAAAACCATTGAATTTAATAACTTACCTCTGATGCAATAATTTAATATATTTAATGATTATTTAATTGGCCTCATATTGAATTCTGATGTAGTAATTTCACAATGAAATTAAATGAATTATTTAGAACAAGAGCACGGGAGGGCTGCACGCCTGGAGACGCAGCAATCCGTCACTCGTGGATAATAAACCCGAGTTTACACACAGACCACAGTTTTATTACGATACTGTACATCTCTATCCGCACGCGTTTCGCATGTACAGGATTTTATTGCTGTGTAATGGTTTTGCTAACAAAATTTATCTGTTTAAATACATAAAGGCGTACCTAAAAAGTTTGATTTTTTATACAAAAATAAAATGAACAGGGTCTCCTGTTGTTAAGTGATCTTATTGACATTAATAATACCAGAGGAGTCACAAGTGCATTGCTAGTTAAAGAAAGAACTTATAATAGCCTATAAAGAGTTTGTGTTTGAGAAAAAAATATATCCGTTGTTTTTAGTTGCATTTTATTCTCAATTGTTATCCCAAGTGTCGTCGAAATCTGCACTCTAAAAAAGCGTGTTGATCATAAATCGTAATCCATTCGCTGCAATGCAATCTCTTGGCAACAACAGCCTGTTCCATTGTACAGTAAACAGAACATTTGCTGCATTTAATTAAAATTCAGAATATACTAATTTATTCAAGTAGGCTTTTAAAGCACCTTTGAATCGTTTTTTGATATATACTCAATATAATATCAACGATATTATATAACTATAGAAATTTTATAGGCTCATATATTTTGGTACTCAGAATGCCACTTAGCACGATGCTGTCTAGCAAACACAAACTGAGTTTTCTTTGATGCATCACGCATAAAGGGATCTCAAGATCCCGTGTTAGGAGTCCGTAAACACACACAACACATACACAAATACCCACACCACGACAAACATCGTATGGCCAATTCAGTCAGTTGCAGTGACCACTGCGCTAACGTGTCTGTCAATATAATATATCAAGTATACGAGGCGAATGTATTTTTGACAGATTTTTAATGACAAATAGTATGAACGTAACATATCTATACTTATACAGTATTGTGATCGATGTTATAATCGCTTGTTTGTTTTGTTGTTGTAATCCCCGCTTTAGATCCGAGACGATGATCATAAATCGTAAGGCGTGCCTCTGATATGCACTCAACTGTCTGGACGTAACTGAAATCGGTGGCGGGTATAGTTTGCAGAATAAGCTTCCAAATATATATTTTTTAGTTAATTTAATAATTTGCAATAGTGTGTAAATTATTCTATAATTGTAATAGAGTCTTTTATGCATATTGTTTTTTAGTGTGTGTTAACACCATAGCGATTGGCCAGTGGCCGGCGACGTCAATACCAATGTATGTCGACACGATTTTTAAACAGATTTTTTTTATTTGGTAAAAAAATAAATAGTGTTGTTGGACATAAAAAATATATTGTATCATTTTTAATACGACTTTCTTCTTTTCCTTTTAATCCGCACGATGACTTTGACGTCATTGACTGATTCGTCTTTACCTAAAATCGCTGTCGTGAGGACCCAGCATGACGCTTTATATACATGGAATTGGTAATCATATTATATTAAAACAGTAATCTGTATCACATACAACATATTATCACCTATATATGATTATATGAAATAAATAATCTTGCTTTAATCTGTTTTGATTGATTTAAACATATGTTGTGTGTGTATTGAAATGTTATAACAATAAACCGTTTCTAGTGTGTGTAAATGTCTCGGGCGTCTGTTGTACGCTATTCGTCAATAAATCACGGACGCGTCCAATTCGCAATCAACTTGGCATCCTCGTAGCGTAACAGTTGAACGCGTTCGATACTGTACCGTCAGCAATAAGATGTTCTTAGAGCCTTATTAGCTATGTAGATATTAGACCATTATTTAAAAAATCGTGTCAAATGAATATTTAATTTACTCGAGTGTACTTATACTTGCTAACTTGGAAAATATTCCATATTGGTATAGAGTTACGAAAACGTACTATTATTTGGACGCTGATAAGCAATACTGTGTTAAGCCACACGAACTTCATTTTTAGGGTTCCGTACCTTAAAAGGAAAAACGGAACCCTTATAGGATCACTTTGTTGTCCGTCTGTCTGTCTGTCTGTCTGTCTGTCTGTCTGTCTGTCTGTCTGTCTGTCTGTCTGTCTGTCTGTCTGTCGGGATGTCAACCCTTTTTTCTCAGAAATGCATAGACGTATCATGTTGAAATTAATATCATATACTCAAGTCTACGATGACATGCGGCCGTGAAAATATTAAAGTTCTAAGTCAACGCAATCAAAAGATAATGGAAAATATGTCGTATATTTTGACCATTTTAGCGTTTTCGCAAGAGAATCAAAACCTATAGGGTACTTCCCATTGACCTAGCACGATGAAATTTGGCAAGAAGTAAGATCTTATGGTACAAATAAAGGAAAAAATCTGGAAACTGTAAATTTTTGTATGTATGTTTGTCTGTTTGTAAGTTTGTCTTTCAACCTTTTTCTCAGAAACGCGTGAAGGTAACAAATTTTTATCAATGTCAAGTACTCAAAGTTGTAATTACTAAGAGCTGTGAAAAAATCAAACTTCTAAATTAACGCAATCAAAAGATACGGTCATTTATATCACATATTTTAAGTATGATAGCGTTTTTAACGTTTTCGCAAGGGAATCAAAACCTATAGGGTACTTCCCATTGACCAAGCATTATGAAATTTGGCCAGGAGCAAGGTCCTTTAGTATACATAAAGGAAAAAATCCGAAAACTGTAAATTTCTGTTCGTGTGTCTGTCAGTCTGTACGTCTGTCTTTCAACCTTTTTCTCAGGAACGCGTAAATGTATCAAGTTGTAAATTGGTCAAGCGGAAAATATATTAATCTTAGAATTAAAATTATATGTACTTGTAACAAATTAACATAGAAGTTGACCATGGTCAAAAAAACAATTTTACAAACACTGAGAAGAAATTTGTATCAATACGAAAATATTAAAAAGCAGCAAACCTTTATAAACAACGCAATGCAATCTATATATCGCAGCTAACAAAATGATATCGCGATGCAGCGTACAGCTAATGACATCTATTACAACATTATGAAATTAACTGTGATATAATTCTGCTCGATTAATAAAATTTTTTATTTTAATTATTATTTAAACGTGCTAAAAATTATAAAATAAACTTTTCATTTAAAAGTTTTATCGTCGATTTATAACGTCATTACGTAATTAACATTCAATATAAGAGCTTCACGCGATTTGATTTAAGTACTCGTATTGACTTAGTACGAAAATTTTAAAATTAAATTCAAACAGGTCGAGTTATTTAATTTACTTATTTATCTACACATATAAGTCTTCTGGTTATTAGTAATATAATTAGTTATTTATAAATAAACAATTAGTTTTGTTCGAATTAAGGACTAATTATTTTCGTCTTGGCAACACTAATATATATTTCGATATTTTGATTGATAATGTAAATCTAAATATTTTACGAACGTAGTGCAGGGGTAGTGGAGTGTAATAGAATATAAATAAAAATAAAACGAGAATAAAATATAATATAATTATGTTGTTAATGTCAAAGTCAACAAGTTAGTTCATTGAAATTGTCAAGAGATGGCGCTAGGTGTATCCTGAATCGCGCTATAACTTTTTTTTTTGAAAGTATAAGGTGTATTACTACTTAAAATAAAATTTTGTGTTTCCATGGATTGCATCCATGATCGTGTTTTAAATTAAAGTGATCCTAAGTAGTTTCAAAATAGTTTTTGGGACGTGATCCATATTTACATAATATTTGATTATAATTAAGCGACTTCTAAAAAGTAGTGTTTTAATTCGACCTTGTATTTAATTTTTTTTTATGTTTGTTCGCCGATTACGCCGCCATTTGGGTACCGATTTTCAAAATTTTTTTTTGTTTGAAAGGTATACTTCCAAAGTGGTCCCATTGTCTTCAGGTCAGGATCAGATGATGGGATCCTGGAGAAATTGAGGGAACTCCTCAAATATTATAGGCAAGCGTATACCGATTTAGGTATTTTTGATAGTAACTTATGTTGGAACTCATGATGAAGACCACAAATGGCGTAGATGGGTTAGTCTTATATAGATTTCTATAAGTTTGTACGGAACCCTCGGTGCGCGAGTCCTACTCGCACTTGACCAGTTATTAGAAAATGGCGTCTAAAGATGTCTAATCTATTCTTAAAAAGTTTGTTTGAATAAGCTTTTATCTATATTTTCTTTTCTTTTTTGATAAAAGGTATAATGAATTAAAATCAGGCTGGTATGTTTGATATATTATGTAATAAAAAGTTTTTTAAATATATGAGATTATTGTATAAAGCACAAAATATGGAACGACCTTGAAATTCGAAACAATTAATTAAGAAACTTTTTCCTGAGCTTATTTAGTTTATATGACTATATTTATTATTGAATAATGTTAAATAGATAATGCAGTATCATAATACATCAATATCTCCGAATTTCACTTTTTGTGGGTTGACACATTATTGCTTAAAAGCATCCATTTAAAATCAATAATAATTTATATTTATAAAAAAACCGTTTAATAATAATTTTATTTAAATTTACACATCATAATATTTCAAATGTGTAGAGAAATATTTTTGCTGACCGTACTCTGTAACACATTACCTATCTATTTAAGGTTATTAAAAGATTGTTTACTCGGGGTGTTGAGACTGAATCGATTTAATTTGCTTTTGTTTTGATGCATTTATAATCTGATAGAAGATTTCTATAAATATTACACGTAACCAATTTTTTTTTTTCTTGAATATTTCTGGGATGAGCAGAATAATACGACAGTTTCAAAAAAATTTTACTTTAAGTCATACCGTTTTTGTTTGTTAAAAAAATCAATAATTGCAACACGTAAAAGATAAGGCTTTATTATCTGGATCCATCAAGCTATTGTTAATTGTAAAAGTTGTTGAAAATATTAATCTACAATACGACTTCACTTTAAAATTCATTTTTTTTGATTGATCTACTTTTATTTTAGTTAATTTTATAAAAATAAAAACAAATGATATTGCAATAAATTATTATTTAAAATATTTTTTTAAAAATTACATCAAACAAACCTGCTTCAATTCCTCAAGCAATCCGAAAAGTTTTATAAACTATAACCGCGAATTGAATGCAATCAAAATTAAATAAAACACACCAGATTAAAAAAATAAAATTGCCGCGAAAAGAATGGCGGTAGAAGTTTAAAGATGGCGCACACGACCGAATCGCGCGCACAACGGATAACTATGCCGAACTGGGGACTTGACACAATAAAGTTAAACATCCAAAAAGCTGGCCGCTTCTTGCCGCGTAAATTTCATAATAACCATACGCGATTTCAATTTGCGAGACATTTCTTGGAGTTTGGCATCAGAAACATGCCAAATGGTTTAAATGTCTTAGGAGATTCTCAGTTCATGATTCTCAGTACTCGTTATGATGCCAACGGAACGGTCATTTTCGATTTTGAACCTCAGTTAATGATTGTTAAAAACGTCAATTTATAAAGCTATAAATTTTATAAAATTATTTCATAGTTAACTTGAATCGTGTTTATTTATTTATCGGTACATTTAAACATACTTTGAATAATGCTCTAACAAACAAATCTTCCCTCGAAGCAGCATATAATTTCACGAACGTACAATTAACGTCCATTATATGTAAATTATTATTATAATTTATGATAACATTATTTCAATCGGCCTTTACGTATTACGTAGAAATCATCACCTATAAGACATATAAAATAAATTTGGTCTCCAATTAGGATCTGAAATGATTGTTTTATCTACCTATTCCTACGAAATTATGACCTGTTAGTATTAGTGTTTATCAATTAAAAGCAACGCGCCATTTCAGACTAACTAAAGACGTATTTTAATAACAAAAATCTAAGTATTGTGTACTGAATAACTAATTAAGTAATTTTATAATAAGTTTCATTTCAATGAATAATAATCGCGAAAATCTAAGACAACGATAATTTTATAATTGACCTAATGGCCAAAGGCAAAAAAGTTTAGCTGATATCAGTTACTTTAATTGGGCCTTTAATCATATTTTAACGATATAAAGCTATTGAATAATAATGAATAAACATAAAATAAATTTATGTTTACTTAATATTTAAAATTAAAAAAATAATCAAATTTTCTAGAGTGTTGTAATGAAACCGAAACGTAACGGATTGTTAAAATTGACGTAAAAATCTCGTGTTATCTGACCTGACATTATATTTATCTCGACGTCCCGGTCGTCCCGTAATAAACCCCTCCATCGGACGGACGGCAGGAAGAATAATAAACAAAGGAGGGTCATTAAATGGCTATTTCGGATCGTCTGCTCAGCGCGACTAACTAGATACCCACTGGGTCTATGGATGGCGCAAGTTGGAAGAATCAAGAGTCGCGTATTTTACCTTAACTGAGGTTCGAGGGTTGTATACACGAAACAGAAATGTCGAAATTCTTGATATTGTTATTTTTATATTCGGTTTAAAGCCAACACGGAATGCAGGAATGGTTCAATCCAAGCTGTGTTGCAATTTTTGATTTGATGTTTAATATTATTTTCCCAAGTGTTCTTTGAGTATAGCCGACTAAGTTCAGGGAAGACTGTTATTTTTTATATAATTAATAGTAATAAAATAGGACGGCTAGTTCCTAGGCAGCGCTGGATTTATAGGAACACTAGGAGCCAGTGGGCAGGGCGGCAAAATTTCTAGGGCAGCAAATTTAGGGGTGAAAGATGGGCGGCACTTAATGTAAATCCGGCCCTGTTCCTAGATATAAGTTAAAAAACAGAAACAAAAATAAATTTAATTAAACGCGTATGGAAACTAGTACATTAATTGTACAAATTACTCACTTGGACCAACGAGAAAAAAATTCTGGCACGACAATAAGATCGATGCATGCCATGCTATTATATTACGATGTACAACGAACGTGTTAGTGAAAAGTTCGACAGTGGTAGGTATATAATGATTATGTACTACACTTTCGTTTTGTACCTTATGCAAGACATTACTTTGTCGCTTTAGTCTTTCTTCATAGGTATTTTATAGGAGTTATAGGTATGCTCTTATCTAACGTATAAAATATAAGCCAATTAATAACATATTCTCTTGGCATAAAGTAATAAAAGTTATTTATTTGATAACATCACATTTTCCTTAATTTTTGACTGCAAGAAAGCATAAATAGATAAATAAACGATTCATACTCAATGGGCCTCCTTAAGATCATATGATTATTATTTCTCTCTGTGACGTCTGGAAACACACACAACGCAAACACTCAGATCAGATCGAACCCGCGACGAATGCTCGTATGCCTTCCTGTTGGTTTCAATGACCACTGCACCAACCCACCACAATACCTATGTTTAATTATTTTATAGATGAAAACATCAAAAATTCTCTCATGCTTGGAATTAACCGCGCCCGTTCGCGCCTATTATTCTGTCAAATATGTAAACTCTTTAGCTATGTACCCATATTAAACACTGTGTAACTTATCTTTGTCCAGAATTAATACTAAATTATAGTTATATAAAAACTATTTATTTATCTAAATTACCTGTTTAGAATGTTCGCTGGTGTTGCTCTAGCACTGTTAGTATTAAGTTCTCGCGGCCGATGTTATTGGAACAACATTTTCCGTACAAGTAAGTTATTGCATAGAAGAATTATGATATATAGAGACGTAACGAGAAGCCATATCCGCATTAACTTACATCAAAGATTACGATAATCGTTTCAAGGTTAAGTAGAATATTGAAAGAAGGCATTTTCTTTCGTTAAAGATCGTAATATGCAAAACATACGTAATAGATTAATAAGTACCAGGAAATTTCTATATATTTCTAAAGATATCTGTGACAGCTTATTAGCCTATTAAAAAGAAAGTTAGAAGCTTAGTCCACCACGCGGCTACACTGCGAGTTGGCGAATATACGTATGTCAGATATTTTCCGGCCCATGCAGATTTCCTCGCGCTGTTTTCCTTGACCACCGAGCACGAGTTGAATTTAAACACACATTTAGCACTTGAAAACTCAACGGTTCTAGCCGGGTTTTGAACACGTGACTATCGGCGGAGATCGATGTGTTCTAACCACTAGGCCATCTCGGCTCCTCTGGCGTTAGCTAATGTTGAATTTAGTATGACGTGCTTTTCATAGGAACATATCGGAAGTAATTAGTTTTACAGATTCAAGAAAAACGTACGAAGATTCTGGAAAGTGAAGTTTTAGAATATGAGCCGAGATAGTCTCATGGTTATAACACATTGATCTTAACCGATAATCGCATGTTTAAAACCCAGCTAGGACAGCTTAGTTTGCTAAATTTACAATCTCGTGCATGTGTCGTGATAAATTCTGACGACGAATATATCCGCCAACCCGCGATGGAGCAGCGGTGGACTGAGCTCTTAGCCTTCTCCTCAACAGGCGACGAGGCCTTGCTAGCCGTGGGACATTGACAGGCTGTTCCTTGCTTACTTTCTAAAATTTATAAATAAAGTAAATAACATAGAAAATTATATCGATCTGAATAATTATATTGTCTTTTCTTAATAATTTCGTTTGAAATTACATGTAATTTAAAATTTACTAGTTTTTTTGGCAATACTTACCTGAGCGGTAAAAGAAACTCTCTATATATAATTTACTAAGAGAAGCTACTTTCACGCTAATATACAGAGTCTGTACCCAGGGCCGGCCTTATACCAAGTGCTATGCCGCCCTGTGACACAGTGAAAAACGCTGCCCCCTTACTTAAATGAATACCTATCTATATTTATTAGTAGAAAAAGGGCTCCTTAAAAATAAAGAAAAGTGTATAATATATTTTAATCATCAATCATAAAAAAATATCTCACACTCCAAACTTTGCCGCCCTGGGCACTGGCCCCTAGTTCTCCTATAGCAAATCCAGTATTGTACCTAACTGTTGACACAGTATCTCAGGTAACTCAGGCAAGCAAGGTGAAAATGCACCCTTAGTCGTTTTCAAATAAAAAAAACTTAGGTAAAATAAATTATAAACACACAGGCATGTTAATTTTATAAAATAAATTACAAGAATGTTTGATAAATGATAATTTATTTACAAAAAAAAATATTAAGGACATATAGATACTTTTTTCTTTATTTAATCATTTATTTTAAATCCCTAACTACTGGTCCAAATTAGATATTAAAATGTCAGTTTCGATTTATCGAAGAGTACCTAATACTTGTACATAAATAACAGATTTATAGTATTATTGGCATCTATAATTACATACATTTTTTTAACTACAAATTGTTCATACAAAATTTTTGTATATAAGTTAATAATAAAGATTACACATAAACATATTTGCAATGACATTTTGATTCAAAATAAATGTCTTATTCTATCTGACTTGTGCAGTTGTATTTATAGACAAAAATAGCCATAATGGAACTAAATAAAACTTGCTTTCATTGTTTACTTTGCACTCCATCACCACACAATCATCTCAGAAAATGATTAACATATTGACATCGACTATTTTAATAACATAACATTATTCATAAAAATGCTATATTCATATAACTTATATATATTATATTAAAGAGAAACAATAATAGTAAAGGCACTACATTATATACCACTTCCAGATAAAACATTACTTTTAAAATGTTTTCTCATCATTTTATCACTGAAATGTAACAGAATATTTATTGACCAATATTACAAAGTGCATTTTTCTGTCACAAGTCATAATTAAAGTAATAATGGCGTCTCTCCAAATCCCTTATCTCAACTATGTCAGTCTTAAGCCGTAGTTTCAGTATCTCCCTCCAAATAGCTTCTCTGTGTTCTTTGTTAGTTATTCCCATTCTTAATAAAGTATTATCATTTATACGGACCAAAGCTCTACCAGTTATATCATGCTGAAACAAAAAATACACCTTAAAACCATAAAATGAAATATTTTACATAGTCATTTACAGTCATTTGTATGTATATTTTCTGCACATATATAATCAAATGAATAATTGAAAAGGCTACAAAAATAATATTAATCAATAACTTGCTCAATTTATTTAAAGTTTAGACTAATATATTCAATAAGAGTAGTCATATTATTATGTTAAGCATATATGAACGTAAGCACATGATAAATTTCAAATACAAATCAACATTATTCGATATGTTAGATATTATAAGATATATTGAAAACTATTTGTTTTTTTGCTTCTATTAGGTACCTACTTATCCATTTTTAGTAACATACATAGGTTTACTCGACACGTGGATGTATATTTCTTTTCAACTGATCTCACCTCATGGAACCTCTCCCAGTATAAATTGTAATAATCACTGCAGTGACGACGCAACCACTTTTGAACGTCCGCTTCCGTCCACAGGTATACTGCCTTTGGACGGGTGGTTTTCGTCTAAGAACGAATTAAATTGTTATATTTGTAAATGAATTGAAATAATAATAAAAAAGAAAAGTTTTATTAAAGATTAAAAATTTTATCGTGAAAACGTGTATGTGTATTCGAATTGAAATGGTTGAAATATACCTTTGATTTATTGGAGTTCAAACTGGAATCTTCGACCATTTTTAAATTGTTTAATCTACATTAAACAAAAATCGAATTAGTGTTCTATTATATACAATTTTTTTTTGTTTATTTACAAAATTTTACTTCATTGTTGGAAATGTCAGATTTCAGATGACTAATACTCACAGATAATTCTATTTAAATTTAAAAAATAAAACAAGATTATATTTTTAAAATTTAAAATAACATAAAAACTGTAATACTTACTTACTTAACTGTAATACGAATCGGGTCTAAACAATATTAATGTTAATTGTATAAAAATAATATGCAAGACTAATGTGTTATATATCTGTGACAGTGATGACTGCAGCTGTCAAAATGGTAGAATTAAATAGAATTCGTGGGTGAATTTGTCAGTTGCAAAAATTGTTTAAAAATTGTGAACTTTAGTTCTGTGCCAAGTATAATGTTAAATTAAATAAATATGGCTCAAAATTTGCAGAAGAAGCCCTCAAAGGGGATCCTTAAAACATCGCGTAGTATTGACAATCAGGATGGGACGCCGTCCACTAGTAAACGAGCGAAAGAACAGAGATTCGATGAAATGAATATAATAGAGACATTTCATCCGCCGAATAAGGATTACGGCCATATGAAGGTGGATGAACCGAAAACGCCGTATTCAGAGGCCATAGATGGCGAATTGGAGCCAACTGACGAGTTGGATGCAAACATTTTGGCAGCCAAATTAGCAGCAAGTATGAATAAGCCTCCGAAATGTGTAGAGGCATGTGACAGTGATGAGGAGGAGGAGGAGGAGTCGGAGGAGGCTCGGCAAAAGCGGCTTGAATTCGAGAAAAAGAGAAAAATGCATTATAACGAATTCCAGGTATTACTTTATTTAAAAAATTAGCACACATACATTGTGTATCTTTCATAACTCAGAGGTGCAAATTTCATACTGAAAGAACAGCTACTCATTAAAGTTTCTAGGATTAGTCTTGTTATTTAATGCAACATTAGATATAAAAAAAAAATATTTTCAAGAAAAACAAATGTTATTTTATCTTGCCATACTCAAATGTCTATTTGTTTGAACATTAAGTTATCTATAACACTCTCATACTTCAGTTTTATCAGTGGTCATTTATTGCATTTTAATGTTTTATTACTAATTACTGACTCGATGTCTAAGTTATACTAATAATTGATGTGCTCTAATAAATTATTCATTCAAAAAAATAATTAAATTTTTATAAAACATAATATGATATAAAATAGCTTAATAAAATGAAAAATCATTTTAAAATATATAATTTTATTTTTAGGTAGTCTTAATACAATTACTTTTTTTAAATAATTCAATAAACTTTTTATAAACTGTAACAGTATTTATAAAGTAAAAAAAAAATCAAATAATTAATATTTTTATTTCAAACGAGCAAAAGCTTTTAATTTGCATCTGTCTAAATTTCTTGTACTTTATTTGGATAAAAGCCAATCATGCTGTTTCTAATAATCTTGTCCATGTGACTGTTTTGTGTATTATTATGTTCTTTGAATCTGTTTCCAGGCCTTGCAGCTTGCTCGGCAGCTAATGGCACAGGAGGAAGAAGAGGAAGAGGAGAAAGACGCAGCGGCCACTTGACTGAATCAGCTAGTCACCTAACATGCTAAGTGTTCCAGCTGGTTGGTTCATTATCATATTTTTAACTAGATTTCGCTCACATAAAGCTTGATTTCTTTATATAAACTTTTAACACCCGTTTCAATCTTTTAGGGGATGTCTACATCAGTCAGTTTTGGGTTTATATAGAATATTTTTGCAGAAGATCTAACATAACATAGGTCAAAATTAGTAACTTTATTTGACACCAAAAATCTGCATAATTTTACATAAACATTTTTCGAAATCATTATACTATTTTTAAGTGCTGTTTTCTTGGGGTCTTAACTAATTAGATTTATAAAAGCGTTTATGTGAAACTATGCAGTGGTATTCACACATGAAGTTGATGATTTTGACTTACATTGTAATAGATAGCATTTTTTGTATGTATATATGTGATTAAGTATCATCCATTCTATGCTATATAGCAATCTCTGTGTTTCTTGACTATTAATATGTAGAATATGAATGTGTGATATATATATATGCACTTCCAATTCTTGATAAATATTTGTAATTATTTTGAAAAATGAATTAAATACAATCTAATTATTTCAATTTCTTATCCAGTTATCGGAGTTGATTAGTTAACGACAAATGCAAAAAATGTGTTTATAATATCAGCCTATGTAAACCTTATCAATTTACATTTCAATTATCTATACTAATATTATAATGAGGTAATTTGTTTATAAGTTCACATGTAGGGGGTAATCTCTGGAATTACTGATCCAATTTGATAGGTTACAGATTATACATTACACTATATATATACTATTACATCACGGTACGACTCACAGAAACGAATCAATAACCATAAATGCAAGTAAAATTGTGATGTGCAACTGTTATTAAATAAATTTAACTTTCTTTTCCAGGGTTCCAGGGTACTTCCAGCTTAGCAGATGATACGATAGGACAAGTTGTTAATTATTGCCCTAGGCATCCAGTGTTCCTCTATGGCTGTAACAAAATCATAAGTGCTTGCTATATTATAGTTATTACGAATATTTATGAAGGTCTCCAATTCACTAGCATATTTATTACATATTCAATTTGACTGACAATATCCTGTCAATAATCTTAATTAATCTACAGTATCTTTTAATTACTAGATAAGTTTGGCTGTTAATACTTTCAAGATAACTGATAAAATTAATTGAAACATTGATTTACCAATCATTCATTATAATTAACATAATATTATCAATAAAATTCATAAAGTTTTTCAATTTTAAATTACAACAAAATTTAGGTTATAATATTGTATTCAGATGAATTGAAACTGTAGTGAAGTAAATAAACAATGCATGTGATACTAGACCTTCATAAAATTTCATTAATATTAATGATAATTTATTATTTATTGTACGATTGACTTGTAATATAACATTAAATTTACAATGTGTGACTAAAGCATACAATGCAAGATCGTTAGAAATTGGTGTTAGATTAGGTAATTTATTTGTAAAAAGTGGAGCCATTTTTGAATTCTTAATGCATAAATTTTGTATGGCGTTTCAGCTGTTATGTTGAATAAACAAATAAGTCATACGCGGATCCGGACTTTTACTGAGGGAAAAGGAATTTGTGAATATTAATTGTACGTGTATTAATTATTCAGCTTAATAATCCCATTTACAAAATTTTTCATTTTTTAATTTATTTAACTAAGTATTTAATAATAATTAATATTTTTTAGACGAATGTATTTACAACAAAAAATTTTAAATAAGTTTTTTTTTTTTAATTATTTCAATGCGAATGGGAAAAATAGTTCCCATTCCAGTCCCTCCCTCTTCCCTGGATTCGCGTCTGATAACAGTATATCGTTAAAGAAATAGTATCGGTGTGCTCGTGCCTAGTGTTGATTATATATTGTCGTAACAACCTTGTGATGAATTAATGAATGTGGGAAGAATTCAATCGCATCTTAGTCACCGTTCTCACGTGTCGTGAATTAATACCAATGTCATTGTGTAGTCGAGGTTAACGCGTACAATAGTTTGTTTATTACATTGTTTCAACAGTAAAAATGCTGTCTTTAAAAATATATCGATATTATTTTTCATTATATGATGTAATTTCATATTGTAAATGCAAAAGTTTTTAGTTCACAGATTAAATTTCAATTTCGATTATTGTTGAATCTATTTGGACTAGTTTAGACTAATAGCTGTAGAAGGAAGTAATGTTATCCGCATCATTTATTTTCTTCTATAAATTGATGATAAAATTACTTAAAAAGTCATACAGAAAAGGAAACATTAAATTTCTTAAGTGTTGTACCATACAGTCATAGAATCATAGATTTCTCGTGTTGTATGCAATTTTAATGCTATAAATATTATAGTTATTCAGATCAATAAATTTTTTTTATATATATATATTATTAGGGTTCAAGGATTTTCCAAGATCGTCTTAGTTCAATTTCACAAAAATTCATTCATTTTGTTTTTTACACAGATTTCCGATTGTTCTCTCACATACATTAAAATTTGGAAAAAAGTAAAATAAAAAGTCATATGTACTAGCTGTAAAGTGTATGGAATTGATAATGTCGTTATAAAAATTCTCATTCTAAATCTATATCTAGTAGAAAAAACTTTATAGTCTAGTCTTAAGATGCTAATAGTAATAACCAATATTCATTTTGTACAAAAAATATATAAATACTTAAACAATCATTTTTATATTTAAGTTACTATTTCAAAATGTTTTTAATCTATATCACGAATTAAACACAGAAAAAAAATCGTACGAATTTTGGCATTCTCAGTTTTTTTTATTGATATTTTTCGTACAAACTGAATTGATTATTTCTATTTGTTTAAAATTTTCGAGTTTATATGATAAAAGATTAATCTTGAAAGATATTTTCGTACGTCATAGATCGCTATGAATGCTTAGGACTAGAGTCGCAAAACGAATTGATGTTCTTTCTAGTTTATAGCGAAAGTAATTTATAGATCACTGCGTATGATAGAAAGTAGATTTCCTAGAATTTACAACGGCTAATATCATAAAATGTTCGCCATGTGTAGCGACGCGACTTTCATTAGACAATATTGCATTAATATGTTTGGTAAGTAGTTAGCAAAATGTAGACTATAAATCAATAAACATGTTGCATTTAAAGTTTAAAAAGCACTAATACATTCTAATGGTAACACCGCATGTGAGATTACGCTGTAATTCGACTGGAAAAATTATCATTAATCGTTGTTATCTCGCAATTGATGTCGAACATTGTCATCAATATAGATTTTATCATAATTATCGTTTCGTAGATATCTACGAATACGCATACAAACACTCCCTACCAATATCTTGTCTCGCGGCAACATCATACATGTTAATAAAAATTACATTTTTCGGTCGGTTTATATAAAAATAGCAATATAGTTAATGTGCAGATATGCTAACGATGGAGTATAAGAATATTTTAGAGCCACCGCAGACTATAGGCTTTTCTACTGACAGGTTCTTATGATAATGTATGCAAGGGTGTGTCGGCTGATAGATAAGAACTAACAAGCTCCTAGTGTGGCTAGGGGGGTTAAGTACCGTAAAAATTGGCATATTGTAATCAAAATCAAAGTTTTTATTCAAAATAGAAATTACATTCTCTTTTTGAACGTCAAGAAAATGAATTTACCACGGTTCCAGTAAAGTGTAACCTCAGGCCCGGGAAGAAATCGAGAAAGAAACTCAGCCTTTTTTTGTTAATTTTTTTAACAACGTCAATATTGGTTACAATACGTAAAATATATTGAAACAGTTTGGAAGCGCTGAAATCTTTAATATTATAATAACTTCTAACACACAAACGTTTCTTAACGAATTTTTTGAATTTTACTATAGAAGCATTTTGAATGTTTCACACAAACGAATTACTTTCTTGACGTAGTCGATAAGCTAGCATAGCGTATTCCGATTCATCTCTTATTGCTTTTTAGCTGGTGATTATTTTACATAAGATTACCGACTTGCTGATTTATTCGCCATTTCCTTAATATCTAAGCTACCAATGAGCTTATTACGAATGGCGTTCTTACAAATGTACACATTTCGTGATGCACAATGTTAAGTAGGTAAACTAATACTTTAGCCGGCCTACTAAACATTGCCGCCGATGAACTATAAAGCCTGTAGTCTGCGGGGGCTCTTAAACGAAATGCATTTCGTATATGTCAGAGCTTAGAAAGAACTGTCAATTCTTTGTATAGTTAAATAGATACGTACAATACAGTTACAATTAATATTACAGCCTTTTATTTACATTGAGGCAAATTTTGAAATGTATTACGGCATAAGAAATTAAGAATAATTATGACATCGATTCGGTAAACGTTTTTTCTGTACAATTTATTAATTTATAAAAAAATATATTTATTATTTACAATTTTTGTAATCGGTTTCTATGTAATATTTAACACGAAATTTTCAGTTGTTAGCGACTAATGTATTGGTTACAGAAAAAAGGAATGGATATATAATTTTTTTTTTAATGTATCGTCATGTAATTTGTTAATTGTGACTTTAACTAACTCTTGCTTTGCTTGATTGCTAAAAGATAATTAAATTCAATATTTGTAGCATTGAAAACAGTTTCGTTTTCATTATATATGTTTGGCTTGTCTTAAATTAGGATTACTGCTTAGTTTTTTTTTCATACAAATGTTAAGGTGTGAAGTTATGATGTGAAAAATTGTTTACTTTAGAACTAGCCTTAAATTATTGACTCTCCTTAATTTAGATCGCTAATATCGGATTATTTTTGATACATAATTGTTATAGATCATTAATGAGAGAGCATAAGAGACCTAAATTGTTAAATTAACATAGGAATTATATTAAAGAATATATTGTTATAGTGCCAGATATGAGTAATTATTATAATCATAATAAAATATATTTATATTTCAAGCGTCGTCTTATTAATGAACGTGGAAAAGATCAAGTTCAACTATTGCAGTTTTGCATTTTTGTCTCTTTCTCGCTTACTAAGTTATTGGATATATCAAACAGTGACAAAGTGTGTTTTAGCTATAGTTATCGCGCGTTTATTATTAAGACCAATAATATTTTATCTTTAGACATATTATTCACACAAAACATACTTCAAATTCACAACCATTTTTACTATATATTATTACAACTAGCTTCCGCCCGCGACTTCGTCCGCATGGAATAGATACTTTGGGCTAATATTGCATTATTTTAGAACAAATTTGCTTAGCATAAAAAGGTTATAGTGAGCTTACCTTAAAAGTTAGACGTATGCTGTCGCGGACTTTTTTTTAGAACTTTTAAAGGAGAACAATTCTCTCATACATGATTTTTGCGAAACTTCAACCGTTTACGCAGCGCACGCAGCGTAAACTCTTTCAATAGGAAAATATCCCCCGATTTTGAAACATTCTTCATTGGTGCTCATCTCCTCTTGGTCTTAGCGTGATAATATAGAGCTTATAGCATTCCTCAATAAATGGGCTATCTAACACTGAAAAAAATTTTCAAATCGGACCAGTAGTTCCTGAGATTAGCGCGTTCAAGCAAACAATCACACAAACGAACAAACTCTTCAGCTCTATATATTAGTATAGATTTATACCATATATGTATTGCTTTAGAACATAGGTATATTGAAGGGTTAATATTTCTATAGCATTTTGTTCTGTATCTCTAGATTAAAATAATTTAATTTTAAAAGACGTATTTCTTTGTTACTTATGTAACAATATCAACAGCCGCTGTGTTTATTGAAATGAAATATTTGATGTAAACTTTATAGAATTGTTGTTTTCACTGATTGGAAATGAGGTTTGTACGTTATTTTCTGTAACAATCATCTTTAATCCTTATTGTCTAAGATATCTTATTATGAAGATCAGAATTATTTGGGATGTTTTAGGTGCGTATGTCTAGCGATAATATATCATTGATTGAGACTGAAATTGAATGACTTTACTAAAAATAAATTTTATTTAAAACGCAAAGCTGTTTAGGTTTTTAATGAAACGGTTATACACGCACAAATATTGGTGTAATTAAATTATTTCAAAAATTTATAATCATAGGGCGTAATTCTGTCGCCTTTAACTGCTACAACTTCGGTATTTGCACAGTATCGAAACTCTAACTATATTGTAGCGCCTGGAATAACGAGTAGAAGGCAAAACCCGCCAGACGAAATGAGGCCCTCTGATTATAATTATATAATTCAGTTAAAATTAACAGTCGAATCATAAGTTAAAATTGTTATAAAGAAGTAAAAAATTTGAGCTATGTTTATGTATTCAATTTTTAAAAAGAAAACAGATTATTTCAAATAGTTTTTTTATTTTACTAACAATATCTTTTTTATGTAATACAATTTACATGAAAGTGTAAACAAGGTTTTTCTTAAAATATGTGTATTTTGTAAATAGTAATAAAGTTGTATCATACATATTTGAATTTTTTGTAATCCTATCCCTCCTACTTATTTTTATAAACAAAAGCACATTGCGAGTTGCATTTATGTACCCACTTATACCCACAATTTTTTTTAAATAAGTACTTTGTAAACGCAATCAAAGAGGCGCCATAAAAATTTCTAAAGTCCTAGTTGTGCTTATCCGGTATTTTCCTATTACGGATTATGAAATACGACCTGTTGACAGACAGCAGAGGACTTAGTAATAATATGTCTTTGGCCCTTTGGGTACGGAACCCTAAAAAGGATACCAATATAGATAGTTTTAGGATTGGAAATCTTAATTGCATATGTTTTGGCATCTTAAAATGATATAAATACCAAACCCCTAAAACATACCACAAAACCAAACGTTTATATATTACGATTTTTTTAAATTTAACTGAAAAAGGTTTCAAAAGTAAATATTTGTATAAAACTTATTTCGTTTCACGTAAAAGTGTTAAAAAAAAATGTATGTGATTCTTCGCGTTAAAATAATTCTCAAATAAATACTTTTTGTATTAACTATAAAATATGATTGTATAAATAAAAATAAGAATTTGTGTTCAGATAAATTTACTATTTTATTTCAAAATTTTTACTTATAATTTGTAATGTGTACGTCATGAGAAAATCTAAACAGTATCGGAACGTATTTATATTTAAATGGCGGTGGCGCTTGTGTTGTTCTGTTGTGACTGTTGTATTTTGTTTGAAAAAACGTCGTCTTGACGACAGGTTTACTGACTTTTATGAATTACAGTGTCGTTTTTAATATGAATTTATTTAATTATGGATGAGACCCAAAAAGATTTGTCACAGTCGTCGGAAATAAAGGTAAGCTGGCATTTAACTGTTACCTGTTACAGTGATGTCTAATATAAGCGCGAAAGATATTTTTACGTGAAAAAGTGGAACGCTTATAATATTTTACATATTCTAAACCGTTGATTTTAGTGTTCTAACGAGAGATTATTACTTAATATTGATTATTTAATGTACTCGTACTGGTTCTCTTCGTTTGCCTTTCGCAACATAGTTCTTCGGATTTATTTATATTTTTGTATATTTTTAGAATGTCCTTCCGGATGTCGTTCATTCACAGCAGATCCCCACACTTGATACTGTAGTAGATGCCGATACAAACTCTGAAACGGATGCAACACAAGAAGAACAAGAGAAACATACACAAGATGCTGAAGATATCAGTGGAACAGAGTCAATATCGGAGCACATACCTTTTAAAGTCGAATACTCGGCTACTGAGTCGGAAGCTTGTCAGTCAGAATCTCAACACCCCTTACACAATGTGGAAGCAAAAAGTGAACACATATCAAAAAACAATTCTTTAAATATTCTCTCATCACACCATGAAATTAGCCCTAGCCAGCAAGAAATAAGCCAACATAGTTCCTGGAATCTAGACGTGAACCAGTCAGATATTCATATAAGTGAAGAGAGCCCAGTAATACTTGCTCTGTCTTCCGATACATCTAAGGATGTACAGAAAAGTAAATCACTTTCATCAGATAAACATGAGACACCTGAGGAATCGCCGAGAAGTGAATATATAGACTCTTTAAATGATAATTCAAGCCACAAGTCTAGTGAACCACAAGATGATGATAATTCTAAAGATAAATTTGAAGCATCTCTTGAAAATGAAGGTGAATCGCTGGGACAGTGCAGTTCTGGATCGGACGAGATAATAAAACTAGATATAAGAGGCCAAGCTGCACCTAGGTATCCACTGCAAGCTGCTAAAATTATTTTTGGCCCACCACCTGATGGCAGTACTATTATTGGCCCGACCTTGGAGCCATTGCCTATGTTTCAAAATTTATTATCACCATGTCTCGTTGTTGCGAGTGATGGAGTTAAAGTTGAGGAAGTGTTTGAAGATAAACCACCATCCCCAAAGAAAGAAACAGAAACATCCTTAACACCGTCAGCAGGTTCCTCAAGTGATAAGATAGAGCAGGATGTATTGGTTGAAGAATTGACAGTTGAAGATGAATTAAAAGAAAAAATTAAAGAGGGTACAGGAACAGCTCCGCCTAAATCCTTTGCTCCCGAAGATACAATGTCTTTTAGTACAATGAGCACCGACTATAAAACAATATGTGAAGAATATCATATAAAGGTATTGATTATTTGTGTTGGTGTGCTCTTTGCCTGATCAACGTGTTAAAGCATGTTGCTTGTAATTTTGCACTAGCATGCCATGTTTTCACTTTATATTATATGTCAGAAAATATAATTAATGTTTTTGTAAAAAAGTGTTTTGTATGTGTTAAATTGTTTATCATTTCATGATATTTGAATTTTATGGCAATTTAAAACACTTAGTGCATGTTAGAAGTTTCACATAATTGTATTATAGAAATTCAGTCAAACAAATATTTGTACAATGCGCATTGATTGCACATTTCATTGAATTTGTTAAACTAACTAATGGCATGAGAAAATAAAACTGTGTATGAAGAATGAGAATATAATTAATTGTCTTTAGTTATGTTTATTTCATTAAGCATATAGAAACACAAATTTATAAGACTTGACACCTATAATTGTTTAATGATACTCTTTATTACAACAAAAAAATCATAAACATTTGTGACTAGTTATGGTTATACACTAACTACTTTTATGTCCCATATTAGTTTACTACAAAAATTTACATCCAATTTAAAACAAGTGTATAATATAATACATGCTTATTATTCGCTTTGTGTATATAAATGTTACATCAGCTTGTCTGTCCTTTCAGCTTGTGCACTTGGAAGAGGCTATAACACGTCGCGACCAATTAATTGAGGAATTAACGGTCTCATTGCAGCGATCGGTTCGCGAGCGAGACGACCTCAAACACGAGAATGAGCACCTGACACATGAAGTACAAAATTTACAATATGTAGCAGTCGAGCGGTCACATTCTGACCATGACACGATCAAAGCTCAGCTATCAGACTTTATTAAATACCAAAGTATGTTAAAAGATGATAGTACGAAATTTTACTCTGCTTTAATGAGTGGGACAGCATCGCTTCAGAGTTCGAACGGCGAGAAAGATATGGACAGAGAGGAGATTACGGTGAATTACTCTAAATCGGATTTACGGTCTTCTGGCTCGTCTGATGACTTCCAAACTGGATTCGAGAATAAATTAACGTTGTTACTGAATAAGTTCGAAGGCTATATAGAAGAGAATTTGAGGAATAAATTACGAGAAAGTCTAATTCAAGTCCTCTGTGACGAAATCGGTAAAATGAGGGTAGAATACGATACAGATGTAAAGGAAATGGAGACGCAAATTAAACAAGACAAACAGGCTTATACGGTAGAAACGAGGAAGTTGAGGGAATTGTTGTCTTCGGTTAAAGCCGGTAATGTAGATATAGATGAACTGAGACAGGAGCTAAGTATCAAACACGAGAAAGAGATGGAGAACCTTAGGACGTACTTCGAAAAGAAATGTTCGGATTTGGAACGTAGGTGAGTTATTTGCACATATAAGCTAATTTTTACGTAACTCCGGCAAAACATAAAACGGTTGTTTGTTAGACATGTAGGTATGTATGTTCGATCCTGAGTCTGCTCATAACTATTAACGACTTAACTAATTTTTATAAATGATTTGTCATAGGATTCGTTTTAATGACACAAGTTTTACTATGTCTGTATTTACCCGTTTATGCTTTTAAAATTGGCAGTTTGGTTTTAATTTTTTTTAATTTTGTAATCTTGTCTCGTTAATATAAAATATGCACCACTAAATTACAATTTATTAATAATTAATTTTCTTTTATCATGCTGTCTAGGATTAAAGGGTAAGAAGATTACTTAAAACAACTACCATAGTATAAGATCTTTTTAAATATTAAATTACTATTGAGTTACGGTTTATTTAACAAGCCATGATACCAAAGGCGTAACTATAACGTCTGAGGTCCGTGGTCAATTCTATGGATGGGCCTCCCAGTAAAAATCGTCACGTCATAACTTAATTTTAATGGACCACTTAAGTAGTTACCCAAAAGTATTAATAAGAGAGCGAGCAGCGAGCGAGTGAGCATTTTAGTTAAATATCTGATAAGTTTTATTTTTAGAGCATAGATTTATACGTATTTGTAAAGAAATAACAATTCATTTTTAATAAGATTTTTATTAATAAAATTCTATTATGCCGGGGCCCCTTCGGGTCCGGGGCCCATGGCTTTTTGCCAGCCCTGTCACCAGTTACGACACTGCATGATACGATTAGGTAACAATCTTTGTCTAAATATAGTCCTCGTAAAGGTCGCAGGTTAGGTAGATGGTTGAACACGCGAACTTTGCTTAAGATTTACGTCTATCTACAGGGTTAATCGGTTTTATTACTTACGACAAAGAAGGGTATTAAATTTAAGGTTAGTAAACTGATTGATACGATTTTTTTTATAAAATATGCTTCGGGAATTGTTCCAAAAAAATTTGATCATAGGTTGATGCAAAACAACCCGAGGAAAAAAACATTGCGTAGGGCGATAACAAGAAATATTATATAATTACAATAATAGCCTATTATAATGATAGGTAAATAGTAAGGAATTGTAGAAAACTGTAACAACTGAACTGTTTCATAGAAAACTGTAATATTTTTGTTATAAAAACATTCAAAGAATACAGATTTTATAGCGTGATATTAATATCAGTTATGCATGATTGCAGCTACTCGGAGGAGGTGTGGCGCGGTCGTGCGTGCGCGTCCGTCTCGCCCGAACCGGAGCCGGACCCGGACCCGGCGGCCGGGGACGCCCGCCGAGCGCGCTCCGCAGACCCGCCCGCACTACCCATTGAGGTATACGAGTGCATGACACTGTCCACATTGTACCACCATCTCGACTGTGAATCGGCATGTCCTTTCTTAAAATGTAAACTATAAAATCTTTTAATGTCATTTCATACTATTTTCTATAATTAAAATGTATACTAACAAATCTTTACCTCTAAAATATTTAGTAGATATTAAATTTTAAGATGGTAAATGATAGAAAATAGAATTAAATGGTATTAAAAATGTTATAAAATTAGGACACATTGCTGGTTCATGTGATCTTGAAGTAAAGTGATTTTGAAATAAATCAACTTTAAATTATTTATGATATTAATGTTAATATATCAATATAAAGATAGTGAATGCTTCCAAGAATCATACTTATAGAGTTGTTCACAAATACAAGAGGGGGGGAGGCAAGGCAGTATTCCTTTGAGTGACCACGTATTGCGATTCAGTAAAAGATACGGTTACAAGTCGTAAAATCTCTTTTAGCAGATTCGACAAGGAAAGAACACTCGAGTCAGAGTTAGTAATAAAATGAAAAGTAGCAAAAATAAAAAATAGTTTTTTCTTTAACAGACATCCACACTTATAGACAACACGTTAAAACAAACAAACAAGAAGCTAGAACAGCAGCTAGAAGATGTTAAAGCTGAACACATCACCTATATAAATGAACTACAAGCCAGACACAAGGAAGCGATCGCGTCACTTGAAGAACAGGTAATAATCTAAAATATAAAATACTAGCTGCTTTTCGCGGATTAACTCTTTATGGTTACTTCTTCGCTCCTACATGTCGTAGTGTGGTTTAATATGGCCTATAACTTTTATCAATAAACAGGCTAAACATCACAAAAAATAATAATTGGTCTAGTAGTTTGGGAGACTATTTAATGTCAACAAACAATTAAATGTTTCTTCTTTATAATATTAGTATAGACAATTCTATATGGACGTTGTTTTTAACATTGGTAATGATATTATCCTTACCAATTAAATTATTCCAAAGAAAAACAATGTTTTCTTGACTGAAGATATGAGCCAGTAAGAAAGTTACTGTCTGGTAAGATATATTCAGGCAGTTTTGCAATGAGTTGATTCAAATTAAATTTTTATTGAACCGTCAACTTACAAATCAGTATTTTACATATATTATGATGAGATTAATACTGGTTTCTACTAAAGAATCAGTAAGAAACTCGATAATTGGTTCGAAATTTGGTTTCTACTACAGAATCGGTAAGAAACTCAATAGTTACGATTTTTGATAAAATTCGATAAATATCATTGATTCAGTATGTTACCCATATAGACCCAAGAGTATTAATGTAGTAAAACAGGCATTTTCAATGGCGTATATCTTCCACAGATAACAGAGTTAAAAGCGCACATACAGACGGCGGAAAACACAGAAGCGAATGTGCCGCTGTACCAGCAGGACATCGACCTGGAGCTGGAGAAGGTGAGTGGCGCGGAGCCGCGCGTGTGGCCTTGCATCCCTCGCTGCCGGGCGTGCGGCCGACTGGAGAAGACTCTAAAGTTGAAATTGTTTGTTTTTTGTCTAGATCATTAAACAGAGACTCAATATTTTTTTTAAATCAACAAGTTCTATTCTTGGTTAAAAAGAATATTATATTCGAAAATATAATAATGAAGGTGTAGTTTTCATCAAAGTTGGTGCTGATAACACTTAGGGTACTTTTCGCTAGTCCATAGTTTCAAAATTTGTCATCACTATCTGAAAAATTCATCCTGTATATAAAAAATCATGTTGAAATTACCGCAATACTTTACACAATATAATGATTTTTTTTTATTTATTAATGTAGACTGAATATTGTTTAAACAGCTTAATGATCTAGCGTTAAGTAAAAAGTCATATATATGTATGTCTTTCTCTAGTTGGCTGTACAATTTTTTTTCTGTAAAGATACTTCCGATACTAAAATGTGTTCACTGTAAATATAATCAATATACCAATGTTACTTTAACTGTCCCTTACAAAAGCTTACTTGAATCATGTGGTGTTTAAATATTGTGAAATATATATTATTACTATTTCAATAGAATTTACATGAAAAGTTTTAACGATAATATATCAAAATTAAAATTAATAGGAATAATATATTTAAGTTCTATTATGAAACTGTTTATATATACTTTGTATAACTTCTATTGAAATAGATTTCTATGTAAATAGTCTTCTCTTTATCGAGCCGTTCATCAAATAAATGTACTTTAGCTTTTAAACACATAATACCCGACTACGTTTCAGTATGTCTCATACATTATTTCTTGTGACGTCATAATATTTGACGCTCCTTATACAGCACATTTTTAACAAAACCTTTAAAACAATTTAAAATACTTGATCTGGTTTTAATAGCCTGTAAATGTCTTGTTGCTGGTCCCTTTCTGTTTAGAATGAATGAAAGTCAACTAAAAAGGTATATAAGCACAACCTAACTAAACAAATAAATAAAATTGAATCATCTCTGTGTAATTTAAAATCAAAAGCTTTTTTCTAGTGTTTTGAAAGTATATACGAAACATTTTTCCAGGTTACAGTTTAAAGAATGTTATTTACTTTACTGCAAAAAACTTATTTAACTAAGATCCCCAAAGTTTTCACCGTAGTCGGGTATTAAAACCTAGCGCCACAATAATATTTGTTGTCCGGCTCGGCGCATGGAGTGCACTAACCGCGTGACTAACCAGGCGCGGCGCGACGAGCGCGTGCGCGGCCGGCTGCTGCGCGAGCTGCACGAACAGCTGCAGGTACGCGCTGCTTCGGGGCGGGGAGGGGAAGCACCTATTTTTTTTTTTCGAATTTTTAAGGTGATCAAGGATACGCATTACTGTTAAGGTATGGATGAAACTACAGATTAAAATTTATGATTTCATAAAGTTTTGTGAAAATTAAAAAAAAATAATAATAATCAATAAACAAAAACTTTTACCTAAATAATGTACATACGATTCTGTTTCTTTAGACAACAATAATATGAGCAATCGAGTAAAAAAATCTTGAGTGCGAATATTAATTGCAATCTATCAAATTAATTCCTTACCAGTTTTACCAAAGATTTTGATTCTACATTCACGCAAACTTGATAAATTTATTATTATTGTTGTTTTGCGTTTAAAACTCGCGCGAAAGAAACTTTTTAGTATTATTGTAACAATTAGATAATCCATTCATAATCCAGTATTCAGACGAAAAAATATATTGTAAAAATGGGGGGTGTAAAAACATATTTCATGGTTTTCGATGCGGTATGAATATAATTTGATGCTGATAAGATAAATACTACTATGTCAAGCCACAATTTTATTTTCAAAGCTATTCTTAATAAATTTGTTACGAACAGTATATATCTTTCTTTTCTTTTATATTTAAAGAAACATTAAATTAAGAAACATTTTTCCGTCCTGGTTTAGTTTAAATGGACTTATTTTATTTGAATAATGTTCAATACATGACGCACTATCAGAATACAGCAATATCTCCGAATTCAACTTTTCGTGGTTTGACACATTATTGCTTATCAGCATCCAATTAATGGTTAAAGCTTTCTGGTCCATTTGCTCTTCACCTTCCTACTATCTTTAAAAAGTTTCAATTTTCATCAACTATTATTTCCATTTATTTCTCAATATTATTTCCTGTTTGATATTATAAGTTTCGTGTAAATACCAAAACTTGGGATGTGCACATAATTTTATTTATATATTTTAGAAAAAGTGGAAATGTAGACTTGTTACTTTACATTTAAAGGATGATTAATACCATTGTCTATTTTTTTAATCGTCTTATTTAGCAGACAAATGGCGTATTTCTAGTCATACATAACAGATAAGAAATTATCGATTGTACGATTGAACTGAGTCATTTCTTATAATGCAAAATTATAATGAAATAAAATTGTTCGAAAATTCGTGATTTTCGTTCGGGGTATTGTTACCAAATAAATAAAAATAAAGAAAAATATACAACGTGTATGACATTTTTGTTAATAAACAAAAACTTACTGCCATACTATAAAAGACGCATTAAAACCATGTTCAACACGTATCTCGCTAAACAGTGTTTAAATAACTGGTCAAGTGCGAGTAGGACTCGCGCACCGAGGGTTCCGTACAAACTTATAGAAATCTATATAAGACTAACCCATCTACGCCATTTGTGGTCTTCATCATCAGTTCCAACATAAGTTACTATCAAAAATACCTAAATCGGTATACGCTTGCCTATTATATTTGAGGAGTTCCCTCAATTTCTCCAGGATCCCATCATCTGATCCTGACCTGAAGACAATGGGACCACCTTGGAAGTATATCTTTTCAAACAAAAAAAAAATTTTGAAAATCGGTACCCAAATGGCGGCGTAATCGGCGAACAAACATAAAAAAAAATTAAATACAAGGTCGAATTGAAAACACTCCTTTTTAGAAGTCGCTTAAATATAATCAAATATTATGTACATATGGATCACGTCCCAAAAACTATTTTGAAACTACTTAGGAGCACATTAATTTAAAACACGATCATGGATGCAATCCATGAAACACAAAATTTTATTTTAAGTACTAATACACCTTATACTTTCAAAAAAAAAAGTTATAGCGCGATTCAGGATACACCTAGCGCCATCTCTTGACAATTTCAATGAACTAACTTGTTGACTTTGACATTAACAACATAATTATATTATATTTTATTCTCGTTTTATTTTTATTTATATTCTACTACACTCCACTACCCCTGCACTACGTTCGTAAAATATTTAGATTTACATTATCAATCAAAATATCAAAATATATATTAGTGTTGCCAAGTCAAAAATAAGTAGTTCTTAATTCGAACAAAACTAATTGTTTATTTATAAATAACTAATTATATTACTAATAACCAGAAGACTTATATGTGTAGATAAATAAGTAAATTAAATAACTCGATCTGTTTGAATTTAATTTTAAAATTTTCGTACTAAGTCAATACGAGTACTTAAATCGCGTGAAGCTCTTATATTGAATGTTAATTACGTAATGACGTTATAAATCGACGATAAAACTTTTAAATGAAAAGTTTATTTTATAATTTTTAGCGCGTTTAAATAATAATTAAAATAAAAATTTTTATTAATCGAGCAGAATTATATCACAGTTAATGTCATAATGTTGTAATAGATGGCATTAGCTGTACGCTGCATCGCGCTATCATTTTGTTAGCTGCGATATATAGATTGCATTGCGTTGTTTATAAAAGTTTGCTGCTTTTTAATGTTTTCGTATTGATACAAATTTCTTCTCAGTGTTTGTGAAATTGTTTTTTTGACTTCTATGTTAATTTGTTACAAGTAGATATAATTTTAATTCTAAGATTAATATATTTTCCGCTTGATTAATTTACAACTTGATACATTTACGCGTTCCTGAGAAAAAGGTTGAAAGACAGACGTACAGACTGACAGACACACGAACAGAAATTTACAGTTTTCGGATTTTTTCCTTTATGTATACTAAAGGACCTTGCTCCTGGCCAAATTTCATAAAGCTTGGTCAATGGGAAGTACCCTATAGGTTTTGATTCCCTTGCGAAAACGTTAAAAACGCTATCATACTTAAAATATGTGATATACATGACCGTATCTTTTGATTGCGTTAGCTTAGAAGTTTGATTTTTTCACAGCTCTTAGTAATTACAACTCTGAGTACTTGACGTAGATAAAAATTTGTTACCTTCACGCGTTTCTGAGAAAAAGGTTGAAAGACAAACTTACACACAGACAAACATACATACAAAAATTTACAGTTTTCAGATTTTTTCCTTTATTTGTACCATAAGATCTTACTTCTTGCCAAATTTCATCGTGCTAGGTCAATGGGAAGTACCCTATAGGTTTTGATTCCCTTGCGAAAACGCTAAAATGGTCAAAATATACGACATATTTTCCATTATCTTTTGATTGCGTTGACTTAGAACTTTAATATTTTCACGGCCGCATGTCATCGTAGACTTGAGTATATGATATTAATTTTAACATGATACGTCTATGCATTTCTGAGAAAAAAGGGTTGACATCCCGACAGACAGACAGACAGACAGACAGACAGACAGACAGACAGACAGACAGACAGACAGACAGACAGACAGACAGACGGACAACAAAGTGATCCTATAAGGGTTCCGTTTTTCCTTTTAAGGTACGGAACCCTAAAAATTAAACATTGCTTAAAATATTATCTAAATTACTTAACAGCGAATAAAGTCATAAAAAAACTTATTGATAAAATGTTATACGTTACATGTGACTGCTGAAATAGATTTTAAACATCTATTAAAATCACTTAAACGTATGTTAATCTATATCTAAAGCATGCTTAACTCAAAACTGTGCTTAGACACGGATTCGTAGTACGGATTTTTTTAAACACGCGTTTAACGTCTGTTTAAATCTTTTGTAGAAAGGCAGGTAGTACCTAACACGTTACTTTGTTACCGGTAATTTTATCTTATTTTGTATAGTTGAATTTTTTTGTTATAAAATGTGTTAAAGTTGACTTAAATCCACTTATTTGGTGTTACGAGTTCTTCACTAATTAAGCTGACAGACTGAAATGACAAAATTCATGATAAAATCCAATGTTGTGGTTGAACATTTTAATTTACAATACGCGTTAATTAAAGTTCAAAGTACGTAAAGTATCATTGAATATCGCGGTATAACAACCAGATGAACGTATCTACAAAATATCGAAAATCTTTTTTTTTAACTAAAACCGTTGAAAATGTTCTCTATGAAATGGCAAAACAACGTAATTTAAGATTTCACTAATTCCAAAAAAAACGTTATATTTATTATTAGAACCACTTTTCTACAGAACCAAAAGAAACTATATTATGAGTACGCATAAATTAGGAAAAAGTAAAATTTTTAAAACGTAGATACGTTCATCTGACTCTTATGTAATATCATAAAAACGTGTCGTGTACAAATTTTTTAATTTGTAAGAGAAACAAATGCGAGAAAGTTAGATGAATAATACATGACGTAATATGTATAGTCTTTTTTTCTTGACTTGTCCTATGTGGTAACATTATCCGGAACGAAACTCACCAATTTTTGAATATTATTTTCAATTATAAAAAATGGTTCGGTTCAATAATTTGATCGATTATTTTTCATCTCTAACTCTTATGTGTGGTTAGAAAAAACGCTATATTTAGATTTAAGTAAAGAAAAATAGAGTATAAGCACTCAGGTGGTTACGATATGTAGGTACACTTTCTGCATAACTTTGACAATATGTAGTTATGTAACATCTATACAAATACGAAAGAGGAAAAAATTTTGTTTGAAGTTTTTTTTGCGTATGAGGGTAATCTTTGAAACTACTGATCCGATTTCTTATTGCGTTGAATAGTCCGTTTATGGAGAAATGTCATAGGCTATATTACATCACGCTACGACTCACAAGAGCGAAACAGCCATAAATGTGAGGACCAACGAGTCTTTAATAAAACCGCGAATCATCCGTTCATATACCCCACACGTAATAGTAAAGTAAACTCATAAATTTTTATAGCGTTTCAATACCCGAGAGCACAAAAATATAAAGCCAATATTGAAAATATAAGCAAAGTGATGGCCGACGGATCGATGTAACGTAAACATTATGGACTCGGATGGCATATTTTAGTAATAAATATTGAGTGCGAATTAGGACGCGAGATTTGTTCACGAGTGGGAACAATCTTGACCCATTTCTTCTAAAATTGTAAGAAAGCTTGTATAATTGTAAGAAATAAGGTCGTGTAAATATTGTTTGTTGAACAGTCTGCTTCGATTTGAGCTTAAAAATATTTTGAGAAAGTTATATAATATTTGATAAAAAGTGTTTGTATAAAGCACAGTTTTTGGATTATCTCCTAAAAATTATGGAATTGAGATTGACCATGCGGTGGTATTCTATAAAGTATTCTAGTTCATACAGTGTTGTAAATAGATAATAAATTTCAATTTTATTTTCATTTGGCTTTTAGATACTGCTGTATGAAATAACCTTCGTAAAATATTTCACGTGATTATATTTTATTTCTGATGTGAGTCTGATTTTTTATACTTAGTATGTCTGATTTTTTTTTAATTTGCTTTTATTTATATTCCCTTTGCATATATTTTTTAATACAAGACTTTACAAAAGGGAAACCGACTTCAATAGTAAAATATAATAATGTCGTTTACTTGAATCACATAATTATTTTAGTTATTTTGATTTTAAAACATTATTATCGAATGGGAACAATGAGAGAGGATATCCTAAAAAAATAATTACCTAATTCATTTAAGCCGTTTTCGAGTAATCCGCGCACACACATAAAAAGTCGCTGCCAAAGTTAGAACCCTCGATTTTTGGAAGTCGGTTAACGTAATTTAATAAAATCTTTCTGACAATCTACTACAGTGCGTTACACCCGGAACACTTAATGTTGCCAAAAGTATCGAGGTCGTGTAGCCCAATTGCCACTGGCTGACATCTAGATCGTATTTTCACTACATTAAAAGTATCAAACAAAATTGTTCTTAGCTTATTTTAAATCCTATTTGTTTCGATTTTAATTTATCGAACTTGATTTAAAAATGAAAAACAAACACGATTTATGTTTTTACAATTTTTTTTTTTGATAAAACGATATATAGAAAGGAGAGATTGAAATAATTATCGTCTTTAATTTTCTCTATCATATAAACTGAATCAGCCAGTTATCGTGTAGTAAACTCATTTTCTTCTTAGTTTTCCTCATTTTCATCATGCAAAAGGATTATTCTCTCGCTAAAACGTTATTAGTTTCGTTATCTGATGATTTCGCGCTCCCTCCACTTTTCTCGACAGTGCTGGTGTGTTAAAAGCAATCGAAATCTGTGAAGCCTATAGCAAAATCAATTTATTTTACTATTATCCCATCTATTTAATGTCTCGGTGAGTAGTGACGTACACTTCAATGAATAGTGGACAGTGTTCCTTATAGTCGCCCAATCCTACGCTAATACTTTGGACAGGCGCCAGTGTCTAAAAAGTTTACCATTAATAAAATCGAGGTTCCCTTCTCCCTCGGATCGCTGAAATGGAGCAAGGTCCGTCATACTTTAGTTGTTGTGACGATTTCGTTTTGAATGTTCTCGCAGACAGGTAAAGTCACGCTGTCTGTGATTTTCTTTACAATTTGGGATAGTTTGATGGAATTTACCAAAATTTTGGTTTATTCGTGTTGTGTATAGTTTATAGAATAGTTTATGGTGTTTCGTGTGTGATTAAAATGTGAAAAGTAATGCCGGATACCAATCTTTACTTATGTGTTAACCGAGTGAGTTTTTGTCTTCAATTTATCTTTTGTTTTTGCACGAAATAATAAAATTAGTGATTCGTATGTGTATAACTATCTAGGAAACGAATAAAGCTATAATAACTAGTTTATATTTATAATTTTCATGAAAGAACCAATTTTGTCTGAATTCATTTATTTATGAGTCTAAAAGAACACAATCTTGTTTTCTTTAATTAATCAGCATGGTTGGTATCTTTATCAATTAAATGTTATTTTAAGACAATTTCAAAGGACCTTCCTCGTGGTACAACACATTAAATGAGACGAAAAAATAACATTCAAATTGAATCTTGATCTGCAAATGGCAAAGGCGTTTCATACACGTAAAGAACATTTAGCCAAATTGAGACTCTTCTTGGCTTTAAAGTTGATTAATATGATATATAAATTTAATGCGTTAATGATTCAATTTGGATCAAGACGAAGTAGTAAATCCATGATGAGTTTACGCAGTGTATATTACGCTTACGATCACAGACATTTATCTTTCAAAAATACTTTCAACGTCTAGGATGTTGTCAACTTATCACTTCTAATTTTAGTGGTATACCATACAGTCATCGGTAAAGTGAACGCACTCGTTTTGAAATACAGCCGACTTGGACTGGCATTCCGCCAAAACAAGTGACATTTTTCGCATGATTGACCCGGTTTCAGACCACGCCGTCTCGAAGCTATTGTTATTAATAATCAAATTTTGTCCATCAGTAGAATATATGGATGCTGATAAGCAATAATGTGTCAACCCACAAAAAGTCAAGTTCAGAGATATTAATGTATTTTGATACTGAATTACCTATTTAACATTATTGAAAAAAAATTCAAGTCATATAAACTAAATAAGTACGGAAAAAAGATTCTTAATTAAATGTTTCGATTTCCAAGTGCGTTCCATATTTTGTAATTTATACATTAATCTTAAATATTTGAGAAACGTTTTTTTTAGATAATATATTAAATATATCAATATGCTTTTAATTCATTATACTTTTTAGGAAAACAGAAATGAAAAGATGGATATATACTTCTTCAAACATATTTATAAGAATCGGTTTGGCATGTTTAGACGCCATTTTCTCAAAACGAAGTGCGTGTGGACCTGTGTCTTGACACAGTACTGCTTATCAGCGTCCATATATGATCTGAATAACTTTAGGAGGGAACGTTAATTTTAAAGTAATTCGACTATCATTCTGATATCTTGAATTTTTGATATCTTTACGCTAAATATCAAACTCACTTTGTTACTCTTGCGTACCTTTGGTTTAGCAAAAGATCCCTTCTCCGGTAATAATCTTCAACATTTCGCTTTTTTTACTGGCTTTACAAATATGAAATTGTTCAAACGGAGAGTATGATTCATGCCCGGAGAGAAATAAATGTCAGCGTGCTACGAATAGACGTAAAAATAACGAAGTTCCTGGTTGATGCGAAATTCGATTTAAATCTTGTCGTTGATTTTAACTATCAATGAACTGTGATACTATTTTCTGAACTTGAACGAGTTTTACATATCGTCAGACAATCATCAACAAAGTACAAAAATAGCGTCTTGAATGCTGAATTGTTCAAAATCCTTTATTCCTATATTTATATACATCACTTCTTATTATTTACTTTCCTTTAATTATATAATGGAATTACCAAAACATCGTCGTTATCGAAAGTCTCTCCTAAGACAAAAGCTAATTTCTTTATTAGGACAAATATTTTGGTAAGTTTGGTAAATGTCATTAACGATTACCTTATTACAATAGAAATAAGGACGATAATGGTTTCTGGTTAATTAGTTTGTTTTCATCACAATCGGCAGCTGATAAGGGTGGAGGGGTCAAGCGATCTATATTTTTATTTATGTATTATACGTTTCTTACTCATTCCGTGCTAGTGTACTTACATAAGTGACAATTTATTACAATATTTTAATATTTACTTTTGAGTGCTAGTGTGAGTTCTTGTGATTAAAAATGGCGGATGTTATTGTAAGTAAAAATTGATTTAATATGATATAAGTAAAAGAAAGTTGCATTGACCGTTTTGTTTCTGAAAGCCTATAATCAATAAACTTCATATTTTATACGAATGTATCTGTAAGTCACTGACAATATTGAAAGTACAATTTTCGTACTGGTTTCTGACCACTTCATCTACGTTATTTCAATTTGTATCTTCATTGTTGTGTCTCAGACTCTCGACATCGTAGTGAGACAAAATGCTTACTAGTTTCGATTCAATTATATACACAGTACTAATCGTAACGTCGTCACAATCGGTGCAATAATTTCTGTATGATGTTCGAACAATCAGAAGAGTTAAAAAATTTTATGTGTTCAGAAAAATCTTTGTAATTTACCTTTATACATTAGGTATGTATTCTATATATAGTATATCTAAGATCACATAGTCAGAAAATTATATGACACCAATTTTAATAGTCATACAGTAATTGATATCCTATATCCAATCGTTCTTCCGTTTGATATTTTCGCATAACATCTGATTATGATCATTTTCACCTTGGACATTTCGTAAATAAACCGTATTGAAATTATGATCTTATCAAGTTTACAGGATGGCTGTAATTACTTAATCAAATACTTTCTGTATACTTGAGTCATTGTTTCTCGTGTGATAGGCGGTTGAGTAATATTTGTACTTTAAAATCTCAAATTATCATAAAACTTCTGCCATCGTTTTCTATAAATATATTATTTTACTTTTTTATTAGGGCTAAAAAAGTATTTACAGACTCGGTTTTACAAATAAATATGAACCTATATGGATGCTAATAAGCAATAATGTGTCAACCCACAAAAAGTCAAATTTTGAGATATTGATGTATTTTGATAGTACGTCACCTATTTAACATTATCGAAGGAAAATTCAAGTCATCTAAACTAAATAAGTATAGAAAAAAGTTTCTTAACTCAATGTTTCGAATTTCAGGTGCGTTCCATATTTTACAATTTATAAAATAATCTCAAATATTTAAAAACTTATTATTAGGTAACACATTAAATAAATCTATCTGCTTTTAATTCATTATACATTTTATCACAATAGAAAAGAAAAGATGAATATATACGTCTTCAAACTAATTTATTAAGAATAGGTTTGACATCTTTAGAAGCCTTTTTCTCAAAACGAAGTCCGTGTGGCTTGACGTAGTATTGCTTATCAGCGTCCATATATTATTGAAAATAATCTGCCTTACTACAAAAGATTTAAACATGTTAAACGCGTGTTTAAAAAAATCCATACAAATCCGCGTCTAAAGACAGTTTTGAGTTAAACATGCTTTAGAGTTTAGATTAGATATTATAGATTAATATACGTTTAAGTGAGTTTAATAGATGTTTAAAACCTATTTTAGCTGTTAAATGGTAACGTATAACTTTTTATCAGTTTTTTATGACTTTATTCGCTGTTAAGGAATTTAGATAATATTTTAAGCAATGTTTAATTTTTAAACACTGTTTAGCTAGACACGTGTTGAACATGGTTTTAATGCGTCTCTTGTAGTATGACAGAATGTCTTTATTTAGCAACAAATATAATTTGAAATACATAGTGTTGTATAATCTAGGTATTTGAGAATCCCAATGAAGAAATTTTGCTATTAATGATACTTTGATGTATGATTGTGTTGGTGTCTGTTTATATTATAACTATGATTCATTCTTTCATTAAAAACACTTTTATTCTCTATACGACGTGTATTCTATATATCATATTGATATCAAAGCGGTTTGCAACCCTAATTGACCGAACACATTGTTTGCTTACATTTAATGCATCTTGAAAGAGAACAAGATGTAATTATTGTTAAAAATAAATAAATACCGACACACATTTGGGTTTTATCCTGTACAGATGCGTCTGCAGTAGCTTGCAGAAAACACATAAGCACTCTTAAATATATATATGGACGCTGATATGCAATACTGTGCCAAGCCACACGAACTTCATTTTGAGAAAATGGCGTCTAAACATGTCTAAACTATTCGTAACAAATATGTTTGAAGAAGTATATATCCACCTTCTTTTCTTTTATTTTTTGATAAAAGATATAATAATTTAAAAGCAGATTGATATGTTTCATATATTATCTAATAAAAAGTTTTTCAAATATTTGAGATTATTGTATAAATTGAAAAATATGGAAAGCACTTGAGATTCGAAACAATTAATTAGGAAACTTTTTTCCATACTTTTTTAGTTTATATGACCTTAATTTTTTTAATAATGTTTAATAGGTGATGCAGTATTAGAATACATGAATATCTCAGAATTGAACTTTTTGTGGGTTGACACATTATTGCTTATCAGCATTCAAATATCATATATTATACATGGACGCTGATAAGCAATACTGTGTCAAGCCACACGAACTTCATTTTGAGTAAATGGCGTCTAAAGATATCAAACCTATTCTTAATAACTTTGTTTGAATAAGTATTTATCGATATTTTCTTTTCTTTTTTGATAAAAGCTGTAATGAATGAAAAGCAGGTTGATTATATATATTTAATAGATTATCTAATAAAACGTTTTTAAAAATATAAGATTATTGCATAAATTACAAAATAAGGAACGACCTGGAATTTCGGAACAATTAATTAAGAATTTTTTTTCAGTACTTATTTAGTTTATATGACTTTATTTTTTATTGAATAATGTTAAATAGGTGATGCCGTATCAAAATACATCAATATCTCCGAATTTCACATTTTGTGGGTTGACACATTATTGCATATCAGCATCCACATACATACCACTACTTTGATATCCTTTTGTACGAAAGATAGAATATATTTTAATAGAATAATAAGTCGGTTATCAGATGAATAAGACATTTTTATGACAATAAACGGGAATTTTAGGCAGTGTCTATATCAAACTCAAACTCAAAATATATTTTATTCAAATGGGCTTGTAAAACACTTTCGAATCGTCAAGTTACATATCATATTTTCATTTTACATTATTATAAAGCTACCACCGGTTCGGAATGTAGTCTCTACCGAGAAGAACCGGCAAGAAACTCGATAGTAACTCTTTTAAAATCATACATAATGTATTTTTATTACATTTTAATTACGTTATCCGGATAGAAAATCAACGCTTCAAATCACGCCTCTTTGTCGTCAAAATATTCTTGTATGGTATAATATGCTTTATATATTAAAGATTTTTTAACGTAGGCTTTAAACTTATTAAGTGGCAAATGTAAAACTGTTTGTTTAACAGATTATCAGATTAGCGATTGTCTTTTACATAACTTAGCAAAAAGAATTTAGTGGTCGTCTAAGTACATATGTACAACAAATCGGTGCTAGTCTGTTTATATTTTCATAGAGGCTGAGTTAGTCAGTATTACATAACCAGCACAAGAGATATAAAAACTGAGATTTTCAAGATTAGTTACTTAAATAGAAATCTAGCGATATACCCATGGGTTTAGAAGTAGCTATGGAACGATTATTGAAACTAGCAGCATCTACCGGTTTCAGTCGCTTTTAAGGTTATTTCTTCGTTTCTATGGGTCGTAGCGTGATGTAACATAGCCTATCTTATTTCTCAATACTCAGAATATTTAACAAAAAAAAAATTTTCAACTCGGGTCATAAATTTCAGAGATTATTTCGTATATACGTACATTCATTTTCTTTCATTATATTATAATATTATTATAGATAATCGAATGATTAAGTCAATTTCCATATATGGAGTCACTACAAAAATTGGACTGTGTTTGCTAAACTTATTTGTAATATCAATTTCACAGTGGATAATATTAAGACATTAGATTCGTAGTCCACCTCTTTACATTCTCATGTATTTTTTTTATTTAATTATATACTAATTATATTTAATAATATACCGTCATGTGCTCTTGACATCAAGAACCTATTTTCAAGCAACTTTCCAAGTCACGTGTACATCACCCATTAACACTACATTTATATATCTATTTACCCGACTGCGTAACGCAAAGATGGGTTATGTGTTTATCAGACTATATGTATGTATGTGGGTTTGTACCATTATAAAACAATTTTTTCGGGTTTTTTTACTTTTAAATAAATTACTTTTTTAAAGAATATATTTAATGGGTGATTATCCTTCAGGTGCTGTTGTCAGACCCCGACGCGGAGCTGTCGAGTTGGCCACTGGAGCTGGTGGCGCTGCGGGACCGCATACACGCTGAAAAGACTGCGGATAGCGAGGTCAGTGCTTGTGAATCTTTCGTTTTATGGTAAAATGTTTGACAATCTCTGGAATTGGAGTAGTGAATGTATTGGGGAGATTTAACACGTTCTACTACCATTGTAAATGCGAAAGTTTGGAAAGAAGAGGAAAAAGTACTGAACAGATTTTGATGATACTTAACAGTAATGGTAGTACGTCAGAATAACATGTAGGCTACTTTTTATTTACATGCTACAATGCGAAGTGCCAATGTTAGTATGCTATAATGGCGAGTAATACAAAATTATGTTAAGCTATATTTAAAAACGATAACAATAATAATTTCTTTTACAAAAATGCATCACGGTTCACGTTGCTTCTTAAGAAGATAAACACAAAAAATATTTTAAAATAGTCTACAAACACCTGTGTGCTGTACGTAAATTAATATGTATATTAGTATTTATTGTAGGATTTATTATAATTCAAATATTTTTGCAAGATTTATTAAGCAGCTGCAAGTCCATCAAACACCTCCTTTAACCTATAACTCGTCGGTTGTCACAAACATTTTAAAAGGAATATTATTTTCTCTCACAAATCCAATAACGCGACATGATCAATCAGCACGTCTGGACCAATAAAATGACGGCAAATCCGAAAGACTAACGACTCAATTCGCGTCCGCTACTATGGATACGTGTGATAAATCTATGGCGTCGGTATAAATACCGCCACCCTCGCATTCCCCTCACATGAGTAAATCGTAAATCTAGATGGCGTCTGACGATGCTATTGATTGCTTTTTTATCACAATACTGTGGATGAACATTAAAAGATTTTCAAACTTTTTTTTTTGAGTATTTGGTTCGTTATTTCGAAGTTGATAGGTTTCGAAACGCATGATCTTGTAATTACGAGTGTATTTTTATAAGTAAATCTATAACACCTACAAACTTAAAATATAGATAGATTTCAGGTTCTTTATAGGGTGTAGACATCCGCTAAAAACGATTTTACAAAACTTTACACTAAACTATGTTTTTGAAGTGAGAGACTTGAATTTAAAATATATGGTCTATAGATCTAGTGTCATGTCGTTTTTTTACTATATTGCATCCGTGTGAAACCGGGGCGTGTCGCTAGTTTGATATAAACATTTCAATATGTTCTTTACAAGAAACAAATTTTTTTTAACTTTTTTGAATATATACTCATTTATTTATTGTTAAAGTCTGTGGTCAAATTGAGAATAGATTATCTGTGCTTAATCTTGAAATAGCTAGAAAATTTATCAAACCACAATCTATTTCCAGACCGCTATCTGACCACTAGTCATTATTATACATAAACGTTAAACATTTTAAAGTTAAACATTTTTTTTTTCATTTTTATGGGTTAATGTGTGCAATAAAGAGTTAAATAATATTATTAGTCTACCAAAAATGGTATGTTTTCGCGATGTTTGTCGCCGTGCTGAAGCTATCAACGCGTAGACAGAGCGCGCGGGTGAGTGAACTCGCGAGGCGTCTAATTATACGCCAGCGTGTATTTACTACGGGACGTCTAATCAAATGTCGCGGCACTGCGCCCGGTGCACTGAAAACTGAGAGAGATGACGATGTAGAAGCGGCGAAATATTGTGAAGCTACTATAAAAAAAGTGATCCTATAAGGGTTCCGTTTTTCCTTTTAAGGTACGGAACCCTAAAAATGAAAAAATCGACGGTAGTAGTTAGTGATCCTTACATTCTTATATTATAAATGCGAAAGTAACTCTGTTTGTTAGGCAATCACGCCTTATTTACTGAATAGATTTCAATTTGATACCGAGATATTCTAGAGTCTGGGATAGGATACAGGCTACTTTTTAGGGCTGTTGAAATAACGGTAAAAAAGTAATAATAATAACGTGGCGTAAATAATTCTGCGTAGACGCAGTGGTGGGTACCATCTAGTCTGAAATATACGCCATAGGCTATTGTAGTATTTTTTAAATAAAACAAATGAAAATGTGTTTTATCTCGATTTAATTTTGTAAATTTTAATTTAAATTGCATACAATTATCTAATTATAATTTATCTATTTTTGCCATTTCATTTGAAGATGCTACCCCTTATATATCTATATTTTGGATTTTTGTTTAAGAGATCCACTATTGGCAATGTTAGTGCCGTTTCTACAGTTTGGTGCTCTGTTTTCTGGGATTAATACGACATGTCTCTAATGCTAGATCAAACTGGGTGGGCGCCTATGCGATGCACTAATACTATTTTTTTTGTCAGTTTTTTATTTGAGAAATACTATTAAAAATATACATATGTGTATAAGATAGGTTATTGAGGATGCTCAAAATAAACCACAAATTGTTTCTCTGAAAATACAAAGTTTTGTTTTATTTAACACGCCTTTACAAAATAACAATTATCATTAAACTATTACAATTTTACTTTTTTCTTACCTGAAAATACAAAGAACCGACATTTAAAGTTCACTAATATCGCCTCCTCAATTATATTTCTTTTTCTTACAAAATCAAAGTTCAAAGTAATGTAAACATTAACTGTCATTCAACCATCAAAATGCGCGGCAAACTGACTTTCAGTTACAGATTAAAAACGCGCGGAGTGCAGATAATTTGGGATAATGAAATATCATTTCATTACATGTATATTGATTTTTCTCTGCGAGCGAAAATATAATACGTGTTAATACTAAGTAAAAACAAATACTATTTAATAGTTTTGATTTAATATTGTGCTAGTGGTGGAAAACTAAGAGAATGTTCCGTTTTTAAGGCATTCTAAGACACGTATTTCTATCATGAGAATAACAGCGGACTTTGACATGAAAACTCTAATAAAAATCTATTTCAATAATCTGTCTTATAGACACATTAGGGACAGAATTTTGACATTATTTGCATTGAGTTTATATGCTAAATTTTATCACTGGTAGGAAAAATCGCAGAGAGTTAGCCACGCATCTTCTAATAGTAGATAAAACGAATATACAAAAGTTATTATTCTTAGGTCCTCTGAACATTGCAAGGAAACCTGAAATGTTTTAGACAATTTAAATTCATGCATATCCGCCAATCAGCAATGGAGCAGCGTGATAGATAATCTTCTTAATAAGACAAGTGGCTTTGCCCCAACTGTTAAACATTTGCCTCTTATTAGTACTGTACGATGTTGCTTAATGACATAACTATGATTTTATTCTTAGAAAGAAAAGTACATCAATAAAATGAAAACATCTGTGCATATTATCTCGAGCCCCACCGTAAGCATATGTTTACCCACATGAAGGGATCCACGCATTAGGGCACTCCAGATAATGATTATAATTTTAAATTCATTCAATTATAGTACAGTCAGGTATATAACTGTTATTGAGGCTGTTTTTTTTTAAATTGACTATATGATATATATTTTTATGCTTTTTTATTATGTATTTTTCATAATATATGATATTTTTGTGTTTTTTGCATTTTGTTCAATGGATTTTGAGAAACATCTTTCTGATATAATTGTTTAATTACGTAGGTCTACATTTAAGAGTAACATTATTAATAAAACGTAAATGTAGGCGAAATTTTGAAATTCAATATTCATCAAACTTATAAAACGCCACAACAATTGTCTAGTAAATATGTTCGTTGATTTAAATGTTCTACATCAGTAAAAATATTCGCAGTTTTATTTAAATAACATACAGTTTTAAATCGCACTAAAAAGCTTGAAAGAAAAACACAAGATACTATTTATTCTACGTTGTCATCGACTGTACTCCTACTCGTCTTCTATTACGTGCGCATGACCTACTAATTGATATTTTACGCTCCGAATCACGTAGGACGGAGTGCGTCTAAGTAGTGCTTTTAGTAGCATCAGGAAACCGCTGTATTTTGCAATACCGCTCGAGATCTAGGTTGGATTGCGAACTAATACATAATCAAAATAACAACATGCCCTCAATTTCAATAAGACTCCAAAAAGTATTTTTTTGTTTTCTTTTAAATAATCTTCGATGATGTTCTTATTTAAAGATGTTAGAATTTGTCTTGAATTAGATTGTATAAAATATATATTATATGAGCTATTTTAATATTTTTATTGTAAACGAATCAGTTTTTTAATCAATTAGTATCTACGAGCCATTATTATTTTTGCGGTAATCTCTAATACTAAATAATAAAGTTTGTTGAGTTCTTTTTACTAAACTAGATGTACTCGGCATGTGTTGCAAGTCGTCTAAAGTAGTTTTCGGCCAGAAACAGGTCATCCCTAGAACACCCAATCAAAGTTTCAAAATCTATAACTTTCCTCAATAAACAGGCTATCTAACACAAAAACAATCTAAATCGCATCAGTAGTTTCAGAGATTACCTTCTACATACCAACTTAGCAAGGTTAAAACTTACAAACATACAAATAATATAAATAAATTTTCCCTCTTTATAATATTAGTATAGATTAAAACATAAACTATTACGCGGTTCATTTAAAGTTTACAAAGGTGGATTCAACGTTATGACAATTGTGATTAGTTGGGATGACGCGTGTTTACATCGATAAAACACGAATACCGAATAAAATTTGCCAGTTTTACGGTTCGTTTAACGATGTTTACGCGTTTCTACGCGTATACCGTTCCACGTTTGATGCATTTCCTTGTTTTATTCTTTACAGTACATTCCTAATGAAAACTTTGAAGCTGCACGCTTTACTAGAATTTTCGACAGAAACATTACTTGATTAAACTTTAAAATATTGTATTTTGTCTTGTTATCTATTTAAAATATTCTATTGGTAATAATGAAATGTTTTAAGCTTTATGTAAAAGCTGTTTAATTACTACATATTTTTCTATAGTAAGTAGTTTTATTTACTACTAAATAAATACTTATTTTTGGTTAAACTGATAATATAATGCATTACACTCACTAATAGTTACTCATATTCAGATTTATATGCATGGAAAATATTATTCAGTTATAAATGTAGAAAAATGTATTTTCTATTTTAAAGAGGCACAGGATGTCGGGCCCTCAGTGCCAGCGCGGTTATGACGAGGATTCTCACGTGACGTAGGAGCACGTGTTCGTCCTTTGTCATAATTATAAACGGGGACGCTTGAATAGCTATTGAGTTAACCCTACATTTTTTTCTATTTGCCACTTTAAAAAACTTTAAGCTGCTATTTTAAAATAATTGAAAGACAAAGCAAGTTGCTACAAGATGATGAAATATGTGTCTAAAGCTTAGATTAAGTAAACATTGACGGTCGAAGTAATAGTCACTTCAAATCCCTGCTTATAGTCGCATTCTCGTTAACCAGTCATCATGACAAATTTTTATACAGGCTGTAGCGGTTTTTGTTGTGGTTTAGCCGTTTAATTTGTTTAAAATAGTTTTATTTCAATGAGTAATAATAGCAAAAATCTAAGACAACGTTACGTTTAATTTGTGTTGCCTCCATTCGGCATCACATCGTATCAGCTCATAATTAGTAATTTAAAAAAAAAGCAAACGACTTCAAAAGTTAAACACTAATTTAATTTACGTGGAATACACACACCAGTTGTTTCGATTTTAAAATATTTTGGTAAAAATTCTATTGACCAATCTGGAAGTATACCCCTTCGAATTTTAAAATCGGTTAAGAAATGACGGAGTTCTGAGCTAACAAACATTAAAAAAATTCGTTGAGTACCTCCTTGTTTCTTCAAGTCGCTTGAAAACTTCTAAATGCGTACAGACCGTCTTGAAAAAATCGCGATCAAAAGCTAAACTTTCATGAACAGTATTTGCAGTAGTGTAATGTCCTAATATATCTTTTTTATTTAAGAAGAAACAAAAATTTAGGTCAAGAATACTTAGTAATAAGAAACAGAGTCGCAGACGTAGCGAATCTCTGGTCCTTCGAGACAGGATGTCAGTGTGTTATAATTAGATGCTACACTTTTATGAAGTGGTGGTTTTAAGTCCAGGATAAGTTACGGTTTCGCGGTGGAGATGTTTATATGAACCCCTTAATAAACACTTCGCCGAGGAAGTCAATGGACACATAAAAGCTATATTTTAGGGAACCCAAATGCTCTGTCCGAAATAATATCTTGGTTCTTATAGATGACGATTTAAAGTAAAATCTATAAAAAGCTATAATCAAAATCAATTAAGACTATCTATAAGTGAGTTCGGTTTGTAAGTAAATATCACGTTGAATTCCATGAAAATAAATTCAATACTAATTTAAAATACTTATTCGAATTTTTTATCAGTAGATAATAATAATTTTCTTCCATAATCATTAATCTTTTGAAAACGATGTTCAGATACAACGCTAAATTTTATTTACCTATATAATTAACAATGTATAATACGTAAAATGTGATATATAGAGACAGTTATATTTATTCTTTAACAAAGGATATAATGAGATCTAAATTCCGAACCTCATTAAAAATAACCAATGTGCATCGCCATCCCCTATAACTCAGAAAGGAGAGGCGTAGATCCCTCCTCGCGTTATTCCGTTTCCCTGTAAAATCGGATTCGACGCGTGTGTTCGTCTTTTTATAATGCGCCCGGATGTTTTGCTAAAGCGAATTGAAAGTACGAAGAATTACGTACAAAGAACGTTAACGCTGATCGAAGATTCTGAATTTTTAGAATTCGCTTCTTTTATAAAATTTGTTATATAAAAATCGTTCGATTTTGAACAAAATGTATTCTTCTCATTCTTAATTGGGTCAAGTGTCTTCCTAATATTATGAATGAAATAAAAAAGTAAAGTAAAATTTGTCTGTAACTTTGTATGAATGGCGTAATCTTTGAAAGTACTCATGCGATTTAAAAATTATTTTGACGTTGAATAGCCCGTTTATTGAGGAAGTTATTGGCTATATTACATCACACTACAACTCATAGAAGCGATGCAGTAACTATAAAGGCTAGCGAAACCGCGAGTGGCAGCTTGTTTTTCTATAGAGTACAAACAGTAACGTAAGTTTATAAATAAGCATTATTATTTTTCATTAAAAATAATTCCATATTTTCTCCATTTAGTCAAAGAGAATTTAATGTTCATGACTTGTCATTCTACTATTTGCCACTTATGGATTACCATTTAGTATAACGCTGCACTTTAACCTAAATGTATATCACCAGATAACGGTTCGAAATAATATGACTTCATCTGAGAAGAACAGAAAACACAAAAATATATTAGAAATTGATCAGATTATCCAGTGCTAACCCAAGGGCAAAGGCTTAAAAAATTTTCTTGTATTTTGTTACGCCTTTAGCCACTCTAAATTATCAATATCAGGAAAGCCTAGAATAACGTTAGTAATATATTCATAACCGTTGTAGCGCGTTCATATTTCAGGCTTACCCACGTCCAGCGGCGAAAGCTGCGACCGTTATCGTTTAACGTATATCCTTATTAACATTAATTCATCTTCCTCACGTAAATGAACGGGGATTGCGAACGGCGGTTATCTTTATACTACATCCGATATCTTATAACGTTAATACGTCGTTTCTAACCTTTACATTTTGCTAGTATATTTAATAATATTTGGCGTAAGTTACATAACGCTACAACAAGGTGCCCTTTAGTTAGAACTAGCCGTCTCTGGCGATTTCATTCGCGTTTGTTTACCGCTTTTCTTCTATGAGTCGTAGCGTAATGTAATATAGCCTATAGCCTTCCTCGATAAATAAACTATCTAACACAAAAAGATTTTTTCTATTCGAACCAGTAGTTTCTGAAATTAAAGCGTTCAAACAAACTCTTCAGCTTTATAATATTAGTATAGATACGTAGATCAAAATATCTAACTAGAATCGCTGAGTTTTCAAGTGCTGGTATAAATTCTTCTTGTGCTCTGCTGTGAAGGAAAATCTTGTGAGACAACCTGTATATGGCAGAAGAAATTCTGACATATATTTACCCGCCAACCAGTAGTAGGGCGATTTGGTGGATTAAGCTTTTAGCTTTCTCATTGATATGAGAGGAGGCGTTTGCCCAGCTGTGGGACATTAACAGTCGGTCTTTTTTTACTAACTTACATAAACTTAGTTTATATAAATTCCTAGTTATATTCTGTCACTAACAAACTTATTTTTACTACAATAATACTGCGTTTCGTTAAAAATTTTATGTCCCGGTTTTACCATTTTATGTTTTGGTTTTTTGAATTAACAAGTTGTTTGTACTGATATCTCCCATGTAGGGTACCTGAGAGATATCAGTACTAACAACTGCGGACCCACTGTCTTCCCATTACCTCAAGTAATGAATAGTATAATATTATATAATTTAAGAATAATTGTTTCTAGATTTTTCTAAACATCACGAATCATACTTTGATACAAATAACGTGTGTCAAGCACGACCCTTTAACCATAACGAGAATGATGACCTCACGACTTTCCATAAGTAGTTATCGGAATACAGTGCACACAGATGTCTTATTCAATCAAAATTAATTTTCTAAATGCATCTAAATACAAGACGCGATCATAAAAAGATAACGCTGCATCTCCCAACCGCCTCGGAGGATACAATTCTATATTATAAACAAACGAGTTCAGTTTGGCGCCGATCGTTGTTCGCGACGTACGTGTTACGTGCGCGTGACGTCACCGCGTGCGCGCGAACGCGAAACAACTTCGAAGAGCCCATTATTTCATAGACTGATACATAGGGTCTAATTCGACGAAAGAGTTCAGTTATATTGTTTGATTACACTTTATAAGCAATAAAACAATCTTTGATAAGTGCTTGTTAGTTGAAAACTGACCGTTATTCATTAGCAGTGTTATGATTAGTGCAGCGTCTAAAAATATTAGTGACTGTTAGTGACCACATGCGTTGATTCGTTGGTGTTTTTTTCAATGAGAGTCTGTGTTTGTGAAAAATTGATTAAACATTTCATTCATGAAATATTTTTGATTGTCTATAAACCTGGCAAAGTTCTAAGTTTACAATAAGCTTAAACTTGATGAGCGTTACTAATTGACTATAGATTTCTTTGTACAGATAATATACATATTTTTCAAATTATTCCCGCGTAAAATATATTACGAATATACTTGGCACGTCCCAAGCTCGGTTCCCTTTAAACGGTCGACGCTCTCGATCCCGGAGCCTTTAAAACAAAAAGTGTTTCATTGTTATTACGAAAACAAAAAGATCATTGAAATTCTCTTCAGAATTTCATTCAACGGCCCTGTTACAGAGTTATTCGTAACGAGTCAAACGCGCCGTTTTCATCTCCCTTATATTATTCTAAAGTGTGCATAATGTGTCCATGGAGTCTGTACCCCTCGGGTGTTTATTGATTATGCACGGGGAAGAGGGGCTGTACTGGATAGGACTGGATTTCAAATAACAAACAGCACACGTGACTGAATTGTTTGCATGTTAATTGTTATTTTGATCGATTTAGGTATATTATTATGATATATAATAATTGAAGGAAAAAGTAATCGATCACAGCAATTCATGATAAACAGCTGTAACAAACCAAAAAAATAAACTAGCAAAGCAAAATAATAAGGCAGGTCGATATTCTAACCTGACATTGTATATTTTCTTAATAATAAATCTTATATTACCTCGATTAAGGCGTTTAGACTAAACCTTTTAATATAAGTACATACATGCGTCGTTATTAGAACATTATCGGCTTTAGTTTCAATCTTCACTTTTTCAAATTTATCTTTAATAAAAAGTGAATAGTTCAAGGGTAATACCTTGTTTTAAAACTTTAAAAAACATCCTTCAGAAAATTTTTTTTTTTCGTTTTGTTTACATGTAATTTATCTCCAAGAATGCATCTGCCACGCTTAAAACAGGTGTCATTGATCTTTCAACCTCAAAGAAAATTCCCTATTGTTACATTAAATTTATTTACACATGTTTATTTTAAACACTAACCAAATCCTCTGTGATATAGCTATCATCGCCGCCATCTCTTATTAAAACACGACACACGAAAACGACCCTTAATGTCTTCAATATTGAACTTAAATTCAAATAAATAAATAAAATGCAGCGGAAATGTCATGCGTGTTCTATTTTAATCCTTATTGTTATTGGCAACAGAAAATCCAAAGATACATATGGTAACCTAATTTCTTTTGCTAAAAAATATTCACGCGATTATGTTACTTATTTAATGGAGACAAATGCTCCATTAGCTTGTCGTGCTAATGCGCCGGCACAGTTTGTGTTACAAGTGCATGATAGTCCACACATGGGTTTTAGTTTTTTCCGCCGACTTTATTTCTGTGCGCAGCTGGATTTATTTAGTTACGTATTTACGTTTAGTTTCCTGCTGGGTATCGAATGTATGTATAAATTTTATTGCAATAAGCGAAAAGGTTTCTTTTTGGCGCTCGGTTTTAATTGGTTTGGAATAAAAATTCTTAATTACAAAAATCACCTATAGATTTGACGTTTTTATTTATTTTCTATTTCATACTTTAGCGCGAACGCGCTAAGGCTATGTTCTGCTATAATCTAAAAAGGAAGTTGCTAATTTCGACACATTATCGTCACACAAAATTGTATCTTATAGTTCCAATATCCATATAAATGTTTTGAATATACTTTTATAAGTAGCGTTGTTATTATCTATCATCAAATGTTAAGCTATAATCTTTTATTCATATAAGTGTAACGAAAATATTGCAATCGTAATTCTTAATAAAATATATTTCGATAATAATTAATTTGGACATTTTTATAATATTAGACATTATTTTTTGTAGTAAAATAATAATTAATTAGACAATTTATATTTCGAGACCTAAATCGTTTACTACCCTCAATTTTGTACGGTCAATGTCAATGAACAGTTAACATATTACATTCTTCTACTATTATTTAAATAAATACTTTTGAAACAGAAATATCGGTAAGTGAGAACTATTACGATGACTTAAAATAATTTATTTTCTTCTAATTTCACGATTATTGAATTAAATTTATGGACTTCGTCAAACACTGTATCGTTGTTGTGACTTTATCATAAGTTCTCAGTTTGGGATGAGAGGATAGTTTTGTTAATAGGCCTAGTGACTTCTACACTAAATGTATGGATATAGAAGTTTAAAGGTTTTTTTTAAACAAACGCTTATAAAGGAATTGCAATTATTAATAACTCATTATTATAAAATTTTCCTCTACTGTCTGTTCATTGTGTTTGACTCATTTCTTATCAACTGCGCTGATGTTTAAGAATGTGTTTAAATAAATAATATTTACCGGAAAACACTGCATTTAAATGATTTATGCGTAAATTGTCCACTTAATTTACATTAAACAACATATGATTTATATTTTAGAACACTGCAAATAATAAGCCTTTGACCCGCGAGAAAAATGTATTCAAAATTAACCCCCAGGGTTTTAATAATGTGTGTGGAAGGAAAGAACGCGCCTTTCTTAAAAGTACTATCGTTCGTAACATTATTAAGAAAATAAAACTTGTTAGGTTACGAAGATTGACTAACAAGCTATCATTTTTAATTTGACCTTTCATTGCTTAAAATGAATCAAATATCTTATAAATAAGCGATATATGTACGTTAATTTAATATACCATAATTATAATCTGAAGCATTGAGGTTCTTTCCTTTTTGGGGATTTTAAGAAATGCGTGCAGTCATAATAGGCATTCATAGTCATTCATTTCAGGAAGTTAAATTTTGCTCTTAATATTATAACCAATGCCATCATAATTTATGGTAACATTGATGTCAAAAAACACATTAAATCTATATTCAATCACTGTTATAGTAATTACGCTCATCAAAGCAAGCATAATCTGCACTTCAAAGTTGACCTTGACATTATAATCAGTAAATATAGTTCTAATTTTAACTTCATATTTTATCTCAGCTCCACTAAACTTTATCTATTTTAACTTAAAGTACATTATGAAAGTTTTGTGTGATTATAACTTATGACGTCTAAGAAGGACATTTGGGAAAGTGCTTCGGTGATGTAAATGAGAAAAGATTATTTCTCTAATCAAGATGTAATATTATCAACATGGTTATGCTGAGGAGATTTTTGGTACGTTTAATTATGTTTTGTCTGTAAGTGCTGATTGAACCCACGCAGGCACCTTAGGTTTATATGTTTTCTTACTGGGTATAAAAGAAGTGTGTGTATAAGTCGAGAATTACTTTTGTAAGTTTTACTCTCGTAAGTAATAAATAACTGGTCAAGTGCGAGTAGGACTCGCGCACCGAGGGTTCCGTACAAACTTATAGAAATCTATATAAGACTAACCCATCTACGCCATTTGTGGTCTTCATCATCAGTTCCAACATAAGTTACTATCAAAAATACCTAAATCGGTATACGCTTGCCTATAATATTTGAGGAGTTCCCTCAATTTCTCCAGGATCCCATCATCTGATCCTGACCTGAAGACAATGGGACCACCTTGGAAGTATACCTTTTCAAACAAAAAAAAATTTTGAAAATCGATACCCAAATGGCGGCGTAATCGGCGAACAAACATAAAAAAAAATTAAATACAAGGTCGAATTGAAAACACTCCTTTTTAGAAGTCGCTTAAATATAATCAAATATTATGTAAATATGGATCACGTCCCAAAAACTTTTTTGAAACTACTTAGGAGCACTTTAATTTAAAACACGATCATGGATGCAATCCATGGAAACACAAAATTTTATTTTAAGTACTAATACACCTTATACTTTCAAAAAAAAAGTTATAGCGCGATTCAGGATACACTCAGCGCCATCTCTTGACAATTTCAATGAACTAACTTGTTGACTTTGACATTAACAACATAATAATATTATATTTTATTCTCGTTTTATATTTATTTATATTCTACTACACTCCACTACCCCTGCACTACGTTCGTAAAATATTTAGATTTACATTATCAATCAAAATATCGAAATATATATTAGTGTTGCCAAGATGAAAATAATTAGTCCTTAATTCGAACAAAACTAATTGTTTATTTATAAATAACTAATTATATTACTAATAACCAGAAGACTTATATGTGTAGATAAATAAGTAAATTAAATAACTCGATCTGTTTGAATTTAATTTTAAAATTTTCGTACTAAGTCAATACGAGTACTTAAATCAAATCGCGTGAAGCTCTTATATTGAATGTTAATTACGTAATGACGTTATAAATCGACGATAAAACTTTTAAATGAAAAGTTTACTTTATAATTTTTAGCGCGTTTAAATAATAACTAAAATAAAAATTTTTATTAATCGAGCAGAATTATATTACAGTTAATATCATAATGTTGTAATAGATGGCATTAGCTGTACGCTGCATCGCGCTATCATTTTGTTAGCTGCGATATATAGATTGCATTGCGTTGTTTATAAAGGTTTGCTGCTTTTTAATGTTTCCGTATTAATACAAATTTCTTCTCAGTGTTTGTAAAATTGTTTTTTTGACCATGGTCAACTACTATGTTAATTTGCTACAAGTACATATAATTTTAATTCTAAGATTAATATTTTTTCCGCTTGATCAATTTACAACTTGATACATTTACGCATTCCTGAGAAAAAGGTTGAAAGACAGACGTACAGACTGACAGACACACGAACAGAAATTTACAGTTTTCGGATTTTTTCCTTTATGTATACTAAAGGACCTTGCTCCTGGCCAAATTTCATAATGCTTGGTCAATGGGAAGTACCCTATAGGTTTTGATTCCCTTGCGAAAACGTTAAAAACGCTATCATACTTAAAATATGTGATATAAATGACCGTATCTTTTGATTGCGTTAACTTAGAAGTTTGATTTTTTCACAGCTCTTAGTAATTACAACTCTGAGTACTTGACGTTGATAAAAATTTGTTACCTTCACGCGTTTCTGAGAAAAAGGTTGAAAGACAAACTTACAAACAGACAAACATACTTACAAAAATTTACAGTTTTCAGATTTTTTCCTTTATTTGTACCATAAGATCTTACTTCTTGCCAAATTTCATCGTGCTAGGTCAATGGGAAGTACCCTATAGGTTTTGATTCCCTTGCGAAAACGCTAAAATGGTCAAAATATACGACATATTTTCCATTATCTTTTGATTGCGTTGACTTAGAACTTTAATATTTTCACGGCCGCATGTCATTGTAGACTTGAGTATATGATATTAATTTCAACATGATACGTCTATGCATTTCTGAGAAAAAAGGGTTGACATCCCGACAGACAGACAGACAGACAGACAGACAGACAGACAGACAGACAGACAGACAGACAGACAGACAGACGGACAACAAAGTGATCCTATAAGGGTTCCGTTTTTCCTTTTAAGGTACGGAACCCTAAAAATAACTCTGTAACCTACTAACAGTTAGCTAGGTAGGCTTATGAAAGCTATTATTTTGTCAAAGTTAGGCACTGACAGTAAATTCTTTTAGGTGTAAAGTAATGACAAATATTTTATGTATATCTTTATAAAGGTTTGAGATCAAAACTTACAAGTGTAATTCTCGCCTTATACAGTCCTAAAGACATAACATCTTAGATTCCATTGCTGGCATGTTATTGATTCAAAATGGTTTATATTTTTTATAAAACGAATAATGTCTAAAGGCATAAGCAACTTTATCATAACGTATTTAATATACTGGTATATCTTTTTATTATCTTTAATTAAAAAGTACCATTGTGAAAATTGTATTGACATATACATCTTAAAAGTTCCTGTACTTCTAATAAGAAAGTCATCATATTGTCCACAGTGCTCGGGCGTCCGCGACGAGTCGCTCGGCGAGGCGGACAAATGGAGGCAAAGGAGAAACAACAGCTTCGACCAGAACAGACAGCTGGAAGAGGTCACTAAGGAAAGGTGCGTCCTTAACTAAGGAAAAACTTTAGCGGGACCGAATTGGTTGCCATTCAATAAAATAATTAGATTCAAAATAGAATCTGTTGAATCTTACGAATCGATGGAAGCTTTTATTTTTGTGCATTGACGATTTAAAAGTGATCGTGAGAGCCTTCTTGAATAAAATATATTTTGATTTTGAAATATTTCACACTTTATATATTGAAGGATTTTTTTATAAATAATAAACATACCTCGCAAATGAAGCTTCAACTGCTATGTCGTGGCTAAAGAACACATAGCACCAACATAAAGATTCAGATTGTACGGGTAGTTTAGCCTCTGTATAAAGCTCCTGAGGAGCGAATCTTTCATAATATAGAATTTAGTTACAGTGACGCCTGCGCCAACCCATGTTCTTTTGAAACCACATAGTTTTGTCTGTAACATAATAACAAAAAGTATTTTCTAATTATTACAATACAGTGTATCAGGGTTAGTCACCTGTCAGAAATTAAAAATATCTCAATAAAGGAATATAATAGTATTCTTCTATTTACCCAACTTTTTGGCCGCTATACCTGGTCGTGCTGGCTACGTTTTATTATCATTCTAGTCTGGGTTTTTGAAAGACTACAAATGTTTACGCAGAATAATTAAACTACCTGACCTCTACAACTCCTGACGGCAAGTCAGTAACTATTTAGACTAAAATAAATTACCTACTTCAAAATATTTGTTCAAATGAAAATATCTACATATATAGAACTGCAGTCGAACCCGCATTAAAGGTACATTCGCCTCCCCTACAAACAGAGGATTGGTCCTAAAACAAACCAAAAATTGAATCACGATTCCAGGGACGGGCTGAAGCGCGTGGCCGTGACGCTACAGCGCGCCGTCACGCAGCTGGTGGCGTACTGCGCCAGCGCCGAGGACGAGCTCAACCGGACGGTGCTGGCGCGCCTGCTGGGCCAGCTCGCGGGGCAGGACCAGTTAGTAGCATAGTATTTTTATTTATTTTCATAAGGCTTTCAATTTGTAGCGCATGTTTTTTTTTTTGAAATGGTTACCTCAGATCTTTGTCATTTATTAAACGATTTCGATTTTTTTGTAAGCTTCAGATGGGTCTTATAGAATTTTTCAATTCAATTTATCAAAATAGGTTTAGAAGTTTGTTTTTTATATCAAAATAATTTGAATTATTTTGTCAATGAAATTATGTATTTTACTTTTGAAGTTGGTTTATTGTTTTTATTGTTAGTTATTTTATAATTGTCTTACGGGACCAATGTTCAAAGTTTAAATTAATTAAAATTGTATGCCCTTTTTTACTTATACAAACTTCATTTATCTATAAAAATTTCGTCTTCTGTTATTCCCTACAGGAGAAGAATTTTCATAAATGCTTATTAGATAAAATCAATCGTAATAATCGTAAGATATATTCAGTTAATGAAGTTTGCTTTGTAAGCTATACAATTTCTTTGAACTATAAATTACTACTAGTAGTATCATTCGCGTTTGTAGTTACTGCTTCGCTACTAAGCGTCGTAGCATGATACAATATAGCTATATAAGCTTCTTCAATAAACAGGTTATCCGACACATAAATGTAATCGAAGTAATTTCAGAGGGCTTATTCTACATACGAACTAACGAACTACGAAAAACAATTTCTGTTAAATTGCTTTTAAAAAGAATCTTGAACTAAAAATGTTTAAAAATGTGTTTACATTACACATTTCAAAAAGGTGTACCCTTTTCCTCCCTTCTATTTGTCTGTTATTGTTAAAATCATCGGGCAGTCGCACTTAAATAACTCATTCCTATACTTACTTTGTTTTGATTATCATACAAAACATCAGGGAGATTTATTGAAATGTAAATTAGTTGTCTTGCATCTCGACTTTTGGTATATCTCGAGTAGAGTTTCTAGGAAACCCTGCATTATACCGAGTTGCATAGAACTTGGCAGGCAGCCAGCCTCCCGGGTTATTAATTTTCTGCAACATCCTAACATGTAGATAGTATTAAGGAGACGAGCGCAAATTCTAAGATTAGATCTCACCTATAAACACATTTATAATCCATAATTTTGTGTATATGAATACGATGTTAACGCTCGATATTAAGGTAGTTGGTACTTTTTACCTAAAGACTGACTATAATAACAGTAACAGTAAATATAGCTTAAATTATCACTGTACTCCAAAATAAAGAAAATTAAATAAGCCGCAGCTTGAGATCCTACATTGTTTCTAGACCAGTGGTCGTCTAGCGGCCGAAATACGACCGTAGTTCATTAAAATTTTAACCGATTTAAACATTGACCACAGATAATCCATTCTCAATTTGACCACAGACTTCAATAATAAAAAAGAGTTCATATGCGTGTGTGTGTCAAATACAAGATAGTGTGTACCTAATATTAGCATTCCCCTCTACTCTTTATTAAATATAAATGCGAAATTTAATACTCCTCCATTCGCGCAATTTTTGTATATAGGGTACAAAGTTTTTGTATCACGTATGTATAGATTAGTGGATGAAACCTTACAAAATAAAATTTCATTTCTAGAACATTGGACCTAGACTCTCGGCCGTCCACACCCAACTTAACGGATCTAAATTCGAGCCTAGTATCTCGTACGAAGCACGTGCACTTCGCGCCGGATTTGGACTCCATCCTGGTGTCTCTGGACGAGGAGGGCGTGGTGGGTTTCCTGCAGCAGCAGCGGGACCTTAGTGTGGACATTAAGAGAGAGCTAGAGCACTCGCTGAAGAGATTGAGGGATGAGGCTCATGAATTGCTCGAGCTGTCCGCCCGTTGCGCTACTGGCAGTGAGTTATAATTTTAGTGCAAGATAATACTAACTTGATGTCATAAAGTAGAAATCTTATGACACCCGAGCTGTGGAAGCAATTTTTCTAAAATACAATTTATGAAATTTCTGTTTTTCCTTTGTCTAATTACAGGAGCTCGTCAAGAATCGAACATGCTGGAGTCGAGTACAGTGCAGATCACAGAGCTGGTGCATGAAATGGATAACAAAACAAAAACTTGTGAACATTGCGAGATACAAAAAAAGGTAATTTTAAGATCTACATAAGTAGTAACATCAGTCTTTTTTTTTTCATATATAAAACAGCTGAAAATCAAGCAGATGGGACACTCGATGTCAAGTGATCACTGCTGCCCATGGACATTTTGAATTTTAGCTACTTTACGGCGGTCTTCTGTGAGAGTGAGGTAACCAGCGTGTGCATGTGCGGTAGTCAGTAGTCTACCTCAGTGATTCTATCTTTTAGGATGTTATCAACGGTTAAAAACTATCTTCCATCGTGCTAGATCCTGGAGGAAGCGTTGTCGGAAGGCTGCGAGCGCGAATCGGCGCTGCGCGCCGAGCTGGAGGACGCGGCGCTGAGGATCGCGCACCTGCTCGCCGAGCGCGGGCCCTCCGATGTTATTGCTGAGGGGTGAGTGAGGGCGATACGCACGTGTGGGCATATCGAGAAGGGGCAGTTTGTTACAGTGATACGAAAAAAATAGCGGATTTTTTTATATTTTCTGAAATCTCTAAATAAAAAAAATCACAAATTATCAAGTAGTTAATAATAAATAATTATTTTACTATTTTTTAACAATAAAAATACAACTTGAGCACCTTCCGTCACATGCAGCATAAGCCTGCTTGCCTGCTGTATGATACTAAACTTCTGTTTATGGATAACAGCAAAATAATTTTGTGACTATTGATTATAGAATTCTGCAAAGTAACCCCTGATACGATAAAATATTTAAAAATGCTTAAGTCGATCTATTGTATTTGTATAAAAATACTCCTGGTATATCAGAACCCTTAGAGCACGTACCGTGTTCAGGTACGGCACGGGCGCGGGCACGCTGGCGCCGGGCGCGTGCCGCTCGCTGGACGACGCGAGCTCGCCGCGCACGCAGCTGGCGCGCGCCGCGCACGACCTGGACGCGGCGCTGCGCGAGCGAGACGACCTGCAGCAGCAGGTGAGACGCGCTAGTACTGCTCGTGTGTGCTCGCTGGACGACGCGAGCTCGCCGCGCACGCAGCTGGCGCGCGCCGCGCACGACCTGGACGCGGCGCTGCGCGAGCGAGACGACCTGCAGCAGCAGGTGAGACGCGCTAGTACTGCTCGTGTGTGCTCGCTGGACGACGCGAGCTCGCCGCGCACGCAGCTGGCGCGCGCCGCGCACGACCTGGACGCGGCGCTGCGCGAGCGAGACGACCTGCAGCAGCAGGTGAGACGCGCTAGTACTGCTCGTGTGTGTTCGCTGGACGACGCGAGCTCGCCGCGCACGCAGCTGGCGCGCGCCGCGCACGACCTGGACGCGGCGCTGCGCGAGCGAGACGACCTGCAGCAGCAGGTGAGACGCGCTAGTACTGCTCGTGTGTGCTCGCTGGACGACGCGAGCTCGCCGCGCACGCAGCTGGCGCGCGCCGCGCACGACCTGGACGCGGCGCTGCGCGAGCGAGACGACCTGCAGCAGCAGGTGAGACGCGCTAGTACTGCTCGTGTGTGCTCGCTGGACGACGCGAGCTCGCCGCGCACGCAGCTGGCGCGCGCCGCGCACGACCTGGACGCGGCGCTGCGCGAGCGAGACGACCTGCAGCAGCAGGTGAGACGCGCTAGTACTGCTCGTGTGTGCTCGCTGGACGACGCGAGCTCGCCGCGCACGCAGCTGGCGCGCGCCGCGCACGACCTGGACGCGGCGCTGCGCGAGCGAGACGACCTGCAGCAGCAGGTGAGACGCGCTAGTACTGCTCGTGTGTGCTCGCTGGACGACGCGAGCTCGCCGCGCACGCAGCTGGCGCGCGCCGCGCACGACCTGGACGCGGCGCTACGCGAGCGAGACGACCTGCAGCAGCAGGTGAGACGCGCTAGTACTGCTCGTGTGTGTTCGCTGGACGACGCGAGCTCGCCGCGCACGCAGCTGGCGCGCGCCGCGCACGACCTGGACGCGGCGCTGCGCGAGCGAGACGACCTGCAGCAGCAGGTGAGACGCGCTAGTACTGCTCGTGTGTGCTCGCTGGACGACGCGAGCTCGCCGCGCACGCAGCTGGCGCGCGCCGCGCACGACCTGGACGCGGCGCTACGCGAGCGAGACGACCTGCAGCAGCAGGTGAGACGCGCTAGTACTGCTCGTGTGTGTTCGCTGGACGACGCGAGCTCGCCGCGCACGCAGCTGGCGCGCGCCGCGCACGACCTGGACGCGGCGCTGCGCGAGCGAGACGACCTGCAGCAGCAGGTGAGACGCGCTAGTACTGCTCGTGTGTGCTCGCTGGACGACGCGAGCTCGCCGCGCACGCAGCTGGCGCGCGCCGCGCACGACCTGGACGCGGCGCTACGCGAGCGAGACGACCTGCAGCAGCAGGTGAGACGCGCTAGTACTGCTCGTGTGTGTTCGCTGGACGACGCGAGCTCGCCGCGCACGCAGCTGGCGCGCGCCGCGCACGACCTGGACGCGGCGCTACGCGAGCGAGACGACCTGCAGCAGCAGGTGAGACGCGCTAGTACTGCTCGTGTGTGTTCGCTGGACGACGCGAGCTCGCCGCGCACGCAGCTGGCGCGCGCCGCGCACGACCTGGACGCGGCGCTGCGCGAGCGAGACGACCTGCAGCAGCAGGTGAGACGCGCTAGTACTGCTCGTGTGTGCTCGCTGGACGACGCGAGCTCGCCGCGCACGCAGCTGTACTTCAAATTTTATTAATATAATTTTATATTATATTATAATTTTTATTGTAATCAATGGTATTATATAAGTATAGATATGTTGTAAGCTCATGGATTTGGGCACTCCGAATACCGATCGCTTTGGACGTCGTTGCCTAGTAACCGGCTAGCTATTGAGTTTGACAGGAGAAAGTATGTTTGGGTCAACAAGTTAATTGATGACCTAACAAGCTTATCAGTCAGAAATGATTACTAATTCGTCAAATATTATGAGGGTAACATATGCATAATAAGAAAAGATCACACTATCACAAAGGCACAGTAACATATTTATATGTATCAATATGTATAGTAATATAATGTACACATATTATTTTCGACACGCTTAACACAGGAACGGGGAAGTAAATCTCCGTTGCACAGCGCGTGCTGTGAGAAGGTACAATGAGTCACTTATTATGAGCTGGGGCCACACCGGCCGATTTATGCGTCACGAGTTGGAACTGTCACTTGGAGTTCAAATAGTCGGTGTGGCTGATCAGCCACACCATTTGAACGATGTACTTGCTTCTTGCGATTATAAGGGGTGGATCCCCCGGTGTGACCCTAGTTATTAATGTTAGCTTATTGTTTAGGAAGCTTGCTTGCTAAATATAGGTTTTTTTTATCTACGTTTTTTAATATATATTTTTTGTAGTTGTTTAATTCTTGTAATATTTCGTGTATAATTTATATTTATTAAATGATTGTAGTTTGTTGTCTGAGTTTGTCGATACATTATGAAATTGTATCAAAAATACACAAGAGAAATATTGATAATTGTTCCTATAGAAAGTTGAATATTACGCGTTTGAAATGAGGGGCATATGCTCTTGTGTAAATTTTGATATTATCATTAGTTAAAATTTTTATTTTCTATTAGCACATGTAATGTTAATACAAGTTGATAACCTGGGGTAGTGGATCAGTCTATATCGGGCATGTCCGCCAGCTGGAGGCCGCCAACCGCCAGCTGCGCGCCTCGCGCCAGTTCGTGGAGGAGCAGGCGGCGGAGCGCGAGGCGGAGCGCGACGAGTTCGCGCTGCGCCTGCGCGCGCTGCGCGACGAGAACCAGCAGCTCGCCGCGCGCCTGCTGGCCGGCGCGCGCGTGCTGGCCGAGGTACTGCCCGCCCGCTGAACAAACCTGTCGTCATTGTCCACGCTATTCTATTTCTATAAATAATTAAAAGTATATAACCGAATTAATATAACACGTAGAATAAAGAGCTTTTCTTATGTTAATTTTTGCAATTGAGGCTGTTTACGTTTTATTTTCGCTTTATTACAAAATATTCGAATTTCTCAATTGTACGTGACATCTCAAATGTCATTTACATTTTCATTGTGATAAAACTATGATACTTTCAAGAATCTTCAAATTTATTTATCGAGCTATCGCATGACCTTAATCACTATGGCAAAGTTGTTTATTCTTATTTACTTAACCATCTTAACATACGAATTATGTATTTATAAATTAATAATTAACCATAAATAATATTATTACTTTTATTATATAATAAGTATATCTTCTTAATTAATGGACTTTGTGAAAATAAGTTAACACAAATCTGACAAAATCAACTCACTAAGATATCAAGTTTATTTTCTTTCTAATGTAATATTTGGGTAGATTCATTAAAGTTTCTGGATCAAAAATAAGAATATAATTCAAAATAGTTATCAATCATCTTAGTGAGTTAATATTGCTCGTTAGGCTTAACAGTAACAAGAAATGTGCGAACGAAAGTTTGATTATAAATACAACATCCAATGCAACGTTTGTTTGTATGAGTGGCGTTTCTTAAATACAAAAGTCACACAAAGACATACAGTTTTCAAAGTTCGTCAGCACATGTTGAAACGGGTGTGGGTTGTGTCCAGATGCGCTGCTTCCGTCTATCACAATGCAACTGTCGAGAGCACGATGCACATGTAAGTTCGCCTTGGTTTGCTCGCACTAGCTTCATCTAAAATACCTTTCTATGTATATAGAAAACCCTGAAAACATTTTGAAAGGTAAAAAAATTGGACAAGTAAAGTCGTTAATTAGGATATTATATAATATTTAATATGTAATATATAATGATAGTAGATATTATATAATATATAATGATAGTAGATTTGTTAATGATTATTTTTTTTATTAGTTTTGTTGTTTGTTATTTACATTTCGCATCGTTTTACTAACAACACTCCGTAATTAGTAATTTAAGAATCATCATCCGTATTCTTGTTGTCGCCTCTTAACTATCGCCTCATTATGATATCTTAACCATTCTTCAACACGCTTTCATTGCTAATTTTTCCTTAATTTTTTATCTATTTATTTGTTTATTTATTTTTGTAAGCTTAATATTAAATGTATAGAAAATTAAAGTAGTAACATCGTCAGTGTTAGTGAGCAGCGGTGGACAGTCCATCTTACCTCCTTTAATAGTATGATTCTTTATTTATTTTGATTTCTCATTGCCAATAAGAAATCAAAATGAATCTCATAATATTTTTACGCTTCTATGCTATATCAATACTTCCACATTCCTATAAATCGGGATCTTTGTATTGGTCGTTTTGTCTATTCACCTATACCATCACACAGGTGGAACAGCTAGAAGCTCAAGCGCGGGAGATGAACCAGATGATCGCGGATCTGGAGACACGTAAAGCAGAAGCCGACGAGAAGCTAAAGGCAACTGAGGAGAAGATACCCATTTTACGAGACATCATCGCTAACCTCGAAGGTCAGCTGGAGCAGAAGACAGCTCGAGAGGCTGAGGTGCTGGAACAGCTGGAGGGGATGAAACAGACCATCGAAGATCGGGATGGTAAAATGCGTGCTCTACTCGGAGAGCTAGAATCTCTTCGAAGTGAGCGTCTCGATCAGAGTGAAGTGCAGTGTTCCAAGTGCGGGCGTGATGAGGAGCGATATACGGAGCTGCTCGAGACCGTTAAAGAGCAGGTGAGGGGCATATATTTGGTTTTAACGTTTTAAAAACTAATTTTATTCGATTTCTCAAAGAATACTGGACTTATATGGGTGTGGCTTCTTGACAGTACTTTCCATTGTACATAGATATGTTCTATCTTTAAATAAAAACTTTAGTTTTTTTTACCATAAGTTCTTTATGTAATTATAATTCTAATAAGCAAATAAGCTGTTACAATGTGGGATCATTTCTCACTAACTACATTCTTGTTATTAAAAAATAAGTGTTTACAAAATAAAATATTAACTGTCATACTACAAACAATGCATTAAAACCATGTTCAACACGTGTCTAGTTAAACAGTGTTTAAACATTAAACATTGCTTAAAATATTATCTAAATTGCATAAAAGCGAATAAACTCATAAAAAAACTTATTGATAAAATGTTATACGTTACATTTGACAGCTGAAATAGGTTTTAAACATCTATTAAACTTACTTAAACGTATATTAATCTATGTCTAAAGCATGTTTAACTCAAAACTGTCTTAGACGCGTGTTTAACGTCTGTTTAAATCTTTTGTAGTAAGGCAGTAAATTTTTATTTGTGTGTCTTTTCGTATATGATATATGATATCGCGTTGCGCAGGCGCGCCTGTTCGAAGAGCGCCTGGCGCACCGCGCGCGGCGCCTGGAGCGCGCGCACGAGCGCGCGGCCGCCGGCTCCGAGCGCACCGAGGACGTGTCGCTGCGGGACCGCCTGCAGGTACCGCCGGACTGCTCCTTTTGGACTGATAGGACTGATTTGTCAACATGAAGCGAGTTCATTTGTTTGCTATATCCCCGTTATTGACATAAAATTATTCTGTAACTTAATCAAAATTACGAGAGTAAATTTTAGAAGCGTACCTTTCACCTAATGGTATCTAAAAACAAGTAAAACAGTATTTTATTTTAATATTTTATATTGATGTCAAATATTATACCACTAACGCCCTCTATCAATTAACGGTGGTAGCGCGATGAATCATCGATAATTCCTGTGTTCGTATTTCTTGCGCTGCACACTCGCGCTACTAGCGATACAGGCACAAACTAATTATCACTTATTGCGTGAATGTTGCAGCATAACGGACTCGTAGTCATGTGAATATATTTATGTGTGCGCTCTTATAAATATTTGGCACACAATGATAATATTACACACACAAAGAGAAAAAAAGGCACTGTCTTTTTCACGTTATTAGACAATGAATTAGGAAAATTGCCGAAGAAAGTAATTTTATAAAGCGTCATTTGATAACCGCATAAGTAAAGGACTATTAATTTTGGTCGCATATTTTTTCCCTTTGGACGCGAGTTCTTTGAAGTCGTCGTCGAACATTTTAACTTTGAAAATAGTGTAAAATATAGAATTTGTGATCTGTGAAAGTTTTTCAGGTGTCGTGTGTGTACAGAAAATAAAAAGTGTTGAGTTTTTAAATCTATCTTTCAGTGATGATAATTGTGATCGAGGCCAAGTAATTGATTTGCAATTAATATACATAATAAATTATATAACTAAAGGTAAAGTGAATCGTAAATTCAATAATAAACATTATGATTCATATTATGAAATATAGGCGTGTAGATTTAATTAAAAAGTCTAAAAAATTCTTTTTAGTTCCGTACACACAACGAACAACCATTTTTGCTGTAAATATTATTAATTTTGCGATTACCTAAACCACGTGCAGTGAATATGTTCGGTAAGTATCCTAAGAAGTGTGTGGTCGGCAGCTGTCGCCGCGCAGCAGCCCCAGCCCGCGCGCGGGCGGCGCGGGCGAGTGGGCGCGCGCGTGGGAGCGCCAGGCGGCCGTGGAGCGCGCCGAGGACGCGGCGCTCAAGCGCGTGGCCGACCTCGAGATGCAGCGCGCGCAGCTCGCCGACGTCGCGCAGGTACGCGCTCTGTCGCGGCGCTCCGCGACCCGCGTCAGGTCGGTCTGAACTGTGCGCGGTGCGCTGCGCAGAACGCTACATTAGGCACCGGAACAGTCGTTTAGACATTTCTTTTATTTTAATTATTTAATACTTCTTATTAGAGGTGCGCCGAATATTCGTTCGGTATTCGGTATTCGGCGTATTCGACATCTTTTTCACTATTCGTATTCGGCCGAATTATTCGGTATTGATGCCGAATATATTCGGTTCGACTATTTCTATTTTCTTGACTACACGACACAGTATAGAAATGAAAGACAACTCGTCTTATGTAAGATATATGTTATATTATAAATCAAAGACATTTTATGAATAATTTTGAAACCTTAAGTCAACATATTTATCTCTAACCTATAATTAACACAGTCACCATTTATTTTAATTCTTATATCAGCATTTCATATTCTAATATTTAAAATTAATTAACGGTAAATAATGGTGTAGAAACACCAGGCTTTCGGCCCTCTCCGGCAGGAGTCTGTTGCGTTTTTCTTTATACAGATTCCCTGCTACTTCTGAAAATAATCGTTTTTTAGAAAAAGCCTTCTTTTTACCACTTTACAATTTTCGGGAGCAAAAAATCTCATTCTAAATCGAGGGTCCAACAATGTAGACAGGATGTAATACTTGTCTTCTTCCAAATTTCGAAAACAACTCTTTCGCAGCTTTTGTACCATTTCTGATATATTTGAAAATATTTTTGAAATTTCGGCCCTTGTTAAATATTTGATCAAAGTGTTACTGTGGGTAATCATTTCATAATCGTGCCTTAACCTGTTTACGCAGCAAAGCAATGAAGTGGTAAACCGAATAATTCGGCCGAATATCCGGTTCGTTAAAGGTTAAACCGAATAGTATTTGGTATTCGGTTATTCGGTGAAGTACTATTCGGCGCATCTCATATAAGAAGTATTCAATGTATATGTCAAATTAATGTGTTTAAATCAGTAATTAAACAGTTTTTAGTGCAATTTATATTGGATATGCTTCTCAAATAGTTGAAAACACATCTACTGAACCAGGGTAATTCATGATTTTCGTTCCGAAATCTGTTTATTTACTAAATCAGTAAATAAGAAAATATTCAAGAACAAAAATATCGTATACATTCAATGTTTAAAGTCTTGTTTACTCGACTGTAACAAGCGCACTTGGACTCGCCTCGACTTCAGACCAACACACTTACGTGAAACGAGGTATACGACACACTGGCCGTTCGCGGATCGCCAATCGTAGTGAACGGATAGGTTGTACTTCGGAACATATCCAACATATCACGTCGTATATGTTTCAAATATGGAAGAAGATTGAAAATTACTTGTTTCATTCTAATTTTCTAATTTATATTTTCCTTCAAATATTTATCGTCCTCCAAAACTTTCCGACTATTTCTGACGGCAAACGAAAAGTTCATTCAAAATGTAAGAAATGTTTATTTCGTTTTATAGATGAATCTATTTTTATCAATACAGAATTGTATATTTGTTTGTATGAGTACCAATTCTTCCTTTATTGTTCTTTGAGCTGAATAAAACACTATTTATCCAATTTGAGATAGTCTTTTCATATACGAGGAGAGCTTCTTTTATATACATTTTGTAATTATTAGTATAATAATCCATGTCTTTGCCGACTTCGCCTATTCGTTTTTATCCAATTCATTCTGTTTATCATAACAATTAATTTAGTTCCTATTTTAGTACCCTTTATAATTATTAGGAAAGTCATTTATAATGTGACAACTTCCACGTAAAATGTTTTGACCAATGATTGAATTTCCAATTTAGAAGGTTTTCGTAGTTGTAGTAACTAGCGTAATTAACCATCGTAATAAAGCGAGAATTACGTTTGTAAATTTTACTATCGTATTGACATAAAACAACTCTCTAACCTGGTATAAGCTACATTGTAAGCAGTTACGAAAGCTGTGAATGTATCAAACACAATGAGAATGATGTAAAACAACATGAGAAAAAATCTATGTAAATTTATATACAAGTTTGAGAGCAAAAGTTATTACTGTAACACACGCCTAACGAAATCTATACGAATTCCCATAGAATGACTATCACCAATCGCCAACATTTTCAACTACGCCATCTATAAAGATAATTTGATATTAATGAAACGCCATAAACTTTCACGTTAGAAAGACTTCTAACTCCAGCGACCTTGGTGTCGCTGGCAGCTCTCCAGGTGTCCATCCCGCTCTCGTGGACTTCGTCACCGCTCACGAATACACTTGTCGATGTATCGGATTCAGCTCGGCGCCAAAGGGCTTGGTAATTTGATGGAATTCAATACTTTTGTTTGTCGTTCCATTTCAATCTCGTGTTGGGGTGTTTTGTTTGGTACTAAAGACTCGTGTTAGATTGTATAAATTCTTGTTTTGTTTCAAATGACGGCACTAAGGATGGTATGCGATTGAAGTGTTCTAACTGACTTCAAAAGAGGTCCTCAATTGGTTGTTTGTTTAATGTTTTTAAAATTCTTATTTATTTGAGACGGTGTAATTTTTTTTGATCTCGGTTCAGTACTTTATATTTTAATTCAAAATAACGACAACTGTTACATCATCCAAGTTAAATTAAGTTATAATTAATTCAGCGTTGCATTTTATATTGAATGCAGGAAATAACTTTGTTGGATTCCATTTTACGTAAAACAGTACTTTCAGGGCATTTGAGTGAAAAATATATATTTTTATTTAATATTATTTATGTATCTGTACAATGTACGCGAAATGTACGCTACAACACGCATAATTTATGAGTGCTTGACGCGGATGGGCTGATTTAAATTTCGAATTCAAAAGTCATTACATCTTTTTTGGGGCAAGATATTTGCGTCTGTAATTAAATCTTCGCAACCGTTTTTGCATATAACAGTTTATATATCTAAACTTTGTTACGAATCATAAGACGAAGCGCGTATTGTTTGAGAATATAAAGATAAATAAATTAAAGAAAGAACTCCCAACTATTGTCACGTGTTCTTAAACTATGAAGTTTGCCCATATCTAATATATCGGTCGGTTTTTGTTATAATCTCAAAGTATGTTATAAAATTATATGCCATAATTTTAATTACGTTTGTATTCAGCATAAGCGATTTGTCTTTTAAACAGTTCCGTACTCCAGCTCAGCTAAATCCATAATAGATCTAGATTATACGATTTCTAGATACAACTTATTCAACAGAAAAAAAGATAACATACACAAAAATACTAAATTAGGATTATACTTCTTCTGGGTGTTGGTCAAATGTGACATTAACTCGCCCACGGTCGCATAATATCTTATTACAGTCTCCAAATTCGTGACCACTCGTACCCACTGTTATATAAAAATTTCTCACGAACTTCATGAAGCTAGATCCTGTAATTCGTGTATCGTAGACGGTTTTCCGCGATCTTGCGTCATCTACGAAAGCGTTTATGATAAAGATATAATTTTAGTTTTCATTCAGACGATTTTTCGACGCCAACGTTGTTTCACTTTCGCTCGCTGAAAATCTTCTAACAATTAACTAGTGGGATGTTTAAAATAGAGTTCAACAGCCTTCGGTTTTCCCACGTTATATTTTCTCGAGTATTCACGTTTTACAATCTTATATTTTTAGCGTAAGTGAGCATAAGTTTTAAAATAAATATTAGATATATAGATATTTCGTGGATTACTTAAATCCTATATATGGACGCTGATAAGCAATACTATGTCAAGCCACACGGACTTCGTTTTGAGAAAATGGCATCTAAACATGTCAAACGGATTCTTAATAAATTTGTTTGAAGACGTATATATTAATCTTTCCTTTTCTATTTTGATAAAATGAATAATGAATCAAAAGCAGATAGATTTATTTAATGTGTTATCTAGTAAGTTTAAATGTTTGAAATTATTTTATAAATTGCAAAATATGGAACGCACCTGAAATTCGAAGCATTGAGTTAAGAAACTTTTTTTCATACTTATTTAGTTTTGATTACTTGAAATTTTTTTGAATAATGTTAAATAGGATATCCATCATATCAATACGAGGAACAAGAACAAACTCATTGTACCTGCGATTCGACTACGTCGAGTAAGTAATTCTTTTGTTGGGAGATGTATACGATTTTACAACAGGATCCCAGAAAACGTTCAAAATGCTTCTATAGCAAAGTTCAAAAAAATTGTAAAGAAACGTTTGTGTGTTAGATGTTATTATAATATTAAAGATTTCATAGATGATGACACACCTTGGGAATAATGCGATCGCTTCCAGCCTGTCTCAATATATTTTACATACTGTAACCAATTTTGACGTTGTTAAAAAAAAACTAACAAAAAAAAAGTCCCGCTGAGTTTCTTTCGCGGTTTCTTCTCAGGCCTGAGGTTATACTTTTCCGAAACCGTGGTAGATTGGAAATTATGATAATTTGACCAATTTTGTTTTCTCTGTTATTTCGTAGAAAGTAAGCACAAACAATAGAATCGTCAATAACTTGAAGTCATAAAAGTCAAAGGTTCTTCAGAAATGATATTCTAAAATTGGCCTGTACTTTAATGATCATGATCTTGATAGCTCGTGAATCATTCCCGGCTCTCAGCTCGCATCATTTCGAACGTTTCTAACCGACCCTAATGTATTAACTCTCTCGCGCACTAGTTTTTATTACGTGCCTCATTGCCGCTGCACTCAGGGCTGCTAGTAGAAAAAATACTAAGTAAACAGTCCGTAGACCTCACTATTGAAACAATAAAAGTGGAAACCTCGTTTAAAACTCTTTTTATTGACATTTCATAAAGCATCTCGCAAATAAAATGCTTTATTATGCTTTCGCCAGCTGACAAAACTTTATGGAAACATTAAGTCAGAAGGGAATTAATTAGTTTACAACGTCGTAAATAAAACATTTGTAATATGTGTAAAATTTTATAATTACCCATAATAAAGCGGGAAGAGCGTGCGCCTGCGCCGAAAAAAAACATCAGCCCTACTTGTCATTACAACACACACACGTGTAGCGTGTACGAGAGCTAAATATACAGTATTGTGGTACGGAGCGGGAATTTATGGAGGAGGCATGTTATTTATTGCTATATTTCTAGAAAAACGTTCAAATCGATGACGAAATCCGTTTTGTAAACGATACCAGGAAATAACGACTATTTTTTCTTAGAATCGATAGAATTGTCAACGTTAAGTTGGGATACGAATTTATATAGACATTGAGTATTCGATGTTGGTTGCACTAGACAGGACTTTTAATTTAAGTTGTCATTAAGAAGCACTTTTGGATTTTCAATTAACAAAATGCAAGATGTATTATTCCTTAAGCAAACAAGTCAAAGTTTCCACTTCTGCTTATTTTGGTTTCTGTTATTCGACACTTGTATTATATGGTTCCTTATATATATTTCCGTATGTGTATAATTATATAAATCTTACAATGTACGGTGCATGCAGCATACCGCGTCCAATTATCAACTGTTCGCACATCAATATTTCACGCGTCGTACAGCTGTAGCGCGCGGCCTTTCAGTCGGTTCAGATGTTCCACGGCGTGTTTTGCTGCAAGAAGGTTATTACCATACGAATTACGAAAAAAAAATTCACCATTCCTCCAAACCACCAAACCACCACATCATAGTAACACAAATATTCACGATGTGACCATTTCTCTTAACGAGGTGTGATTAGCGTGGGCGTGATGTAGGCCTAGATTGTCGGTGTACACAATCGCGAATGTGATGTTTTTGTGGTCTCAGTTTAAGCGGTACTTTACTATGGGCCTGCCGGATTTAACGGTGAGTTGGAATTTACTATGCGACTCTATATGATCACTTTATGTTTTGATTCTGTTTGGCTTTTATTCGTTTAAAATTTTCTCTAAATTGTTCTCACCATGAAATTTTGTACGCGACCTTGTACACGCGAAATTTTCGGTTGAAGGTTAATGCTAAATTTAAATTATCTTGTCTTTTTCGACATTATAATACTAGAATGTTTTGGATTCTTCCGTGTTTTTGCTTGTTTAGAGTTTCGTTTGAAACATTATTGGCATTTGAAACTACAGAGAAATATAAAATTTTAGTATTCATTTTGTAATGTTGCCTACTTTACAATTTGAACATTTTCAAGTCGATACAATCGTCAATTTGTGTCTAACATTGCTTTAATACAAAATTGTAAAGATATAAAAAATCACTAGTTAAGTGTGTAGTCATATAGTTATCGTCATTAATTATCTTTAAATGGACCAAATTATCAAAAAAATGAAGCATCTTTTAAGTAGTGTATTAAAGTTTAACAATTTAAAAGGTTTCAGGTATTTACGGTAAAAATAAGTAAGTTGAAATAATGTAAACAAAACGCGGCTCTAGCACAAATAAACTCAATCGTCACCAACGCTGTGCAGTGTACAGAAACGCTACGAACTAGATTTCATTGCCTATTAGTAAATCATCACTTAATTAGTTACGATACCCCTGAAATGTTCACATTATTAAACTTTAATTTGTTATTTTATAGTCATGCTTAACTCGAATTATATTTTTTTATAATTCTGTTCATTGCTAAAGTCGTACGTCATATGGACGCTGATAAGCAATACTGTGTCAAGCCACACGGGCTTCTTTTTGAGAAAGTGGCGTCTAAACATGTCAATCCCATTCTTAATAAAAAGTTTTAAATAAATATTCATCCATATATTCTCTTCTCTTTTGATAAAAAATATAATTAATTAATAACAGATAGGCTAGTAAAGAGTTTTATCTAATAATAAGTTTTTCAAATATATGAAATTATTGTATAATTCAAAATATATAACACACTTCAATATTGTAAACATGAGATTAAGACACTATTTTTTGCACTTATTTAGTTCAGATGGCTTGAAATTTCTTTGTATAATGTTAAGTACGAAATACATTATTAGAATACATAAATATCTCTAAATTTGACTTTTTGTGGGTTGACACATTATTGCTTATCAGCATTCATATATTATTGACACGATGGTAGAACTTTGTACACCTTTTTAAACACATATCGCGCACGGAAGAGTCTGAGATTTGCCAATGTTAAAATTTACATACAGTGCAGAAAGCTAAAATTATATTTAATTTGTGTTGCAAATATATTAAACTAGTTGACGCGGTGAATTTCCTACCGCCTTAGAATCAATAAATGTTGACTTATTAGTCGTTTCATACAAAATGTTTTAGATTTTTTTTTTCATAACTTTCTTTTATGTTTTTTTTTTTTGTTTTAATAGGTTTTCTGCTATTCGAAGTGGAGATAAATCCAATATATCAAAGATTATAAAATTCGGAACTTAAAATTGTGTAACTAACTCGACTTTGTTTAAGTAAATCATTCCTTGTTAACGTTCATACGGCCAATGTCATATACAATAGTATGTGATCAAACAGTCGTAAGAACCCCAATAACATTTAAACACAAAAATATAATGAATTGCGGTTGAATTTCGACCACTCGGTGACCATTAGTATATTATGTATATGTGTAAATGTTTACATCTCCGTAGTCTCATCCGCAAGTGTAATCATTTTGGCATTTCCGTTTATAAATTTCTTGCGTTCTTAAAGTTTGAAAAATTCTGTATGAATGCTTCAAATTAATATTTCATATTGCTTATATCGTATCAAAATAATTCTATTTTAATTAGTGATTCACACTGGACACTGGACATGGTCGCGGGTTATCATTCGAGTAAGCACAATTAAGTTTTTAAACTTATTTTGTCTTTTTTCCTCAACAGAAGAACAAAAATTGTCCTGCTGTTAGATATTAACAGACTTACTTTGCTATTTATATTTTCCAATAAGTACGTTTCAGGAAATCTGGTCCTGAGTAAATTATTAAATTAGTAGCTCCGATGCATTTACAATCATTTAACAGTTCAGAAATTAATAATAATAAGACAATTAGATTTATAATCGACCATATAATCGCACTGATCTCTTGACACGAACAGCTCGTTGCTAGGCAACTTTATATTTCATATACTATATTTCATATAACGGGTCTTATTGCGATAACTATTCGTAATAATACCTTTTTATTGTCCGACGCTTTGACGATGTTGCATCCGTCGTGGTCACGAGCTGATTAAGTCAGGTAAAGGTATTATTACGAATAATTAATATTAGGTTGACAGACGCGTTGGCGCAATGGTCACTGCAACTGACTAAAGCGCTAACGGTCGTGGGTTCGATCCCCGCTCACGGCCAACGTGTGTATTGGCCATAAAGATGTTTGTCGTGGTCTGGGTGTTTGTGTTAGTGTTGTGAGTGTTTCCGGACCCCCGACACAAGGTCATGAGATCTTAATGGGGGCCGTTGAGTGTGATGCGTTATTTATAATTTATTTATTATTAATTATCGCGATAAGACCCGTTATATAAATTATGAATAGTATAAATCGCGAAAGTTTAAAATATATCATCACCCCCATTGACAATTCCTATAACACATCGTCGGGGATATGTCAAAACCGCGTATCTAACTTTTCCTATAAAGTTAAAATTTGAATCAAATACTAAATCACATTATTGTTAAAAATAAGGCTTATGGGCATTTTCCATTGCGCAAAAATGGACCTTATTGTTAAAGCTAGTTACGCGGTTTTACACTATCCCCGACGATATACGATACCAGACATTGATACAAGCTTTTATCACTAGCGGAAGCTAAACGAACTGCATATACTTTGTTATAAAACTGAGTCCTTTATTGTGCTCTTAATAATTTACGTTGGTAAATCATAACCTCGGGTAATTACGTTTTAACGATCCTTTGTAAGTACATCTGGACGAGTGAAGATATCATTCAGCTGTTGAATGTTTACGAAACGAAAATATAGTGTTCTTGTGCATCAGAATAAAGGTTTTATCTCTCTATTAAAAGTTCATTGGACAACAAAGAATCTTCTTATTTAATAAATAACAAAACTAAACGCATCACTCTTAACGGCCCACATTAGGATTTCATGATCCTGTATCGGGGGTCCGGAAATACACAACACAAACACAAAACACAAAACATCCGTATTGCCTATAAAGTCGTTTGCCGTGAGCAGGAATCGAACCCGGGATCGTTAGCGCTTTACTCAGTTGCAGTGACCACTGCGTCAACTTGTCTGTCATACTACCACTTACTAGGGAGTGAGATTTTCGATTTAGCAGAGTATTGGCAAAGTTTGAGCTATCTATTAAAACGTCAATGTCCAGGAACAATAATGAGCACACGCAATTAGTGACTCATCTATTCGTCAGCACATTTGTTACGTTTAAAAACGAGATAAGTAATTGAAATAAGGATAATATGTTAATATATAGAAGCTTTTAGTCAGTACGAAAATTGTTTTTAATTAGCAATTGCCAAAAAATGTCTTACGCTGTACTCTCCTTATTGTGGATAAAATTCATTATTGAGAACCAACAAACAGACAGGAATAAAAACACCCAAACCCCGGTTAACATCCTAGAAATTTCCAAGAATGAAGACCGGACTTGCGAACGTTAACGCTGCATCTAGTTGTAATGAACTTGCACCAACTTGTTATCAGAATAAACATTTCATAAAAATCAATATTATTATTTATTTTATTACTAGCATTCCGCTCGTTACTTTACTACTTTTGTCCGCGTGAAATACGGTTATATCGCGCTTCCGATTACATCGCATTCCTACAGCCTACGTCCTTTCTTAGTATCTAGACTGTCTTTATACCAAACTTCATTTAAATCGGTTCAATACTTTAGGCGTGATTGCGTAACACACAAGAGTTACTTTCGCATTTATAATATTAGTAAGGATTATTGTTAGATAATGTCATACATTTTCATTAACTCATATCACAGTTCACATCACAAAGGTTATTTTCGCTTTGCACTGTCTAACCTTGGCTGACCTTTTTATTTATTGGCAACATTTGCTTAATAAAAGCATATTGGAATCATTTAAAGAGCGCAGCAACGTAACTGAAACTGCTTCTCTATTGTAAGCTTGTTAGAATGATTATTGTACGAGTACACGCATATATCGTCATTGTATTCTACAGGATTTGTGTAATTTCTCCACTTGGCAGAGACGATATTTATTCAACGGCTTAAAGATGAAAATAGCCACAAAACAAATGACTAATTTAAATTTTGCTATTGTTAACACGTTCTGTTGTTGGAGGCGCTTAAACAAACACACATGCAACTATTTTTGAAGCGACGATTAAATATTTATTTGACTTACACAACTGCATAGAAACAATGGTCGGTTGTGCCAAAATGTATAAATCCACAAGTAAATAATGTATCTTCTGAAAGAAATATTTATAAAATACAAATAATATGCTAGTATCAAAACTCACTAAAGGTACCAGCAACATTATCGTTATCGTAACGTAATCTTTAGTATTTAATTATAACATGTAACAGTTCTGTTGTTTCGCATGTCTTATTACCATTACCACGCTTAGTTAAAAGTTTCAAAAGTTTTAATTTAGATCTTTTTTCTTAAAAATTTGAGTTGTTTAAAAAAATCGTTTTATTTATCAGTTTTCAATGAATATAATACAAAAAAAAAAAAGTCTTCTGAACTTGACCACGATACATATATCTTATTAATCAGTAAATTAACTAAGACTGATATCAAAACATTCACTTCCATAAATCTCATAAATCGTTTTAGATACATTGATCTAGTGATAGTGGAGTTTTCTCGTGAAAACTGGGACGTGACGATATATTTAGCCCGCGGACTAACCGAGGCGGTTACTGGCGGGCGGATTAACGGCTTGTTGCTTGAACTGAGCGGGAAAACCGACGATTTTCCGCTGTCGGGAGTGAAAATTGATTTGTAACGGTAAACAGTAGATAATTTAGGTCACAAGTATTCTGAAACGTGTAAATGTATCGAATTATATATTTATAAAAAAGTGATTAAGACTTTTCCTAAGCAATGTGGACGTTTTAAATTGTTATATTAGAAAACGTAGTTGTATTGTATGTAGCTCATTTACTAAGTTTCGCAATCTTTCAACGGTCGTGGTTAAGCGTGAAAAGTGATATACGCGTTATATAGTATCTTAAAAATTATAATTTTATTATGTCTTTTAGTGTCTCAAAGAAAAATTGTTCAAATTAATTTAATTTTTTAAAATTTAGTATTTGGTCAAATTTAAGAGTCCTTTTTAAGTAAAAGAATTACCTTATTATTTCAATATTTCGAAAATAAAATTATTTATTTATTATATTAAAAAATACATACAGTGAACAACGATAAATATATAAAAATCCATTATAATTTTAACGTATTTATTTTTTGAAATATGTTATTTCTGAGTGAGCGAGTGAAGTCTAAACAAGAGTGGTCGTGCAGGAGGTGCGCGCCGAGCGCGACGTGCTGCAGGCGCGCATGTCGGAGCAGGCGCTGCGCATCTCGTCGCTGTCGGCGCGCCTCACGCAGCAGCGCAACGACGCTGAGGCGCTGGCGCACGCCGCGCACAGCGACCTGTCCGTGCAGCTGCACGACGCGCACGCCGAGGTGAGCGCGACCTTACACCACACACACACGCGCGCACAAACGTCCACTCGTGCACGCAAACAAATACACACATACCGTGCATGTACTGTAACGTATAAATACTGATATTGTTTTATTATTTCGTTTTAATTTACACGTTGATAATTGGACGCTGATATGCAATACTGTGTCAAGCCACACGGAATTCATTTTGTGAAAATGGCGTCTAAAGATGTCAAACCTGTTCTAAACAATTATGGTTTAAGAAATATATATCCACCTTTTCTTTTATTTTTTGATAAAAGGTATAATGAATTAAAAGCAGATTGATATATTTAATATATTATGTAATAAAAAGTTTTTCAAATATATAAGATAATTGTATAAATTGCAAAATATGGAACGCACTTGAAATTCGACACAATGGATTAGGAAACTTTTTCCGTACTTTTTTAGTTTATATGACCTTACATTTTTTTGAATAATGTTAAATAGGTGACGCACTATCAGAATACATCAATATCTCAGAATTTGACTTTTTGTGGGTTGACACATTATTGCTTATCAGCATCCAGTTATGATTCTTTTATTCTGCCTAAGACAAGCGTTCGAGTGCGGATCCAATCCCCACTATTGCCATTTTTAGTATGACATTTAAAATAAAAAAAACTACCGATAATTAAATATTTATTGTGTTCAAGTTGAAATCGATTATAAAACAATATTTTTTGGCAGATTTATTTATGATGATAGCAGTGATTTTATATCTACTTGTAACAAACTACTTTATATGTTGTAACATGTCTAAATATAATAAAATTAATTATTTATAATGGCCTAGCCAAAATTTATCTGTATGTATATAAAAATTAGTCCATAACACAATTTGTATTAAAGAAAATTTAGATTAAATTTACCCAAGGAACGGATGTTAAAACATTTCATCTTGTTGAGCTGATTAAAGTCTGGTGCCAAGAGTTGGGTGAATATACCTCTTACAAAGACAAATTCTCAAATTAGCAATGTTTCTTGTCTGGCATTTTATTGCATAAGTATGACTTGGTATTTCAACAATCATCGCATTGTTTTGTCTTTTTACCTGACTGCGCGATGAAAGGGAGGGTGATGTGTTTACAGATTATATATGTATGTTTGTGTCTCTGTGGCACTATTTAGACTAAACGCGTTGGCCGATATTGATAAATGACATGTCGTTTGATTTATCACAAAGGTAGAGAGTAAAATAATTTGGAATAATCAAAATAACTGATTTTGGACGCCTTAATGTGAAATAGAAAAAATTTTAATCGACGAACTGTGTTAAGCGTGGTATCGTTGAATAGGTATTTAAAAATCATTTATACAGGTTTCCTTTATCATTTTCAATCAGAACTACCGTTTAAAACCTATAACGATTTAAACTTTGTATGCAATGAACGAACTGAAGCAAACTAGATGTTTATTTATAAAGAATTTACAAATTGGAGTTAATCGGAGCTTAATAAGAAAGTTATAAAATCTAGGTACAGCGGTTGAAGGAAGAATTGGAATCAAAGGACAAACAATTGACGCGGTTGAAACAAAACCTAGCGGAGAGAGACAAGCTCGGCGAACAACACCAGTCGCTCTATGGAAACTCGTGTATGTGCTTTTCTTTATCAAAAAGATTTGTCTTGCTCAAACGAAATAAATATTGTAAATCAATAAATGATTACACTACTGACATCGTAGATACATCTTTTTTAATGTAGAACATTACTTTGTTTAAACGTAGAAAATTTGAAAAGTAATTTGATATTTCTCATGCAACGTTAACTTCAATCGTAATGGCTATATTTCTGGGTAATGAAATAAATGTTAAAATTATATAATATTGTATGTATAATGACATACAATATTATATAATATATATCCCAAAATGGTCTAGTGGTTAGATCTCAAAGTTGAGCAACACGGACTGTTTTATTTACAAAATTAATTAAGTTCCTCATTTTTGGGTCATATGCGTGGCCGAACGGGAAGTGGCCCGCGGTCGGTCGGTGGCGTCGGTTCTAATCGCCCCGCCGCCGCTCCTCGCCATCGCCCCTCCCGCGAATCAGGCAATGGTTCCAACAATTGGTGATTACGGGTGCAAACCCCAGCTAGCACCGCTAAATTTTCAAGTGCCAAAGGTGTATTTAAATTCAACTCGTGCTCGGAAGTGAAGGGAAACATCGTGAAATTCTGACATGTATATCCGACTATCCGCAGTGGAGTAGCGTGGTGGATTAAGCTCTAAAACCTTCTCCTTATTAGGAGAGGAGACCTTTGCCCAGCAGTGGGACATTTACAGGCTGTTACTTTACTTTTACATATAATCTTGTTGTTTAATTGGTTAACACAGTTACCTAAAAACACATTCCTTTGTTCCTAATATTCCTAAAATGCTTTTTCTTTAGGTAATCCAAAAGATAAAGTGGTCATATTAGAGCGGGAGTTATCGAATGCTCAGTCGAAAATCGCCCAGCTCGAGAGCATCGTGGGGAGCCTGGAGATGGAGAAGGAGAAACTGCAGTCCACTGTCAAGGAGTACGAGAGGACGCTCGCCGAAAAAGAAGAACAATTCAATGAAATTATGGGTGTGTATTAGTGATGTAATGATAGATATAGTACTAAAGTACTTATCAAATGCAAATCTTGTATTAGCGAAAACGAAATATCTACGCTATATAAGCTCTTGCATCTTTAGTTGAATTTCTAACTCTATAAACGCAACTTCTATAAATAACAATAATCTGTGTGTAAATGTGAATGTTTTAACACAAATTAGTTAGAAATGTGTTGCTTTTGAAAGTTGAGCAACACGGACTGTTTTATTTACAAAATTAATTAAGTTCCTCATTTTTGGGTCATATGCGTGTTTCGAATTAGTGAGATTCGATGTATAAATCCTTTTAATGCGTTTCATATTTGTATAAATTTTACTGTTTATTTGGTGTGTATTCTCTTGGATCGTATCCAATTCCGTTGCATCTATTTAGGTTAACTACAGCTAGCACGACAGATACGTCTAGACGGGGCTCAAGACTAATTCGTTTTATGATTCATTCACAGCTCTCAAACTCGAAGACGAACAGAACCATAGGAGCGAAGTCGTTGAAGCTAAAACGTCAGCGAGAACGCTGAGCGACATCGTCTCTATATCGGAGTTCGACGAACAGGACCTACAGATGCGGCGAGCTGAATTAAAAGCTCACAATATGAGCATACACGCAAATGAGTGCAGAGATAAAACAAATCTAAATAGGACATTGCCGCCCGAAGTTCAGCGACCTTACATGAGTTCGCTGAACGTGGACTATGTTGATCACTTCGATTTAACGAACTACTCGCCACGCGCTGACTCCCTCCCCATACATCTGACATCGACTCAAATTAAAGACGTATACAAAAGAAATGCAAATGAGACTACCATATTCGGATTGGTCGACAAATTTGGCGATAGTGTCAAACACTCTACAGCTCAAAACATACCCGACAATTGCTCAATGTATCCAAATAGAGAGGTTAGTGACAGTAAAAACAATAGCGTCGAACCGAAGAAGATCAACTTTTCCTTGGAGCCTTCAGATAATAAAATGCAGGAAGACGAATTTACATCATTACGAGAATTGGGGATCACGTTAGATATCAAACAAGAGAATTTTCCCGATATTTTGACACAATTGAAACATGAAATAAAAAAATCTAGAAGTGAGTTAGAAGTCTGCAAGGCTGAGCTGAAAAATGCAGAAGAACAGCTCTGCGAGTTTCCAGCTTTAAAGGAAGAAGTAGAAGAGTTAAAAGGTCTGCTAGAAAATACAATGGCAACTATGGAGAACGATAAAAAGTTCTATGAAAACCAGTTAGAGAACTTCTCTTCAAACAAGAAACTTCTCGAGCAAAGACTTACAGAACTAACTCAAGAAGTTAGTGAAAAAGCAAATGATCTTCACTTACTTAAAGAAGACATACTACGAAGAGAGAATATGATTCTAGAACTTGCAAAAGAAAAAAGAAATTTAACAAATAAAATAGCAGAATTAGAGACGAAAATAACCGAACTACAAGCCAAAAACGCAACCTTAGACAAATATGAAACAGAAAACAAGCAATTGAGGGAAAAGATAAACGAGTTACAAAAATTAGAGCAATTAGTATCAGAGAAGAACCAACAGATTGACAGTCTGAATCAGCATTTGGATCGTTTGGATGATTTACAGAGATGCCTCAACGATAAGAACGAAGAAATGGACAGCATAAAAGAGGCTTTAGAAGAGAAGTCAAACGAACTATTCCAAATGCAGGACTCTGTTAAAAACTTAAACAATGATATCGCTAAAGTAATAGAAGAAAACGACCAACTTAGTTACGACAATAAAGATCTCAAACTGAAGCTAACCAAGCTAGAAAAGGAACAAGAGAATTCTTCAATGAAACTACAGAATAGTGAAAGTGAGTTGGAGAGAGTGAACTCACTAAACAATGACCTGGCAGCAAGAATAGAAGAACTTAAGCTGCTCAATGACAGACTGAAAGACAAGGAAACGGAAATAGAGATCCTTCACGAGGATATAAATTCTTATCACAACGAGATAGCCTCGTTAAAGGAACAACTAAAGATGGTTTCCCGCAGTCCGTCGCCGAGGAACAAGAGCAGCGAAGAGAAGAAATCTCCGGACAGGCAGGCGAGCGGTGACAAGAAGCAGCTGGTTAAGATCAAGAAGCAGATCACCTTGTTGCAACACGAACTCGATTTTCATAAGAAGGAGCTAAATGATAAGGTGAGTTATATGTTTGTTTTAATTTTATTTTACTAAACATTACAAAATCGTATTAAAGAAGTATTTCTAACATTAAAATTTTTGATTATTTTTAAAGGTTTCAAATTATATAAGATTTGCATTAGATTGTTTGTTTAAGCTGGATATAATAATTTTAATTTATACTATAAATATAATTATTGTATACTCTACATGTACATCTCAATATAAACACAATTATAATACATGGTAATTGCTTGAAGAATTTACTTGCGCGGACCAAAACTAGAAAAGTGAACAAATCCTTTTTTTTGTGTGAACTCTAGGCCTTCGAGTTAGCAAAGGCGAAGTTGGACCTGACAGAGATGCGGACGAACATGAGCCAAGCTGCCAAGCAGCTGGCCGACCAGCGCGCGCACAGCGACGAGCTGCAGCGCGCGGCGGCCGGCTTGCGGCGCGAGCTGGGCGCGCTGGCGGCGGAGAAGCTGCGGCTCGCCCAGCAGCTGGACGTGGTGCTGGCGAGGTGGGCTGCAGCTCTCTAGTAGCTATTGGCTTTGCAACTTTGAAGAGTCACTTTTAGTAGATGAATATAACTGTCAAATTTTCAATGGTTTTGCATAGAATTGAATGTTGCTACCATATACAAATTTTTGTATAAACAACTGCAACCTATGTCATTTAGATATAACATTTTATATATATTTAGCGATAAACACTAATTTTTTTTAAGCAAATAATAAGAGTGAAAGAGACTTTATGTTGAATAGAAATGTTTAGTTGTATCTTATAATACATCCATTTATATCTCAAAAATATTCATCCATAGATTGCGAGAAGAATCGGACGTAAGCGAATTGAAGGAGAAACTACGGGAAAAGGCTGAGAGGTGTCAAGAACTTGAAGCGGAGCTCGCGAATATGAGGGAAGGTTTCGACAGGTGAGAAGTGGCGGCATTTTACTCTTGTCCGATGAGATTTCAGTAAGAAGTAACATTACAATAAGAACTACGAAATTAGATAACAACAACATTACCTTAGATGACCTTGATATATGACTTGTTTAAGGCGAGAATTACACTTATACGTTTTGTTCTCAGACTTTCATAACAGTTTACATAAGATATTTGTTATTATTTTACACCTGAAAAAATTACTGTCAGTCCCTTATTTTTAACATCCACAGCTTTCGTAAATACTTATGAGGTATCTGTTACTAGGTTACAGAGTTGTTTTATATCGCTCACGAATATAAAAGTTACATATGTAATTCTCGCTTAATAGTAACATTTTTAAGAAACAGTTTATGACTAATTTTAATGGAAACTCGTGTACTATAAGATACCAAGGCCTCTGGTGAAACACCGCCAAGCGACTATAAATGTACAAAGCCTTTCTGCCCCGGCCACAGCTCTCCGCGGCGCTGCGCGCGCGCGCGCTCCCCCACGGCGGAGCTGGAGCGCGCGCTGCGCGACCAGCTGCACTACTCGCGCGCGCTCGACGAGCGCCTCGCCGACCAGGTGAGCCGCTGATCACGATGCCCAGTTCCAAGGGATAGAAAAATATTTTTTATAAATTAATTGGTAAAACATTAACATCAGTAAAGTCATGGGAAGAGTTAATAGCTGATAAATTTCTTACTTAAATATTATAAATGCGAAAGTAATTTTGTTAGTGCGTTACGCAATCACGCCTAAATCACTGAATTGATTTAGATGAAATCGGTTATAGAAAAAAAATCTAGAACCTCAGAAAGGAAATACTATTTAATGCGAAAAGAGGACTGTAAGAGGTTGAAATAGGAAATGAAAGTTGGTATAGAAATGACGTCATTTTCAAAACTAGAAGCTTGAAACTTTCTGTGATTTACCAGTTTTCTAAATCTGTCCAAATTCTAAAATTTACCGGGGCGAAGCCGCGAGCAACTGCTAGTGAAATATATAAAATAAGCACACAAAGTTAAAACAATACATTTTTGCAGATACTATCAGCGAGTAGTGATGAACGTGAAGACATACCGCGACTCGCATTGAATACTTCCAAGTAAGTACCTAATTATCAACTTTACATAAACCTATAAATTATGAGTTTCAGGTGTTACTAGTATATATAATATAAATGTTGTCATTTCAGTTGCTCAACAAGTTCCATCCACTCCTCGTCGTCAGAGCGCTTGAACAGGCTGCGCAGCGACAACGAGAAGCTGGAGATGCAGGTACAGAATCTACAGTGCCGGCTGCAGGACAAGGATGCTCTCATCGCTGAGCTCAATAGGTATATACTGAGTTGTGGATAAGGAACTTTATTTCTAATAAGAACAATGATTCACTTACATGAGATTTACATAGTTTATACATAAGTAGATATTCTGATACATAGAATTATAATTTGTCAATATTATTTAAGATATAAGATTTAAGTTTAGCTTTAAAAGATTTAATACATTCACATTCTTTAATATTATTTGGCAAATTGTTATATAGTTTAACTCCATCAAAATATATATATTTGTGTCCATAGTAAAAAGTTCTTACTTTAGAAATTTCAAGCGTATGGCTATTTCTTAAGTAATGTTTGTTTTTTGTTTGAGTTCACTTTGCTCTTAGAGAAAGACTAAAGTTGGGATATAAATTCTCTAAACTAGGAGCACTAATTATGGTTAACATTTGTATATCAGATATGCCTTTAATTTTCTTTCTAGGTGTATTAGTCACACACAATACTATTATCAGTTGTGGTTCTATGCGAGGTGTTTCTAACAAGCGTGTCGCCCGCAGGGAGCGCGACAAGCTGTCGCAGGAGAGCCAGTCGGCGCGCCTGCGGCTCGAGGCGGAGCGCGACCAGTCGGCGCGCCTGGCGCTGCTGCTGGACGCGCACAAGGACTCGGCCGACACGCTGCACGTGAGCTCTGCACACTCACACTCTTGTCTGCTGCGAACTGTTTCTGTATCACTTTGCTAATTACATCACTGTGGTGTAAGATAACACGTGTCAAAATTATAAAATATAACCTATGAAATTTATTTCAAATTTAAATATACATTAAAATCGTCACTTTCGATTCAAATGTTTTATTCCTGTGTAAAGCTATTCTATCTTTCGATAACTTAGCTCGAATTAAAACTGTTGTTGTCGCATGTGTATATAAAAAAAAAATTGCCATCAGATGCGAAATAAAATTTTTTTTTAGAATCAAGACTCGAGCATGATCGAGATGTTAAAACGTCGCCTGGAGAGCGCGATGAAGTCTGAACTGGAAGTGCAGGAGCGCGAGCAGGAGCTGCTGCAGCGCCTGCAACGACTCGAGCGCGCCGCGCCCGCCGAGCCCTCGGAGCAGATGAAACAGGAGGTCAGTGACTATATAAACTGAGCTGTATGGTTTTGATGTGGCAGATACATAAACATTCTTTAAAAAATTCTGTGGCGTAAAAAGTCGCTCGTTCGTCTAAAAATTAATATTATGTTAGAACTTCATTACCTGTCATGACAAAAATAATGAGCGCGAATTAATACAAAAATAATAAATGAAGAAAGTCGTGAAAGTATATTTATTTACTGTCTTACTAGGAGGAGAAGCAGTCGCGGCTGAAGGGCGAGGTGTCGCTGCTGCGCAGCCAGCTGGCGCTGGAGCGGCGCCGCAACGACGAGCTGCAGGCGGCGGCCGCGGCGGCGCGCGCGCACTCGCAGCGCGACCGCGACGCGCGCGCGCGCGACGCCGCCGCCGCGCAGCGCGACCTGGCCGAACTGCGCAGGCATGTAGAGTAGTCGTTAACATTCTCATTTTTATATTCAAAATTTACTTTTTAATAATAAAGAGTAACATACATTTATAAAAATAACAATGATTTGATTCTATTAATGAAATTAGTCTAAAAATATTGTAACGTCTCTATGTACGTATTTGCTAAAAAAATAATTCAATAATTTTGTTCTAGACTGAAACACGAAACCGGCGTAGAATTGGTGCGAGCGAAGGAGCTGATCCACACGCAGACAGCGACCATCGCGCAGCTGGAGAAGAAGCTGGCGGCGGCTACCAAAAACAGATCTGTCAATACATTTGTAAGCTAACACACACATTAATTAGTTACTAGATAGCTATTTAACGGACAAACTCTCTATATACATTCGTTATTCAGCTAATTGTATTTATTATTAACACTTGAAGTAATAACTTTATATCCCTTTTTACGAAAATACGTGGACGGAAGAGTATGAAATTTCGCATACTTATAGTTTATATAGAGAAAGAGCGAAGAATTCTAATTTTTTAATGGTGTAAACAATACATTAAATCAATAATAAACATTATACATTACCATGTATTTCAAATACAGGCATATATAGAGTACATAGTTTGCTTATTTTTAAATTGGTCAAACTGAATAGTTTATCTGTGGTCAGTCTTGAAATTGGTTGAAAATATAATGAATTACAATCGCATTCCGACCACTAGACGACTACTAATCATTATTAATTTTGCGTCTGAGTCGTTAAAGTGTATATTGAGTTAAGAAAGAAACCAGTAGTAAGAGAGACTATGCTTTTATTTTTTATTACTGTTTTTTTCTGATGTGTTTCGTTGTTAATCTAGAAGCGTGACTGATACACAAAACATATTGTAACACAGACGGAAATCGAAAACGAAAAGAGCGAATTAGCTCGCGAGATGGCGACGCTTCGCCGCTGCCTCAGCGCCGAGAGCCCCGAAGTGCTGCAGCTGCGCGCCGACAAGCTGCGCCTGCAGGAGCAGCTGGCGCAGCTCCGCGGCGAGCTGGACGCGCGCCACTGCCTCTCCGGCGACGAGAAGGACCAGGCCGTGAGTACACCCTGCTACTGCTGATAGGGCAATTTTATATGCAATTATTATTTAAGAATTGTGATAAATATTTTTTTAAGGTTTTAGTATAAATGTTTTATAATTAATGTACCTGGTTATTTGTATATTTTATTGTTATATTTTAAGTCTGAAGTACATATAATTTTATTTTATAAAATAATCTGTTATAATTTTTTTTTAAATAAAACTTGGTATCGAATGAGTCAACTTTATTGTGTACTTTTTAAGAATTTAGTTAAATATAATCATTATTAAAAATATATTCGATATTTGAAATTAGTGCATAGAGCTCTACTGTTTGTCAGTTTTGGTCTTCACATCAATATCATCAACGTAATCGGTGACTCTCGTGAGTTGCCCACAGCTGGGCTCGTCGGCCACGTCCGCGCACAGCGGCTCCACGGCCCAGCGCAGGAGCGCGTGCGCGACCAGCAGCGCGCCCAGCAGCGAGTACAGCAGCGCGGCCGCGCTCGCCAGCAGTGCGGGCCGCGCGCGCGCTGCGTGCTCGTCGCGCCAGCTGTCTTCCGCTAGCCGGCGGAAGTACTGGCTCAGCTTGCTGGACAGGCGACACTTGAGATGAAGGATGTTTTGTAGCGTGACTAAACTATATCGACGATGATACAGCATAATCAACACAGGCTAAAGGAGTTTGTAAACTATGAAACAGTACTCGGAATGATTCTGATGTTGATAATTCATAAAGATCTATGTCAATGGCTATTAAATAGTACTAAGTGAGCATAAATCAAGTAGAGGTATACACAAAGAGCGCCTATCGATTTCGCCAAACGAATACATGCATACTTAAAGAATATGAGAAATCAACATATTAAAAAAACGTTTCTACCAAATAAAAAAGTATTGGGAGAACATAAGTAATGTAGAAGAGCGAGTTACCGCAGCGCGGGCAGCGACGCGGCGAGCGCAGCGGCCAGCGCGTGCAGCGCGTGCGCCGCCGCCAGCACCAGCAGCCACGACACCACCAGGTACGGCGGCCAGCGGAAGCTCGCCAGCGCCGCTGGAACGAGAGCGGCTGTACCGGCACCGACTCACACTGGCGCTAGTTGATTTCTATTATGGGCTTCCAGAAAACTGTGTCAGCCGTCAAAATATGCTTTCCAGGAAACCGTGCTATACTATTTTAAACATAGTAAAAGTTTGAGTGATGTCATCTGAAGACATAAAACGACCGTCAAATGCCAGGTAATGTCGTCTTAGAAAACAAAAACATAAGTCATCGCTGATTGCTCGGGCTTGATTCGACATGGATATACTCTCACGCCCATCGGCTGATTGACGACAAGTTTTCGTCGACTAAAACCCAGATAATAGAAGACTCATAAAAGGAACGAAAGAATAGACTAAGTCTCTAAGAAATCATCCAAATCCAATCCAATAATCCAAAGAATATTATGTCCCATAAATTACCTTGCAGTAACTCCTTGTTCCCGAGCGTTTCTGGGCGAGAAATGTTCTCAACGGAGCGGCCGTGCATCCTTAAAGTCCGCAGTGCGTGTTCAGACGACGGTCGCGACCGCACACGCTCTATGTCTATTGGTTTCTCTGTACGAGATGACTGAAAAAACGAGTATTTTTGCTAAACAATTTCAACAAATTTTATGTCAGGAAGTATATAATATTACTGGGTATTGTTACAATACTAGATTATATAAATTTTAATTTATTTTTATTCGAATTCATATTTACAATCATTTTGAAATCTTTGTAATTGGTGCAGAGAATTACCGCAAAGAATTACACAAAACTCTCTAAATTCAATTTTTATAAACAATTTCGGTATTTTGCATTCGTTTTATATATATTCTGTGACAGTGTTATTGTACAGTAATTAAATAATGTAATTCTTACTGTAGGCGATATGCTAGCGTAGGACATCGGTACTTTTCTTTCTTTGTCCTTGCTGTCCACAGCCTTCATCTCTTTCAAGTTTAGCTCCGTCTTGGTGACGGAAGGGTGGTCGCCGCACATGCTTAACGAATGCACATATTACATTAAAATATATTTATTTTTGAGTTACTTATAACAAGTATTTACATTAGAGGTAGCAATTTTCATTGCTTTTTTGTATACAATTATTCAGTTAATTGCATATAACATTTTGTTATGATGGTTTTAATAAATACTCATTCATCAAACCTAACTCATTTACCAAAGTTAAAATGTTGGTCTTATGTTCATTTTTTGCTGATTATTAATTGTCAACGAAAACACTGAAACTGCTTCGTTTACCCGAACGAGAGTAATCGCAATGTATGTATACAATAGTTTTGAAGAATGTATAATAATTTAAAATATGACTTACACCATTTTGGGTAATTTCGTATCATTTTTTATCTGCTCCATATCCGCTAAGAATTTATGTAATTATTAAATTTTCATTATAAAATTCGAAGTTTTTGTAAATGTTTAGTATAAAACATTACGCGGACATTACTTGACTACCAAACATCAAAATGACATGAGTGATGTTTCTACTTTTGAAATTTTGTGCATATTGGAATAGAATGTAAACCTCTTTTGTGAATTACAAAATGATAAATGATATTATAAAAATTATTATATTATTGTAACGAATCTCATTGTGCAGTTCTTTAATTTTTGTATAATTTTGATTAGTTTAATTTTTATTTTAACTTGAATATTATATTTGTTTACGGTGTATTTTGTAATAAAAAATTAAATTATGATGCTATAATTTTTGGAAAGTCTATAATCTTTATTGATATGTAGGCTCGTATTATCGATATATATGTACGTTTATAAAAATCAATTAAAAAGCTTAGTTCAGTTTTTTTACTTTTATAAATATCGATTTTGCGATACCTTTTAGAGTATTTGTATTGTTTGTTTGTATTGTTTGCTTATTTGAACGCTCTAATCACATGGTCTACCAGTGAATTTTAATTGAATGTTTATTGAATAAGCTTCTGCTATTTTTATCAACAAGGCCATAGAAGCAGGATGGCAAGCATAAGCAGCAAACACATGTCCCCAGATCCGCTACCTGCACGGGCGCTGGGCGCGGCTGGAGAGCTGGCGCAAGGCGCTGGTGTGGCAGAAGCGCTACCTGCAGCGCGCGCTGGCCGGCTACGCCGAGCTGGAGCGGCGCCTGCGCCTGCCCGCCGCGCCCGAGCCGCCGCGCCGCGGCCTGCGCCTGTTCAGGTGCGTGCGCCTCGAGCGGCTCGCTTTATTATACATTTTCTTAGATTATTATTAACACTTCTATACTTTCCAAAATATTAAAACTATTTACTGATGTCAGAAGTAAAAAAAGAAAAAGGGTTGAAGGGATGTATAGAGAAAGTGAGGGAGGGATGGGAGGATGTAAGCTTTCGGCTGTTTCTACATAAGTTTTGTCACAATTTACCGCTTTATTTTATCTATATCAATGAAAATCAATTTTTCTAGTTTTGTCCTCTGTGCCTTCCAAAACGACGAATAATCGATATATTTACGGTAGCATGCCATGTACAGCTAGCAATATGTTAAGCATGGAGAGTAAGTCCCGTTCTCGCCGCAGGAGCGTGGCGTGGGCGGCGGTGGCGGCGTCGCGCATGTCGTTCCTCGTGCGGCGCCGCGAGCAGGCGCGCGCGCTGGCCGCCGCCGCGCTGCTGCGCGCGCCCGCCGACAAGCACGGGTGACTACACTCCCCGCACTCCCGTGCCGTGCCTGCCCCACCCCCGTACTACACTCCCCGCACTCCCGTGCCGTGCCTGCCCCACCCCCGTACTACACTCCCCGCACTCCCGTGCCGTGCCTGCCCCACCCCCGTACTACACTCCCCGCACTCCCGTGCCGTGCCTGCCCCACCCCCGTACTACACTCCCCGCACTCCCGTGCCGTGCCTGCCCCACCCCCGTACTACACTCCCCGCACTCCCGTGCCGTGCCTGCCCCACCCCCGTACTACACTCCCCGCACTCCCGTGCCGTGCCTGCCCCACCCCCGTACTACACTCCCCGCACTCCCGTGCCGTGCCTGCCCCACCCCCGTACTACACTCCCCGCACTCCCGTGCCGTGCCTGCCCCACCCCCGTACTACACTCCCCGCACTCCCGTGCCGTGCCTGCCCCACCCCCGTACTACACTCCCCGCACTCCCGTGCCGTGCCTGCCCCACCCCCGTACTACACTCCCCGCACTCCCGTGCCGTGCCTGCCCCACCCCCGTACTACACTCCCCGCACTCCCGTGCCGTGCCTGCCCCACCCCCGTACTACACTCCCCGCACTCCCGTGCCGTGCCTGCCCCACCCCCGTACTACACTCCCCGCACTCCCGTGCCGTGCCTGCCTCACCCCCGTACTACACTCCCCGCACTCCCGTGCCGTGCCTGCCCCACCCCCGTACTACACTCCCCGCACTCCCGTGCCGTGCCTGCCCCACCCCCGTACTACACTCCCCGCACTCCCGTGCCGTGCCTGCCCCACCCCCGTACTACACTCCCCGCACTCCCGTGCCGTGCCTGCCCCACCCCCGTACTACACTCCCCGCACTCCCGTGCCGTGCCTGCCCCACCCCCGTACTACACTCCCCGCACTCCCGTGCCGTGCCTGCCCCACCCCCGTACTACACTCCCCGCACTCCCGTGCCGTGCCTGCCCCACCCCCGTACTACACTCCCCGCACTCCCGTGCCGTGCCTGCCCCACCCCCGTACTACACTCCCCGCACTCCCGTGCCGTGCCTGCCCCACCCCCGTACTACACTCCCCGCACTCCCGTGCCGTGCCTGCCCCACCCCCGTACTACACTCCCCGCACTCCCGTGCCGTGCCTGCCCCACCCCCGTACTACACTCCCCGCACTCCCGTGCCGTGCCTGCCCCACCCCCGTACTACACTCCCCGCACTCCCGTGCCGTGCCTGCCCCACCCCCGTACTACACTCCCCGCACTCCCGTGCCGTGCCTGCCCCACCCCCGTACTACACTCCCCGCACTCCCGTGCCGTGCCTGCCCCACCCCCGTACTACACTCCCCGCACTCCCGTGCCGTGCCTGCCCCACCCCCGTACTACACTCCCCGCACTCCCGTGCCGTGCCTGCCCCACCCCCGTACTACACTCCCCGCACTCCCGTGCCGTGCCTGCCCCACCCCCGTACTACACTCCCCGCACTCCCGTGCCGTGCCTGCCCCACCCCCGTACTACACTCCCCGCACTCCCGTGCCGTGCCTGCCCCACCCCCGTACTACACTCCCCGCACTCCCGTGCCGTGCCTGCCCCACCCCCGTACTACACTCCCCGCACTCCCGTGCCGTGCCTGCCCCACCCCCGTACTACACTCCCCGCACACCCGTGCCGTGCCTGCCCCACCCTGCCCCACCCGGCCCACTCTACCTATACTACACCACCCACACTCTACTGCCCTACCTACCCTAGCCTATTTTCCTTAAAAATACAGTATACTTTCGACAATATCCTTTTATATGATATATTAAATACTAATTTTAAATCTCGCATTATTGATTCCATTGCTATAATCAATAGCAAGTGTCCGTAAATACAAATGTAGATATTGACGTAGAGCATATTTAAAGTTAGTAATTTAATATTTTTTTTTCTTTTCTAAATAATACAATGTTTCTCGACATTGACCGATGTTTACACAAAACAGTTAGTTGTATTCTTGTATCAATATAAGTATCTTTATGTCACATAATTTATATAGAGAAAGAGAGAATAATGCTAATATTGTTTTATATTACTATTATAATAAAAAAAAAACAAAATTAATTTAAAAAAACACACACTACCATGTATTTGACACACACATTCGCATGTATACTCTTTGTTTTAACAAACTTTGTTTGCCTGTGGTCAAATTGAGAATCGATCAGCTATGGTCAATGTTGAAATCGGTTGACAATTGACTGAGCAGCGGTCGCGTTCCGCGGCTAGGCGAGCACTAGCCACCTGTAGTAACCGCCGACACCCCGCAGCTCGCCGCCGGCCACGCCGGGCGCGGCGCGCCGCCCGCTGCTGCGCACGCGCCCGCTCAAGCTGTCCTGCTCTCCTTCCGGTAACACGCTATTTCCTTATTTATGGAATCACACTTGTAAGTTTTACTCGCGGAGTTATTAAGTATTACTTTGTTTATCATTGGTTGTACACCCGAGAGAACGTACTGGCAGCCACTTATTGAGACTCACAACTTACGTATGGATAGTTATCAGTTAGTAACCGTTATGAAAGTAAACTTAATAATTCTCTCTTAACTGATATTAACCTTTTGAATGCCAACTTTAATAAAGTGAAGTTTCCATGCACGTAGAAAAATTTGAGTTATGCTGTAACAGTAACATTTTTCATCAAATCTATTCTAATATGATAAAGCTGAAAAGTTTGTTTGTTTGTCTGAACGTGCTAATCTCAGGAACTACTGGTTCGAATTAAAAAATTCTTTTTGTGTTAGATAATTTATTTATTGACGAAAGCATAGGCTATATTACATGACGCTATGACTCACAGGAGCGAAGCACTAAACATAAACGCGAATGAAACCGCAAGGGACAGCTAGTATTTCAAGAAAAATATGTTATTTTAAACAATAACTGATATATTCGATGACTGTATTTCAGTGCCTGATTCAATACAACGATTGCCTTTTGGCGTTAACTCGCCGCACGACGAGCATCTTATACTAAGGTAAAAGGATTTTATTAAATAATATTTAAAAAAAATAAGAAAATGTTTTATTTATGGTTAAATATGGTTAAATATTTATGGTTGTCACAAAGTTAAATGAGTATGTATGTCATGTGTAAGCAACGTTACAGTCTATATGTGACGTCAGTGTCCCGCTAGTATTGGTTGAGTCACTATCACGTCGTCTTGGAGCTCAGCCATTGGCTATCAGTGGTATCTAGTAAATTTGATATTGTTTCCAGTTCCCCGCGCGGTGACGCCGCCTCGTACCTACACAAGCTGGACGCCGTCAGCCGCCGCCTCGCAGCGCGGGACGCCGTGCGGGACACGCCCTGACCTCACTCTGCGCGGGACTCGCCTCGACTCATCCCGCCCGCACGCCTCGCGGACAGCCGACCCGCCTCGCTCGTGTCCTGCGGGACGCGACGAGTCGTCGAGCGAGAGCGCGCTCTGGTGCTCGCGTGGAATTCACGATAATGTCTACACGTGCTAAATATTGTAGAGACTTTATAAAGAGAAAGTGATGCCGAATGAATGCTGTAATAACACGTTAAAGGTTCTTTGTATAATGGACGATTTTTAATAATATTTAGTTTTACACAAAATTGCACAAATAGCACTTCGTTTAACTCGTGCAATTAATGTGGAACAGGTGCAGAACTTTAGAAAAAAACATATGCAAATTATATTTATTTGGTTATAATACGTTTGGTGTAAAGCCAGACGTAACTAAAGCTTTAGTTTCCTTAGATAAAGGTGCCGTTATATACTGAATGCGATAAGTGCCCAAAAATGTTATCTAGGAAACCATATTATGGACGTTTTTACTAACGCTATTAAGCATCAGCTAACGGCACAGCGTTCTAAGAAAGTTCGAGCTAAATACTTCCCAACGCATTTCCTCACGTCTAAACTAAGATAGAATAGTGCCAAATTGAGAATGAATTAGTTTTATATTGTGTTACTTAATTTATTTATTACTCCTAGATTAGGTAGGGTTGTGCCGGACCGAGCTGCTGTTACCACTCCGCCTATTGTCTGTTTTGTTCGAGTGGGCTATGAGAGAGCTAACCTCACGTCCGATAATGCCTTAGTAAATATACTGTTTTATAATCTGTAAGTGATGTCAATTGAGATAGTTTTTTTTTAGACTTACGAAAGGAAATATTGAAATAAAACCAATTAACCTGCTATTGTTTTTATATTCTATGTTAATCGAAATGCACTACAGATTAAAAATATAATAGATAATTTTCATATACAAGCTTTAATAAAAATCATGTTCTAAGAAACTAAAAGAAATGGTATTTACTTTAAAAAGTTTTATTTCAATATTTCTTAATAACCGACTAATAATAGAATAATAGATTATTCATAACTCTACATGTTAATCCTTACCTCGAATAGAGCACAAAGCCTTGCCATATCGTCTTTAGGTTCGTATGTTTGTTTGTAAAATTTTATATATATATATTTGTAGGCACGACAGTACAAGCTAGGATAAGTTAGTATTAAGACGTATGTTACACGATCTGGCATCAATTCAGTTTGACTTTATGATGAAACAGTCCCGATTGATAGATAATATTATTAAAAAAACATGGCCGCCACGCTCTGCAGATGTAAAATAATAAATAATAATAAACGTATCACACTCAACGGCCCCCATTAAGATCTTGTGACCTTGTGTCGGGGGTCCGGAAACACACAACACACTAACACAAACACCCAGACCACGACAAACATCCGTATGGCCAATACAGACATTTGCCGTGAGCGGGGATCGAACCCGCGACCGTTAGCGCTACAGTCAGTTACAGTGACTACTGCGCCAACGTGTCTGTCAAGTTGTTAGTAGAATATATTAGTAATGAAATTCAATTAATAAATATGGAGTAAAATAATTTGAAATATGCATTTTTATACGCAGTAGACAACTCGCATAGAAATAACAAAGTGTATAATATATGCGCACGCGCGTACAAGAGTCGAGAGCGGTGATGTATATAAGACCGTCATGCCATTGGCCGTCACGTTATAAGAGTCTGTTTTACTACCAAGAATCAATCCATACTTCCATACTAATATTAAATGCAATAATCTGTCTGTCTGTTTAGAATACAAAGGGGAAATATCGACACTTAATAGTCTACGCCGCGTAAGTCGATAGGATAGTCCCTGCGTTTGCGTATAAGAAATCTACATTTTGACTTTTATTAATGATTTACATTACATAAATATTTTAAAATCGGTCAATCGGGAGTGCCATACAGAATGATACTGAACTGACGCCAGAGTGTAACAGAGGTCAAGACGAGACGAGACGGCGACCGAACATTCTCGAACGTTCCACGACTGGGCCATTCGACTTTAGGTTAAATTGTATGCGAGAGACGAATTATTTACGGTTTTTTTTATAAGTATTTTAAGTATTTTTTAGTTTTATAAAATGGCTCCGATTTTTTTTATATATTTTAAGCAGGACATTATTATAATTATATTTTTTAAAACGATTGTTATTATTAACGATTAAATTATTAATATTTAATAAAAAATATATTTAATCGTGAACTCAGATTAATAATTTTGTAAATTTGTTTTTTTTTTTAATCATTAAATTTTGTCTGCATGATTTAAATTGAAACAATCATCACCAAATCGAAAACAACAATTGTTAATAATAGCAAACGTTATATTTTAAAACGATAGACAATACTTTGTAAGCCAAAGGTAACGAAAGTATTACGAACGCTGTGTTGCGATGAATTCCATTTTATTCGACGATTTATGTATTGACTTTAGAATCGATTTGACATTTCGCGTAACCTCCACCGCCCACCATCTACACTCAATGCGACCAAAGATTCGAATAAGCTAGCTTTAGTTCAAAATTATTTGTAAGTTAATTTTAAAACTTAACGACACATTGTCAAGGGCCGTTCGCGTTAAGACTGGCACAAATCTTAAGTTAAAAATCGAATACGTGTGATTGTCTTAACTCGAATGGCTTCTTTTAATCGTGCGATGATTTAGTCACTGTTTATAAAAATATAGGGATGTGTACACATTTATCGATAAAATATGATTATTTTATAACCATGTGCCTAAAATATCGACCGCTTAATAGTAATGTGTGCTTTATGTAAGTGAAACACAAGAACCCATCGATTTACTGTATTCACGTTAAAATTTTCATCACTTTGTTTCTAGTCACGATCATTGAACACAGGTGCCATATGCTCTCTATTTGAAAGAAAACAGACGAAAAGTTCTAAAGTTGAAATGATAAATAAATGACTATTTTCTATTCCGTCGTCTCATTTCCCTGTTTCGTGGTAGTCGAAGTGCGCTGCGCTATAGACGGAAGCGACACCTCCTGAAATATAAACCATAAATTCTAATTTATTTTGCTATTTTATGCTAATTTAAATATAGAAAACAAATTAAGATTTTTTTTTTACATAATATAATTAAGAACCACCTTTTGAAGTCTGTTGAAAAAACAAAAATCATGAGTTAAATATATAGGAATTTGTAATTTAACAAGTTTATTAGAAAAAAATAAATTAAAGTTAACTCAGATATAATAGAACTAATCGAGGCTATTCTAAAATGGTTTTCTGTAAAATTCTATATATTAAAAGGAACCTCAGTCCGTCGCGCCTGCAAGCCGTTGGCCGGACCCTTCCTCTTATAATCTTCTACTTCTTTATTTTCAAGCGTTTTTGCTGGAGGCGACTGTGATATAAAATATAATTTATTGAAGAAATTTATTTATTGAATTTATTGAATTGAGATGGATGTGTGGAGCGACTAGAATGGATAAAGTACGAAATGAGCATGTCAGAGGCAGTCTAAAAGTGACTCCAGTAACAGAGAAGTTGATGAGTGATAGGTTAGCGTGGTATGGGCATGTTATGAGGAGGGATGAAGGCCACGTGACAAGAAGAGTGCTAGATATGACTGGACGGTATATTACTCGAGGTAGACCAAGGAAAAGATGGATGGATTGCGTAAAAGGTGACATGAGTAAGAAAGGAGTGAGTGTTGAGATGACGGAAGGAATGGAGAGAAGAACATGTTGTGCCGACCCCATATAAAGTGGGACCAGGGCAAGAAGAAGAAATTGAAGTTTCCATAAATAAATATAGTACACCGTTATTAAGCAGTTTTTCCGGTTCTAGTTACGAATTAAAAACATGTTGCATTGTAATGATTTTTGAGACTTCCAAAAAGGAAAGTAGATACTCAATTTTTTAAATTGATTTTTGGCTAAATAGTTTTGTTTTCGTTTGTTATTGATTATAATAATATATTTACTACTGTCTGGATATATCTCATATACAAGAGGTCATAACGGTATTTGTTAATTTTGTCCGCCATGTTGATTTTTTGCTGACGTCACATAGTCTTAGACGCTTCGGGAAAGAATACGAATTTAATGACACCTTTCTACTTCAGTGGAACGGACATACATACACACCCACATACATATCCTCCTTCTGGTCCAGTCGGGTAAAAATACCGTTTCTTCTAAGAATCTTGAGGCTACTTCAGTGCTAGATAGTAGTGTAAAAATGAACTAACTTTCCCCTCCCCCAGCCCGTCGCGCCGGTCCTCGGGCGCGTAGTGCGCGAAGTGCTCCTGCAGCGAGGCGGGCAGCGGCGGCATCGCGTACAGCCGGTACATGTGGCAGTAGCGCTGTTACAATTGCCTTTTTTAATATAATATCAAAGGGCAAAGGTGCATATATGTATAGTTCCACCTGATGTCAAGTGGTTACTATCGTCATGCAAATGTTTGTGGGCATTATTAAATGCATTTTGATTTTTTTGCATATTCAAACTTGATGTGACCCTTATTACTATAATATATTTAAATTATATTTTTGGGCGAATTTAGAAAAAAAAGCCAACGTCACGCGGTGTTCCCAGGCGGTCACCCATCCAAGTACTGACCGCGCCCGACGTTGCTTAACTTCGGTGATCGGACGAGAACCGGTGTGTTCAACGTGGTATGGACATTGGGAAACAAATTGTTTAAAATTAGCTTCAAATTCTATATCTATTTTTCAAATTAAAGTATTGTTTTTCCGGTTCCGTAGTCCGTAGATCAGCACCCAAAGAGTGCCAAGGATAACCGGTCAGGTCCTTACTCTCAAAAGATTCACGTGAAGTAAGTAATACAGTTTCGTTTCAAGTGAGAACACTGAAAGCCTAAACTCCTCCCACATTCCTTTTGTTACTGCCTTTTTCCATTATTTTCCTTTTTTCTATTTATAAATTATAGCTATTTTATAACAGAAAAAAACCGTATCAGAATCGGTCTATTTGTTAGGGAGCTATAACGAAACGGACTGATAAATTTCTTCGTTTTTGGTCGGGGGTTAAAAGATAATAATAAGCAACCCGGAACGACAATCACGAATTTTCGAATATTATTTTTCATTATAAAAATTGATTGAGTTCAATTATTCGAACCATAATATCTCATCACGAAGTCTGATGTGCTAGAAGTACGCCATATGAGCCTGTAAATAAGATAAGTAAAGAAAAATGGAGTATATAGTGAACTCACGTCCACGGCGCGGCGCAGCGGGCGCGCGGGCCGGCCGAGCGCGAGCGCCTCGCGGGCGAGCGCGGCGCCGTGCGCGAGCAAGCGGCGGTCGGCGGCGCGCAGCTGCGCCTCGGCGCGGGGCCCGTAGAAGTGCCGCAGCTCGGCGCGCGCGCGCGCCTCGCGCTCCGTGCGCTCGCTCTGCAATACGATCATACGCATTCGTGCGCACACCGCGTTAACGGTGGGAGTAAGCTCGTATCGTGGTGGAAAAAACACGGGTGTAAACATTGGTACATAATGTAATTATATTTTTCAAATAATTAATGTATATTTTTATATTATATAGGTAACGACTGTAAGGTTTGGGAATTGTTTTTTTTATGTCCACATGTAATTTATGGTTTTTGCTTAGATCATTATATTTCATGCTATATAAATAGAAATATATTTAATTATAAACATTATTAATACAATCTAAATAATTTAGTTCTAAACTGTTATTTGTGAATAGCACACTCGTACATAAATTAAAATATATGTATAAGAGTGATAGTGTAAATGTACGATTCTATTTCATTTCTTACCCATTGCTTGAGAATATCCTGTCTATACTGCTGCACTTTAAGAGCCTTCTCTTCTCGTGCTTTCTCCTTGAAATCTTCGTATAATTCTGCATTTTTAAACCTGATGGAAATACGTATATATAAAGTCATTAGCTTAATCAAACCAAGGAGATCCTTTAATAGAATCTGAGTATTACTAGCAGAAGTATAACTGCATTTTTACTAATTTACAATTGACTAACGATTTTTTTTTATTATTATAATTATTATTAGTATCTACCGGTTCATAATCTCCCACTGGCGCATGGTGTTGAAGTCTTGAAGTCGCTTCTCTTCATCCTTCAAGAACTGCTGGTGCGTCTCGATGCGCTGCTGCTTGTACTGCTGCTGCTTACGAACATCAGCTTCACGACGAGCTTCTGCCCTACAAACCATTTTTTTTTGCTCAATTATTTCGAGCTATTCATAAAATTCTCAATTACACGTAATTCGTTTTATTTTTTACCAAGATTTTATTTTCAAAAAAGGGTAAGCTGTATTCCACATTGTCCCCCTACCCTAAAGGCTTCTGATTCAAGCAGGCCTATTTTCTCACATACCAATTTAACTATTATTATTAACAGCAAACTGTGCCCGGCGGTTCCACCGTTCATTAATTTGAGGAATACATTTATGGAAAAATTATATTGATATAATGTTTCACAGACACGTTGGCCTAGTGGTGACTGTAACGGGTTCGATCCCCGCTCACAAATATCTATAGTGGCCATACCCTCCCAACATGAATCGGATACTGTTCACTATTTTATTATATATATAGTCAGAGATTAGCCGAAACAAAAAGACAGATAAAAGATTTAAAATTTGTGCTTTTGGTGTTAGAACCGTGTATACTTTCATATGCATTTAGTTAAATATTGTTAAATTCAAATTACAAACAGACACTTCAATTTTATTTATTAGTATAGATATGGACAACAACCCGCGTGAGCTACTCACGCGGCCTCCTTCTCCCGCGCGGCGGCGTCGCGCCGGAGCCGCTCGTCGCGCTCGCGCGCCGCGTCGCCGCTCTCGAGCGCCTCGCTGATCTTCTGCAGCACCTGCTGCCGCTCCTCTTGGATCTAGGGGTTGCATATTGTGACGACGACTCACGAGTAGTCGATGTTTGAGACGAGTAGTCTACGATAAACGGTGACGAGTTTACCTTTACTCATCTAATTATAAACTTATTGTACTGTAAAAGCTTCGTTAACATCTAGGTGGTATACTATACTAAGAGTTAATGTTATAATCTTGTCTAGATAAGGTTGGGACGACTGTTTGTATATATTAGGAATATATCATAAAAGTAAATAATACTGTATTTTGTCTATGGTAGCTCGTTGATCAGTTAGTTATTATTATATATCTGCGGTACGCACCCTTCCTCTCTCTAGGATAGATCGTTCGTCTTTACTCTCACAAATCTATTCGTAATTACAAGGAAACTAGTGACTAGAACCCCAGAGGTAACTTAACAGTATATAAATGTATAAGTATTTTTATATTATTGACCAGATATAATAGTAATAAAGACTACCGCTTAAGCGAAATCCGAAATATTACTGACATTTAAATTTGTTTTACATGGCCTAACGACAAAATTCGGATACAAACAAACAGTGTCGGAAATCCGATTGGTGGTGAACGGTTTCACAATACCAATTGTAGTAAGCTGTTACTTAGCTACTAATTATTCTCGTATAGTCAATAATAGCTTAGACAACGTCAGTGACCCGTCACCTGCGCCTCGGTGCGGCGCCGCATGTGCTCGGTGCGCGCTCGCGAGCGGCGCAGCACGGCGAGCAGGCGCTCGTCCAGCGCGTCGCGCGCCGCGCGCTCGCGCCGCCGCCGCTCCGCCGAGCGCAGCGAGCGCCGCATGTCCGACCAGATGCGCGCCTTCTCCGCGGCTTTCTAACCGGGGAATGAAGGAAATTACTTTTCTGATTTTTCCGTACTTATGTAATATCGATGACTCAATTTTTTTTCGAATAATGTTTAATTCATAGCGCATTGTCAGAATACATAAATATCTCCATATTCGAATTTTTGTGGGTTGACACGTTATTGCTTATCAGCGGCGTCACGTGGTTTTCAAAGAGGATTTTTTCCGTTCAAATTGTTCGTTTACTCATTGCGTTTTTATTATTGTGTATCTTTATTACTGGATGTCTTTGCTAAATATTACCTGATTTCAATATAACATTTTACGTCGAGGGAAATCTATTAAAGATTCGATTAGAAACCAGCTAATGAGGAAAATGAAACTTATCACGTCAAATTTCTTGCAATGCATTCATGGTAAGAAAAACTACACATTTAAACAAAAACCGATATCGCAATAGCCTGATTAAATATTGTATATTATTTAACACATATAATGAAAATAAATGACTTAAACTTACAAAATCCTTTTCGAATTGTCTGATAGCTTCCATCTGTTCCTCTGCCTTTATGTTGTCAATTTTTTGTAAGTTCAGCTCCGTCTCATATTCAGTGCGCTTCCGCTCTGAGACTTCGTGAGCTCTTAAAAACAACATATAATTATTTACACAAAATGTTATACATAGAAAGATCAATTGTTAAATTATTAAAAATTGAAAAAAAAAGCAATAATTTAGTAAATATTAAAGGAAATAAATTTTGTCTGGTTTGTTGGACTTGGTAAACATTTCCATAAATTTAAAGAATTTAATGTCAGTGCCTTCATCTTTAAGGTTTAAGCTTTCGTAAGGTTGCCTAGGTTAACAGGTAACACAGTTGTTTTATGTCTGCTACTAAAATAAAACATGCAAATGTAATACTCGCTTTAGAAGTGCAAATAAATTACAAGCAATCTAAACTAATTAATAATTGTCTTTCTTACTGGTCCAGTATTTCCTTCTGGTGCTGCTTGTTGGCATCAAAGCGCCGCTTGTTACGCAGTGCCATCAGCTCGTGCCACTCCTTGGCTTTGCTGATGATTTCGTCGTCGTCTCTTTTCTTCTGTTCCTCTTTCTCTTTCTGGAGCTCTTGTTTGAACTTGATCTGCTCCTCACGTTCTTTTTGTATAACCGTTTCTATTACAGCACTGCGGGTTTCATGTGTTGACAATGTTTTAACAAGTTAATGTTAAAAAGAAGTTATACTGATATTTTTTCTAATTTATAAAAATCTATTTAGTAATCTAATAAACGTGACTTTTAGAGTCGCAATTAAGTTGATCACTATTCATAGATTCAAGTTAGATCGGGAGAGTGCTATAAAGTATTTATTTCGAAATTTGTTGAAATGCATTTTTACTCGGCGCGCGGCAGTGAAAGACTATATTTAAAGAAACTATATTTTAGAGAAATTCTGAGACAAGTAGATATTAAATAAAGTATATCAAATTCCGATAGAGGCGATTAAGTTTTATATTATTCTTCTTAATACGAAAACTCTTTTCTCCTAAGTAAAACAGTAACTAAACTAACGTTACTTTACATAATATAAAATCTAAATCAGGGTAGAAGATCAAAATAATATATTTCCATATCTATTACATTACATTATGCATACACACAAAATACCCTTACGATCATTGATAGCCAACTTTGTGTTATATTTACCTTAAAAGCATTTTAGGCGCATCCTTATTCTTGAAGATGGTGTCTCTCGCGTTGTGCAAGAGTCGCTTCTGCTCCTCCTGCTTTCGTTTCACGTATTGCTTGTAAAACTTGCTGTTAGCCTGCTCGGCCGCTTCGATGCGTGCTCGCCGGAGCTCCTCATTTCGTTTGTTTACATTCTAAGGAAGGTAGTTTGAAGTCATAATAGTCGAGAGTGTTGCGAATATAGACGTTTACTCAAACTCAAACTCAAAATATACTTTATTCAAATGGGCTTTTAAAGCACTTTCGAATCGTCAAGTTACATGTCATATTTTCATTTTAGATTATTATAAAGCTACCACCGGTTCAGAATGCAGTCTCTACCGAGAAGAACCGGCAAGAAACTCGATAGTAACTCTTATAAAATCATTTATACATAATGTATTTTATTACATTTTAATTATGTTATCCGGATAGAAAATCAACGCTTGTCAAATTCACGTCTCTTTGTCATCAAAATATTCTAGTATGGTATAATATGCTTTATTTATTAAAGATTTTATAACATAGGCTTTAAACTTATTAAGTGGCAAATGTAAAACTGTTTGCGGGAATAAAATAACTAAAGTATACTAAACGAGCAGTATCAATATCAGTTAAATTTTTATTTTTTCTAACAGCTTTTCTAACAGTCTTCCTGCAAGGGATGACAAATGAGGCTTCCACCGAAGTTTTGATTCTAAAGTAATGTTCAAGAATACTGTACTTTCAATTAGTACTTCATTATTCCAAACAAGATTAAAATTTTGTTTATTAACGTTAGGTAGTGCAAATTCGACACATTTCGTCTTATTGGCATATAAATAAATAAATAAATAAAACTAAACTGTTTAGAGTAAACCATTTCTGTACATGCGATAGTGCATTGTTTACGTCGTCATACTTATCTTTTTTTCTGTCGACTTTAAATATTAATGAAGTATCATCAGCAAACAACACAATATCACAAATATTGTTAACATAAAAAGGCAAATCATTAATGTAAATTAAAAATAAAAAAGGACCCAAAATTGATACTTGTAGAACACCCATTTGTAGAACAGATTGAGATCCTTTGATCCGTTTATTGTAACTTGTTAAATTCTACCGCTTAAGTATGAAGCAACTAGATCAAGAGCTTTATCTTTAATACCATAATAATTAAGTTTCTTCACTAGCGTTTTACGTACAACACAATCAAACGCTTTTTATAAGTCACAAAAAGCGATAGCGTTCTGTGGCTTTTCCCAAGCATCATAAATATGTTTTAGAAGGGCCACTCCCGCATCAGTCGTAGAACGACCTTTCGTAAACCCGTATTGTTCACTATGGAAAATATTATTAGCTTTAAAATGTACAAGAAGTTGATTTAAAATATTTTTTTCGAAAATTGTACTTAAAGATGGGAGTATTGAAATTGGCCGGTAATTACTGGGATCGCACTTATTCCCTATTTTAAAAAGCGGTATTACTTTACTATTTTTCATAAGGTTAGGAAACGATCCCTAATTTAAACATGTATTAAAAACTAAAGCTAAATAAGGACCAATATCATTAATGATAGTACTAAATAATTTGACTGATATGCCCCATAAATCATGGGATTTTTTAATATTTAACGATTTAAATGTTTTAATAATATCGCAAAGACTAACTTTTTCGAACGAAAAACGGACACTACATAGAGCGACGTAATTTTCTAATAATGTGGCAGCGTCTAATGTAGACGAGTTTAAATGGGATGTTACCTCGATAGGTATTTTAGCAAAAAAAGTTTTCAAAAACATTTGCCACTTTCTACTTCCGAAGTAATGTTTACTTTATCTACCTGTAGTTTAATCCTTTTATTATTATTCATTCGCTGTCCCGACATACTATTGATAACATCCCATGTATCCCTTATTTTATCGTCCGAACTTAAAATATTGTTTTTAATACATTTAGATTTTGCGTACGTGCAAACCGAATTAAAAATGTTGGAATAGTTTTTTACATATTCTTTAAATTAAATGGATTGATTAAGCTGCTTCATACTGTACAATTCATATAGCTTATCTCTGCTTATGTGTATACCTACGGTTGCCCAATCACTAAATTTTAATTTAGTATTTTTATAAAATGTTTTTGTTTTTAAAATCTTATTAAATTCGGCGATAAACAATTTAAAAAAGAATCATAAAGTTTATTTGGATCACTCAATCTCTTATTTAAGTTTGATAATTTATCGGTCAGAATATCTTTAAAGTTATTTATTCTGCCAGTTGTAATCGGCCTACATGTAATTTTTAGTCTGTCTTTATAAATATTATCTATAACAGAAAACATTTGGCCGCAATGGTCAATAGTTACTTGTCTATTAAAGTAAAACCTCATTATATTCAAATCAAGTCTTTAATACTTCAACCATTTGTTATTATATACACTTCAAGCACCATATACTAAATGATTCGTACTAATTGTTACCGGCAAAGTCAAGCATCATCATTACCATTTTGTCTTCACAAGAATATTCCATGTACTTAAACCGATATAATATTTTTATTATTTTAAACTTTTTACTATACACAGTTTTATTTTTCACCATCTTTTTTAATTCCCGCCTAAACTGGCGTCACAGATTATTAAGTCAATATATATTTACATTCTTTAGTATAATTTTTACAATATATTACTTCATAACTATTCAATTAACATTTTCACAAAACTATCGAAATATTTAGAAAATATTCCTATAATTAAAAATAATAAAGTAAAAATGTAACAAATATTTATTATATAATTAAAAATTAACACTATTATCAGTTAACTTATATGCCAGTACACTTGTATCATTTGTTTAGGGTAGATTACGCGATTTTATCCCGACGAGTATATCAACTAAGTTTATGAGATCATTAGATACAAGAACCCAAATCATAGCAACAGATATAGTAGAAAAATAGAATATGGATGAATGATTATTACAATTGAATATCGATTTTTGGCAGCGTATTCACATTCGGGCGAATCACGTTAACATAAGTTCAGACACATATACTATTTACGGAGTTATACAGGAACAGACAAAACTCTATATTCTAGAAACTAAGATTTTTAATAATTTTTTCATGTCATCAACAAAACAACAAATTTGACCATAAAATAAAATTAATATATTATACCATACCTCCAAAGAATTAGGCCAGTGCTTTGTCATCTCCCTGCTGGTCTCGTTGAGGTACCGCACGTAGTCCCGTCTGCGGACCACCTCAGGGTCTTCCCTATCACCCGTCGTCCACCGTTCGATTCTTGACCATTCGTCTTTCGTCATTGCTATTGGCATTGTTACTAGGAAGATTTAAAATGAATATTTTAAAAATATAAGTATTTTTAATTGAATACTTATTTTATGTAAATAAATAAATAGGTTTAATGTAGAAAACAAACGAAAATGGGAATAAAGTAGGTAGGTACTTTTTGATTTATTTTTATTTTTGAATTGAATGTTAATTTAAAAAAAAGAAATTTGTGTATTAGCCTAATTAAATTTGTAAATATGGGCGGTAGGAATGAAATCGACTAGCTATTGCTATGAAACAAATTGGTAACTGGGAGTAACAAATTAGGACGTTGCCATAGAGCTAAACGGGACAAGGCTTTAAATTTGATAAAACAATAATTGAACTTCATTATATATAATTGGTTTTATTTATATTCCCTACTGCAGACGTTATTGCTGTATTTGAAAATTTATTTTCTTTTGTGAATTTTTATATTTAGATTTATATACTTGCTATGTCTAAGTCTATATAAAATTAATTCACACGATTTAATTTATTCTTATTTTAGTTGATAATTAATATAAAAATTTACTTACAAAATGTAGTTAAATTAGTCTATATAAAGTTCTTTGATTGACATTTAATTTGATTTTTTCTCCATATTCTCTAACATTTTTTTCCAAGTTGATTGACGGCGCAGAAAACAAAAATATAAGATAAATTTAATTAATTTTTTATATTACAAGTTTTATTAATTATATTATGAATTATTACGTAAATAAATACTTTAACAGAAATATCTGTTAAAAGATGAGTTTCAATGTAAATTATTTTAGTCTGTGCTACACCGAAAAAGTGTGTTTGTCAATCAACGTCATTTGATTTTGCTGTCAAATCAGGAATATTTACGTCAGCCACGTTGGAAGTGCCAACTCGGTGTTTTTATGGTAAATAATATAATTTACCAATATTTCTGCTGAGTTACAGTAATGAAATTCTTAATTCAAACTTAAGCAATTCTATAGAGTGAAAAACTTCCACGTTAACCCTTTAGTTTTGCTTTCTGACGTGTTCAAAATACTGTGACATAATTCTGTGTTTTCGTGAGTTTAAACGGTTTTAATAGTTTTTAGTGAGACTGTTGCATCAAGATGAAGATCAAGGAGTTGAAGCGGACGGTGAATATGAGCTGGTCGCCAGCGGAGCACTATCCGACAATGCTGGTGACCGGCTCCGCGGCTCAGCAAGTCGATGCCTCTTTTAGCACGAATTCTTACTTGGAACTGCATTCCTTGAACTTAGGTGAACCCAGTCTTGACTTTGAAGTTAAATCAAGTATACAGACAAAGCATAAGTGAGTTAATTTATTGATGTTTATTATTATTATTTTCAGTAATGTAGTAAAAATTTAAATTCGGTTTTTACATTGCAGTAGTAAAATTTTTTATACCTATGTAAGATCAAAGAAAGTAATATCTATTGCTTACTTTATTTTAAAGTATTTGTGTCTTACATCTTACCAAATTATCTTGCTTTTCAAAGTAAAACAAAAATTAAATTGAAAAAGAGATATTCAAAATGACAAGTTTTTAAGTAAGTTACACTTTTATTGGGTTTTATTTTTTTATATTATCTCTATTTAATTGCTATATAATTTTTCATTTGTAACTGTTGAAGTAAAAATTCTATGCCTTTTTTTTATAAAGTTAATGTTGTATTGTCATTTGTATAGGTTTCAAAAGTTAGTGTGGTCTGGTGCAGGAGTCATTGTGGGTGGATGTGATGGAGGTTTGCTAGAGTTTTACAGTGCTGAAAAACTAATAAACAATGCAAGTGAAGCATTGGTCGGTAGCAGTTCTAAACACAATGGTAAGTATTAAAAATTAAATACAAATATTGTTATGTTCATCAGCATTTTATCTGTATATATTTAATTAATCTTTATATATAAAACACCCTCTCATTCCCCCAAATTCCCTCTCGTGATTTTTTCGCGACTTGCATTTATTAAATGTTACGGCTTTGGTTGTGCGAGTGGCAGTGTAAACTTTTTAATAACCTATGTCCTTTCTCAATAATTGGACTATCTAATGCAAATAGAATTATTCAAATCAGATGAGTAGTTTCAGAGATAACTGCCTACATTTAAACTTACATACAAACAATTTTTGTCACTTTATAATATTTGTATTAATTGTTAACAGTATAAACATCATTACTTATTCATGAACAGAACAAAAATGATAAAATCTGGTATATTGTGTGTGGATAAAGATAATTTTTCCCCTAAAATTTGTTTATGTAATGTTTTTAAAAGTTTTTTTTTATTGAATTAAATAATTAACAAATTCAAATAATAATTTACTCAAAAATTATTGTTTATGTTAGCCTAACAATATTGTATATTTAAAATATACACATAAAACGGCTATATACGGATAACAAATAAAACGGCTACTGTCTGTTGATAAGGGTCTGTAATTTCTTATCTCTGACTAGTAACATAAAAATAATAAGTTTAATTACTAATGAAAGTATTATTTCATAATCATGGTTTCTGATAAAGCTTTTTTAAGAGCCTACGAGTACTGTAAGATCAATCTACTAATATCATAACCCACTTTGTTCATTTCCAGGTAACGTATCAGCCCTAGATATAAATCCATACCAGAAGAATTTGTTAGCTTCCGGAGCTTCAGACAGTGAGATCTTCATCTGGGACCTCAACAACACAAGCCAGCCGATGGCGCCGGGCAATAGGAGCCAACCTTATGACCATGTTCAGGGTATAGCGTGGAATCAGCAGGTGTGTATTATGTATTATTCTCTGACGACCTTGGCGTTTGTATTAATTTACTTGGCTTTTGATAAATATAGTGAAAGAAAGCAATAAACAAAAGTTTGTGTCAACAGTAAATGTACATTGAAATAAAACTATTTTAAACGGATTTAAATCACATATATTATTATTTTTAACATCTTGAATAACATTCCAGTTGCACGCAGAAGGTACCAACAAAGAAACCGAAGTAATTGTACATTAGAACGTTAAATCATTGGTCACAGTTATCTTTACTAATATTACAAAGGTTTAAAAATATATTTGTAAGTTTGCATGTGATAGGTAATCTCTGAAACTAGTGACCCGATTTAATAAATTCTATTTTGGTTGGATTGTCTGAAGATTCAGGAGAAAATATTTTATCATGCTATGTCATTTATAAGCAAAGCAGTAACTATAATCAAACTATAACATAACAACTCGTACCATGAAACCTTACAGCTAGTGATTGATACAACTCCTTAATTATATTGAGAGTTATCTGTTGTGATAATGGTTACGTAAGTTTTACATGTCTTGATACTTACAGTTAATATAGTGTTCTCATATTTACTTCATCATATTATTGGTTTACAGGTACAACACATCTTAGGGTCGACATTTGCAACGAGATGCTTAGTGTGGGATCTCAGAAAAAATGAACCTATCATGAAATTAAGGTATGTCAGCAAATTACATTATAGCTTGATTTTAACCGATTTTCAAAAAAGGACATTCAAAATGTTGAGTTTAGATGTTAGATGTTTACTTGACCGATTTGGTGAATTATTTTTTGTTTAAATCAAAATCGATTTGCTTTTGAATTCTTGATAATATTTATGTATTCATTTTCAAATACAAGTTTTTATATAGTTTGTACTATTCGATTGTCGATGTGTCTTCCCCAGTGACTCCCAGTTCCGCACGCGCTGGCGCGCGCTGGCGTGGCACCCGGCCGTCGCCACGCAGCTGTGCATCGCCTCCGAGGACGACCAGTCGCCCGTTATCCAGCTGTGGGACCTCAGGTAGGCTAATCAGCTTACTTTGAGATCATGTAATGTGCATGTCTCTTGTTTTGGGGACTATGATGAACATCTTTTCTGACTATGATGAATGTCTTTTATATCGTTTAAAGAAAAGAGAGAGAGAAATACAGTAATTTTTATGAACGTAAATTTTGTATTTTTCATAGACATTTGATTGTTTTTTACCTTAATTTAAAAATTTACATTAATGTATATCTTGCAAATTTTAAATTTACTATTTTTCGAATGAGGGATATGTATATCTATCTATTTAGTGGCTGAAGACAAAAAGTTCCTTCAAATTAATACATAATTATCTGAAATTATTAACTAAAAAACTTAATTTACGTAATATTGAAATGACTTCTTAGTAAGCTACTAGAAGATGCTAATCAAAATAATGTTACTTGGCAGGCTGGCTGCCTCTCCATTAGCAACACTCGAGGGTCATGAAAAGGGAGCGCTAGCGTTATCATGGAGTCGTCACGATCACGACTTGCTGCTATCCGCTGGTCGCGATGGACGCCTGCTCGCTTGGAATCCTAATAATACCAAACCGGTGAGTGATACTTTATTATACAATATGAACAGTTTCATAATTTGCTTAATTTCAAGCCTGAAGTATATAATGTGAATTGTGTGTGTTATCAAAAAATAAATTTTTAATAAATTTAAATACTGTAAAAATCGTGTTCGCAATAATAATACATATCAAGTTAATTACAACTAATTTTAGCTACAAAATGAAATAAGTAACTCTACTTCAGTTTTCTGAAAAGTAATATGGTTTTTTTTTCAATTACAATTGATGACATCCATAGGCTCCTATGCTTTTTTTATTTTCATTTTTTTTTCTTCAAAAAAAAAAAAAACACTTAGTAGAATACCGTTGCCAGGTTACAGAGTTGTTATACGAGAGTAAAACTTACAAATCTAGTCTCAGAACTACTAAGATTCTATCTAGAATCTAACGACAAAACTCAGAACTACTCAGACTATTTATCTAGAATCTAACGACAGAACTCAGAACTACTCAGACTACCTACTTAGAATCTAACGACAGAACTCAGAACTACTCAGACTACCTACTTAGAATCTAACGACAGAACTCAGAACTACTCAGACTACCTACTTAGAATCTAACGACAGAACTCAGAACTACTCAGACTACCTACTTAGAATCTAACGACAGAACTCAGAACTACTCAGACTACCTACTTAGAATCTAACGACAGAACTCAGAACTACTCAGACTACCTACCTAGAATCTAACGACAGAACTCAGAACTACTCAGACTACCTACCTAGAATCTAACGACAGAACTCAGAACTACTCAGACTACCTACCTAGAATCTAACGACAGAACTCAGAACTACTCAGACTACCTACTTAGAATCTAACGACAGAACTCAGAACTACTCAGACTACCTACTTAGAATCTAACGACAGAACTCAGAACTACTCAGACTACCTACCTAGAATCTAACGACAGAACTCAGAACTACTCAGACTACCTACCTAGAATCTAACGACAGAACTCAGAACTACTCAGACTACCTACTTAGAATCTAACGACAGAACTCAGAACTACTCAGACTACCTACTTAGAATCTAACGACAGAACTCAGAACTACTCAGACTACCTACCTAGAATCTAACGACAGAACTCAGAACTACTCAGACTACCTACCTAGAATCTAACGACAGAACTCAGAACTACTCAGACTACCTACCTAGAATCTAACGACAGAACTCAGAACTACTCAGACTACCTACTTAGAATCTAACGACAGAACTCAGAACTACTCAGACTACCTACTTAGAATCTAACGACAGAACTCAGAACTACTCAGACTACCTACCTAGAATCTAACGACAGAACTCAGAACTACTCAGACTACCTACCTAGAATCTAACGACAGAACTCAGAACTACTCAGACTACCCACCTAGAATGTAACGACTTCAAAGGACGTGAGTCCGGATAGTGCTCCTCGTTCACTGACCGCGCCGCGACCGCGCAGGGCGGCGAGCTGCTGCTGGAGGTGAGCCGCCAGTCGGCGTGGGTGTTCGACGCGGCGTGGGCGCCGCGCGAGCCCGGCCTGCTGGCGGCCGCCGCCTTCGACCACTCGCTGGCGCTGCACACGCTGCTGGCCACCAGCGGGCCTGCGGTGAGACGATCACTAATGTGTAATAATACATTTGTGAAAAATGTCGTTTGCTAGACATTGTAGTATGAGTTATTTGATATATTTTGTTCATGATAGGGAAGTAAATAGGGTCAGTACATAACAGTCGGTAAATGTTCCTGTAGCCCACGCTACTTCACTGCAGATTGGCAGATATACATTTGTGGTAGTTTTAGAAAAATTAAAAAAAATTGACGTCTAATTTGACGATTCGATAGTATTTTAAAAAGCCCTTTTGTTTTATTAAGTATTAACTATATACGAGTTTGTCAGAAAACTTTAAGGAAATTTTAACGAAAGGTTTCCGCACGGTGTTTTATTTTACTGCCAAGTATGAGATTAATTTAAACACAAATTTAGCACTTAAAACTCAACAATAGACAAGTAAATATATTTAAATTCTTCATGCAATATTTAACATTTCGGCTCATTTTAACTCCGATGTCAACTGAGCGAGGAGTTATTTTTGTTCGCGATACTATTCCACCCCTGCTACATGGCACCGACCGCGGCGCGTTGCAGAGCGGCAGCAGCGCCAGCAGCATCATGGAGTCGTTCGGCGGCGCGGACTCGTTCGCGGCGCTGCCGGCCGTGGCGCCGGCCGCGGCGCCGCCCGCCGCGCACGCGCAGCCGCCGCGCGCGCCGCGCTGGCTGCGGCGCCCCGGCGGCGCCAAGTTCGCGGTGCGGCCCGCGCCATTCATACCTAAATGCACACGACAGTACTAGCAGCTGCTCGCGGCGACGACCGCGAGTGTTTTGGAAATTGATAGAAGCTAATTTTTTTCATACAAACTTTTCAACCCCTTTAAACTTTAGTAGGGGATAATATAAATATATAAGTTTTGTTTTTTAAATTTCATAACTGTCCTCCAAAATTATATGTATAAAGTTTTATGATAATACGACCACCATATTTATAACCTAAAAAGCAGCTCCTGCCAAAATTTCAAGTTTGTAGCCCCAGCGGCTTAGGCTCTGCTTTGTCAGTCAATCAGAACAAGTAATTTTATATGTATGAATGAAAGGTATTTACATCAAAAACATAAATTTTAAAATTTTGATTTTAAAGGGCCTTCCAGTCACACATAGCTAACGTAATAAGAAGTCCATCAACTCACATCCACTTCGATATCGTAATATTAAAAAAACGAATTATTAATTATGCATTTCAGTTTGGTGGTAAATTGGTAACGTTCGAGAAATGTCCACAAGAGGCCGGCCCACAGAAGCTGGTCTACATAAGTCAGGTAATTATGACTTTGCATAAACTAAACGATAAATTTCATCTCATATATCATTAATTGTTTCGATAATTTCTAGGTAGTCAGTGAACCGGAGATAGTCGAAAAGGCTTTTGAGCTGGACACAGTGATTGGACTGACCCTCAGCCAGGAGCCTGATGCTGCGGAGAAACTGGCTGAGTAAGTGTAGCTCTTTTTATATGTTCACCGATTACTCGAGCACTGCAGGAACTCTTTATTTTTTTTTTTGTTAAATCTTTCTAATATACTCAATAATAAATATACTCTCCAATGTCAATAGTATACTCTCCAATGGTCCCATAGAATTTTTATCGAAATTGTTTCAGTCGTTTTTTTTGTAATAAAAATATCTGGAATAACAAACTGAAAACAAACTTCGTGGTTCAAGTAAATGAAATTACGTGTTTTGCTTACTGAAACGATTTTGATAAAAATTCTATGGAATCAATCTGAAAATTGATCTTTAAAATAAAAAAAAAAGTATTTTCAAAATCGGTAAAAAGAAGATTTCTGAGATAACAAACATAACAAAACCATATCGTTATCATATCGTAAACTAGCTGTCCCTCGCGGTTTCACTCGCGTTTATGGTTACTGCGTCGCTCCTATGAGTCGTAGCGTGATGTAATATAGCCTATAACCATCCTCAATAAATCGATACCTCCCACGTAAGTTGTTGTAACCCCAAAATTACAATTTTACAGTAGACCACTTTTAATCCGTTTTAGTTTGAAAGTTACAACAAAATACGCCTTTTTCAGGCGTATTTTGTTGTAACTTTCCTTGAAAAAAAAAGATTTTTGGTATTTTTTCACTTTCAATGCATTAAGCAATGCAAATTTGTGTAGTATTCAGTAAAAACGCTAACGACAATTTTGTGGCTTACAATAACTTACGTGGGAGGTATCGAAATAAACTATCTAACACAAAAAGAATTTTTCAATTCGAACCAGTAGTTCCTGAGATTAGCGCGTTCAAACAAACAAACAAACTCTTCAGCTTTATAATATTAGTATAGATAAAAATATCAATATTTTTTTTAAAGTAAAGATGGTCCCGTATACATGAAACTTAATATATTTTTTAAGATATTGTCGAGCGAAAGGCGAAGCAGCGACGGATCAAAACGAGCGATATACCTGGTTCTTCCTGCGAGCGAACTTCCTCCCCAGCTATCGATCCGAGATACTCAATTTACTTGGTGAGCTATTTATGCTTGTTCTAAATCTTCGCTCTTATACATACAACATAGTGGACCCACAAAAATATATATACAGGTCTTAAGTATTTACTACTGCTTCCAGATAAAATGGATGCTGATAAGCAATAATGTGTCAACCCACATAAAGTCAAATTCGGAGATTTTGATGTATTTACTTGGTTAACTATTAATCATTATTCAAAAAAAATTTAAGCCATCTAAACTACATAAGTATGAAAAAAGTTTCTTCATTTATAGATGAGAGTTTCGAGTGCGTTCCAATATTTTGCAATTTATACAATAATCTCATATGTTTGAAAAACTTATTTTTTGATAAAACTTTTTATCAAAAAAGAAAAGAAAAGGTGGATATATACGTCTTCAAACACATTTATTAAGAATAGCTTTGACATCTTCAGACGCCATTTTCTCAAAATGAAGTATGTGTGGGTTGACACAGTATTGCTTATCAGCGTCCAAATATGCTCAGTTATTGCAATTTAATTAATATTTTATACAACACAAATTTTTAGTTTAAATTATTTGAAAAGTCGAGATTTAATGGCATATTCTACCGGCGATACAAGTTTTGTCACGAATGTTTGACACTTTAACGTGTATATAGGGTGTTTTTAGACCAGCACATACATAGAGTACACTTCTCACCAATTCAAATAAATTCTAGCCTCGCCGGTGGTGAAACTACCCTGAGAAAAATCTTAACGTTGCTAATAGCAGGAAATACGTATTAGTTGAGCCGAGATGGCCTAGTGGTTAGAACACGTCGATCTTTACCGATGATCGCGGGTTCAAACCCCGGCTAGCACCGCTGATTTTTCAAGTGCTAAATTTGTGTTTAAATTCATCTCGAGCTCGGCGGTGAAGGAAAACATCGTGAGGAAACCTGCAAGTGTCGGGAGAAATTCTGACACATGTATATCCGCCAACCCGCAGTGGAGCAGCGTGGTGGATTAAGCTCTAAACCTTCTCCTTTATAGGAGAAGAGGCTTTACGTATTAGTTATAAAAATAATATATTAAAATTAATATATTATCTTTACACAGGATTCAAGCAAGATGAAATAGCATCGAAATTGAAAAGTCAAGTAGCGGGTGGCGAATCCCGCGCTCAGCAAGATACACTAGGACTTAGCAGAGTGAGTTTATGTAATATCCATATAACAAAGCAAGGCGAAGTTCCACCGAGATGCATGCTCTCGTATATCCCCAAATGGGCTTGTATATTACTTACACCCCTGTTTTTTCGTATTTCCATCCGCTATTAGCCCCTTTTTTTCTAGATTAGTCTACACTTCATGTAACTATTTCTGAACACAATATAACATAACGTTGTCTTAGATTTTCGCGATTATTACTCATTGAAATAAAACTGTCTCTTTTGCGGTATCTTGAACAACGTTCCGGACGTTGTTCAAGATACCAACTAAGCAACCGTTGGCGTTAGTTGTAAATAATATTTCTCTAAAACCTCAAATAGACAAATGTCACCTTAATCTACCCGTGACCACGAACGCTGCAAAGTGCTCGAAACGTCGGGATGATAAAAATAATTAATATACGCGATTTAAATCGGTTTCAAATAGTTTTATTTCAACAATGATGTTATCATCTAATTTATTAATCAAAGTCGCTATGGATCTCTAATAATATAAAAACATTTGAACGCTGATATGCAATACTGTGTCAAGCCACACAGACTTCATTTTGAGAAAATGGCGTCTAAAGGTGTCGAACCTATTTTTATCAGATCTGTTTGAAGAAGCATATATACATATTTTCGTTTCTATTTTGATAAAAAAATTTAATTAATTAATAGCAGATAGGATGTTAAAGAGTTTTCTCTAACAATAAGTTTTTCAAATATATAAAATTATTGCATAATCCAAATTATGGAACTCACTTCAATATTCTAAACATTAGATTAAGAAACTTTTTTCCGGACTTATTTAATTCAGATTACTTGAAAAAATTTTGTATAATGTTAAATACGAAATGCATTATCAGAATACATCAATATCTCTTAATTTAATATTGCGTTTACACGTAGGTGATAATGTTGTGTTGGCAAGACGCAACGTGTCATTTGACTGTCTAGTCACTTGTTCACCCCTCACCTTATCGCTCTTCATGTAATATAGTATCAAGTAAATTTACATATATCAAATCTATCAGGCGTCCTATAATGGCTGTGTTACACTGTAAAACGATCCTGTCCATTTAGTTCTTAAAACAGCTAATACAAAATAGTATTATAATAGTATCACTAAAACCTCTATAACTCACAAGCTCGTATAATCTGTGCACTAATTGCCAAACTTCTCACACTAACAACGCAGGGAGAGAGCACGGAGACGGAGGCGGAACTGTCCACAGACACTAGTACCGATCAGTCTGTAAGTACTAAACTAGAGAATTCATTTTCAATATTGATTAGGATGAGGTTAATGATTGAATATGTTGAATTTTTGACAGACACGTTGGCGCAGTGGTCACTGCAATTGACTCAAGCGCTAACGGTCGCGGGTTCGATCCCCGCTCACGACAAATATCTGTAGTGGCCATACGGATGTTTATCGTGGTCTGGGTGTTTGTGTTAGTGTTGTGAGTGTTTCCGGACCCCCGACACAAGGTCACGCGATCTTAATGGGGGCCGATGAGTTTGATGCGTTTATTTATTATTATTATATAAGCGAAATATTATGTGGTCATAAATTTTCTAAATACCTATATGTACAAAAAGTATTGTTTTAAGACGGCACGTCGATCAGCGTTTTCAAAATTGAAATAGTAAGTGTAAAACGCCGATAGGCGTAAAATATACAGTTATATTATAAATGAGCATCAATTAATTATTATGTTCAGTGAATGATTACGAATGATGAGTAACAAATGATTTTGTATGTATGTATGTATAGATAAATAAGCTTTGGTGACGTTCGTCTTCTGTAGAAACTAAAATTTCATCATATCTTACTGTATAAAGGTGTCTGGAAGATCACTGTTTAGCGATAAGACCATCTGTTGTACATTTTTTTTTCTGTAATGTTGAAATTGTTTTGTATCTTTTTCTTTCTTGTTGTGTACGATAAAATTCTAAGCAAATTACAAAATTTCGAAATTTGTGAAAAGTGAATGTCATTATCAGCTAGGGGTGAGTGCCAGAGTATGGTTTATAGTAACCTTTGTTGTAGGATGCTCAGACCCTGGTCGAGAAGAAGCTGGCGGGCTTGGACTTGGAGCCCGCAGTGACCAACGTGGCCATACCCAGTGGTGACGGTGAGTTTTATATAGAACTAGTTCGTGCTCGCGATGTGTGTGATGCCTATGTCATAGTAGCTTTATGCATACAAACTAAGGCCTCAGATCGCTTTCAAATTCAGAAAGTTTCATACAACATTTCATCCCCTATTTTATCCCTTTGGGGGTAGAATTAATCAAAATTCTTTCTTAGCGGATGCCTGCGTCACAACATCTACTTGCATACCAAATTATAGCCCGATCCGTCTAGTGGTTCGGGCTATGCGTTGATGGATCACTATGTCAGTCAGTCAGTCAATCACCTTTGAAATATTTATATTTAGACTATACAACCAATAATATTATATAACTATTGATATAATGTAAGCTAATGTATTTTGGCGTCCAGAATGCCGACTACTTTGGACGAGAGGCGAGAGTATTTTTAGACCAACAATTTAATTAATAACTTACTAAAGTTGGAAATGAATTAAGATTTGCAATGCCAAATAGTATGAACGCAATATATCTGTGATAATTATTTTTGTTCTAATTTTTTAAAATATTATTTTGTAACCACAGATTCAACAAGCCAGATCTGCCGCGCGCTCGTGTGTGGGAACATCGAGGAGGCCGTCGAGCTCTGTTTAGAAGCGAAGCGAGTAACCGATGCTCTTATAATTGCTTCACTGGGTAAGTGTGTATGGTTATTTGAGCTAGTATAGTTAATTCGTAATACCTTGTATAGCAAATTTTTCCAATGGTAGCGGATGCGCATGCGCAAGCGATTTTGCGGCCTCCAATTTTTATGTTAATGATGGTTTTATTGGGTATAAATTTCATAATATGATCTCCAATCCAAGATTGGATATCATATTATGAGATTGAAGAAAGATTGAAGAATCAGGTATCTTTCAAAGATTTTCCCAACAAAATTTTTCAAAAATAAGTAGTAACTGATGACACATGTCTTAAGAGAGATGGCGTAAAATGAGATTTATCGTTCATAAAGTTGTTTGACTGAGGAAGTACTTCCAGTCAAAACAAAACCACAACCAAACAATGTTCGCGTTGTGTTAGCTTGGATTAGTTTCCAATTGGTGAGAAGAGTTGCTAGAATTTTAGGAAGATAGGGTCGACAATGCGTGAGTAATGGTGTTATAAACGTCAATAGGCTACAGTAAATTTGCTAATAGCGAAGTCAATTGCTTGTCATTTAAATTTTATAAAAATAAAAAGTTTTTTTTTGCTTTTAAATGTATCATATACAATTGAAAGTCTTAATATTTAATAGGCAATGTATAGCAGTTATGGTATACCAATATTAAAGCCACAAGTGCCCTCCCCACCAGGCAGTCAAGAGCTCCTGTACCGCGTGCAGCGCCAGCAGCTGGCCGCGCGCGCCGCGGACCCCGTGTCGCTGGTGACGGCGGCGCTACTTCGCGGCGCTTGGGACGGGCTGCTGCGGGCCGTGGCGCCCTCTGCCTGGAAGCACGTGCTGGCGGCGCTGGCGGCGCACTGCGAGGGGCACGCGCTCGCGCACTACTGCGGTGAGGCGGGTTTGGTTCGGTTGGGACGGGCTGCTGCGGGCCGTGGCGCCCTCTGCCTGGAAGCACGTGCTGGCGGCGCTGGCGGCGCACTGCGAGGGGCACGCGCTCGCGCACTACTGCGGTGAGGCGGGTTTGGTTCGGTTGGGACGGGCTGCTGCGGGCCGTGGCGCCCTCTGCCTGGAAGCACGTGCTGGCGGCGCTGGCGGCGCACTGCGAGGGGCACGCGCTCGCGCACTACTGCGGTGAGGCGGGTTTGGTTCGGTTGGGACGGGCTGCTGCGGGCCGTGGCGCCCTCTGCCTGGAAGCACGTGCTGGCGGCGCTGGCGGCGCACTGCGAGGGGCACGCGCTCGCGCACTACTGCGGTGAGGCGGGTTTGGTTCGGTTGGGACGGGCTGCTGCGGGCCGTGGCGCCCTCTGCCTGGAAGCACGTGCTGGCGGCGCTGGCGGCGCACTGCGAGGGGCACGCGCTCGCGCACTACTGCGGTGAGGCGGGTTTGGTTCGGTTGGGACGGGCTGCTGCGGGCCGTGGCGCCCTCTGCCTGGAAGCACGTGCTGGCGGCGCTGGCGGCGCACTGCGAGGGGCACGCGCTCGCGCACTACTGCGGTGAGGCGGGTTTGGTTCGGTTGGGACGGGCTGCTGCGGGCCGTGGCGCCCTCTGCCTGGAAGCACGTGCTGGCGGCGCTGGCGGCGCACTGCGAGGGGCACGCGCTCGCGCACTACTGCGGTGAGGCGGGTTTGGTTCGGTTGGGACGGGCTGCTGCGGGCCGTGGCGCCCTCTGCCTGGAAGCACGTGCTGGCGGCGCTGGCGGCGCACTGCGAGGGGCACGCGCTCGCGCACTACTGCGGTGAGGCGGGTTTGGTTCGGTTGGGACGGGCGGATGCTGCGATCGTTAACAGTGATATTGTGGGTAGTGTCTGTCTGTTTGTATCTCTTGAACTACAATGAGTAGAGAGTTAAAATTTTTGTAGATTATATATTTGTATTACTGTTTCAACAGTAAGTTATAATTTTTTTTTGAATCCAAAAATTAAAATAGTTAAGTCAAACATTGTATATTGTTGTAGTGGCTATCTTATTTATTTTACATAATATAAGTATTTATAAAGAACCGTTAGAAAAGAATCTTTTACGATGATAAGGAACTTTTCGACTCGCATTTGATCAGTTAAAGAAAAAGATATTTAGGATTACTTACTTACATTCTTGAGATTACTACTACATTTTATAATATTAAGTATTAAATACAAGTATTAGTATTCAACTTTCTACTATAAACATTAATTTTTATAAAATGTAATGTCCTTTTTTGCTCGCGGCTAAATATTCGATCATCAATACTGTTCACCTGCGCCGGCAGAGGTGCTGGGCGACAAGCTGTCGGCGGAGGCGGACGCGGCGCTGCGCGCGGCGGGCGCGCTGGTGTACGTGTGCGGCGCGCACGGCGACGCGCTGGCGGCGCGCGCGCTGCGCGAGCGGCCGGGCGCGGCGGCGCTGGCGCGCGCGGCCGAGCTGGCGCTGCTGGCGCGCGCCGCCGCCGCCGTGCAGGGCCGGCCCGTGCAGGTGGGCTGCCAGTGCTTGTAGCGGACTACAAAAAAAAAAACAAAACTTATTTCTTTTTGTTTCGCTTCAGTGGATTCAAACTGTTACTATTATGTCTACTGATTGTTACTGATACCGTTTTTTTCAATTATTAAAATAACAATTAATTTGATGATTGACACCTGATGAATTTGGTCCTTCGAGCCGGATTTGAATCGGTGACCTATCAAATGAAAAAATTAAAAATAATTTACATTTCACATTTTCACTCATAGTAAACACTTTTTGATTAAATTGTTTAGTAATTGTGAATAATTTCATAGTACATATAAATATAGAAACATTAAAAAAAAAATATTTGTTTTCTTTAATTTTATTTTGTTTTGTTTGAATATGTATTTTAGATTAATCTCATGGAAATTCATCGAATCGATTTACTAATAACTGGTAAAAGTGTGTCCAAGTAAATCAAAGAGTGTATTCAGCTGTCGGAGTCGGTCCCCCCTCTAACGAGCGGTGTGCGTAGGCGGGCGGCGCGCTGGAGCAGCTGCTGGGGCGCTACGCGGCGCGGCTGGCGGCGCAGGGCTGCCTGCACAGCGCGCTGGCGGCGCTGCGCGGCGCCGGCGCCGAGCTGCGCGAGCGCCTCGAGGTGGCGCTGGCGCAGGTGGGCGCACTGCGGCAGGCGGCGACACTAGTGTCACAGTTACCGAATCTATATGGACAGAGTCATAAGAATTTTTTTTAATGTGCAAGTAACGCCCTTTACAATGATACTAAACGCGGTATGTTTATATAATTTTTAACAGAATACCACATGACCGCTAGAGGGCGCCATATAAAAGTTGGTCATGCATAACCAGCAATCGATCAAAACACTTCTATTATATATATTGGACACAATACAATATCAATTTTCATCCATTAGATTTACAATTGAAATAAAAAATCGTTCAATTTTTATCGTATTAAAACAATATTAAGTAGCTCTTCTATGTTGATGCAAGGACATTGAAACCATAAATCTGACTCTGGTTCTCTAACTAGACACAAGTGATCGCTTGGTTTCTCTTCCTTCGTAGTATAATTATAAGAAAAGTTTAATTGTGGTGAACAGAAGCAGCCGCAACAGACGCAACAGCACCAGCACCAGCAGCAGCAGCAGACGGCGCGCTCGCGCACTGTCAGCACTCACTCGCAATCGCGCGGACACTTCGGACACAATGACGTCACTAACGCCTACAACACACGTTAGTATATTACCTATAGTTTAACGCTGAGAAGCATTACTGTGTCAAGCACACGGATTTCATTTTGAGAAAATGGCGTATAAACATGTCAAACATATTCCTAATTCATTTATTTGAAGACATATGTCATCATCTTTTCTTTTCTATTTTAATAAAAGATAAGTTTCTCTAATAATATATATTTTTTAATATATGAGATTATTGCATATTGTTAAATATGGAACACACTTAAATATTCGAATTATTAAATTAAGAAACTTTTTTCGTACTTATTTAGTTGCATTTATTATTTATTTTTATTTGATTGAAGTTTTTTGAATAATGTTAAACAAGAGTTTTGACCGTTCGACACAATATCGCGCTCAGCCCGCGTATAGTCCGATTGCCCGCAGCGCCCGCGCCGCAGGAGCCCGCCGGCTGGGGCGCCGCGCCGCCGCGCCCCGCCAGTGTTTCTTCACAGCCGGGTAAGAAACTCGAGGTTTTAGCCTTTTTCCGAACAATTTTCTGCCAATTTTTCAAAGCCTATATGAATTAAGTAGTAAGAATATTGATTTTTTCAATAATAAATATAAACGAGAGTTAATAAATTAAAATTATCGGAAATAGCGCAAAATACTTTAAAGGTCTCAAAGTCAATTTTGATAAAAATTAAAATTGTCATCAATATTTTTTTTAATTAATATTCCCAGTCAGAATTTTTATTTAGGTTATTTAGAAATAAAAATATACTCACATGTTGTTGCATTATTTAAGGATCAAGTTTCTGGGAAGTGCGTCATACGTAATGCAACACTTATACACGGGGCACCTCACTAACTCTTTCATAATTTCCAGGCGGAATCACAAGTCGTTCGAAATACAAAGTCGATCCTTCCGTCCAATCCGCACCACTCTACAACCAGTATAGCTTTAACAACCCCTCACAACCCTCTTACGGGTACAACAGCCCTCTACCCGACCAATACAGCGCGGCTAGCGTGCCCAGCCATAACTTTACACCCATTAATCAACAACCGACTGCGAAACCACCAATGAATCCCATGAATCCAGCACCGTTGAATCCTATGAATTCGATGAATCCAGCGCCGTTGAATCCTATGAATCCGATGAATCCAGCGCCGTTAAATCCTATGAATCCAGCGCCGTTGAATCCAATGAACCCAATGAACCCCATCGGCACGTGTAACCCGCCGCACCCAGCGCCGTTGAACCCGGTGAACGGCAGCTACTACCAGCCGGACGCGGCGCCCGCGGCCAAGCCCGCCGCGCCGGGCTGGAACGACCCCCCGATGTTGACATCTAGACCCAAGGTGGGCTCCATGCTTAGTCTACGAAAGCGTGTAATTTATTAGCAATTGAAATATCTTCATGCAACATTTTTTAAATTGTATTGTTTATATAGGTCTATAAAAAGTCAAGGGAAGATAATTTAACGATTATCTTGCATTACAGAACAGACAACAAGATTTTGAATAACAAATTAGGTACTTTGTTGTTGTACACGTATTATCTAATTATGTAACGTGTATGACTTGTTTTAGACAATGTAATATTAAAAAAAGTACGTATTTTTACTTTAAACAAAAATCAAATAGTTTATCGTTGTCTTAGATTTTCGCGATTATTATTCATTGAAATGAAACTATTTTAAACGGATTTAAATCGCGTATATTAACTATTTTTATCATCCCGACGTTTCGAGCACTTTGCAGCGTTCGTGGTCACGGGTAGAAGACTCTAGGTTCGTGGTCATGAAGTCTACCCGTGACCACGAACGCTGCAAAGTGCTCGAAACGTCGGGATGATAAAAATAATTAATACACGCGATTTAAATCCGTTTAAAATAGTTTCATTTCATCAAATAGTTTATTGGTGATGGTTTAGTACTTTGGACACGAGGATATGTCAGCACTACACGCTGGCACGCGGCAGTGGAATCACATTATAGAGCATAGGCGGCACTGCGAGGTACACGCATGTCTGACTGACTTTAAGTGCAGTGTAATTTTGCGTGCGATTATGAGTTATGAATTTTTTCCTTAACAACATCAATGGAATTTAATTTAACTAAATTATTTGTTCCCATCGTGAATAGTAGCTTAGGATTGACGTTGCCTGCCACCTTTAAATACCTTCAAATATTAGCATTCCTACCATTTTATCTCCATAATAATTTTTTGTATGTTCACCAAAATATTGACAGTTTTGAAAGTAACTGGTAAACATTATATAAACAAGAAGATTATAACATATTTTCAGATGCGTGAAGTTAGTATCTTATAGGACAAGGCATATGCTTTAATAAAATCGTGGAAATATTGCATTTAACATTTCATAAATTTTTATCTTACATTATAAATTCATTAATAGAAAAAGTTAATTATTCTGTTTGTAACTTCATTAACGCTGAAATAGTGTGGAATAAATGAACATTGAGTTTCTCGCAAGATATCTTTACCTATTTGTAATCATCATTATTGTAGTAAAATTATTTACAAGATTACAGGATTAAAATACCGAGTTTCTTGTCGGTTTTTCTCGGTAAGCTCTAAATTTCAAACCGGCGGTCGCTTCACGTGGAAGTAATATGAAAAACTTTTAATTTCGAAAGTGCTTTTAAAAGTCTATTTTAATAATGTATATTTTGAGTTTGAGTTTTAGATTGTGTTGACCCTTAAATTACTTTTATCTTTCCATTTGTTCCAATAACTAAAACATTATCACACATCTTAAAGTGCTTACGGAAAGCATATCAATCATTTTATTTCGACTAATTGTTTTTATCTGTAGACTAAGTCCACTTTGATGTTTTGTTTGTTTGTTATTATAACTACATTATTTCTGCTTATTTTTATGTGTTCACAATTTATTTATTATTAAACCAAACATACTATAAATATTAAAAAAAAACTGTTTTAACGCCCTGAAATCAAATTTCGTTTATAAAAGAAATTACATACTTATGTGTTAAAATTGTCAAGTAAAACAGTACAATATATGTAAATAAAATTATTTTATTAAAATTTAATTTGTTTCAGCCCAAACCAGAGATTCAAGCCCAAGCTCCCATAACACACCCCTTATTCGGCGTTGAACCTCCCCAGTATGTGCCATTAGTACCCACGTCCCAATACCCCGGGCAACAGGCGCAGTACCCCGGGCAACCCGGCCAGTACCCGGGCCAACCGGCCCCCTACCCCGGCGCGCAGCCCCAGTGCCCCGGCCAAATGGGCCAGTACCCTGGCGAGCACACTCCGTACCCGGGACAGTACCCTGACCAGCAGTATCAAGGGATGCACATGTCGCCAGCGCAAACTGGATACCAGCAACAGGTTCGTTTTGAAGTTATCTATTTTTTAAATATTTCTTCTTGTTTTTACCAATGTGGATTGGTAATTATTTGATATTTTGGTATTTTAACACTTAAAATGGCTGTTTTTACAGTATCTGATGTGATTGTATTAATCATTCTTTTTTGTAAATAAAAGCGTCAACTTGATATATTAATAAGTTGTATTTTAAAATATAAATCGGTATGCTGGTTAGTTAAAAACCCCGACGATCTGTAATGACGTATTTGACGTCGATTTGACTATGATCAAATAATGCTAAATAATATTTTGAATATTTGGAAAAACCTAACATTAAACAAATATTGCTATAATTGGCTAACAGGTGGAAACTCCAGCTCCGGCGGAGCCAGCGCCAGTACAGAAGGAACCGCTTCCCGCAGAATATGAAGAGCTGCAGACGGTCTTCGACTCGCTACGAAGTGCTTGTTCCGAAAAAGCTACTAACCAGGTAATATTTATCAAAACAAAATAATTTACATTAATTATTATAAAAGAATAGTTAAAAATTTTAAAGCTTGTCTTCTAAGATATAAGTTTTTAGATTTTTACTATTAATGAAATAATTAGTAAATAAATTATGTGTTTTTTTTTCTAGCAAATGAAAAGAAAACTTGAAGATGTCCAGAGAAGACTTGAAACCTTATATGATATGCTACGTGAAAATAGGGTAAGTAAAGGATAAGTTAAATAAAAAACTACCTGTCTGAGTGCACGACATCGCTGCAGGAGGTGAGGGGGTGGAATTATTAGTATCTCTGAAAAAATGCATTTGAATATGAATATATTAGATTATATGGACGCTGATAACTCATACTATGTCAAGCCACATGGACTTCATTTTGAGAAAATGGCGTCTAAAGATAAGAACCTATTTTTAACAAATTTGTTTGTAGGCATATCCATTTTCTCTTTTCTATTTTGATAAAGAATATTATGAATTACAAGAAGATTGGTATAAAAAAATTTAAAAATAAGTTTATAAAATAAATAGTATTTTTAAATGATAAATACATGACGCGTTATCAGAATACATCAAAATCTCCGAATTCGACTTTTTGTTGGTTAACACATTATTGCTTATTAGCTTCCATATAAACATTCTAAGACAAATAAATTGTTACTTTCCTAGAGAAAGGCCATCAGTTGTGTTCGACGTGTTCTAACCACTATGCCATCTCGGCTCACTTAAAAAAAAAAACTGATTTAACCCTTAAAATGCATGGTGTATCAAAAAAGATTCGCTTATTTCCAAGCTTACTGTCAACTAAAAATTTTACTAAACGACCAATTTGGTTGTTTATTTTACATGATCTGTCTGTTTATGATGAATCTACTGGTTAGTCTGTTTATTTAAATTGTTCGTTAGTTTGATAAAAGGAAAAACATGATGTATGTAAGGGTTAAACATGAATACCCTCTAGCTGTCGGAGGCAGCGCTGTGGTCGCTGCGCGAGGCGAGCGCGGCGGGGCGCGCGGGCGAGCACGAGCGCGCGCTGCGCGCCGTGGCGGCGCTGGCCGCGGGCGCCGACTTCGCGTCCGCCGCCGCCTTCCAGCCCGGCCTCAAGGTGCTGTTCCTGCTGGCCGCGCAGCTGCGCGCCGGCGCGCCTGCCGAGGGAAAGATTCTATAGCAAAACTATTTATTCAAGTAAGCTTTGACAAGCACTTCAATCGTCAATACAGAAACAAAGACAAATTAAAATGGTGGATTTATAAAAATAAATCTGTCATATGTCAAAATTTATTTCTATTCAGTATAAAATTTAACAAATATCGAGTATATAGGATTTTTAGCTAGCTTTTTTTTTCAATAATGAAATTTAACATTTGATTCAAAGAAGGACCTTATAAGAATAGCTATATACGCGGTTTTGCACTATTCCCGACGATATATAAGCTGACAGGGGACTGACGCGAATGTGAACGATATCTGTCATAAATATATGAATAAATGATGATTTGATGGATGTCATGCCTTACATTTGAATATAACAAAGCTACACGATATATGACGAATATAAATACATTTATAAATTAATGAAATGGTTGTCATTACGTTGTAAAATAAAATAATAAAATTTCATTAGTTATTGTTAATGTTTATTAATGACTATGTTTTTCGTCCATTACAAAAAGACATTAAATTACATATTACTTTCAAAGACAGTAGTACCAGCTTTATTTATTGGATGAAACCAACGTATTTTTTCATTAAATTTTTGTATGCAACATATTTTCTCAGATCCTGAGTAGCGAATTACTTATTGAAGTTATAACTTAACGCTTGTATAACATTGCTCGTTATAACGATTAATTTCTATGTTAAATTATTTTGATCTTAAAGTCTAATTCTCTCTGAACCTATCACTGCATAAGCGTTTACCTCGTGTTAAATATATTAATACAAATAAACTATATTCTATAACTATAAATATGGTACATTCATACTATTTGACGTTAAAAATCTGTATGTACACATCTGTATACATATGTAAACCTGTACACATATGTAACCAACTGGTAATATACACCGTTGTGTTATGCTTGTCAATTGACTTATCGGCTCAAAAAAAAAATATCAAAATATGCTATATGCAAGTAGGCTTTTACAAACACTTTTGCATCGTCAGAACAGAAACAAAAAAGAAAACAAAAAAAAAACGAATTAATTAATACATTTACCACCGGTTCAGAATACAGATTCTACCGAGAAGAACCGGCAAGACTTTCGCCTGTTATACTCAGTCGATAGCTGGTTGCTAGGCAACGTCGTCAAAAGTGGTCGCCTTTCTGGCTGTCAAAATCCACGAGTTTTTAACATATCCTATAGTTATATAATATAATTTTTACCAATATAAAAAAAAAAAAAAAAAACAGAATTTACTTGGTACGTTATTTCAATGTATTGGTGCAATTTCTGTTTATTTAATTTCTTACAAACATTGGGTATGTTTTATACATATGTACATAACACTTATCTCTGAGATAACATTATGTATCTTCAAAGCTACATATACTGTTAGCAATTATTTGTCATAATATGATTGCGTTGAAGCTCAGTTCGTTGATACCTAACTATTGTAAACTATTTCTGTTTGAAAAAGTTTAATATATAAACTTATCTTCCTAAATTCTCCTATATAAGTAGATATTAGAATAAATTTATTAATATATACAATTAATTAAAGTAGAATTTATATGAAATGTAAACAGAGACGTCAAAAGAATTAAAAAGTTTTGTTTTATATTCAGCGAGAAACAAAATTTTATTGATTTTTTGCTCATTAAATACAGAAATGCTATTTTGATTGTTAAACTGTTTTCATTTTGTACATTCTATTTAAATTAAATATAGATAGACAATAAATTATTATGTTCGCGCTATACTTAATAAAAAAATGTGTTTAATAAAATATTTAAATTCCATAGTAATTGTTTTACTACTTAAAAGTTATTAAAAACTTGCCACAGTTTAAATTAATTTATAACCTCAGCGCTTTGGATTTATATAATTTTTATTATATTTTAGACTTTATTTCGATACAATTAAAGTTGATTTTCTATCTTGTATTTATGTAAATATTCCTACCTAACTAATGAAGTTGTGTCTAACTTGTCCAAAGACAATTTTTTGAGTTTTATTTGATTTATGATTAATATAATTTTTTTGTGTATTAAACGCATGTATGTAATCGAATGATAGCTAATGTATGGTTAAGTAATACTGTATTAAAGTTATATTAAAATATATTTTTAAATTACGCAGTTTTTATTTATTCGATGTAGAGTTAATGCTGCTAAGTCCAACTGTAGCTTGCTAACTACAGATCGTATATGGGCTGGTTTAAGCACCGTAGTACCACACTCTCGCAGAGAATCAGAGTAAAGTGGCTTACTTGAAGTTGCGTTCCGTACGGTGAGTGAGAGAGTTGGAAGCTTTCCCTTTTTTCTTTCGTTAATTCCTTTCCTTATTTTTCGATTTTTTCAGCTAGCAACGTGGTAGATTAATTTGCTTGACATTAAAAGAAATAATCTAAATTCCTATTTTAAATGAAAATTATTTGATTTTATCTGTTATTTATGTAAGTCTTAATGTTTTAATACGCGGCTAGTCCAAATTCCCGCATGATACAGACGAGTAAACAAGACGAGAGTAATGTTTAAAACATTTAATATATATGATATCAATATTCAATGATTTCTAACTTTAAAAGCCAAATGTATTGTCTATATCTATACTAATATTATAAAGAGGAAAGATTTGTTTGTTTGTAATGAATAGGCTCCGAAACTATTGGACCGATTTCAAAAATTCTTTCATCTTTGGAAAGCTACATTATCCCCGAGTAACATAGGCTATATTATATTTAAAAAAAATTAGGGATCCTTACTAAAACTCTAATAACGTAATCCAAGGTGTTAAAAAATGACAATTCCTTACGTCGCGTGCGCTACGAAAACTATTGATGATGAACAAAATCTTTTACTACGACTGCAGAACTCATCATTGTCTACAAAAAGTTTCGCGACAGCATATGTCTAAATATTATAGTTGTCACAGTAAGCGGTTTTTTGTTCTAAAAATTTAATTTATATGCCGCCGCTTGAAAAGGCTCTTTATTTGTACCTTGGTATTAATCCTTATCAAAATAAATTAATTATATTCAGGACGGCTACAATACCTTTTTATAACTTTTTGAATTATTCAATTCGGACTTTTCATTCGGAAGATGTCACGAGTTTAAAAATGCAAGTATTAGAAAAAAGTCGCGTGGTTTCCGCTCACCGCGCTCAGCTAGCCAGCATGCGATGTAGTCTCCATGTAAGCGTCACTGGGGTACGGGGGGGAGTCAATGTAACGAAATAAAGTGCCGCGAGTACATTAATAAAAACTATAAATAAAAAAAAATCAAACTTCCTTTATAATTTTACTTTTTTTTTGAAACCCGACGCAAAAAAGAAGGGTGTGTGTGTGTGTGTGTGTGTGTGCGTTCGTGCGTGCGTGCGTGCGTGCGTGAGTGCGTGCGTGCGTGCGTGCGTGCGTGCGTGCGTGCGTGCGTACGTGCGTGCGTGCGTGCGAGCGTGCGTGCGTGCGTGCGTGCGTGCGTGCGTGTGTGCGTGCGAGCGTGCGTGCGTGCGTGCGTGCGTGCGTGCGTGCGTGCGTGCGTGTGTGTGTGTGTGGGGGGGGGGGGGGGGGGGGTGTACCCGTGCGAAGCCGGGCCGGCCTGTGTTTCATATTTACTGTTGGTACATCTGTGGTTGTCCCCACCAGGTAAACAAAATCCATATCTATACTTATAATAAATCTGTAGAGAGGTCAATTCTGTACATGAAATATATTTTCAAAATAAGTATCAGGGGGTGATTAGTGATCGATACTGATGCCAAAAATGCAATCAGTAAAATTTTTGTCTGTCTGTCTGTCTGTGTGTATGTTCCTTATAGAAACAAAAACTACTCGATGGATTTTAACGAAACTTGGTACAATTATTCTTCATACTCCTGGGCAGGTTATAGTATACTTTTCATCACGTAACAATCAATAGGAGCAGAGTAGTGAAGGGAAACTTTGGGAAAACGGGAGACGTTACTCCAATTTTTAAGCTTCCGTCACGTATGCAGCCTTAATGGTTAAAGTTACATTGAAATCATGTATGACTGAAATATTCTACATAAAATTTTCTAAAAAATATCCCGCAACAGTATAAGTCTATCTTTTATGGTTGACTCACAATAACACGTGTAACTCCTGTTAGCTTAGCAGTTCGGAGCATTCTGATTATATTTGTTTATTCTTACGTTTATAATACTCTCTTTATCCCTAATTAAAAAAAATTAACATTATTACCTATTCAATAAAAAAAATCATAGAAATCACGTATTGTGGACTGATATATTATATTTCCCTACCAAAATACGATCTGTGTCATATCAAAACTCCTGAACCCTGAGGAAGGACATACGCTACTTTTCTACGAAAAAAAACGACGAAAACGCGGACGAAGTCGCAGGCAAAAGCTAGTTCTATTATAAAATTTAAAAAATATATTTTCTAAACGACTTCGAAAAAGGAGAAGGATCTATGTTTGACTGTAGGTATGCTTTAATGTTATATTTTAATTTATAATTCAATTCTATAAGATCTATTTAATACTATAAATGAAAGAAATGTCTAAACGACTATTCTGATTCGAAATTCAGTGTTCTGTGCAGCGTTATGCGCATAATATCCAACACTCGCACACACGCGCAGAGGATAAAATCCAAAAACGAATTGATCATATTAAAATGTGGCATTTTTATTGTTTCTTGGCCAATTACAGATCTAAGCTGTATTTAAGTTCATCACAGTTAAAAATATTGTAGAATCAGTATATCAATTACATTATATTCGTTGCATGTTTTATTCCCAATAATCATTTTTTCACTAGATAGAATCATAATTATGATAATTATTTGTAGACACGTAATCCATTAGTCCTATCAATTAGCGCAATTATAAGTATGTTGCTAATTATTTCGGAACTATAAAAGGATAATCACATTTTGAAAGTCTAGAATCGCATGTCTATAAATATATATATTTTAATTTTTACTACCTTGTTCCCGCGACTTCGTCTGCGCGCGATTAGTATTTCGAATAGCTTATTTTCTCTCCAAGATCCTATCTATCTTTATAACAAAATTCATCTAAATTGGTTCTGCGGTTTAATAATAAATAATACTTTGAGAGACCCTTGTTATGATAACGATGATAACTGAAAATTATTTAACACCATTTTCAATATAATAAAAACACAGTTTTAAAATAAATGAACGTTTTTTAGTTTTATTAATCAGTAGCCCATAAACAATACCGATGTTACTCAATGAAAATATAAAAGTCCACAGAGTAGTCGAGTCAATAAATTCAGAGAGCATTTGTTTTTTCGTCCATTATTCTGCGCGTACATTAAATACGGTACAGCAGTAATTATCAGAATGGTTGCTGCAATGATTACTCGAATAACGCGATGAATGCGTTCGTCGAATCGTAGGGCTCTTTGAATGTTTGGGTTTCGGATACGATACGATATTTAAGTGTAATATTTTTAACTATGATGGGATATTAAGTCAAATAAGGTCGGTTATTTTGATCGTTAAGTGAACATTCTATTTTCATTATATTCTTAACTAGTTGCCCATCTTACTCAGTTTTTATATGCAGTTTTTAACACAAATTATGCAGTATTCCATAATGTTTAAAATATTTTCTTTTATATAATATATGTCTTGACGTTTACAAATAGAACAAAAACATATTAGTCAAAAAGGTACTGCCGCACTGAAGTGAGGCGTTTACTTTTCTTGCCCCACGTTGGGCGCCAATTGTTATATTAAAAAAATATATATTAAAATTTCATTTTTAAATATTATCACAACAATGTGCGTTCTATGCAGTGAATTGCTTTAGTTGGTTAAATGTACTTGAATAATGATTTTTGCATATAAATTTTTCATATAACATATGTTCACATTATTTATACTACTAGTGTACGATATGAAATAACTAGAAAAAAGTGATTTTCTCACAAGTACTAAAATAAGACAGTGAAAAACTGTTGTACGGTATACTAAACTTATTTAACTTCTTTTATTATTAATTGAAAAAACGAAAACTAACGTATATATTAGTATTTGTGATAAATAAAGATATCACAAATATACATATATTTTTTCAAATATCGTATAGGTATCGTGTCGTGATATTAAATGGAAACTGCTTAATAGTTTTTTAAGAGCAACAGCGAGACTAAACGCTTCGACGGTGCGGGTCTGTTTTAAATACTTTTATTTTTATTGCAAATCTCGTAATTCTAAAGCATTGACGTAGCTGTGCTTCTGTTGATGACTAGACACGCATTTTCATTAGAGGGCACTTATTTGGTATTGCTCAAATTACAGTCTTTTTTTAATGGAAGTAAGTAAAAGTAAGTAATCGTCTATAAATGTCCCACTGCTGGGCAAAGGTCTTATCTCCAATTAAGAAGAAGGAAGACGGATATAGATGTGTCAGAATTTCTCTCGGGAAGGGTTAAGAAAAACATTGTGAGGTAACTCACCTGCATGTGGTCACCTCACGATGAAGCACGAGATGAATTTAAACACAAAAGCACTTTTTCAAAAAAAGTAAAGTCACAGCCTGTAAATATCAAACTGCTGGGCAAAAGCCTCCTCTCCTATAAGGAGAGAATATAGAAGTTAATCCACCACGCTGCTCCACTGCGGGTTAGCGGATATGCATGTGTCAGAATTTCTCCCGACACTTGCAGGTTTCCTCACGATGTTTTTCTTCACCGCCGAGCTCGAGATGAATTTAGACACAAATTTAGCACTTGAAAAATCACCGGTGTTAGCCGGGGTTTGACAGGCCATCTCGGCTCTGTCACTTTTTCAAGTCAATCATCAATTACTCAGCGGCGCTTGGAGGGATCTGAACCCGCGATTATAGTTTCCATGATTTCCTGTTTACATCTTTGTCAAATTTACTATTTGAAAATTTGAAAAAGCGAGTTTCAGACTATCATAAAGCGTAAAGAATCATAGTGTCTCCTTTTTATATAACCCCTTTATTTAAAAAGGAGACACTATGATTCTTTACGCTTTGTTGCAGACTCTTAAATAACCTGTAAAAGTTTTGAAATATGACATTTAAGTGAAGATTATTGTTATATCGCATGCTTTAAAGTGACACAATTCTGTGTTAAACGAGTTAGCTAAATTAGTAATTAAAATTTAGTTTTATAAAAGTCTGTGATAAATGATCTATAATTTAAAAAGAAGTAAATAACGATTGCATTAACATTTATTACATTAAATTCTAAATAAACATTATATACTAAAGTTTAAAACGTTTTTTAGGGTTCCGTACCTTAAAAGGAAAAACGGAACCCTTATAGGATCACTTTGTTGTCCGTCTGTCTGTCTGTCTGTCTGTCTGTCTGTCTGTCTGTCTGTCTGTCTGTCTGTCTGTCTGTCTGTCTGTCTGTCTGTCTGTCTGTCGGGATGTCAACCCTTTTTTCTCAGAAATGCATGGACGTATCATGTTGAAATTAATATCATATACTCAAGTCTACGATGAAATGCGGCCGTGAAAATATTAAAGTTCTAAGTCAACGCAATCAAAAGATAATGGCAAATATGTCGAATATTTTGACCATTTTTGCGTTTTCGCAAGGGAATCAAAACCTATAGGGTACTTCCCATTGACCTAGCACAATGAAATTTGGCAAGAAGTAAGATCTTATGGTACGAATAAAGGAAAAAATCTGAAATCTGTAAATTTCTGTATGTATGTGTGTCTGTTTGTAAGTTTGTCTTTCAACTTTTTTCTCAGGAACGCGTGAAGGTAACAAATTTTTATTAATGTCAAGTATTCAGAGCTATAATTACTAAGAGCTGTAAAAAAATCAGACTTCTAAGTTAACACAGTCAAAAGATACGGTCATTTATGTCGCATATTTTAAGTATTTTAGCGTTTTTAACGTTTTCACAAGGGAATCAAAACCTACAGGGTACTTCCCATTAACCTAGCAATATGAAATTTGGCCAGGAGCATGGTCTTATAGTATAAATAATGGAAAAAATCCGAAAACTGTAAATTTCTGTTCGTGTGTCGGTCAGTCTGTACATCTGTCTTTCAACCTTTTTCTCAGGAACGCGTAAATGTATCAAGTTGTAAATTATATCAAATATTCAGAGCTGCATTCACTTGAAGCTGTTAACAAAACCTAAATTATAAATCAATACGTATCAAATTAATTAAAAACGCATTATTTTTGGAAAATAAACTAAGTTTGTGTGTGAGATAATAGAGCGTATCAAGCGGAAAATAATATAATCTTAGAATTAAAATTTTATGTACTTAAAACAAATTAACATAGAAGTTGATCACGGTCAAAAAACAATTTTACAATCAATGAGGAGAAATTTGTATCAAAACGCAAACATAGGGGCAGCAAACCTTTATAAACAACGCAATGCAATCTATATGCCGCAGCTAACAAAATGATAGCGCGATTCAGCGTACAGTCAGCGCCATCTCTGGACAATATTATGACATTACGTAGATAAAATTCTCGATTAATGTTACTAGAGGTAACATCATTTTAAAATTTAAAATTTTAGTTTAAACTGTCCAAATATTTTAAGTACAAATAACAATTAATTTCGCAATAAGCAAACAGCCTATTGACAAATAAATATTTAATCTTATTGTTTTCATGAAAAAAAAATATTTAAACGCGCTAAAAAAAGTTTCATCATCAATTATCGTTAATTTTATCGTCATTACATAATTTACATTAAATATAAAAGCTTCGATTTGATTGATTGAGACACGATTTGATTTAAGTACTCGTATTAACTTAGTTCGAAAATTTAAAAATTAAATTCAATAATCAAATCGAGTAAATTAATTTACTTCTTACTACTGTGTAGATAATACATGTAAGTCTTCTGGTTATTAGTAATATAAGTTTTTTTTATAAAAAAACAATTAGTTTTATTCGAATTAGGGACTACTTATTTTCGTCTTGGCAACACTAATATATACTTTGATTGATCTAAATATTTTACGAACGTAGTGTAGTGGAAGTGGAGTGTAGTAGAATATAAATAAAAATAAAACAAGAATAAAATAAAATGTAATTATGTATATAATAATTGATTATTTTTAACCGACTTCGAAAAAGGAGGAGGTTTTATGTTCGGCTGTATGTTTTTTTTTATATTTTTACGCCGATTTTTCCGTCATTTGTGAACCGATTTTCAATTTTTTTTTTGTTTTAAAGGGTATACTTCCAATTTGGTTCCATTGTCATGAAGTCAGGATCTGATGATGGAATCCTGGAGAAATCGAGGACAATCTTCAAATATTATAGGCACATCTTTACCGATTTAGGTATTTTTGACAGTAACTCATGCATTTGCTCACGAAAAGCTACATTTGATGAGGTGGAGCTGATGATGAAGATTACAAATGGGTACCGGAACCACTTAATAACGAGTATTTTACGTGTTGCGATTCGATTGCTTCAATATGATTGCTAAGCAATTTATTCTCGGCACAATGTAAACGGTGAAGTGGAGCTGATGATGCGATACCAGGAGAACTGCCATTGAAAAACATGATATTAGTCTACCCGTGACCACGAACGCTGCAAAGTGCTCGAAATGTCGGGATGATAAAAATAAATAATATACGCGATTTAAATCCGTTTAAAACAGTTTTATTTCAATGAATAATAATCGCGAAAATCTAAGACAACGATAAGGTACACAAGGTAATTAAAAAGCGGAAAAATCTTCAAGATTTAATTTTCGTAATTGACTAACTATTTTTATTTATATACCTATTATTTCTAGCCAATATGGCTAAAGCGGCTACAAATGATTTGAGTTTATGTAGGGCTGAGACGTCGCTTCCGTTGGTGGACCCTTTGATGACTAATTTTTATCGCAAATGTGCACTTTAGGTCTAAGTAAGAACCCTCGGTACGGAACCCTCGGTGCGCGAGTCCTACTCGCACTTGACCAGTTATTTGCATTTTGTGCTGATAATGTGAATTTTCGAGTTCGGTCACTTTAATACTGCGTGCGATATTATTTTTATATAATTACGTTACATATGTACATTTTATCTTTCTGAGTCACGCAATGATTTAATTTTTTTTATAAACAATATCAACAAAATTGATAATTTCTAAGGAAGTATTGATAATCGTATCGTTTAGATCTCGTATCATGAAATATTCAGACTTTCAAAAACATGTCATCGTTAATACTTCATATATTAAACTGTAATTAATTTTGATTTATTAAAAACCACGATCCAGCGAATAGAACAATCAACAAATCTTCTTTGTATATAAAATAGTTTCATTAATATATTATTTAATAGTTGGGTCCATCGGACATGTATTCTCCACGATTGGCGATCCGCAGTGAACGGATCGATCTTTGCTAAGAGCACGAGCTCTAACTCCTGTGCAAACCATGCGCGGATCCAGATCTCATAAAAGGCTATTAAAAATTTAACCTATATATTACAAAATATAATCAGGATTGAGGATTGTAAATATCATTAAATTATTGCCTTATTATTTATTACTGGGTTTGAATTACTCACGCACGTTATTTTTTTATTATTTACTATTATTATTAATTTACTTAGGCTATTAGTGTCGTGGGCATGCTCATCGTGCCTACAACGGTGATCCGTTCTTGGCGCAGGTTAGTCTTGTCCACACAGACCGCGCTGCACACGATCGTATCGCGTTGGACCGCCTTGTGTGAACTTAGCTAATGATCAAGGATTAAAATCTTATCAGGTACCACTGGATTTTAAAGTATTGTACTAATATATCTTTTGCTTAGTAAAGGTAAACATTGTAAGGGAATTGCTTATGTCAGGAGAGATTTACGCGTTTTACATTCTATAGAAATGTCAATCCGTGATCGTTGTAAAGTTTTTGAAATGTTGGGTTGATAAAAACATAAAATACGCGTTTTAGATCTATTTAAAATAGTTTTAATACAATGTGTAGTCATCTTGAAAGCTTCTTCCATTTCTTTTATAGAAGGTCTCTATCGAACAATAGAGGTTCAAAAGTCACTATCCAAATTGGCTTTATTCATAATTCAATGAACATTCACAATAACAAACATTTCAAGTCATTTTTGTAAATTCCCAATCGCAACCTATTACCGAACGTCTGATCTGAACGTATCTTAAGTTTCGATAGAATGTAAGCATTTAAGTGAAATGTAATGCAGTTGTACAATTTTATAATCCATCGACAGCTTACAATCGCTTTTAGAAATACAACAGTTTTCTATAGTTAAGAAATAAGTCCACGAATACAATCGTTGGCTTCGTAGTATCATAATACTAACCAAGCAAGATGCAAGGCGGAGAGCGCGGCTCCGGTCAGGATTAGCCGCGTGCAACGAGGTCGCCTTACAACGGCCGCGGTGCATTGTGCGGTATTAAAAATAATATATACCTGGAACACTGTTTGCTAGACGAGCCATTTATTTATACTAATGGTCGAAATTCGACCGTAGTACGTTATATTTTTAATCGATTTCAAGATTGATCACAGATAATCTATTCTCAATTTGACCACAGACTAAACAATAAACAAAAGAGAATATAAGTATGCGTGTGTCAAATACATGATGGTATGGTTATTTTTTTTTATTGATTAAATTTATTTTGTATACATAATTAAAAACTTTCCTTCTTTCTATAAATTATTATGTCGTGGCAAGATATAAAATACGAATATAACAAACATTAATTTTTATATATTAGAAGATATATAATTAGGTCAAAAATAATGTAATGATTTATTTTTAATATCATTCTGTGGACTTTTCATCAACTGCCGTTTATTGTAAATATGAGAGATAACAATCACGAAGACATGATAAAGATATCACAGTACAGTGATAAGGGAATTAGTTTAATGAATATGTCTTGATTCTAGATTGTTCGTGTGTCATCGTATTACGTATAACGGTATTACGACCTGGTCACGGGACATTCGCGAGGTGCGATCGGCAGAGCGATTATTAAAGCGTTTAGCGACTAATGTGCAGACGGGGGACGATGAGGCAAATATTTTATTTCTAAGCGTTATGTATATTTATACGTTACTTGTTGCAATAACGTACATATTTCAGTGCTTGGCGAAATTATAAATATTGAAACTTTTGTCGATGAACTTGTTTTGGTAAAATATTTGGAAGAATAGGGCAACATAAATGTTAAATATATATAAGAATATCGAAAAATTATCTTAATAACGCGAATGCATGTACAAAATGGCGACACGCGAGTTCAATGCGATACGGCATGACGCAGTACGAACATAAAAAACAATTGAACATATCGCACTAGTTTACGTGACCAAAAGAGCGTTAGGCGCGGTGCGATGCGGCGCGAAATATAGCGAACGCAATCAGTAAGCACCTCGCAAGTCGATCGCGTCGCCTGTTCCCGTGGTCAGACCATAAAGATGACCCTTATGATACAGATGATATAATATCATGATTAAAATAACGATATCGTAAAAAAATATGTATATATTTTTTATTAAATTTTGACGAGTTCATTGTTTTGTTAAAAATATATCATACTATTTATTTCAAAGTGTTATATAATGTTACGATAATACAACAGCGTTTATTTAATACAATGATTAAATTCGAATTTATATACTTTACATAGTTTCTACACTGAGGTCTCATTTTCTGTAATAAGAAGTAATAAACTAAAAAAAATTTTGAAAGTTCGACAGTCGAGCCGTGTGCAATTTTCGTGCATATCTTTGAGGAGTTTTTCTTAACTTCAAAATTAATCATAACTTTTCAACTTTTATCAAAACTCAAATCAAATCAAAATATACTTTATTCAAATAGGCCTTTACAAGCTCTTTCGAATCGTCAATTTACAAATTTGTGATGTCAGTTCTACGTGAAGCTAACACCGGCTCGGAGTGTGGACTCTACTGAGAAGAACTGGCGAAAAAACTCAGTAGTTACTCTTTTAAAAATATTTTTGTACAATATTGTTTGATACAATTAGCTACAGTTATCCTGTGAGAATGTCAACGCCCTATTATTCCACGCGACTTTATTATTAATGTAGTCATATACTGAATAGTATGCTTTTTCTATTAATTATTTTTTTATGTAAACTTTGAATTTGTGAAGTGGCAAATTTATTTTATTTTTTTATTTAAATTTCTCCCTACTGACCTGAATACTGAAACTGAATTTAAAAAATAGCATTAATCACATAAAGCTAAATTGTTTAAGCAGTTAACAGTTTAATTTCTGAATTTCATATTTAATTTTATCTAAAATGAATTTGCTGCAAGTATACGCTTAAGATTAATTGCAATGAAAATGCTACGAACTTCACACACACAGAGCCGTGAACATAGCTACATAATCTACTATGACACCGTATCATGTCGTATCCAGTTTCATGAACATCTGTATCAAGAAAAATATCAAATGCAAGCCACTTGTTCTGAGGTTTTGTTACATTTACAATATCGAGGCATGTTTGTCTCCACTTGTATGGGTTTATGTGAGTAGTATGACGTGAGGTTTCATTTTTAGGGTTCCGTTGTTGAAGGGTGACAATGACAGTATTGTTAAGTTTATGCTGTCCGTTCGTTTGTCCGTCGGGCTGTATCTCATGAACCGTAATTAGTAGAGAGATGAAATTTTTTCGATGTGTACTAATATTTCTATTGCCGGTATGATAACAATTAATGAAATCGGTCAAGTGTGACTCGTGTTCCGTATGCTAATAGCGGAAGACTTAAAACATGTAACAACTAAAAATTAGTTCACTGTAGCGTGATCTTTTATGGCGTATGACCTTCCGCGATTAATATTAATGTAATAATGGAAATAATAATTTCAAAAAATTGGACTGCTTAATGTGTAAGTACTTATGCAGTAAATAGGTCAAAGAAAATAAAAAGTCTTATATATTTATATGTATAGGAAAAAGATTTGGATTTATTTTTAAGAATACTGCACGTAAGAAACGAAGTGAGATGTGTCTACATTTTAGCTAATAGTACGGAATACTTTTAGTGCAAGAACAACTCGCGCTTGACCTGTTTGTTGTGGTTATTACACGCATATCTGCGAGCAATCTTGCTGGATTCTTCAACTTGAGGTATCTTAATGAATAGAATGTATTATAAAAGACAGTTCGTTAACATTAGCAGGTATAGCAGTCGCATTATGTATATAGTAGTGACTTCTCATACAGAAAATGGTCGAATTCTATACAATTATTTGATTTTCGCGACTTTGTTTGCATAAAAAAAATATTTTTAGCATATTATAGCTTTGAGAATCTTTCGTACAAATACAAATATATACTTTCTATTTTACCCAGTTTTTATTTTATTTTTGGGACACATAGTAGCATAATATGTTCTTTAGAAATCATTCAAATTGGTTTAGAGGTTGCTTGTTACGTTTTCACGCTAAGTGACTTTAACCCATTAAGCGCCAATATGATTCTAGCAGCATTTTAAACCCAAATATTTTATTTTTTTAATTATTAGTGACATATTTAAATACAAAAGGAAAAAATGTTTTACTGTTATGGATAGTTTTAGAAGGGTGTACTCGAACGAGTACAGCGGTCACAGACTTACTGAATCTTCCGTATGTAAAAGCTAAGTTACAAAAACAAACTGTACTCAAACGAGTACGACGGCGCTTAATGGGTTAATTTATATTACTTTAGTATAGTCTATATTTCTTTATTTGTCCTATTTGGTAACAATACAATATAATTTATTTTTCACACTATTTGTTTATTATAAAAATGTTTTGTTTCAATCATTCTTTCGATAGCTATTTACTCAGCTCTAACTCTTATGTGCAGTTAGAAGTACGCCACATTTGTCCGCTAAATAAGACGAGTAAAGAGAAATAGACTATACTTTTGAATTATTTTTCCGGCGAGAGTTTACTACGTTAGCGTCTTGCCATCGTCAACTAATTAACAATGTTTGAAGAAGTAATCTTGTTTACATTAAAAGAGTGTTAAAAATAGGTAATGACATCAAAAGCAGAATTTGTAATTATGTTAAATAACATAAAACATTAAATACTTGGATAACATGTTTACTTATTTTAGTTATTTTGATTTTAAAATCAAACTACAAAACCGATTTCGATGAAAATTCTATCGTACTAATAGGAGAGCACACTCTTTCAAACAAAATCAATCAAACCGGGGGACTTACAAAAAATGTCTTCAACTAGTTGAGGAGTTCCTCCTTTTTCTAAAGACGGTTAAAATTTCGCTTACAAACAAAAACAAACGAAATCAAAATAGCTCTAAATAGTAACAAAACAATTTTCAAACTCCCATACATAACGCGTGAAGGCGTAATTGTTTTTTGTGTACGTCGAGATAAGACTGATTCATGGTTTAGGCGCTATGATATCATCGGCACACGTATGTCCGGAGAATAATTCCGTCCGTCAGAGATATATCATGTAGTGGTTAAAATTTTGTTCGTACATGTATTTATTTTGTGGTAAACGTTATTTTGTGTTAAAATAGTTGAGGCTTAAAATTCAACTTGTTATTTATAATAATTTACTTTATTTTAGCGACGTCTTTTAATACGTTTTATTGCAAAACTAGAAATTTAAATACTTTATTCCTCGCTTTAAGCAGCAACGCATTTGTGGCTTTGGTGTTGGAAATAGGCATGGGCGATGGTGATCACTTAGCACCACATGACTTATTTGCTTGATATCTGTAATATAAACTGATATAAAATAAAAAAAAAAAAAACTACAATCAATTTTTTAAAACGATCCCCAACACGAAACTGCTGTAAGTTGATGAGAAGTTATGTATCCTAATGATTCCAGATGATGTTGCAACACTAGGTCAAGTACGCGACTATGTTTGTTCTATAATCGTTGATTAGAGTTTCTTTATCATATATTTGCGCTCAATCGGCGTAAGGTTTATGGGCTGTCAAGTGACTGTATAGTCTGTGACATTCGTGAAAGTGTTATTCTGTGGCATTACTATTGGGATCCGTTTTTCAGCGCTCCCTCTGCTACGTGACTCCGATGCGCGCACACTATAAACAACAGTTCCTGAAAATCATCGTGTTAACCAACAACAGAGCAATGTTATTTTAATATCATTCATAGTCTAGTAAATTTTGAGTCGATTAGACAATTAAAAAAGCTGACTACATTCAAACGTCTGTACAGATCTTCGTAAATTATAGCTAAGAATCAATTCGGTAACATAAATTTTCAAACAAGAATACCCGCATCAACATTGATTCAATCATTGGAAAAACATACGTCAACCCCTTTTTGGTCAGGGGTTAAAAAGATATCGAAAATAATATGGACAATAGCGTAGGCGTAAGTAAATATGCCATATAATGTTTTGATACAATTATTAAAGCTGTATACTTTAATAAAGGGTTTCCTTGTAAAAGCCATGGTGCTAATGACGTCATAACACCAGTTCATGAGCCTGCTGTAACGATCGTCGGTTTATGGCGAATTTAATGGTGTGACTTAGTTTAATATTCTCAGTGGGGAATATTTCGTTATTAATATTTTTATTTGTAGTATTATGTGTTTGTTTATTAATATATGTTATATATTATTTATATATTAAACTTATTTTGACGTCAGATCGGCGCAGTGGTCACTGCAACTGACTGAAGCGCTAACAGTCGCGGGATCGATCTCGCTCACGGCAAACGTTTGTATTCGCCATACGAATGTTTGTCGTGGTCTAGGTGCTTGTATTCGTGTTGTGTGTCCTGAACTTCCGATAGAAGATTATGAGGCCTTAATCTGGGCCGTTGAGCGTAAAGCGTTTATTTAATCTATAACTGGCTGCTCTAAGAGACCCTAGTTCCAACCAGTCCAAATTCAAAATCATTCAATTCCAAGAATCAATTTCCAGTCAACTACATTACGTTCCGTATATATTTACTAATATTATAAAGAGGTAAAATATTTTTGAGTTTGTATGTAGGGGGTAATCTCGGAAATTACAGGTCCGATCTCAAAAATTTTTATTTTCTACTACACTATGCTTTGTCAATGTTAATAAAATACATGCGTAGTATTTGAATGCTATAATTAAATAAATATAAATAAACGCATCACACTCAACGGCTCCCATTAAGATCTCATGGTCTTGTGTGGGGAGTCCGGAAACACACAACCTTAACACAAACACCCAGACCACGACAAACATCCATATGACCAATACAGACGTTTGCCGTGAGCGGGGATCGAACCTGCGACCGTTAGCGCTTCAGTCACTTATAGTGACCACTGTTACACTGAACTAAATCAAATATATTAAAAGTTATATACCTGGCTGTCATATTGCATATTTGTCGCAAATGTAGCTCGTACATGAATTGTCATTTTATTTTCGAATTTTTGAAACATACGTTAAACGTTCCATAAACCAATTGAGCAGGATTATTTCTGGACGAACAAAATAAAACACCGAAATTTAAAATATACATTTAATACATTAGAATCTCACTTCAAAGACGTCTAAATATACGCCCCAGTAATACATCAACGCACAGACGGACGAAGGGAAGGAAACAAAAACCATCTTAGCAGCCCTGAGGCGAGGAAATAAACGCTATACATATGTATGTACTTTTTAATTTAAGCCTTTTCTCTCCGCGCAGTGTGTCTGCGAGAACAATTGATCATGTGTACACGTTATAGTGTGTACCAACTAAGTGAATCGTGTTGTTCGTTATGATTGGTAGACATTTAAGAAAATAATTAAGACTTTTTTTTTAAAGTAGCCGAAATCAAAAGCACGAAATAATTAGATAATATTGCAAAAAAACTAACCACGATCTATTTAATGTGACCATATACGAGCTCAGATACTAAATTTTGAATACATTAGTTTCTAAACAAATAAATAAAACTGCATCAAAATTGGTCCATTCTTTAGGGAGCTACAACGCCACAGATACACAGACACGCACGTGAAATTAAAATATGTTAAAAGCTAAACTGGTCAACCGATTTTGATAAAAATTCTAACAAACATGAAAGTACCCATTAAAAATTAATTTAAAAAGCTATTAAGCAATTACCGAGTTCTAAGGTAACACGCACAAAAAATATACATTACGAATTGAGAACTTCCTTGTTTTCTGAAGTCGGTTCAAAATTATATAATGTATAAATTATTGATTCGACAGAAATTACGACCGCTCTGGTGAGAGGCGCTAAATATACCCATAACGCCGACAGTTGTGGGTTCGATCCCCGCTCTGAGAAAATATTTATATTTGTATAAATATGTGTTCCGGTCTGTGTGTTTCGGAGAGCACGTAAAGCTGTCGGTCGGTTATTATCACAATCACCTGATAATGATTGTTACTTTTAGTAAGAAAATTATTCTAATCTAAATGGTTACTGGCTTGCCTTCAAAGGTTGCGGAGGCTAGATGGAAATCGTTCTGTGTAGAAATCAGTAACTCGTTAATATTTGGACTTGAATAGTCAGCAGATTGGTATAACTGCGACAATGCTAGCTAGATGATGATGATAAATTACTGATCGCTATTTTATTATTTATTTATTTATACTTTATTGTAATAACAATATAATATATTAAAGTAACAAAAATACTTAAAAATAGAGTGCAAAGACGGTCTTATCACTTATAGTGATTTCTTACAGACAACCTTGTACATAAACAAAGGAAAAAAATAGAAATAATAACAGGATTGGTGCAAATTAACAACAACGTAAGCAAAATTTGCTAATTACTGCTATTATTTAATTTTTATAATAATATAAACCCCAAATGTATGGACTGCAATTAGATAAAAATTCGAAATAAATATCTTTTGAAATAAAGCGATAGCATACAAACACGCCTGTATTTTTTAAATCAATTATCTATCAGCAGCGAACGACTTCATTCGAGTGAGCAATTAAATAAAGTGTTATCTTAACGAGATGGCTGTGTTGATAACTTAGTTTATATTGGTTTAAAATTGCAGGTTTTGTTAAAAATAACTGCTTCATTTATTTGGGTCAATTTAAGTTAACATGTTATGTTATTTTATTTTAAACTATAAACTATAAACGCATCACACTCAACGGCCCCTATTAAGATCGCGTGACCTTGTGTCGGGGGTCCGGAAACACTCACAATGCAAACACAAACACCCAGACCACGACAAATATCCGTATGGCTAATACATACATTTGCTGTGAGTGGGGATCGAACCCACGACCGTTGGCGCTTGAGTCAGTTGCAGTGACTACTGTGACAACGTGTCAGTCTATTTATTAGATTATCTGTGGTCAATCTTGAAATCTGTTGAAAATTATTGAGCTACGTTTGAATTCCGACCGCTCGGCGACCACTGGTACTTTTAACACGTTGTAAACGCCAGCTTTAATAATCTGTAAACAGACTATTTTATTTTCAGACGACAAGGATTTAGACATTTACAAGTGAATAGCCATTGTTCTTTTGTAGCATTCTTTTATAAAACCTCCAGAACTAATTCCAATGACAAGAGAACTAGGAAATTCTCACTTAGAGGATTCTTTACGAGACTTTCTTATACTTCAAACGATTCAAAGACTTTTGAGAAACTGCAGCAGCAAGCAGTTCCCCGCAGCTTCGCCTGCGTATACTTGGAAATTGGATACCTAACAATCTTCCAACCCTCTTTTTGACCCTTAAAGGGGGGATTTTCAAAAATCATTTCTTAGTGCATACTTACTATATTTAAGACACGATTGTGCAAAATTTCTAGTTTCTAGACCCAACGGTTTCAGCTCTGCATTGATCGATCAGTCAGTGAATATGTCAGCCAGTCAGTTTTGATTTTTATATGTATAGATAGTTTGAAATATATTAAAATAAAATATTGTTTTACACATTATATGGATGCTGATAAGCAATAATGTGCCAACCCACAAAAAGTCAAATTCGGAGATATTTATGTCTTTTGATACTGCATCATCCATTTAACATTATTCAAAAAAATTGTAGTCATATAAATTAAATAAGTAAGGAAAAAAGTTTCTTAATTCATTGGTTCGAATTTCAAGTGCGTTCCATTTTTTTGCAATATATACAATAATCTCAAATAATATTCTTAAAAAAAAAATAATATTCTTAAATAGCTTTTTATTAGATAATAGATTAAATATATTACTCTGATTTAAATTCATTATAACTTTTATCAAAAAATAAAATAAAAGATGGATATATACTTCTTCAAACATATTTGTTAAGAATAGGTTTGACATGTTTAGACGCCATTTTCTCAAAATGAAGTCCGTGTGGCTTGACACAGTACTGCTTATCAGCGTCCAAATATAGAAATATACCAATTTTAATACCTATGAACTTATTATTTTTTTCATTGTTAGCTTTATTATATCTATATTAATATTATAAAGCTAAAGAGTTTGTTTGTTTGTTTGCATCAACACGCTTATTTTAGGAACTTCTGGTTAGATTTGAAAAGTTCCTATTGTGTTAGATAGTTTATTTATTTAGGAAGGTTACAGGCTATATTACATCTACGACTCATCAGAGTGGAGCAGTAACCACGAGTGAAAACGCAAGGGACAGCTAGTATAGGCATATGCTTTTTCTGTCCGTGTTAGGGGCCGCTAAACCTCTATTTAACTTTCGATTGATTCGATTTTACTTTCGATCTTCTGTGAGAGTGAGATACTGCACCGGTCGATTCAGCCAGCAGAAGGCTACAGTTAGGTACTACCTTAGTATGTTAGGCTCTACTTTGATGATACTTTTCGTGTGTGTTTGAATTGGTCTTAAGAGGGTTTAGATACAAAAATTGGACCAAGTAGGTAGCGTTGCTATTAAGCAGCACAACGCCTGTCGGGTCAGCTAGTTTTAGTATATTTTGTTTAATATATTTCGTCTCATATATTGTAATTATCTATACTTATATTAAATAAAATCAGCCAAGTGCGTGTCGGGCCACGCACAATGTAGGGTTCCGTAGTTGTCAGAATTGTCAAGATCGGTCAAGCAATCTTCGAGTACCTATTTTCGTTAAAAAGTTTACGACGAACTAGGAATTTCCTTTTTTAAGTCAGTTTATACAATATACGTACTTACAATTTTATACCTTTTATTATTATAAAATTATTTTTAATTAAAATATTTTTAATGTAAAATGAATGTTTGAATGTGAATTATAGTAACGATTTTGAACTTTATATGTTCGTCGATTATTTATTATTCTAACACTTGTAAAATATACTTAGCGCCGATAATTTTCCTTCCTGATTAGCGCCTATGAAGTCTATGGAGATTTGGTTGAAAACTTCATAAGCGCGATTCAGAATCACTCGCGACATGTTTTATTGAGACATTGTTTTATACCTTATTTTATATTTTATTTTAATTTAAACTTATTAAATATTTATTTATTTATTCATTTAAATTCATATTAAATAAAAAAATAAAATTATTAATATTTACATAATGTGATGCTTTAAAAAGTGAAATATTTATTTTTACTTAGATCATCTATAACTCGATAACCACATAGCCGTGATAATTTTCCTTTTAAATTCATTATATGTACCACTATCGTGATTTTTTTCATATTTTTAGACGCAGCAGTTTAGTGGGTAGAGGGGGGGGGGACACTTGACTCTAAGAAAAATTGACACTTCAAAGCTTAATATTTCGGAAACAGTTCGTCGTTCGGAAAAATGGTTTTCCCACACCTATAACATTTTTAAAAGACCTATCTAACGATACCCCACAACATGGGATTTTATTGTACGACTTTCTCGGCGTAATTCATATGTATACTCATACCGAATTACAGCTTTCTGGTATTAAGGGTTTCGGAGCAAAGCCGCGGACAGACAGACAGACAGACAGACGGTTATGGCGAAATTATAAGGGTTCCGTTTTTTACTACGGAACCCTAAAAGCGGTAAAAATTATCTATACTAATATTAAAAATTATTTTTAACTTCGTAGGAAGGGGGTAATCTCTGAAACTACTGATCCTGACAGTTGTGGTCACGTCACAAGAAGTAATAATTTAAGTTTGATAATAACTGATACAGTTAAACAGTTATCATTCTTCTACTTCGATGGGTACGTTTTTATGGACGTGGAGAAGTGCCAGTCCGGATAAACGTTCTTCAATCATACAAATTATATTAAATTAATTTAATATTAAAGGTGCTTACATAAAATCTATATTGTGACAAAAAATATACAAATCATGTTAATCATCATAATGTTTAACAATTATAATTAGTGCTTTATCTAAGTCTTGGACCAAGTCCCTTGGACATGACCCCCATGACCCACCCCTAGATCCGCCCTTCCTCATAGGAGCGAAGCATACCATAAACACGAGTAAAACCTTGAGGAGCAGCTAGATTTTATATAAATTAGAAATATTAGTGATAATTTTAACTTCCAAGAGCTTTTGTAGAATTAAAGGTCTTAGTAAAATGAGGCTTTGCAAAAATGGGTGTATGAGCATTATCTGTCACTATGAACACTATTAATTCCATATATAACAATAACCCTTGATCAAATATTGAAGAATACAGATTAAATAAAATAGAGATTGCTGCTAGTTTGATATAATTTTGTTAATCTATATATTAATATGTAGAAAATATACTCCACTTTTTATATGCGAGAACGAGGTTTGGCATCACGAAAGTTTATATAAAGTGCAGAAAATGAAAATTTGTAGATAGGTGATGTGTGTTATTAATACATTAAATTAAATAAAACAATAAATACATATTAATGTTCATAGTGTCACATACATAATTGTCTGTTGGCAACACTGGTAACAATCTCAGTATTATTAAATTTATCTTAAATATTTATAGAATGTGGGTACAGCAAGTAAAATATATGTTTATAAAATTCTTTATGTTTTTCTTTATTCAAGTACTCTGTATGATATAATCAAAAAGAAAACAAACGCTGCAATGCAGATAGATAGGAAAGTGATAAAAATAATGAACGTCATCTCTGTCCCTCGCAGGCTTATAGAGTAGATAATAATTATCTCAAACTGCAGTGACTGTACAGATATAAAAGTGATTGCGATACCATCTCCAACACTTTGTACGAAATTTCCGCACATACACTTCCAAGATGGTGTCCGACTTTAGGAAGAAGAAGCTCCTCCATGTGTTCAACTCATTCTTCGACAGGAACGCTAGTGGTTCCATCGATAAGAAAGATTTCGATTTGGCTATTGAAAATATCACCAAGCTACGTGGGTGGACTGCAGGCGACGCTAAATACAAGGAAGTCCAGACAACTCTGTTGAAGATTTGGGACGGGCTTCAGGGTCGCGCTGACGCTGACAATGATGGTCAAGTGTCCACCGACGAATGGATCGCGATGTGGGACGAGTATGCCAAGAACCCCGCAGCTCCTCTCGAGTGGCAGAGCCTTTACTGCAAGTTCATCTTCCAACTTGAAGACGCTAGTGGCGATGGAGCCATCGACGGGGAAGAGTTTTCCTCGGTCTACGCTTCTTTCGGTCTGAACAAGGATGACGCTCTCGCTGCTTTCAGAAGCATGTCTAAGGGAAAATCCAATGTTTCCTGGCCTGAATTCCAGGAATTGTGGAAGGAATACTTCACCACTGAAGACGCAAGTGCTGCTGGTAACTTCATCTTCGGAAAATCTAGCTTCTGATGGTGTTATCATTTATAGAACTCAATTCTCGATTTATTTTAGTTTAAAAATGTTGTGAATGTGGAAGTGAAATTAGAAGGCTGTGCGTATAAATCATTTTGGCGTTAGATATAAGAATTTAGAAAAAAAATTCATTGAGCTGGAGTACTGGTTGGATTTACTGCAATAAAATCTTTACGTGTCAGGATGTTTTTTTTAATATGTGTACTTCCCAGAAGTTATTACTTATGCTATACTATTCATGAGTCAATAATACGGGCTGTGTATGGTATAAAGGTAACGGTTTCGATTTCGGGCTAAAAAGTTTTCTTTTTATAAACAAATGTCACACTTTTATTTTTTAATCAAAATCGGCCTGAAACTCTTTGAAGTATTTTTTCACTATTACCTAATTAAAAAAATACATTTTAAACTTTCGCGATTTATACTATTCGTATTCAATGTAACGGGTTTTATCGCGATAACTGAACTAAATAACTAAGAGTCAGCTCGTGACCACGAAGAATGTAACTTCGTCGAAACGTCGGGCAATAAAAAGGTATTACTACCATTAGTTATCGCGATAAAACCCGTTATATTAAATATGAATAAAAAAATAAACCTGTATATATTTTTAATCATTATTACATAATTATATTTATCGTTTTCTTAATTTTAGTTTAGCATAAAATCAGGCAAAACTCTTCACCTTAAGTGCACTATTGCTGCCATTATACGCAGGCTTCCTGATTTTATAGAGTGGTCGCAAAATGCATTAGGGCCATTGCACAGAACGATAAAAAATTCTATAATCCCAGACAATTTGGCAAATGAGTGGCGTACCGTCTTCCCTCCCTCTATCGCCATTACAACTCTCTTTTATCGCATTAGTCTTGACTACAGATGTGAGAAGGTTGTCTTAGTTGAATTGGGGCACTTATTCAAAGATTAAGGTACTTATATTTTTGTTAATTATCAGACTTTTAACACAACGTACTTTATAGTTCTTCTTTTAGTCTGTACTTTCAGCTTTTGTTTTAGTAAAGTTTATTAATATTTTAAATTTCTATACAGTGTTAATTTTATTGCTGGGTGAAGTACGTCAAATTCTGAACTATAAGGAAAACCGAAAAACTACTACTAATAAACTAAAGAACTCTCGGGGATAAATTGATGAAAATTTAAATTGCATCATTAGTTTTTTGAAAAATTCATTTACTTAGCCAGAAATCAAACCGGCTGATTTTGATAGAAAAACACACCCTATATTATTGCACCATCTGATACTGTTACTTATAAGGATTAAATTCAGTAAAGTATTATAATTCAGTAGTAGTATGCGGCGAACTAAAGAAAAAGGGTTATTTTTTATATCATATTTTTGTCCTCTATACATACGAAACCATTGTTCGGATTGTGATAGAACTTTCATAATCTATAATTTCGGTGGCATTGCAGATACAACTAGTTAATTTCATAAATATTATTTAAGTATTTAGATCTCACCAATACATTTAAGTAAGTAATAATGTGTTACTTAAAAGACCTCATTCCCTAAATGAAAAATGCAACTATATTTTAATTAGCTCACTAACTTTGTTGAATTATTTCCTTCAATTATATACCGCATCCAAGCCTTTCTACTCGGCGGTCGTGGGCGTGGAGACGACCATGACGGATGCGCTCTATCTGTCAGGACGCCCGAGACGCCGTATGGGTGCTCACCGCTTATGGATTCTATTACGATACCGATTTAACGCCTTTCAGAAACCCCTGTATATAATGTTTGTGTAAAACTCAAGTGCATGAAGTCGTTGGTGATAATAGTACGTAAAATTTTTGCTGCATTATTAGCTTGTGGAAGGGTTAGCATTTTTGGAAAGTATTAATAGCATTTTACTACGTTTAGCTTCCTCAATTATTTGTTAATAGTTAGGCGCGTATCACACACGTAAGTTTTACTTTCGTAATTGATATGATACAACTCCGTAACTCGGTACCAATTATTTTCCAACAATATTGTACAAATATGTTCTTAAAAGAGTAACTACTGAGTTTGTCGCTGGCTCTTCTCAGTAGAGTCCACATTTTGAGCCGGTGATAGCTTTACGAGGAACTGATATGACAAAATTGTAAATCGACTATTCGAATTAGCTTATAAGATCCTATTTGAATATATATATATATATATATATACTTTATATTTTGAGTTCAAGGTTGGTAACAATTATTTACTTACGTATCTTACGAAAGCAGCGAGTGTCAAAAATAAGGATCTGGCAATAAATTCTTACCGGTGAGATAGGAGTGACACATTAAATGTAATTTTTGGATATTTGTGAGCAGAATTTACTGTGTGTGTAATTTTCATATTAAAGTTACAATTAAAAGCATGTAAATGTGTTTTGTTTAAACTATATATGATTTTTAAGAAATAACAAGATGATAATTTTGATGAAATATCAACTATTTTCATGATTTGTTTATCACGATTTATTGTTAATTTTGAGTGTAATATTCTACAGTTACAGTTTTAAAAATATATATGTATGCTTTGAATTAACTAAGCTTTTATAGTTACTGGTGTTATTTCCATATTTATGTGAGTAATAACTGTTCAGTAATCAACACAAATTTACTGTTGTAAATTATAAACATTTTTAGAGGTACGTTCTTCAAACATATAATATTTATAGTATCCCACCAGGTCTGACTTTTAATAATTTCTCCCAAAAAATGAATCACGGAAAATATTGTGGCCTTGTTAAAATATGTGAGGTCTGAAATTTAAATATGTAACTTAAGAAGTTAAAAAAGCTCCCATGTAGGACGTCATTTATAAATTAGCAATAACATATGACGAAATCAGTTCAATTTATTTGCATTATTGAGAAAATATATTATGTGATTATTTTTATGCATCAACATTTGAGTAATATAATTGAGCAATAACAGTTTGCCTTAGCCTCTTCCTTATTGATTGAAATGTAAATTAATATTCGGAAGGAAATTTAATCAGAACTATATTTTATTACGAATTCGGAGATATTATTTGTAGGTTTGCAATTGATAAACACGAATATTATATCATAATGCGCTTTGATAGATTACAATTATCTTTAATCGCAGATTTCGAAACAGTATAAATAACAGCTGAAACAATTAGACCCGCCAGTCCAGTTTGCCCGAAGACTCAAGAAACAATCAAAATGGTGTCCGAATTCAGAAAGAAGAAGCTGTTATACATTTTCAAGATCTTCTTCGACGCCGATGGCAGCGGTTCCATCAACAAGAAGGACATCGATCTAACGGTCGAAAGGATCGCCAAAGCTAAGGGATGGTCCCCAGGGGAAGAACCTTACAAATTAGCCGAGAAGACCATGTCAGATATTTGGCAAGGTATGCAGTTAAAGGCTGATTTGAACAAAGACGGAGAGATTAGCCCCGAAGAGTGGGTCAAGCTGTGGGAAGATTACGACAAGGATTCAGTTGTGGATTGGCAGATGCACTACTGCAAATCGATCTTCAGCATCCAGGACGCGAGCAATGACGGTGCAATCGACCGTGACGAATTCGTCGCAGTTCATGCTTCTTTCGGATTATCAAAGGAAGAGAGTAGCGCGGCTTTCGACAAAGTCTCAAAGGGTAAGAGCAGTATCAGCTGGGAAGACTTCCAGGAACGTTGGCAGGAGTTCTTCACCTCCGAGGACCCCAATGCCCCCGGAAACTTTATTTTCGGTAACCTTAATTTCTAGTTTTCATGTTTGCTGTGTGTGAGAGTTTATGAGTTGTATTTATTTATTGTATGTATTTTTTATTAAATCTTTTTTTTTAATTATCTTTTGTTTTATTTCTTATCTTATACGATTGGTTTTTATCGGCTCGCTTCTGGAAATAATAGCGTATCTTTAGGATTATCGCATAAATGCTTTAGTATAATGGTTTCGATTTATTGGTTAATTCTGTTGATTTAGTATGTTCGATAGTCATTTAATTTAAAACAAAATAATACATATAAGAATATTGTCCTAACTTTTATGAAATATTGATATTTAATATTAGTAAACAATATTGTTAAATAATTAATTAATACTGATATAATAAAGACCTATAAATAAGAAAAACGTGAAAACGTTTTGCAGTGCTGTATAATTTATTTGGTCCTCTAAATTTACCCTTATTTTACAAAATTCGCAACCATAAAAAGGCCGTGACCCAAGACAGATCCCAGTTACGATTAAAACGGCTGGGCATAAATAAAGAATAATTTTGTGGAAAACGGTATAAAAGTGGACATTTTTGTTGAATACGACGAGTGCTAATTATGAAGTGAATTATCGTTTAGAGCCCGGTGCAGGGAAATAGTAATGAACAAGCTAGGACCGGCGAGCGTTATACAAGATTTAGTAAAATAAAAATAGAGTGAGAGGCATTAAGATTAAAATTGTATTAAGTAAAATTAAGACAAGATCCTATCGTATCAAAAAATGGAATGTACTAGAGGTAGCATTTGCCAAAAGGCAAACCAAAGATGGCTGAGTTTTTGTCAATATTCTATTCATTTTGATCGCATGCAAAAGAAAGGCATATTGATTGATTGAAAGTAATAATTACTGACGAAGTTAAAGTTTCTCTAAAACACTCGAATTGATACACTGTAGCAGAATTTGATATACTGTAAACGATAGTAATTTGGAATAGGTGAGAAACAGTAAAGATACTCGTACAAAGACCAAAGAGAAAATTTCTAATATTGTGTACAAATTCTTGTTATTTTTTTCGCGGTTTTATAAATTGAAAACTATATTTTTTTTTGTAATGTGATTCGTGTATTAGTCATAATAAAACTGTTCTTCAAAATAAAAGTGATGATATATGTAATATTTGTTCGTGGAGTGATTGTATGATAGCGTTATCAATATCCTGCGACAGATTGATATGGAGCGTTGTAAATTATCACGTAATTACAAAAATTACTTTTATCATCCAATTTGTTACAGATTACCAAGTCTGAGATCTTGTTGTTAGTACGTTATTATGTGATTCTTTTACCATTTCTTCTATGAATATATTAGTAATTTCTTTTTTACAAAATTCTTTCATGAATCTGTTAAAATGTGATGTTTGTGTTTTCCATCACTCTATTTTATTTTAAAGCATAGGACGTCTTATTTTTAATACAAATGTGACTGTGAATAGAATTTTGATGCGTATTATATTAAAATACATTATATTCTAACTAATATTATAAACTATCTGCACCTCGCGGTGCGCGACTTTAAAATGTTGTAAAAAATATTTTGTATACTGTTTGCAAACACCATATTAAAAACATGGAGTTGAGCGTTTTGCGGCGCGTCACTGAGGAAGAGCGCCATCTACCGGGAAGATAAAAAAAAGAACAAAAGGGGGGACTGCGTTGTAGTGAGATTTTTATTTATGAAATAAACTCCGTTGAAGTCTGACTCCGTTGAATATCTACAGTATTTTATTTAACAATACTTTTTTAGTTTACTTGTTTTGTTGTCGAAATTTTTTTTTAATTTTTTATATGTGTACGTCAAGTAAGTCGCACCTACTAGCTACATATGCCGCTCCCAGCTCGTCCCTTGTACCCGTCCCTTGACCCGCTGTAGGACTAGGGGCTACCTGGAGTGGCTTCACGATATTTATAACCGTGTTATTACGCGTAATCGTTGTTAAAATCTCCCTTCTTTATTATATGATCTTTGGGACAATTTATTTTTAAGAGTTCCCTCGTTAAGACTCAGACAAGTGGTCTGGTGTAATTGGGATTAATTATTTAAAGTATGTCGAGTCGAGCCGATGTGTCCTAGTGGTTAGAACGCGTTGATCTCACCCGGCAAATAACGAGTTCTTTCCCCGTTTAGCATATCTAAGATTTTAACACATAAAGTGTTTTAAAGGCCGGCAACGCACCCGCAACGCACCCGCAACGCCCCTGGAGTTGCAGATGTCCGGGCGATAGTAACCACTTAACATCACTTAACATCACTATTTGCTCGTTTGCCCCTCTTTTTATAATAAAAAAGACTGAGACTTTTTTAAGGCATAATAAGGGCACCAAAATTGGTGCATCTAAAATCTGCCGTCCTAGGCTTTAACCTCATAATCCGTCACTGTTTACATACATTATATGTATACGAGTATGGTACATATAATATATTGTATATATACTTTTGTATTATTCTCCTCTACTACCAAACCCTGTCCTAGTCCTAGTCCTGTTAGAGCAACATTAAAAAGAGAAATTAATAATAATTAATAAAATTGATAACCTAAAAAAAACCGGCTATCTACTCAGAGATCATTTCAACGAGCCGCAACTCGATACTTCTGCTGTAAGTTAGCGTGATAATATATAGCTTTTAGCCTTCCTCAATAAGAAGTTGTATCCTGCTGATTCAAGATGGTGATTTTGCATCTACTCTATTACTACTATTGATGCAACTACTACTAACTGAACTACAACTGAACGCAAATATATCATATTAATGTAATTTGCAGTGTAGTAATTTCGAATCGATTATACTTGTAGATGCTGCTCAGATTCTTTCAACAACTAGAAAGTAGATAACTTTGACATTTGAATTATAGCTAACAACTATAGAAACAACACAATAACGGCCCCCATTAAGATCTCATGGCTTTGTGCCGAGGGTCCGGAAACACATACAACACTAACACAAACACGCAGACCACGACGTACATCCGAATGACCAATATAGACGTTTGCCGTGAGCGGGGATCGAACCCGCGACCGTTAGCGCTTCAGTCAATTGCTATGACCACTGCGCCAACGTGTCTGTTATTCTCTACTATCTCGATCACATTAGCTTTCAAACAAAAACAAAAAATATCAAAATTTTTAATCATTCACACAAACCAAGCGATTAAATATTTAAAAACCAATAACAACGATAAGCAAAATAACATGAGTCTAATTGACATAACTAAAAGCCATTATCCAAATAGTTGAATTGATTTCTTTGCTAAATGAAGTAACGCCATCTTGTATAGATGCGATAATAATATGAATTTATGAACATGATAATTGTATTTGTTGTTTTACAATTAGAATGTAGGTGGCGTTGTAAATTTAAAGTCACTATAATAATAAAACGAATCTATATTTATATAATAATTGTAATTAACCTGTCGATGTCTGTAATAGAAGATATTTGAGATGTAGATATAGATATATTATTATAAATATTATATAGAAATGGAGACATATTTTAGATATTTATTTTTTTTTATAGTTAGATAAAGAAAACATTTACTTATTCCCAATCCGCGTTCACGTACCGCTTTACTGAACTTCAATATTAGCGAGACGCATGGATATTATCTAAAACGTCACGGGAACACCATTATCGCGAATATTCAACTTACTATTGTTGGTGTCATCTTATCTGACTATGTCGTCTTAACGTCAATTCCCCTATATAGTATACTAGCTTCCGCCCGCGACTTCGTCCGCGTGAAATAGTTACTTTAGGCTAATAATACATTATTTTAGAACAAATTTAGTAAGCATAAAAAAGCTTATAGTGAGCTAACCTTAAAAGATAGACATATGCTGTCGCGGACTTTTTTTTAGAACTTTTAAAGGGGAATAAATGTGTCATACATAACTTTTGCGAAACTTTAACCGTTTACCCAGCGCACGCAGCGTAAGCTCTCTCAATAGGAAAATATCCCCCGATTTTGAAACATTCTTCATTGGTGCTCCGCTCCTTTTGGTCTTAGCGTGATAATATATAGCCTATAGCCTTCCTCGATAAATAGGCTATCTAACACTGAAAGAATTTTTCAAATCGGACAAGTAGTTCCTGAGATTAGCGCGTTCAAGCAAACAATCAAACAATCAAACTCTTCAGCTTTATAATATTAGTTATAATATTATTATACATAGATCTGTACGTTTGTACGAACATCACGCGCAAACTGTTGCACAAAATTAGAAACGATTTGTACAGTTTGTCACTGTTCGTTCGTGAGTGGGAGAGTCGGAATCCTAACCGCCTTCCCTTTTTCATATCTCACATCCTATTCCTTTTGATATGTGGGCGCAGTCATTACTGCAACTGACTGAAGCCCTATCGGGTTCGATCCCCGTTCACGGTAAACGTCTGTATTGCCATACGGATGTTTGTTATTGTCTGGGTGTTTGTTTTAACGCTAAAGCATATTACTCTATACAAGATTACGTTGACGATAAAGATGCGTGGGCTAGTAGATAAATAATCAATTTGTAATCATAAACTGTGTTGTATTAACAATATTTTAAAAGAGTAACTATCGACTTTCTTGTCGGTTCTTCTCGGTAGAATCTACATTCCAGTGATAGCTTCATTAATGATGTAATTTTTTTTGTTTTTTTTTCATGTATTGACGATTCAAAAGTGCTCGTGAGAGCCTACTTGAATAAAGTATTTCTTGATTTTGATTTGTTTTGAATGTTGTGTGTGTTTCCGGACACCCGATACAAGGTCATGAGATTTTATTGAGGGCCGTTAAGTGTGATAAGTTTTTTTTTTTTTAAGCTGGCAATGCATTTGTGGCTACTCGGGTACTACAAATGATCACGGGCAGCGATGATCACTTTACATCAAGTTTCCCGCCTGCTCCTTTGCCAACTACATATAGAAAAAAAAAATATGAACTCCTACACTGTTGCAAATAGCAATTGCGTATAAACTTGATTTTGTTATTTCATTAAATAATTCTTTGACTATTCCTGAATCAATTTATCTAGAAAGAAGAAGATAATGATTGATTATTATGATAAATGTTGATAAAATGTATAATTATTTCATAGACGTTTTTTAATTTACGATTATCAGTTAAGACACATTCTATCGACCAGAGCATTTCGGCTTACGTATAGTGTGCTAGGTGTAAGCAGTATAGTTTCTCTCTATCAAAGTATGCTACATTTTGATACTTAAAAGAAGAACAAAATTAGTTTTAAACTCTTAGAATGTAGCTGTACCAGTCAGCTCGTGACCACGACGAATGCAACTTCGTCGAAACGTCGGGCAATAAAAAGGTATTACTACCATTAGTTATCGCGATAGACCCGTTATATTAAATATGAATAGTATTGGGTGTCACTGAAAACGAGTTTTGGAGCAAAACTCCAATAATAACTGAGGGACATTCCTTTTCGGGGACATTGCACCATCTTAGATAGATAAGCATTAATATTTGTTAATACTATTGTTAAAATAAGTTTTTTCTTTTAAATAGTTATGCTTTTTTTTTAATTTTTCTTTTTCGTTGTAGATATATTGTTATTTACGGATTGCATGTTATATTTGTTTTTCTAGCTAGATTTTGTTACTATTTTTATATGTGCTATTTTATTTGTAAATGTGTGTGTTCCCGAATAAAGGTTATTCTAATTCTAATTCTAAATCGTGAAAGTTTAAAATGTATAAAAATACATAAGGAAAAATTCCAATTCGCTGCTAATTGAGGTAAAAACAAACAGGTAAAGCTGTCAAAGATAGTATGAATGAATATTTTAATTAGTTGTTAAGGATAATGATAACAAAAAAATATTTTTCTTTCATATGCAGATTAGATAGTAATTAGTATTTAAGCAACATCTATTCGCTTAATCGTTCACAAAATCTTTATCTTCAATATGAAATTCCTCCTTGTTATCGTCGGTCTGGTCCTGAGCGCCGCGGCTGAGCAGCCCATCACCGTCGACTACCATGAAGAGATCGGTATCCCTGAAGCTGCCCGCATCAAGCACTCCGAGGTGGCTAAGGACTTTGACGGCGCGAGGATCGTAGGAGGACTCCGATCTTCAGCCGGCCAACATCCTCACTTTGTGTGTAAATTTGCCGATATGATTATATAATATTAAGAATATTAACGTCCGTGTATTTTAATACATGCGCTTTTTTTTCTAAAGTCCCAAAAGTAACGCGAAATTATAAGCCATTTGTGGGGTTTCTGTGTATACTGAGCCCAACTGAAGTCAAGTTTAAACATAAAATCTTTTAAACGTCCGGGCAATAAAAAGGTATTACTACTATTAAACATAAAATCTTTTAATTTTAGGCGGGTCTGATAATAAGTTTAACCAGTGGACAAACGTCAATGTGCGGAGCATCCCTTCTGTCTAGCACTAAACTGCTCACCGCCGCACACTGCCAAAGAACGTCCTCCCACGTCGCTCGTGAGTTCACCGTCGTCCTCGGCAGTGTCCAGTTATACAGCGGTGGTGTCCGTGTTCGCACCAACAATGTTCAGTTACACGGCAGCTACAACCCAGCTAACCTCAACAATGACGTAGCTATCTTGACCATCGCTGCAGTCAGATTCACCGGTAAGTAAGTTATTATTCCTGTGATATTTACTGAAAATAAATGAAGAGAATGTCACAACTCGCAATTACTTAATTAGGACATTCTCAGTTCTTTTGCCTGTAGTCTTTAAGGAACATGTCTATCTTCTACAGAAGACATATTTGTAACACATTAAAATGTACAATGCATTGATTTCAGATCACATCAGGCCCATCACCATCGCCAGTGGCAACAACCTCTACGTCGGGTCCTGGGGCGTAGCCGCCGGTTTCGGTTGGACCACCAATTGTAAGTTCATTTTGGAATTATCATAATAATGGGTGCTGATAAGCAATAATCTGTCAACCCATTAAAAGTCAAATTCGGTGATATTGATATATTCTGATAATGCGTCATCTAATTAAAATGATTCAAAAATTTTAAAGTCATCTGAACTTTATAAGTACGGAAAAAAGTATTTAATTTAATGTTTTGAATTTTATGTGTCGTGTCTTATTTTAGCAATTTATACAATAGTCTCATATACTTAAAAGCTTATTTTTAGATTAACGTTTTTATTTTACTAATCTGTTTTTAATTCACTTTATCTTTTATCAAAATAGAAAATAAAATGTGGATCCTTTTCCTTCAAATAAATTTATTAAGAAATAGTTTGATATTTTTAGACGCTATTTTATCAAAATGCTTATTATTATTACTATTGCTTAGTACCGAATTATGATTTTTTTTCGCCTTTCATTTTGTCTAACTATGATAGAACCTGCTTATTGTTTTAGTTCGAAATTTAACAGGTTACTAATATTCATACGGAGCGATTACATTCGAGCATTGCTATTTAGACTTTGCAACCTCTGAGAAGTATTTTGAAGGGAATCACTTTCCTAATAAGAGTAATAATCATTATTAGGTGATTGTGACAGCAATCGGAACCAACAGCTGAGAATTCACATCCCATATTTTGGAGACCCACACTCAAAAACATTTAGACATTTTGTTAAACACTAATATTTGACAGAAGTGGGAGTTGAACTCACAAACACAATGACGGGCGTTAAATATATTACAATTATTATTCAGATTGACAGACACATTGGCGCAGTGGTCACTGCAACTGACTGAAGCGCTAACGGTCGCGGGTTCGATCCCCGCTCACGACAAACGTCTGTATTGACCATACGGATGTTTGTCGTGGTCTGAGTGTCTGTGTCAAGTGTGTTTCCAGTCTCCCGACCACGAGATCTTTATGGGAACCGTTGAGTGCGATGCGTTTTTATAGATAAACTTTTTTATCTTTTCAGTGAAGAAACAATAAACACTAATTCTATTAAATTAATTTTAGCCGGTAACCCCAGCAACGAGCTGAGGCACGGTAGTTTACAAATCATTACCAACGCCGCATGCCGTAGCGTGTATGGAGCGTCTACTGTCATCGGCTCTACTTTGTGCGCCGCCACTGACCGCGGTGTGAGCACATGCAATGGAGACTCCGGTGGTTCGCTCACATATAGCATACGTAACGACCGTATCTTGGTAAGTGGTTTGTGTACTGCCTTTATCGTAAGTCGCTTAACCTACACAATGACTAAGACTTTAAGAAAAGAACCGACTTCAAATGCAAAGACAATCTTATTACGAGACATTTTTACCAGCTATTTCCATTTCAATATTAAACTACTAAATAAATACTACGAATAGAATAGGACTAATGTGAAAGAATACCCTTTTAAACTTAAATCAATTGTAAATATATATAACTCAAAGGTTACTGGACTGACTGACTGACATAGTGATCTATAAGCGCACAGCCCAAACCATTAGACGGTGGGGCTGAAATCTGGCATGCAGGTTGAGGTTATGACGTAGGGGATTTTGATTAATCTAAAAGTTACTATGATGTAGACATCGCAGACGAAGTCGCGAGCATCAGCTAGTTAATTATACGTCTTCAATTCTTCTCATCTCTATGTAACATAAAAAGATTTTCTAAAATATATTAAAGAATGACAGTTAAGAATCAAGAACCTCTTTATTTTTTCATGTCGGTTAAAAAATACGTTAATTGATGAGGCTTTTACTAACTATTAATCATCGATTTCGAGAGTGTCATGTCAGTTCCACTAGAATACTTATCCAGTAGAATCTACAGATAGAAGTCCACAATAAAGTCAGTAGTTGCTGTACTAAAACCATTTCATATTTAAATATAACGGGTCTTAGCTAAGCTGAGCTTAGCTGACAGTCAGCTCGTGACCACGACGAATGCAACTTCGTCGAAACGTTGGGCAATAAAAAGGTATTACTACCATTAGTTATCGCGATAAGACCCGTTCTATTAAAGTATGAATAGTATAAATCGCGAAAGTTTAACATACATATATAAAACCATTTCAATACAGTAATGTTGGATACAATTAGCTTTGGACATCCCATGAGCGAGTCAATGTAGATACATTAATTCTACTATGTTTTATGTTAGAAGTAATCATCGCGTTTCTAATTCCCCAGTTCTGATTACTTTGGCTAGTTACTTTGAATGACACAATGTTTTCTATTCCTGTACAGATCGGTGTCACCTCATTCTTCTCGAGGTCCGGCTGCACCGCCGGCCACCCAGCCGGTTTCGCCAGAGTTACCTCGTTCGCTAGCTGGATACGCGCTCGTCTTTAAAATTCTATTTTCGTTTTGTTTATTATAGTACTCATTTACAAAGTGTTGTTTTACTTTTCTCTCTTTCTCTCTCCAATTATCTCGTCTCCGCGTGATGATATTACAACATTCTAGTCTCTAAACGAATAGCCATACATATTTCCTAAATTAAATACATAGGTGGTAAGTTGTGGCTTAAAACGATTTTGCTTAGCAAAGGTAAGAATTGGACAAATCACGTGTTCAGGCGCATTAATTTCAGAACTTGTAGTGTTGTTATGCGGATCTATATCTATATATACGTACGTAACTATACGTTGTAGTAAAAACCAACCAATCAATTGTGAAAATGTACCGCGTCGCGATAGCGGTAGTTCAAATTGCAAGCAAAAGAGCGAAAGCAACAATTATACTAACTCATGCAAATTAAAATAACATAACTAATAATAATAAACAAACGCATCACACTCAATGGCCTTATTAAGATCTTGTGACCTTGTGTCGGGGGTCCGGAAACATACACAACACTAACACACACACCTAGACCACGACAAACATCCGTATGGCTAATACAGACATTTGCCGTGAGCGGGGATCGAACCCGAGACCGTTAGCGCTACAATTGGTAATAAGAATGTTTAGTCACATTAATCAATTTTATGATCTGTCCTTTAGTCTTATATTTAAAATGTTTTAGTTTATTAGCAACACAGACATTTTTTGTAGCTTGCTACATGTTTCATAGTTTAGTCACAAAATGAATTTTTAAATCCAAAAAAATTTGAAGCGGCACGAAGATCGCCGGGTCAACTAATATGTACGTACACTTTGGAGCTACAATGCCACAAGCGGAGGTAGAGATAGGGCTAGCCGTGTTTTTTGTCATCTAAAACCTTTATTGTTCAGGTCGATGCTTGTACCATAAATCCTCGCTATGAATACGAAATGGCAGTCGTAAAAGTAATTGTCGATATAGTCGTCAGTGGCAGAGCTGTAATAAATCCGCGCCCGGCGCGCGGCGCGTCCGTCACACACGGACATAAACTATCCTCTTAGTATAATATTAAATCCCGGTGTTGGTGTTTAAATGTTTCAACATCTTGTTGGTAAACAAAACGTAGTACAATGTTATAAAATGATATGATATGTTATATGAATAGATATGTTATAATCTCGTGAATTTTGGCACCTAAAGTGGCGATCACTTTGGACGACGTTACCTAGCAAGTTAGTGGTTGAATATGATAGGCGAGAATATCTTTGGGCAATAAAGTCAATTGCGGAGATTGTCAAAATTGAAGATGGGTACAGTTTAACGTCAAATAGAATGGACGTAACAAATCTACAGGTATTAAATTTCATTGGAATATAGATCATATTTAGATTGTCATTACTTTATTATCTGTGGAACTTTTGTATATTAACTATTGTCTATCAGTCTGTGTAATATTCTCAAAACGCGCACACACTACGCGCCGCGAATGGCTTTAGACCCTAAACTTTCTTTACCAATTCTTTACCAGGTTCTCAATATTCAATAATTTTTATTTGTAGAATAGTTTAATTTTGTAATACTAGATGGCGTTACTAGTATATTGAATCGCGATATCGTTTGTTTATTTGTATAGGCTCCGAAGAACAATCCAGTATGCGGGTCAGTCTTAATGATATCTCATATCGACTCCCAATATAATTAGTTTAAGTCACGTTAGACGTAGAAAATAATTAAAACAACTTAATAACGGTAAATTTTATAGAAGGCACTAATAACAACAACATTTCCACAACTTTGTAAATGAAAAATATGTAAAATATGTAAAAAAATGTTGTATAAACTAGTAGGTATAGGATTAACGCGTAGAAATATTTAAGTGTTTATTTTTATATATGTTTTGTCATTCCTATGGAATGATCACACCGTGACCAAACCTCTTAAAATAAAAAAAAAAAGATTTAAAAAAATATGTAAAAGTTTGTATTACATTATTCAAGGTATACACAAATGTCAATTTTAGTGCTAGAATTTGTTTGCGAATGAAGGTATTGTTTTTAGCAATATATATTTATTTGAGACTTTATTTGTAGCTCAACCGCTATTCCCAACTATTTCATATCAATGTTTGTATTGGGGTTACTCGCACGCCCGATGCTCGGTCACGAGGATGTAACGCTGTTGCATTTTAGAGGAACGTTAGTAAAATACTTTTGTTTGGATTTTAAAATGTTAGGTTTATATTGAACGTTTCTATGTCACTGTAATGTCAATAATCCATTTTTAGGGTTCCGTAGTAAAAAACGGAACCCTTATAGTTTCGCCATGTCCGTCTGTCTGTCTGTCTGTCTGTCTGTCTGTCTGTCCGCGGCTTTGCTCCGAAACCCTTAATACCAGAAAGCTGTAATTCGGTATGAGTATACATATGAATTACGCCGAGAAAGTCGTACAATAAAATCTTAAAAATATTTTTTTTTCAGGGTGTCTTCCCTATGTGTTAAGAGAGACCAAAAATTTTTTTTCTCATTTATCCCATGTTGTGGGATATCGTTAGATAGGTCTTTTAAAAATGTTATAGGTGTGGGAAAACCATTTTTCCGAACGACGAACTGTTTCCGAAATATTAAGCTTTGAAGTGTCAATTTTTCTTAGAGTCAAGTGTACCCACTCCCTCCCTCTACCCACTAAACTGTTGCGTCTAAAAATCTGGAAAAATTTACGATAGTGGTACATATAATTAATTTAAAAGGAAAATTATCACGGCTATGTGGGTTCTTATGGTTATCGAGATGTAGATGATCTAAGTAAAAATAAATATTTCACTTTTTAAAGCATCACATTATGTAAAGATTAATAATTTTAAATTAATATATGAATTTAAATAAATAAATAAATATTTAATAGGTTTAAATTAAAATAAAATATAAAATAAGGTATAAAACAATGTCTCAATTAAACATGTCGCGAGTGATTCTGAATCGCGCTCATGAAGTTTTCAACCAAATCTCCAAAGATTTCATAGGCGCTAATCAGGAAGGAAAATTATCGGCGCTAAGTATATTTTACAAGTGTTAGAATAATAAATAATCCACTAACATATAAAGTTCAAAATCGTTAGTATAATTCACATTCAAACATTCATTTTACATTAAAAATATTTTAGTCTCGAAATATAAAGAGAAATTAAAAATAATTTTACAATAATAAAAGGTTTAAAATTGTAAGTACGTATATTGTATAAACTGACTTAAAAAAGGAAATTTCCAGTTCGTCGTAAACTTTTTTACGAAAATAGGTACTCGAAGATTGCTTGACTGATCTTGACAATTCTGACAACTACGGAACCCTACATTGTGCGTGGCCCGACACGCACTTGGCTGATTTATTTGATTATTATTATTACTAAATATAAAAACCTTGTTAAAATTTTTTTTCCTTATTTTCGTGTACGGCGAGAATGACATTTATAAGTTTAATATAAACCAGAACGGCCAGTTATACAACGAAACTAATTATGCATTTCATAGATCCTATTTAAATATATAACGATATAATAAATTTGGAATAATAATAAAAATATATAAATTGATCCTAACACATGCAATCTGCGAGCTATTCTGACCTGTGCTGCAAAACCCGTTAGTTACACTTATAAAGTGTACAATGAAAATGTTTATCTTAAATATTCCTACAAAAAAGCCGTGACAGGATACATCTATATTTTATGCGTAATCCATTACCGTCGAAACTAATCTTGCGCAGACGCAGTCACGAGCACCAGCTAGTTTAGTTCATATTTTTTCTAATAATTTATTATATAGAAAGAAAATCGTAAATATATTTGAATCTAAATATGATATTATAAGAGTACAATAACAGTTCAACAGCATAGCATCTGAAACTTTAACTCGATTAGCGTTCAGATGTTCCGGAACTATTCAGTTGTTACAAATAAAGTTTCAAAGACAATATAATCTGATTCAAGAATTTCGATATAAAACTTTATAACTTTTGTTTTAACTCGTTTTACTTTAAAGTCTTATCTAGATGTAGTGTGAGTGTACATAAACATATACATGCATATCATTAGATATACATAAACATTTTGAGCCGAGATGGCCTAGTGGAACACGTTGATCTTTACCGATGATCGCTGGTTCAAACCCCGGCTAGCACCGCTGATTTTTCAAGTGCTAAATTTGTGTTTACATTCATCTTGAGTTCGGCGGTAAAAAAAACATCGTTAGGAAACGTGCGTGTGTCGGGAGAAATTCTGATACATGTATATCCGCTAACCCGCAGTGGAGCAGCGTGGTGGATTAAGCTCTAAACCTTCTTCTTAACCAGAGAGGAGGCCGAGCAGTGGGACATATACTTTTACTACATAAACATACATACATAAATGTTTCTCTGTTTGTACGTATAAAACTACTGTTATCAAATTGTGCCACATTTTAACAGTTAAAAGAGACATTTTAGTACAAAAATTCAGGAATCAACTAACAGTATGACTCTTTTGACAGCGACAGTTTTCAACAATTAGGCATAAATTTGTAAACTAATAACAATGTCCATTTCTTTCTTGGTGTGTTCTTAGCATTCAAACATCGAGAGAACTCCCGAAGGAAGGAATAGGAATAAATGGACGCTGATAAGCAATATGTCAAGCCACTCGGATTTCATTTTGAGAAAATGGCGTCTAAATATGTCAAAACGATTCTGATCAAATTTGTTTGAAGACCTATATATCCATCTTCTCTTTTCTATTTTGATAGAAGGAGTAATAAATTAAAAGCAGATTGATATATTTAATGTGTTATCCAACAAAAAGTTTTTCAAATATTTGAGTGTATTGTATAAATTGGAAAATATGGAACGCATTAGAAACTCGAAACATTAAATTAAGTAACTTTTTTCCGTACTTATTTAGTTTATATGACTTGATATATTTTTTTGAATAATGTTAATTAGGTGACGCAGTATCATAATACATGAACATCTACAACTTTATTTTTGTGGGTTGACACATTATTGTTTATCAGTATCCAAATGGAAATAATAAGCGTAGGGGGTGTAGGCATCCGTCTCTCTCACTCACCGCACAAAACGTAGCTGTACTCGCAATTTCACACCGACTTTCTAAAAGACACGTTGGCGTAGTCACTACAACTGGCTGAGGCGCTGACGGTCGGGGGTTCGATCCCCGCTTGCGGCAAATATCTGTATTCAAAATCAAAAAATACTTTATTCAAGTAGGCTTTTAAAAGCACTTTTGAATCGTCAAAACAAATAAAAGTTACTTAAATTAATGAAAAGCTACCACCGGTTCGGAATGTAGATTCTACCGAGAAGAATCGGTAAGAAACACGATAGGTAAAATTATATTTTTAAGTATATACATTTAAAAATTACAAATGTGTATATTAAACATCCTGTATGAAATCCAGCTATACCTACTAAATCATGCATTATTATCATCAATATAATCTATTTTTTTTTTATAAATAAACGCATCACATTCAACGGCCCCCCATTAAGATCTCCCGGCCTTGTGTCGGGGGTCCGGAAACACACATAACACTAACACAAACACCCAGACCACGACAAACATCCGTATGGCCAATACCGACATTTACCGTGAGCGGGGATCGAACCCGCGACCGTTAGCGCTCTAGTCAGTTGCAGTGACCATTGTGCTAACGTGTCTGTCAAATCTTGTATTGAATAATTTGCTTTAGCTATCAAAGACTTTAATATACAATTAAAACTTATTTATTATTGGCCATACGGATGTCTGTCTAGGTGTTAGTGTTAGTGTTGTGTGTTCCGGACCCCCGATGTAAGGCCACGAGATCTTAATAGGGGACGATGAGTGATGTGCGTTTATTTACTTCTTTATTTATAAATTGTGGGACCGCTCCGGTCCAATCAGCCCATGCACGAGCGGTTGTCAGTGTGCTACAGCTAGGCTACCACAATGAGTCAGAATTATTCCCACCTTTTTTCAATACCATTCATTCATTTTACTTTAACCAAAAGTGACTTGTATCCGTTTAAAATTTCAATTCTCCCCGCGTCCGAGTCCCTGTGTTTTGTCCATCTATCTTGTGATACTTTTTGACCGTATAACCTCTAACCGTACGGGCCCGTGTGACAGCGCCAGATTGCCTGCATTGTCGGAGAGCGATATGTTCTCTAAATGGATGTGGTAACGAATATTTCAACAGGAACTCTGAATATATAAAAGCGAAAGGACACTCACTCAGTCATAATGAAATCTCAGAAGTGTCTTGTAGTTACACGTGCTAGGAGTTTTGAATTTTGCATAGGGGTTCTTTTGTTTTGTGTCTGTTTTTTTTTAATATAATAATATGTTTATTAATTTCTTTGTTAATATCTAATGTAAAACGGTTACTTGTTGATGTAATTAAGAAAAAAGTCCTGTTTCCTGAGAAATAAAACAAATATTTTTGACGGTGCTCTGGCATATTAAAATGTACATTAGACAGTGGTAAAATGTAGTTTAGATAGTGTTGATATTCCGTAAAAGAAAGTATTTTGAAGAGGTCATTTCTTACTTAGATTCAACGTAGAGGATTCCTTAGTAAAAGAAACTTGAAAGCTAATTACGGTAAGCTATCCCTTTCACAAAATACTACATGGTTTTTGTACTAAATCGAAATAATATTTATCGTGATGTGATAGCGAAAGCTCCGCGTAATATTAGGAGGTATCGCTCTTTCATAACTAAAACTCAAAACTAAATATACTAATTAAGTTTTTTTGTGTTTTTTTTTTTGTTGTTGCTAACTGTTAATGATAAATTGTCACAGCTGTCAATGTACACCTTCTGGAGACCGCTGAAAATCAGTATAGAAGCATCACTGATGCCTCTTCCATTACTAAGCGGATAGCGGGTTTTATTGCACTGCAGTTGAATTATTATTTTTTTTATTTTCTATTTTTTGTAATTATTATTATTGTTTTTTTCTTTTATTTTTTTGTTTAGCTTTCGTTTTCTTAATTATAGTTTGTAGGTATTGATTGTTGATGTAGTGCAATATTCACCAATAAAGATTAATTATTATTATTATTAATTATAACTCATAAAATTTAATTTAGAATACCACATCCGATTGCACCTGGGTGCAGGCAACAATGCAGTGGTTCGGTGTAATCGAGTGCGGCGCGCGCCGTGACGAGGGTTCCGTACTTTAATGCAACTCGTGTTAACGAAAAGCTCGCACTTTGTAGCAAATCGCACGAACATCTACGATCCCTTGTTAATAGAGAGTGGTTCATTTAAATGGGTCCTGAGTATCTGAAACTAAATTTTACCCTTAATTTTGTTATTCTAAACTCTATTTAAATAAAAATATACTTTATTTAAGTAGGCTGTAACGAGCACTTTGGATCGTCAATACAAAAAAAATAACATCAATAATGAAGCTACCACCGTTCGGAATGTAGATTCTACCAAAAAGAATCGGCAAGAATCTCGATAATCTTGCAATTGGGTGAGATATCTATCTATTATTTATGTTCGAAATAATGTAACATTTAATAATATATACAATGACCTAACAACTTAAACACTTTCCTCCTTTGCAACATGATAACATAAATGTTCGAAACACTGTTCAAAGGATCTCCAAAATTCAAAAAATGTAACGCCACAATGCTTCATCCGCTGACATATGATATCGCAAGATTTATCGTTCGCGTGACAGCCGGGATGGGGCGCGCGAGCTAAGCAATATGTCACAACATCGAATTGGAAGGTTTTTGACTATTTTTATTGTTCTCAATAAAAAAAAGTAAAGTATAAGCCTGTAAATATCCCACAGCTGGGCAAAGGCCTCCTCTCCTATTAAGGAGAAGGTTTAGACCTAAATCCAGCACGCTGCTCCGCTGCGGGTTGGCGGATATACATGTGTCAGAATTTCCCGGCACTTGCAGGTTTCCTCACGATGTTTTCCTTCACCGCCGAGCTCATCATCAGCTGTGCTAGCCGGTGTTTGAACCTACGATCATGGGTTGAGATCGATGTGTTCTAACCACTAGATCATCTCGGCTCTATCAAAGCATGCTACATACCAATAGTTGGTTTTTCATTTTTTACTAAGACGTCCTTTAAACGTTAAAATATGGTATGTTTTGATAGTGATAGTTTTGCATAATAAGCCCTTTGAGGTCTAATTGTCTGAATAACTGCTGCTAAAATAACCCACTTAGAAGATAAGTATACTGCGGATATAATTCTTTTCTACTATTAATAATTAAATAACTCTATATACTAATACTTTATTTTCATAGAAGAAATGACCGCTCTGGTGTCGTGGTGGAATTTACTTTTAACACAGACGGTTGCGGGTTAGATTAGTATTAGATATTTGTATTTGTATAAACTTATGTTCCTAGATCTAGGTGTTTGTTATTGCGGGTCCCCCCACCGAGCCTCGGAGAGCGCGTAAAGTTGTCGGCCCTGGTTGTTATCACTTGATAATGATCGTTACTCATAGTAGGGAATTGTAGTAGTGTAAAAACTAGTAACTAAGGTAAGGAATGGTAAGCAAACTCAGGTATAAACGAGAAAGTGCTAGATGATGATGAGAAGAAATGGTAAAAAATCACAATTTTACTAACATCAAGATAATGATTCTTATCAATCAATACAGGATATTGATAACTGTTATCAGACAATTAGTAATACCATACTGTAGTACATGATAGTATTATTGCACAGAAATGTTGTATAATGCAAAGTTTGATTATAATTAAAATTAGAAAGAATAATTCTCAACTTAAGGAGAGAATTAATTTTGTAAGTTTGGCTCACGTGAGCAATTTAAAACAACTCTGTAACTAAGTACAGGAAAGAAAACGACCGTCTAGAAGTTATTTTTCTATTTCGCAGAACAGTTTTCTTAATGAAAGTTTACACTAGGTAGTAGGAAACAAATTTATAAGCAAATTATTATTATATAGTTTTAAGAAAAACTAAATTTATATACAATAGACAGTTCTATTGTCATTTGCATCCAGATGCAAATGGACATGGAATTCTATATTTAATTTTTATAAATAATAGTTTTGAAATATAATCTATTACTTATTTTTTACCTTATAAATTACATTTTAAATATATTAACAAATAAAATATAAAAAACATTTAAAAATATAAAAAATAGTAAACCACTGGCAGCAGAGTAAGTCCCAGGCCACTAGCAGCTAGGGCTCCAGGCTGAGAAACGTCATGATGCGTGCCGTCTCCAGCCACACTGCCTTCTGTATCCGACCCTTGATCTAACTGCTTAGTGAGAGTTTCTTAAGATGTTGGTCGAAACTCTTCGCTAAGAGGCCATTGACCGATACGACAACAGGAACAATTATTGTTGAGTTCAGACTTCACATGGCGGTCATCTCGTGGGCAAGGTCTAAATATTTACGAGTACTTAATTTAAAATATAATTTTTTACCTGATCTATGAATGTAGATAAAAATCAATGTTTTTATGATTTTCTTCTAAGCGTTCCATACCTATTCATAGGATTGGATTATGAAACACACACACACACGCACGCTTATACACACATACAAATGCCCATACACTTGTGAATATTCTCTTGACACATGCGTCAACAATTTTCTTTAGACCTACTTTCATTTCGTTATCCACTTTGTTAAATATATTATATTAAACACTTTATAATGTAATCTATGTGGCCATAGCTTTCATGAAATTTAAAAAAACTGTACAAATATATTCTGTATACGCTGTTGATTACAAATAAATAAAATAAATGATAAAATACCCGTGTTTTGGGAACGCCCATGGGGGTTCCTGACATAAAAAAACTATATACATTATTTGGTATTGCAATGTAAACCGGGTACAACTAGTTTATTATATACAACATGTATTTATAACATATGTATTATTATAATTTTTTAATATTCCTAAATAATATGATTCTATTCAAACCTGACTTTCACACGCTCGCGCTGTAACGCGAGAGTGACAACGACGATTTTGATATGTCACAATTTCTAAAAACGACATATTTTTTTAACCTATTTGGTTTACCAATTTATAGGAATTTAATGTAGCTTTTAGTGCCCCCTGGAAAACTTTACCATTATGAAGGATACTAAAACTAAAGCTATTCGGTGTCGAAGAAACATGTCATTAAATTGACCAGTATTTTGGATTGTATTCTGAAACTTGGTCTATATTTATATATTGTATAACCAAAACAACCAAACAATATGGCAATTTATTAAATACTAAGTAAATACTAGATGGCGTTACTAGTATGTTTACTTGTAACGCCATCTAGTATTACAAAGTTAATCTATTTTACAAATATAAATAATTGCTTGTCGTGAATATAATAAACATCTTAAATGTTTATATAGTAATAAATGAACGCATCACTCTCAATGGCCCCCATTAAAATCTTGTGACCTTGAGTCGGGGGTCCGGAAACATATACAACACTAACACAAATACCAGACCACGACAAACATCCCTATGGCCGATACAGACATTTGTCGTGAGCGGGAATCGAACCCGCGACCGTTAGCGCTACAGTCAGTTGCAGTGACCACCGCCAACGTGTCTGTCAATAGTAGGTATGTTTATTTGTTTATGGCTTTCGAATTATATACAACATATGAATATACAATAGTAAGCAGCTTTGCGATCGCTGCAGCTGTCAGATAGACGTCAATCTAACTATTATTAACGTCTGTGTGTCGAAATGTTTTGGAAGGGGTGCCTTTATTTGAATTTCGAATGTTAAAATAATCATTTTAAAATTGTGTCTAGTCTAAAAGCCTGTCCGAACTGCGCCTGTGAACGACGGGTGCAGTTCGCGTGCGTCTTATGACGCCTCTACATGATGGCCCTCTGTTATGTACCCTCGTGATGGCTCATCGTGTAGAGGGCATATCGGCAGCCACGATAGCCTGATGACGTGCTATTGTTGATTTTTCGAGTACACATCAAAGGTTAGCGACGCGTAAAGTAGGGTGCTCTCCTAACGATGACCAGAATGGTCATTCAAATGGCCCATAGAGTAGAGACCTTATAAGGAACATAGTATGAATATATCAATGACTGCGCGTGCGCGTAGAATGCGACGCGTTGAAAGTTATTCGGTGTGAAGCATGTGCCCGTGCGCAGTTGCGCGTTTGGACAGGCCTTAAAATTAAATCACGTTTATATAAAAATAAAATAAACTTTAGAGAGGATTTTGACACGTCACATAAACAAATTGTTTATAGTAATGCAAATGTGTATTAACAATACATAACATATTGGAACTCGAAATTTTTACGCAATCAGCGTTACAACATAAATCCAATTTCAAATGTTCACTTTAGACTTTTATCATTGTTTTGGAATTTGTTTTTCAATAAAGTTATGGTGCAGATTTCGTTTTTGTTAAAAGGAACTCAAATATTCCTTTGCCTGTAATTTTAAATTTGACACACTTAAAAGATTTATTGTGTATTAGCTGGTGCTCGTGACTTCGTCTGCGATGTCTGTGATGTCTACTTCATATGAGCTATATTCATGCAATGTCTCATCCCGATCGGTTTAAAATCGACAAAGTTTCATACAAACTTTCATCCCCTATTTTATCCCCTTGGGGGATTAATCAAAATCCCCTACGTCATAACATCTACCTGTATGTCACAATTCTTCCCGATCCGTCCAGTGGTTTGGGCTGTGCGTTGATAGATCACTATGTCAGTCAGTCACTTTTGAGTTATATATATTTAGACACGTACTTCCATTCCAAATATATTATTTGTAAAATTTATAGAGGAGGCTTAAAACATAATAAACATGATTATATGTATTACATTTTTTTTGTCGGTTTAAGTTCGACATCAATTCTATAGCAACTAAACTTTTAATATTATTTTATTACAATCGTTTAATTAAAATAATTTTCTAAGTACAAGATATAAAAACGAACTATGCTACGCTAGCTTTGCGAAAAAATTATATATTATAGTCTGGCGGATATGCATTCGGTAACGTTAACCTAAAAATAAGATCTTGTATAACGTTACTTTGTATAATTCATATATTTTGGACACACTTGTGTAATCTACCTTATACAGAGACGTATTGAGAATGTTATACAGACTGATATTAATGAATAGATAAGAGTTCCATAGATTAGAATTTAAAGACTGTCTGTATTCAAATGATTATTACATTTCGATGCTGATAAGCAATAATGTGTCAACCCATAAAAAGTTAAATTCGGAGATATTGATGTATTTTGATAATTCGTTACCTATTTAACATTATTCATTTTTTTAAGTCATCTAAAGTAAATAAGTAGGAAAAAGATTTTTAATTTAATGTTTTGAATTTCAACTGCGTTTCATATTTTGAAATTTATACAATTAATCCATGAATTTGAAAAACTTTTTATTAAATAGAATTTTTTATATATAGCTCTGCCACTGACGCCTATATCGACAATTACTTATACGACTGCCATTTCGTATTCATAGCGAGGATTTATGGTACAACCATCGACCTGAACAATAAAGGTTTTAGATGACAAAAAATACGGCTAGCCCTATCTCTACCTCCGCTTGTGCCATTGTAGCTTTAAAATGTACTAGCTGATCTTCGTACCGCCTCAAAATTTAGTAAACTGTAAAAGATATACCAAGTTACATAAAAATGTCTATCTTGATAATAAACTAAAATATAAATAAAATGAAAGAGTAAAGCACATATTAAACAATTGCATAAATTAAACTATACAATTTTGTTTACCGCAGTATTGTTTAATTTCTGAGCACACCTATTTGACAGGTACAAACATTTTGTAAGGGATAGTAAAATAGTTGCTTTAACTCTTTTCCTTGCATTTGCTTCATATTTTCTCATCCTCTAGCCTTTCTTGCATTTATATGAACTAGTGGTGGCGACCACTAGCGGTCGGAATTCGACCGTAGTTCATTAAATTTTCAACCTATTTTGAGATTGACCACAGATAATCTAGTTTCAATTTAACCACAGATTTAATAATAAACAAAAAAGTATATACGCGCGTGTGTCAACTACATGGTAGTGTATAAAATAAAATAATATTAGCATTAATATCTACTTCTATATATAAGTATGCAAAATTTCTTACTCCTTCGACCGTGCAAGTTTCGTAAAAAATAATAGAAAGATACAAATTCAAATAGACTATTCAAATTTTAGGCACTTTTGGATTGTCAAATTACAGGTTATTTTAGATTTTTTTAAGTTCACCAGACAACAAATATTTAATGTAACAAATATTCTAAATCCTATATTGGATAAATCGGTCTAGCCGTTCGTTTAGTGTGACTATCAAATGCCATTTCATATCTGACTTCAAAGGATGAGGTTCTTAATTATATATCGTATCAAACAAACAAAATAAACACTAATTTTATTCTAAATTTGAAGTTTTTACGTCTGCAGTGCCTTAGAGTTTTGATGATCAGTCAGTCAGTCAGTGAGTGGATCAGAACAAAGAAACTTTGGCTATTTATAATTCTTAAACTACTGGTTGAAATTCTACAAAATGTCTGCTTGCTTTCTAAAAATTACGAGACTTCTAGTTTTATCCACAATTACAAGTTACAGGGGGCCGGAAATTGCTTGAACTATTTCGAGAAAAGGATGGTACAGCCGTGCTGCTTTTTTGCTCGACTTGGCGAGCACACTGCCATGCACCCAGATAAAATTTTTCATGATGCTTAACTGAGTAGTTAATACGTGAAAGCAAATCAAACAATCAAAGCCACATTCTCATTTATAATATTAGTTGGGACAATAGTTTTTAAACTATTTTACATGTACCCTCACGAGCTGTCACCCTCCGCATCACCCGTCAGTCACGATTCGTCACGCGCGGCGCGCGGACGTCTGCTGGGGTGTTTTTAATTTAACTCGTGCAGGATTGAGTTGACAGCGATATTTGATACTGAAATACGATACTTGATATCAGGGTTCGTTTATTTAAACTAATTAAAATTGATAGGAATAGTAAAGAAATGTTTTGAATTAGTTATATTTTTTTATTTGCGGCCTTGTCTTAATGGTTTTAATATTTTTTTTTTATTTTTTCAGGTAAAGTCCTTTTATATAATTCAAGTTATGTAAGCCAGAAAGAATAGATATTTTTTACGCAGCAAAATAGAGGATTTATTTATGAAACAAATTTTTTACCCTTATTACACTTTATAGATTAGCGCACCATTCTTTTCGAATCTAGGACTTTAAATACTTACGTATTTTATTCACTGAACCATTTCGACGCTTACAAATACATTCTGTTATATTTCTAAGTACAATGGTCTTGGACGTTCAAACTAAGTGCACTTTGTATCTTTGAAATAACTTGACAACATTTCAGACTGTTTTATCATCACAGATAATAACGATTTTATTGAGTTTATTATACTAAGTTACTTCAGCTCTTTCAATAAAAATTACATTTTGAGTTTCTACCTAAAACTGACCAAATATCTTTTATATAAAAGATGGATTTGTATAACGACCAATTTACTAGTCATGTAAAATTAGACGCTTACTGAAAAAAATAGATTAGGTATTTTTTATTTTACTTACATCTACATATGTATTAATTATAATTTTATATGACTATGTATTATTATTTAGTATGTATTATATATTTTAACAGTAGATTCGTTCAGCGGTAAGCCTTTACAGTAAATATACATATAAATATACAAGGACATTTGTAAAAATTACATTTTTACTTTATTTGCATTATTCATTATAAACAAAGTTATTTATTTAATTTACTTGTATGTCATATTTTTATCGACACAAAAAATACAAAATCTATTTTGAGTTTTAATATATGTTTCGATCCTTTAAATTGCGACATTTTATGTAACATTTTATCATCGGGTATTTAGTTTGTTAATTATTAAACCAAAATTAATTTTAGCCACTATTAGCAACAATTCAACGTGCTTCTACAAAACAAACAGAGCAATTGCTACGCACCAATAATTACATCACGAGCTATCGCGAATGCATTAAGCGTTAAAACTTTAAATCATATATAGAAACTAATTCCAATATTTCATTCGGAAGTAAACACGATACAAGACGAGGACAATGAAAAAGGGACTATGTTCCATGGATATAAAGTTGATTTTTCAATGATAACAGAAACCGCAAATAAGTCCACAATCAGGGCTCTTAATTGTCACTATTCAATTAGTGGTCGGTTTCATTTGTCCGCGGTCCAACGCCGACTGAAAACTACAAATCAATAAAATTACACCAATTTGAACTCTATGTGTTGAGTGATAGGAGCTAAGATAATATATAGTGGCATGTGGACGTTGTATTGAGCGAAATTAATAAGGCTTAACAAGTGCGATACGAAACTCTGTTGTAATTTTTGTTTGACCAAGCTAAATGAATTGGTTACAATGAATTTTCCAGCTACAATTACTGGTAGGGGAGAAGTGGCAAGAAGACGCCAAGTTTTGAAAGAGCTACTTATAAAATATTTTGGTAGTTTACGAACGGATTTCGTTGTTAATATTTACGTACTGTTAATAAAAATGTACATATAGTATGCTAGCTGAACTTTGAAAGTTCAAAAGAATTTAGTTTTCCTTGACTTGTACACAATTGTAATTAACTACTACTAATTGTATTCTAAATTTGAAGTTTCTAAGTCTGCTAGAAGTGTCTTAGAATATTGTTGATCGGTCAGTCAGTGAGTGAGTGACAAAATGAAGAAACTTTGACTAGTTATAATTTGAAACTACTGGTTCAAATAAAATTTGAAATAATCCGTGTTTATTAAAAGCTTGGTTATTGAAATTCAGGCTTGTAGATTTATCCACAACGGATTTATAGGGGGTCTAAATTGGCTTGAATTGCTTCGAGAAAAGAACCGTTAGGCCGTGCCGCTTTTTTATTGGACTTGGTGGGGCACTACCGTGCCCCCAGATACTAGATTAGCTTTGTGGAGAAGCGTGTCCGGTTATCGTAGACATTCTAAAGACGTATTCAAATAATTTGATAAGATTAGTTAGTAAGCTAAGCAGTAAGCATTATTTATAACACATATCTTAAGATAAACATCGATATTCAGGAAAAGATTTATAAATGATAAAATAGAAACTTATTAGTAGATTGAGATTGTTTTATTTTTATATCCTAATCAGATTACATTTTTTAACTTGATAATTACTAACTGGTGTCCGCGACTTCGTTTGCGAATAATTAAAATAAATAAAATTTCTAAAATAAAAGTCGGTCTGGTAATCTCGTAGAATTGGTCCAGCTGTAACAAAAATTATATAGATTTTTATAAATCTATAATGAATAATGAATCTATAATGTTCGGTATGTTCGGTAGTCTCTATCTACCTCTTAAAATCATTTATACATAATGTATTTTTATTACGTTTTAATTATATTATCCGGATAGAAAATTAATATCAAATCCACGCCTCTTTGTCGTCAAAATATTCTTGTATGGTATTATATGCTTTATTTATTAAAGATTTCTTACTTAACGTAGGCTTTAAACTTATTAAGTAGCAAATGTAAAACTGTTTGTGTTCAAAATGTAAAAATGTTAGTTAGACGATGATGCGTTGTAAAACTTGGTGTTATTACATTAAATCTATACCATTCATAAAATTCACGACTAAAGTTTTCTTTAATAAAAAAGAACGTAAAAATAATTTTAAAAATTCTGACAGCCGCAAAAGTCGCATTTGTTAATGTTCCTTTGCGTTATGGTGTTGTATATTACAAACGTTTTAGCATCATCAATTTCTTTACAAAGATACTATTTTGAGTACAACTGTCACCATATAATTGATATATCAATATCAGATTAAAACAGAATGTTTCCAATATATAATTTTCTAATGTTCTCATAAAATGTAGTTATGTCTTAGGTAACAGTCCTGTATTACAAATTAAGAAAATTGGGATATATATTGTTTTAAATAATTCTTTAAAGGATTACTTACTAATATTTATGGTCATAACAGACTATTTACTAAGTGACCAAATACAATATATTTTTTTAATTTCTAGATACCAGTCAGCAAGCAATATGCACCGACTTCATTTCATTTCACCTGTACTTAAAATACTTTTTTCAATATTTATTTTTTTAATGATAATATGACTATGCAATAACGCCAAACGATTTAAAACGAATATATGTAGATACAAATGGGTCAAATATAGACGTATCTACTTATTTTGAAGTCGTTTGAAAGGGGCAGGGTGTAAATTTTACGTTAAAGGGTTTTACTTCCGGCTCTCTCAACTAGACTATATACACACACTAAGAACCTAGAGAGCTAGTGTATGTGGGTGTATCTAGTCCAGCACTACAATAGATATACATAGAACCTTTGCTTATTAACCTGGTTTTATTAAATTATTTATTTATGTACAAAACAAAATTCTCAGAGAACAATATTTATGAAAACAAATATGAAAACAAATGTATATGGGATAACTTATCTCTTATAAGAGATCCCTTCCAGAAACCCTTGACAGAACGGAGATTATTTATAATAATTGGACGCTAATAAGCTATACAATTACAAAAAAATGTGTTTGAAGACGTATAAATCCATTTTTTTTTGATAAAAAGTATAATTAATTGAAGCGGATTGGCGTAATGAAAAGTTTGATCTAAAAATAAGTTTTTCAAACATATGAGATCGCTCTCGAAACTCTCAGCTATAATTTTAAAAACTTTTTGCATATTTATGTAGTTTAGATGACTAATTTTTTTTAATAATGTTAAATAGTTAACCAATTATCAAAATACAATTCAATTGAATTCTTTGGTTAATGGCTTTTAGTTGTGCCAATTAGATACATGTTATTTCGCCAATGTCACCTGGGATGGAGAAGAATTATCAAAATACATCAATATCTTCGATTTTGACTTTATGTGGGTTGACACATTATTGCTTATCAGCATCCAATTATGGTGTAGGTATAATAACAACAGAATAGCAATAGAAAAGTAACAATAACACAGTGTCTTAAAATAATATACATATAAACGTTTAAATAAGATTAAATAGCTATATATATATACTAAATAAACTACATAAATACATATAATATATATAAATACCATTAATTGTATATATAATTTTAAAGGTTTTAAGTAGGGTCGACACACTTATGTATAAACAAACATTAAACCAGGCGAAAATTCGTGAGAAGAATCCATTACGAAACTGTCATGAAATTGTTTTCAATACCATATTTATAATTTATAAAATTAAGCATTTCCGACGTTCGAAAAGCAAAAAATAAGATAATCCTTTTTCGTAGCATCAAAGCGAATGTTCACCACGTCGGTGTTGGGCAAATTCAATAAATAATCGGCGGTTCGGATCGTTTGGTCCAAGTACGAAATATTGGCATAACTTCATGTATACACACGGATTAAACTTTCGGGTTATTATGGTGAACTACCGCTAACGATATTTTTAATAGTCGTTTCACTTTGGTGCAAAAATCAGAAATCAACTGTCAAAATGTATGCTCTGCGTAAGTTAGCACATGCATATTGCCCTTTAGAAGTGTCTATTTGTAATGTCAAAACAAGACTTTTTAACAAGTAATAAAAATCAAAAACCCGGCTGTGTAACTAGATCATTTGCAGTTCTGTTTAAAAGCCTATAAGTAAGAATCTTTACTAAACAACTTTAAAACATATACAAAAATGATATGGGAAACCTAAAAATGATTTTTAAATCGCTATTAAACAATACCCGACTTAACACCGTTCGTCGACTGTCATTTTTTTTCATTATGGCGTCCAAAATTGCACATTTTGATCTTTTCAAATTATTATACTAGTTATGATACTTGCGCTGTTATGGTGTATCAAACGTGAAATGTATCAAAATACTACGTACGAAAGTAATATATGTAACTAGCTGGTGCTCGCGACTTGGTTTGCGATGTATGTGATGCCTACGTCATAATAGCTTAATGCATGCAAAGTTTCAGCCCGATCGGCGTAAATTTGACAAAGTTTTATACAAACTTTCACCCCCTATTTCATCCCCTTGGGGGTAGAATTAATCAAAATCCTTTCTTTGCGTATGTCTACGTCATAACATCTACCTGCATGCCAAATTTCAGTCCGATCCGTCCAGTGGTTTGGGTTGTGCGTTTATAGATCACTATGTCAGTCAGTCAATCAGTCACCTTTGAGTTATATACATTTAGATTTCCTTTACTTGGATGACATATTTATTTCAGATATTCTAATTTTAAAACCAAAGTAATGAACCGATTGTGATACTAGTATCTACTACTATTCCCAAGTATTTCGAATGCAAAGGACACAAAGATGTAATTTGGAATAGAGCTTTGGTTTTCTATGACGACGTTCATTGTTATTTAGCTGCCAGTTTGTGTCTTCAGATGACCTGACTTAAACCGTTTAAATTTAAACAGTATGGCACGGTCCCATAGAGTTTTGTCTGATGCGGTAAGGTCAAAGAGATTTTTAGACAACTGTAGTATTACACCTATAATTTGACAATCCGCTGTCTTAGAAAACAAAAGAATAAGTGACGAATGTTTACTCCGATTTGCCGATTCAGCCTTTTCCGTAATAGCTCCCACCATTGACATCATTTCCTCAACATGAAACGGGTGCAATGTGTCTATGCAGGTAGCGTCACAAAAGCGACCATCATGATGAGAGATTAACTCTCCGTACAACTACAGTGCAATCCAATCAGTGGCATAGCTACCCCAGTTAGGAGATTACACTCATATTTAGGCCGGCTTCGCGCAAAAAATCAAATTCTTTTATACTGTCTTTTCTGATCCTCGACCAAAAAAGGTGGGTGTTATAAGTTTGATATGTATCGTGTGTCTGTATATGACATTATAGCTAACGAATGGATCAATTAAGATACGTTTTTTTTCGCTTGAGCTGATGTCATCGAGATGGTTCCTAGTTATAATTTATGAAAATCTGCTCAGGCGTCTGAAGATCATCAGTTCTTTTCTAGTCGTCGAAAGTATGTGAGCAGCGTCTATGGTGCAATTGAGTCGAAATTTACTATACAGTGACTTTAATGGTATAGTTGAATAGGTCATCTTTATTGATCTGATGTTCCAATATCATCTGGAATCAGCAGAATAAATAACTCCTCATCAACTTTTAGAAGAAGCATCGTTTTGGGGTTTGTTGCAATGGTCTTAATGATAGTGGAGGATTTTTGTCAATTTTCAATTTCATCTTGTTTAATTTTAGTTTATTGCTACAGGTATATCCTAAGTTATATAATAAACTCAAATGTGAGTTTGTTTATTTGTAAATTTGTTTCTTACGCTTGACGCTTCAATTACCTAACCGTTAATGATAAAAATCTTTGCATACACGTTTAAAGAAAAAGGTTAACTTTTAACTAGAAAAGTGTATTATACCAGACAAATAAAACAATAACTTTTAACCGATTGTTCAATATAATAAAATCTACATTAATGTAAATAATAGTAAATTTATATACAAACTTTAGTGAAATACTGAATGTCTGTAGTAAATAATGATCATTATTTAACGCCTCTTCTCATGATTTTGGACAGCATACTACAAAAATCCAACAAGTCCATCGTATTCAATATCCGCTGGCGGGTCTAACTTTGCTGCCGTGTGCAAATGACGTCTACTCGATTATTTTTATATCGTCCCGAACACGCTGCTCTTTCATAAGATTATACCGATAATCCTTGTTTTAATAATCCTTTCAATGCGGGTTGGCTTTGTGCTTTCATCATATTTTATATATTATTTAAATAGCCCAGAATTGTATCAATATTTTATCTTTGTTATATTTCATTTGCCATATTTTTAACATAAGAGGGACGATTTTCTACACACATGGTCTACGTGCAGGCTGTGGTATGATCTTCCTCCTGAGGTTTACCTTGAGCGCTATAATTTAGTGGATTTCAGGCGTCGACTATATAGACCTTACCACTAATGACTGGCAATGAACCTGCACTTCACTGATGAAGTTGATGTCCATGGATGTTAGTGACCTCTGACCATGAGGTGGAACTATAAGCTTGTTTGCCCCCTTTTTATTACAAAATTAGCTTGTAAATGTCCCACTGCTGGGCAAAGGCCTCCTCTCTAATTGAGGAAATGGTTTAGAGCTTAATCCGTCCCTCAAGCCCACTGCGGGTTAGCGAATATAATATATATGTGTCAGGATTTCTCCAGGCAAATGCAGGTTTCTTCAAGATATTTACTTTCACCGAGCATGAGATGAATTTAAAGAAAAAAGTTCTTGAATACTTAACGGTGATAGCCGAAGCTTGAACCCATGATCACCTATTTAGATCGACGTGTTCTAGCCACTATGCCATTTCGGCTCATCTTATATCTTTATTTTATTTCTTAACATCAACCCGCTGCCAGGAAACTCGCTAAGTTGTGTATATCATAAAATTATTGACAAGATATTAGATGCCATTTCTGCACCATAATTATTAATCTGTTAACAGGATTTAATATGGGTTTGATGCAAACGAGAAACTTTACATTTGCACCTTTGTTTATGGATTCAAGTTTAGAACAATCAGCAACTCTTTGGCGAGGTAAATTCAACGCCAAAGGCGGAGTCTAACTGCTATTAGTAGCTTCATTCATACCATTAAGCCGAGATGGCTCAGTGGTATGAATACGTCGATCTTTACCGATGTTCACGGTGATAAATATGAGCATGTCCCAATTAAGTATTAAAGTGCTTTAATACATCTCAGATAATCCGGATAGTTGTGTATGCAATGTTATGGACGTGACGAAACCTCACCGCCTGCGCAGGCTCGGCAATGTCGAAAGAATGGGCGAATATCGTGGCGTTAAGAAAGCGTCTATGGGACGATCAATTGGGCGACGTCTCTTTGGCGACCCAGGTATCGCTGTAATGACGTTGTTGAGTCATACGTGAACTTTAAGCCGGCGACTGATGAGCGACGGCGCAGGGCTGGGACAAGTCGCGGGAACTCATGTCAGAGTCCAAGACTCACTTTGGGCCGGTGAGCCACATTATCAAATCAAATCAAAAAAATACTTGCTACAAGTAGGCTCACACGAATCGTCAATACATGAAAAAACAAAAAAAAATTACATCAACAATGACGATACCACCGGTTCGGAACGTAGATTCTACCGAGTCGAACCGGCAAGAAACTCGATAGTTACTCTTTTAAAATATTGTCAATACAACACAGTTTGTGATTACAAATTGATTATTTATCCTTTACGAAATTCAGCATATACTAAGCCCACGCATCTTTATCGTCAACGTAATCTTATATAATGTGCTTTAGCTATTAGAGACTTTTTAACGTAATTAATAATTTAGTAAGTAAGTGTAATAATTGTGTTATTAACCAGCCAGTGGAACAAAGCTGTGAAGTGTTTCTTTTTCCTTGAGAGAAAACATGAGCCTTTTTTCAGCAGTGGGATATTACGGGCTGTCACTTAAAGGAAGATTATAATTAAACTTATCAATACATTCTGTCTCAAAAAAAAATCAAGCTCAGCATAGTTTCTCATCACGACGAAGTTCACACGAAATCAAATCGAATTCAGACTTGCTTGACAGACATTAATGGTGGGTTAGGATCGTCGAGCGATAGTTATGGCGCTTTAACTAACATTAGCATCGCGCTCCGAGTAAGTAGACGCAAGCAATTTGCATCAGATACTGTTCACATAAACTGGGGTAAGAATGGTTGAAACAATTAGTATTTTCTAGTGACCGCCAGTTGGTCGAAATTGGACCATAATTAATTTAAATTATAAGTTTGAACATTATTAAGATTTTGTTTATAATAATTTATTCTTAATATGATTGTAAAGTTTTATTATTGATTTAATGTGTTTTTTATGCATAATTAAAAAATATATTCATTTTTCATTCGCATTATTCTATAAAAATTAGTGCGAAATTTCATACTCCTTTGTTCGCTTCCTTTGTTTCACGTATTAATAAGTAGATAAGCCGTCAAATTATTGTAAGGTTCACTCCCGCTACTTAATTTCGTAAACTACTTACAAAACTTTGTAACTTACGTAAGCTTCGAATTTCATAAAATTAGTCAGGTCTAAACATATCATATTCGGATTATAAAAACCAATTAAAAAGAGAAAAAAATTGAAATTAATATTTTGACAAGTTTATTTTTATAGTAAGTTGGTTTCGATATGAGTCCGTAATTAAACTTATACGTGTAATGCTCGTCTAAGGCGTCTTTCATAAAAATTTACATAAGTTGTTTGTTTACACCTGAAACTATTTATTATTGATAGCCACAGCTTATGTAAGGCTAGATAACTGTTACCAGGTTACAGAGTTATGTGTTATACGTCAATTGCGAAAGAAAATCTTACAAATGTAATTCTCGCCTAATGCTAGGTAATGTCATTTCAAATAGCTTTGTACATTTTTGTAGATGAAAATGCCTCCTTGGTAAAATAAAGCCAAACTTCGAAAGGTCAAATTGAAAATAGATTATCTGTGGTCAATCTTGAAATGAGTTGAAAATTTAATGATCTATTGTCGAATTCCGACCGCTAGACGACCACTAGTAGTTATGAATACAAAAATAATATCGATTATAACATTGTATATCTGTAGCTATCATCACACTAATTAGGACATTCTTACCCTCATTACCCCTAGAATGTGAGTCCACCAGACCACGATAGTTATTTGGCGCGTAATCAGCCGACTTTGATCTCGCTCTCGATCAAAGGAATCACTCGCCAATTACCAACGCGAGCTTAGGGTTAGATTTTGCCTCCAACGTTGGGAACATAGGAATTCGTACCGTTCCCCATTCTGTTCCAATAATTTCGATTGTTAGAATTTTTATATTGGGTACTCTTCTGGAAAAACATAGAAAGTTTTTGTTCTAACTGCATCGTGCATGCACATTATAGAATTTATGGATTTTATTTAGGAACTAAATTTTTCCCGCGCTTTCGCTAGTGTCAATGTAGATTTTGTTATGTCGAACGGCCATTTGATAGGTTTATTTTCTAGATGAATTATAATCTTATGTCTTTTTAGACTCACGACAAGGTGTATGCAAAATTTTGTGATAATCGTTTGAATAGTTGAGTCGTGAAGGGATTTCAAATAAACAAAATATATTAAATTCGCTTTCATAGAGCGTATATTAGTTAGGATTTTTCTGTAGGGTGTGTTGAATGGGAAACAATTGTGTACATTTTACTTATTTAAAATAAAGTTAATCTATAATAAAGGTAAAGTTTATTCGTAAGTTTGTATGTAGGGGATAATCTCTGAAAATATTTATCCGAATTGAAAAATTATTTTTGTGTTGGATAGCCTCTTTATTAAGGACCATTCTCTATATTATATCACGCGAATCATATGAGCGAAGCAGTTACTATAAACGCGAGTAAAACTGCGAGGGGCAGTTAGTTCTAAATATTTTAGCGCTTAAAATTTTAATCATAACCTTCACTATATTCACATTATCCAGCACTTCCACTTTAACGAAAAAAAACCTTTATATAATCATAAAAAGATTTCGAAAAATTTAGTCTTTCATGCATTTTCACTTAGTGAACTAATGAATTCTTCTTTTGAGTGAATTCTCCCGAAAATTTCCATTAAAATCGCATCCAAAGAGTCGTTATCGGTATGAGCATTTAAACTCCATTCAGTAAAGTGCTTTTTTCATTCGCGCGCCGTATTGTAAACACTGCAGCTACACGGAGGTACGGCTGTGGGAGCTATTTATAGACTGTACTTTAAATGCAAAAGTAGTAGTAAGTAATGTAACAGCCTGTAAACGTCTCACTGCTGAGCAAAGGCCTCTCTCCTATTAGGAAGAAGATTTAGAGTTTACGGGTTGGCGTAGACATGTGTCAGAATTTTCCTGGCACATGTAGGTTTCCTCACGATGTTTTTCGTCACCGCCGAGCTTAAGATGAATTTAAGTATGCAATTGGAGACTCAGTGGTGCTAGCCGGGGTTTGAATCCGCGATCATCGCTTGAGAGAGACGTGTTCTAACCAGTAGGTCATCGCCTCTCGGACTCGCCTCGCTTCAGATTAAGATTTGTTTTGATGTTTAAACTTTAACTATTAATACTCTACATGTCCCATTACTGGGCAAAGGACCTATATGAATTACGGAGAAAGAATAGATGAATTGGTCACATTGCATTAGCGGATATACATACACACACATTCAATTCAATTTATTCCTTATGATGTTTCTTTTACCGCCGAGTACGAAATAAATCTTTAACCCCCGACCCAAAAAGAGTTGTTTTGTGTTTCTGAGTATGTGTGTGTGACTGAGGCATGGTCCAAACGATAGACCAATTTTTGTTTTTGTGACCTTAGCTTTAGTTTATGAAGATTTGTTCACGTTTAAATGTTATCAAGTCTTTTCAGGTTATTGAGAAGGTCTTAACAACGTCTCTGGATTTAAATGTCTTCGACATTTAAAAATTTTCAATTTTATACTTTCAATACAAGATGATAAAAATTGATCATATCATTTATAGTGAAAAGAAGTCTTGAAACTTGTTCCCAAAAACCTACAATACTCAGTTCATCTCGTTAAAGTATTAGTTAGTTCTTGACTATAAATACGTTTGGTTCACTCGTGCGGGACGCTTCGAAGCTGAACTGAAAGTGAGGCAATTAGGAGATTAAACCAAATACTTAGTGCACCAGCCTCTGGCATCAGTCTGCGTGATTTTATCACAAACGGCGAAAATATCTCACTCTTTATATCTTTGTAGTGAAACTTCTTACACCACACTTACACATTGTAAACTTTTTAAAATAGTAACTATTGAGTCTTGCCGATTTTTTTCGGTAGAATCTACATTTCGGACTGGTGGTAAAATCATCAATTTATTTATTTTTTGTTTCTAAATTGACGATTTAAAAGTAATTGTTAAAGCCTACTTGGATAAAGTATATTTTGATTTTGATTTTACTGCATATTTTTGTGCAGAATTTATCTAACGTACTGACCACAGCTGGAATTCAAGCTGGCTCAATCGGGGCAGTACTTAACGATCACAGAAGATCAGCGTGAAGCAGCTAACATAGCTAAGTTCCCTATAGTGCGTGAGAGAGACGGAAGCCTCATCCTCTCACTTATTCTTTTCCTTGAATTTTATTCACTTTCATCCCTCTTTCTTTTTTGAACTGCCAATGTGTTTGTGGCTCTTGATAAGAGTGAACCTATTTTGATGAAACATGTATGAGAATTGGGAAAGTAAAAAAGAATCGACCAAATCGGTTAAGCTATTTTTAAGTAATTGAGGAATATACACAAAAAGATACTACCCGACTTAGTCAGATTTTTAATTTTGTTCGCTTATTATGTTTCGCGCGCAATTGGACTCGTTTCTAGTGTGTTCATTACGAAGTGTTTATGTCTTGCTTTTAATAATTAAAGAGAAAATTAAATTTGTTCGTCGCGCGCTGTGCATAGTACGAAGCGTATCTAATTACATGTATTTTACAAGTAAAAAAAACTGATTTTTAACGAGAAATGTGAAATATTAGACTTATAGAAACTCCTAGAAGACCTTAATTGGACGCTGATAAGCAATACTGTGTCAAGCCACAGGGACTTCATTTTGAGAAAATGGCGTCTAAATATATCAAACCTATTCTTAATAAAAAGTTTGAAGAAGTATATATCCATCTTTTCATTTATTTTTTGATAAACGGTATGATGAATTAAAATCAGTTTGATATATTGAATATATTATATCTCATAGAATTATTTCAAATATTTGAGATTATTGTATAAATCCCAAATTATGGAACGCACTTGAAATTCACAGCTATTAATAAAGAAACTTTTTTCCGTGCTTATTTAGTTTATATGACTTCATTTTTTTAGAATAATGTTAAATAGATGATGCAGTATCAAAGTACATCAATATCTTCGAATTGGACTTTTTGTGGGTTGACACATTATTGCTTATCAGCATCCAATTAAAAATCGAACGCCTTATATAATTGAAGGTGTATAATATACAAAGCTTATATACGATACAGCTATATCCTGTTAATCTCAGGGCTAACACTAAAATTGGATTGGAGTAATTCGATTAGAGTTTAGCTCACAGTAACGGTTATTACCGCGTGATGAATGTAACCACGGCAACAATGAGCTAGCGTGCTATCCGAGATGTTTTGGAAGAACACAAGAATAACACTTAAAGGAATTTATTTTGCAGCATGTCTAATACATGAACAAAATGAAACTGAAAATTAAAAATAAATCCGATTATCCTTTCATTGAGATCATACTCAAAAATAAAGTTAACGATTCCATCACACTTTTAGCTGTACATGCAGTAGTGTGAACGCACTAAGGCTATTTTAAACTATTATTTAATATATCGATTATTATAAGATTACCAGCTTTCGCTCGCGGTATCGCTCAAGTTAGTTAAGGTATTGTAATGGTAGACGACCGCTCTAATCTGGCAGGTACGTTTAATTCTACTATACATATAGTTCTCGCAAATATAAACAATAAATTAACAAAGTCATATCACAATCGGATGAACAGTATAGCAACATATAAGCTAACAAATAAACATTATTTTTCGCCCCGACTTGATTCTTAGCTATTATAATTTATGAAGATTATTCAACGTTGAAAGCTATCAACACTTTTCTAATCGCTGAAAGGATATGAGTATCTTCTATTGGTCTGGTCGATTCGAAACTTACTATTATTAATATTTCTTTATTTGTGCAACATAGGCCCACTTTGTTAGTAATTTTTAGCTTTACTTACAAAACTATGTTAGTATTATTTATTTATTATATCGAAAACCAACATATACATAGTATATAGTACAATGATGAATTCTTAAAATTAAAAACGATATTATGCAATATAAGATATGTAGTTACAAAGCACATAACAGTTTAAGCTGATTCTATATAACATAGCTTAAAATAGTATTGCTTTCAGCGTCCAGTTGTAATAGTTATACAGGGTCATTTGTAAAACATTAAAAACCTCGTAGGGTTTTATTCGTAACATCATAAACAACAACTTTTGTTCTACGACTTTTAATAATTCATAATATTTTACTTTCATACAAAATTAAAAATATTTAAATTGATTTCTCTAGTTTTATTAAACTCTACGTGCAAGTAAAAGAAAGAAGATAAGAAACAGTCAAATGCGAAATGTAGGGGTGGGGATGCGCGCAGACAAAGCCGCTCGGGGCCGCCCCGGAGTCGGGAGCGATGCCTGAACTTGACCTAGTTAGCGGCGGTCGTCAGCTGCTCCGGTCGCTCGCGTTAATGCGCCCGCGCTGCGTGTCCTGGTAGTACTTTTCGGTTGTGTTTACTTAACAATAATTGCAGGATCAGTGTATCGATATTCGAAAGTTGAGTATACAGATGATGCGAATACTTGCTAGGTGTGACGACTATAACATTCGTAACAAACATTTGTAGTGATAACCCGTAAGAACCCGCATAAAAACTTCAACACCGCTTTAGTGTAAATGTGTGGGCAACAATTGCGATTTAAATTGTTTTGAAAAAGGATATACCACTCGCCATGATATGATATGTAGTACCTACGATCAACACAATGTGACGAGGCTTCGCACAATGTTCGCTAGTCAAACTAGAGAGGTATTGAATATAGTTTATCCTGGTCGAGGGATAAACACCACGAGCCGTAACATGATAATTGAAAAAATATTTAAAATTTGTTCAAATTTAAATGAATTAAATTTTTTGTTATGGTCTTTATGTTAGTTGTAAAGGTGATTATGTTAAATGCTATTTCGCCATAAGCGCGATACTCGCTGCCATGCACAAGACTTCACTTGGGAGGTAATAATCTATACTAATATTATAAAGAGGAAAGATTTGTTTGTTTGTAATGAATAGGCTCCGAAACTATTGGATCGATTTCAAACATTCTTTCACCTGTGGAAAGCTCCATTATCCCCGAGTAACATAGGCTATATTATATTTTTAAAAAAATTAGGGATCCTTACTAAAACTCTAATAATGTAACCCAAGGTGTAAAAAAATGACCTGAAAAATTCCTTACGTCGCGTGCGCTGCGAAAACGCCTACGACTTTGCAGAACTCATCATTATCTACAAAAAGTGTCGCGACAGCATATGTCTAAATATTATAGTTATGTCACAGTAAGCGGTGTTTTGTTCTAAAAATTTAATTTATATGCCGCCGCTTGAAAAGGCTCTTTATTAATTGTACCTTGGTATTAATCCTTATCAAAATAAATTAATTATATTCAGAACGGCTTCAATACCTTTTTATAACTTTTTGAATTATTCAATTCGGACTTTTTATTCGGAAGATATCACGAGTTTAAAAATGCAAGTATTAGAAAAAAGTCGCGTGGTTGCCGCTCACCGCGCTCAGCTAGCCAGCATGCGATGTAGGCTCCATGTAAGCGTCCCTGGGGTACGGGGGGGAGTCAATGTAATAAAATAAAGGGCCGCGAGTACATTAATAAAAACTATGAATAAAAAAATCATTAAAAAAGAATTCAAACTTCCTTTATAATTTTACTTTTTTTTGAATCCCGACGCAAAAAAGGGTGTATGTGTGTCTGTATGTACCCGTGCGAAGCCGGGGCGGGCCGCTAGTTATTCATAAAATTAAATTTAAATGGTAAGTAAAAAATAACTTTTTGTAAATAATGTGGTTTAAAAAATACATTTTTTTCACAATAAAAATTATTAAAAATATTTTTTTATTTAAATAAAAATTAACCGACTTCAAAACTGAATTTAATAGGTACAATAAAGTGTCAACTTAATTATAAATTAAGTCAACTGCTTATCGCCATAAACAAAATATTGCTTTTCCTAATGCAAGGCTGTTAATTGTTGAGAAGTTCTCCTGGTGTTGCACCATCAGCTCCACAATAACATAAATTGCTTAACATTCAAATTGAAATTATCGAATTGTAGCCTGTGAAACACAACAAGTGTTTCGAGAAGTTTGGGTGGCCATCCGAGGTCTTCATCATCAGTTCCACTTCACCAAATGTGGCAATTCAAGAGCAAACGCACGAGTTACTATCAAAAATACGTAAATCGCTACGAGTGTGGCTATAATATTTGAAAAGTTCCCTCGATTTCTCCAGAATCCCATCATTAGATCCTGACTTGGTGATAATGTGACCACCCTAGAAGTAAACTCTTTCAGACAAAAAAAAAATTTGAAAATCGGACCACAATCGACGGAGTTATCGGTAAGCATACATAAAAAAGCCCCCGACGAATTGAGAGAACCTCCTTAGTTTTCGAAAGTCGGTTAAAACTACACACTATGATTTGAGATTTTTTTTGTAGTCGGTTGAAGACTATTTCATGTATCCCTTTGTTTATTAATGAAAGGTATGTATAACAAAAAAAAAATGAGAGCCGAGATGGCCTAGTGGTTAGAACACGTCGAAATCAACCGATGATCGCGGGTTCAAACCCGGCTAGCACCGCTGATGTTTTAAGTCCTAAATTTGTGTTTAAATTTATCTCATGCTCGGCTGTGAAAATGTCGTAAGGAAACCTACTTATACCGAGAGAAATTCTAACACATGTATATCCGTCAACCCGCAGTGAAGCAGCGTGGTGGATTAAGCTCTAAATCTTCTCCATAATAGGAGAGGACGCCTTTATCCAGCTGTGAGACATTTACAAGCTGTTACTTTACTATTTTATAACCAATAATATGCCACGCATTTTTAACCGACTTCGGAAAAGGAGGAGGACCTATGTTCGGCTGTATGTATTTTTTTTATGTTTGTTCACCGATTTTTGTGGACCGATTTTGAATTTTTTATCTTTTTTGAAAGGGTATACTTCCAAGGTGGTCCCATTGTAATCAGGTCAGGATCTGACGATGGGATCCTGGAGAAATCGAGGGAACTCTACAAATATTATAGGCACACCTATACCGATTTTAGTATTTTTGATAGTAACTTGTTCATTTGCTTTCGAAAAACCACATTTAACGAAGTGGAGCTAATGATGAAGACCACAGATGGCTACCGGAACTACCCAGTAACGAGCATTTCACTGGTTGCGATTCGATTACTTCAATATGATTGCTAAGCAATTTATAGTCGTCACAATGCATATGGTGAAGTGACCCTGATGATGCGATACTAGGAGAACTCCTCAATCATTAACAGCCCTGCATCGAGAAAAGTAATACTATGTAATGATTTTTAATAATTATTTTTTTACTTTTTATTATACTTGTTTCGGTTTCGAAGTCGGTTTGTTTTTTTTAAGTTTTTATGAAATAGTAAATTATAACATGGTACGTTCAGTTATTCCCCGACCGAACCCTAGAGGGGACGGGAGGCGCGGAGAGTAACTGGGTGTGGCGACGTTAGTCGGTCGCGAGCAGCGCGCACGCATACAAGGAAACGCGCCGGTGCCCCGGGTAGCCTTAAGTATCGTTATGTTTGCGTTTCGTAATAACCTTGTTAACTTTACGGACTCTAATTAAACACTATGAAACCTCGAGGTAACGAGGATGGCTCACAAAATTAATTAATAATTTTATTATTTTATAATTTTAAAGTGCTAGAAGAGGGTTTTTTAGTTTTTTAAAACTATCATTTAAGAAAAAAGTGTTAAAAATACGCTGATTCCACTTTTTAAATACGCCTGCATTAAAAATTAAAATGAGAAATACGTATTATGTGTATGTATTTTAAAAGTAAGTAAATAATGTTTGATTTAGATGCTTACATACAGTTTATTCTTATTTCATTTTTTAATGTAGCCAGTCCTAAGCCTGGATAAGTATGAAGGGATTGTGGATTCAATGTATCTGTTATGTGTTTATTGGGGGAATATTAATAATCCCTAGTCAGTATAAATAATAACAAGACAAATCGACGATTGTCATTTACACTGCATTCTTAACATGGTCTATAATAAATTAACTGTTTGTAGGAAGAGGTAAACACAGAACGCGATGTTTGTCAGGTAATAATGTACTTGCCGTACACAAGCAATCATTTACATTTTACACGGTTAAATATTGTGATCGATTGAAATAAAACTATGAGTTATTGCTATGTATTGTTTTTTATTTTATTAAATAAACTATCACCTTAAAAGTGAAATGCGTAATGTTACATTAGATGAATATTATTGTTAATTATTCAACAATAATGTTTAATATTAATTTATTATTTCTTGTATTTATACAGTATTAAAACAATGCTGTCTAAATGACACGGCGGTGATAATAATAAATAAGTATATTTTTTGTATTTGAAATTTAAAATGTATTTTATGATATTAATATTTTAATAATTATTTTTGGCTTTAAGATATTTTAAACCGCTATTGCATTGAATACTTAATATTCGTTCTTTATTTTATTTAAGAAAATAAATCCGCTTTCTTACACTTTTATGAGACATTATTGGAATAAATTTAATTTCATATGTCATTTTTAAATTGAACAGAAAATGGAATTATACTTTTTGTACTCGATTTGAATAATAAATTGTCTAATAGAATCGTCTGAAAATCAATTAATCGATTGATTTAATATGACGTTGCGCATCTCTTTTGCCCGACTTAAAAAAGGGGAAGGTATTCAGTCCACCGAGGATTTTTTTTATGTATGTTCCCCAATTAAACAGCCTGAGCGATTTCCTTACTTTTTTACCTTGAATAACATTTCAGGTAAGTTTCATAGCATTTTCATCAATATCGGTTCAGTACTTTGGTTTTTATATCAATATAACTTGATTAATTAAAACGAAATAAAAGAGGGACGTTATAAGTTTGACGTGTCTATCTGTGTGTCTGTCTATGTCAGCATAGCTCCCTAATGAGGAGACCAATTTTAATGCATTTTTTTTTTGTTTAAAAGCTGAGGTAATCGAGGTGGTTTTTAGCTATAATTCATGAAAAAATGATCAAACGTTTCAAGGTTATTAACTCTTTCAATTGTTGAAACGATCTGAGTAACTTCTACTTGTATCATCGACTCGAAATGTACTATACTGTCAATGATATCAAAATAACATATTTGTGTAACCTTATCCTGATGCTGCAACATCAATTGGAATCAACAGGATACACAACTTCTCACGAATTTACAGCAGAAATATCGTTTGGGGGCTCGTTGAAATGGTCACAATAAGTAGATTGCGGTTTTTTTTTATTTTAAATCTATTATTAGCTTTTGGAGTCAGTTGGTTTATTTTTTTAAGTCTTTTATAATTTTCGTAAACGAACGGCAGTACTCCGCACCGTCCAATTCGGAGAACGGTTAGGTTTGTTTCGCAATTTAAACTTTAATTAAGTAATTAATACCTATTTTTTTTTTAAATTTATGCTACTGAGTACTGCACTGAGTACACGATTTTTCGAAAGCATCCCACATTTGCTTGTAGCGCAGGTACAGTTCGATTAACGTACAATGAATGATCTGAATGACCTAGAGAGAAAGGCGCGTGCGGCGTACATCCTTGACTCCCCGGCAGGCTGTCACCGCTGGCCAATAGCGTGCCACCGTTCGCGAAAGCTGGCATGCTATTGGTGAACGTTGCTTATAATAGAAAATACAGATGTAAAATATGTTAGAGAGTGCCATAAAAACTTTAAAGTCTATTTTTGGAAAATTTATTGAGTTTTGTCTAAAGTCATAGAACAAAAGTTGTTGTTTATTATATTAGTAACAGCGTCCTGCGAGGTTTTTGACGTTTTAGAAATGACCCTTATATGGCCGCTGATAATCAATACTATGTCAAGCTACACGGACTTCATTTTAAGAAAATGGCGTCTAAAGATGTCAAACCTATTCTCAATAAATGAGTTTGAATACACTTGAACACACACACACACGTACACACACACACGCAAAATATTGACCTCACTTTACTATTCGAAACATTAAATTAAGAACCTTTTTCCGTACATTTAATTTTATTTAAATAATGTTATATACATGACGCATTATCAGAATACATAATATTTCAAAATTCAACTTTTTGTGGGTTGACACAGTCTTGCTTATTAGCATCCATATCACAGGTGCAAAATGTTAAAATGAAACGTTACTGTAAGAAGATATGAGATCTTCTTACAGTAACGTTTCATTATACAGGTGAAATTAGCCCCAATTATATCATATGTTATATCGACTAGGCTGTCTCGATTAACGCGAACATCGATTTGATGCAGCCTCGTTTTCCCTCGTTAATATTAAAGGATCAAAAGTGTCACACCGCTAAATGGATGCCACTCACCCGTACGCCGCAGTTATAAACCGATTAATTGTACATAATCGATTGGCCACTATTTTAGCTCTGATTTTGAATAAATAATTACCTACTAATCCATATAAGTATCATAAATTGCATTTCTATTTTTTTTTTACTTAAATATGTCGCGTGTAATCTCCAGACGTTTTAAAAGTAATTCGTACATTTATAACACAAATTAGACACTAAAGTGACGACTTTAAGGGAGTTGTAAAGGATTGTTGCAAGATAAGTGTAATGCTTTATTAAGGCCTAGCTGTGCCCCGTGGTTTTATCCGCGTTAATTACAGGAAAACCAATATTTATACAATGTTTACCTTTCCTGCTTGAACCGTAAATTCAATATTTCATTGGTTTAAATTTTGTTTTCACGTGATTTTTTTATATTTGAATTGAAATAAATAAAAATTTTAAAAGAAACGTACCTTAAGTTACTCCTTATAATATTAGCTATTTGTAAGTGAAAGTCCCGTCAAAATCGGTACAGCCGTTTCAGAGATTAGCCGTAACAAACAGATAGACAGATCAAAATTTTGAAAATTGTGTTTTATTATAAGTAAAAAGTATACTTTCATATGCATTTAGTTGAAAGCTTTTAATTTTATATTAGAAACAAACACTTCAATTGTATTATATATATATATATATATATATATATATATATATATATATATATATATATATATATACACACAATTACACACTAAATATAATTGAAAAAAAAACAACAAATACAAAAAAACAAACATCAAAAACAACATATAAATTTGTAAAAGAAGAGAAAAAAACAAAAAAAAACTATTTATTCCTATTGAGGAATAACGAAATTTTATTTTATTTACATACACATATATATATATACTGTCTACATTTTATGTCTGCAGTGTTTGTATTAAATAAAAACTTTCTTTCTTTCTTAAAAAACGACGATCTGACAACCTAAGGAGGAGGAGGTTTTTAGAAGTCGGTTAAAAATGAAATAATGAGGGTCACAATTTGCAACACATTCTCGATATATTTTCGGGAATAAATAAATAACGCATCACACTCAACGGCCCCCATTAAGACCTCATGACCTTGTGTCGGGGGTCCGGAAACACTAACACAAACACCCAGACCACGACAAACATCCGTATGGCCAATACACACGTTTGCCGTGAGCGGGGACCCGCGACCGTTAGCGCTTTAGTCAGTTGCAGTGACCATTGCGCCAACGCGTCTGTCTTAAAAAGACTTCAATGGAATTTTATATATACAAAATTATAAAACTCGTGACATATTTTCGTATAGTTTATCACCGTCCGCGTTTCGAGTAATTAAATATGACTTAACAAACCCCTCGCGGCGATGTGATTTCATTTGTTCGTTATTCAAAACAGTCACGATACATATGGTTAATATAATAAATACATATCTAAATTGTATATAGACTGAAGGTTTGCGCACACTTTATTGTTTGAAAGGATGTGGTTTCCGATTGGTTGCATAAAAATTGTATCGTAATCCTTTCAGTATTTTGATTATGAAAACGAAATAACTGGTTAAACATTCAAGTAAATAGAAATGCGTATTTTGTACTGTAAATCGGTTTTTTAAAGTCTGAATTGGATGCTGATAAGCAATAATGTGTCAACCCACAAAAGTCGAATTCGGAGATGTTGATGTATTGTGATAGTGCGTCATGTATTTCACATAATTCAAAAATCGATGCCTCCCACGTAAGTTATTGAAAGCCACAAAATTGTCGTTAGCGTTTTTACTGAATACTACACGAATTTGCATTGCTTAATTTATTCAAAGTGAAAAAGTACCATAAATCTTTTTTTTCTTCAAGGAAAGTTACAACAAAATACGCCTGAAAAAAGGCGTATGTTGTTGTAACTTTCAAACTAAAACGGATTAAAAGTGCTCTACTGTAAAATTGTAATTTTGGGCTTACAACAACTTACGTGGGAGGTACCGAAATGTTTAAAGTCATTTAAACTAAATATGTATGGAAATAGGTTTTTTAATTTAATGAATTGAAATTGAATATTAAAGTGTGCCTAGTATTTTACAATATGCAACAATCTAATACATTTCAAAACATTATTATTAGATAAAACTTTTTATTAAACCTATTTAACTTTTAATTCATTTTACATTTATTAAAATAGAGATATATAATAGATAGGCTTGACACAGTATCAATGACAAACATCCGTATGGCCAATACACACGTTTGCCGTGAGCGGGGACCCGCGACATTTTACATTTATTAAAATAGAGATATATAATAGATAGGCTTGACACAGTATTGCTTATCAGCGTCCAATTATGAAACAAAATCTATATTAAATATTTTTATACACGAAAATTTGTAAAAAATATAATAGCCTCGAATACTTTTTCTTTGTTAGATAGCTGAACATTATATGGTCCTTTTTATTAGATACAATTTTATACAAGATGTCGGCACTAGATAAATGTCATTTTTACTCTGTGGTTGTCGTTGGCGGGAAGTTCTGACTGGTGTCAGTATGTTTAAAGTTTTCTTTCTTTCAAGATTAAAGAACTGCTGATTAAATTAAATAAGAAGTCTTATTAAATATCAATTATCCTAATCTCAAGATTTTGAAACCATACCCGGATATAAGGATCCGTCTTTGATTAAAAATTCCAATTTTGTGGAATTCAGTCAAATATTTTTTGCAATCGGAATCATATCACTAAGATTTATTATATAACGTACAACACATTTAAGTAGATAATATGAATCAGGTCATTGAAAATATTAGCTTATAAAATTTGATTATCATTATTAAAATAATAAAAACCAGTAAAGCGTGAGTGGGCCCTGCGCACCGAGGGTTCCGTATAAACTTGTAGGAATGTAAATTACTATAGGTCTGTTTCACCGTGTAAAGTTTTAAATAGTTATTCGACATGTAACGATATCTAACGAATATGATTTGCTAATATATTTTTCGGTTTCACAATCGAACCCCCAGGTAAATTAATTTATTTGGTATTTATAATTTGACCTAATTTATCTTTGTTTAAAAAATTATCTATGGTATATTTATTCGAGAGATTTAAAAACCCAAATCTGCAGTTTATTAGATGGATACGTTCCGGTAGTCCACGATAGCTTCTTGTGGACTTTATCTAAACCGGTGAAAAGGCCTTAAGTCACCTATGATCAGAAACGACAACTATATAAACGCCATTCTTACTTATAACCCACCTAAGAGAATATATATTTTATTATATTATATCTTTCTTTCATGTTTCAAATAAAAATAATAATAAATTCAAATTTAATATATATTTTATACAAGTAAGCATTTGATATACCTTTGAATTGTAAAACGTTAGTGGTCACCGCCCATTAGTCGGCATTTGATTATAATTTAAATTATTTTTACCCCAGAATTTAAAACAATAAACAATAGAGTATGTATGGGTTTGTGTTTTTTGTGTGAGGTTTCTTTTATTAATTTAATGTATTTTTTTACTACAACTAGCATTGTGAACTTCTCTATATAAACTATAAATGTGCGAAATTTCATAGTCCTCCGTCATCACAATTTTCGTAACAAGGGGTAGGTTTTTGCTTCACGTATTAATATATAGATATGTACTCATAAAGCTTCTGCTTATCTTTATTTTATCACACGATTTAAAAAAAGAAAAATGTTTCATAGCGTATGACTTTTTTTAATGGCTTATACCCCAGTACTCTGTTATTTTTTTTACCGATTTTATAAATTCTTTATTTGAAAGAGTTTATTTGAAAGTGGTTCAATATTAAATTCTCTGCTACCAAAAATGGAGAAAAATTCACTAAATATGTATTATAATTTTCGCTGGATCCAAAATAATCCAAGAAAGTACGTTTTGTTAATAAGTAAAAAGAAAATAGTACTTTACCATTAGGTTTGTTTGAAGCACACACACACACACACACGCACGCACACACACACAATAGTTCTTGTGTATAAATTAGGAAATTCACCACTTGTACACACGCGTTAGGTATATCACCCACTATGTCAGTCTTAAATATGGGCTAAAGGGATGAACGGGTAACAAACAAGGAACTCAATCTTAACACGACAATGTCAAGGACGAGCGAAAAACACTGGAACCTAAGACGAGAATGGCGGCATGACGACTAACAATTACATGTAAATCGTTGAGGGTAGAAATGCTTGCTGATAAGTAATAATGTGTCAACCCACAAAAAATCAAATTTAGAGATATTGATCTATTCAGATAATTCATTTCGTATTTAACATTATACAAAAATTTTCAAGTTATCTGAACTACATAAGTACGGAAAAAAAGTTTCTTAATCTAATATTTAGCTTAGATAAAACTTACTAGCCTATATTTTTAATACTTTTTGTAAAATAGAAAAGAAAAGATTTATATATAATTTTTCAAACCCTATATTTTAAGAATAGGTTTGACATCTTTAGACGCCATTTTCTTAAAATGAAGTCCGTGTGGCTTGGCACAGTATTGCTTATCAGCGTCCAAATATAATAAACAGGATTTATCAGCTGGGGTACTTTCAGATGGGACCTATAGATTTTTAAACAGAATCAGTTCAGTAGTTCGGGCTTAAATAAAAATAACTGGTATTAGTATGTAGCAATGAAAATGAAAATTCAAGTGAACGAAATTGTATATTTAGCTGTTTATTTTTAGGGTTCCGTACTTAAAAAGAAAATACGGAATCCTTATAGGGTCACTTTGTTATCCGTCTGTCTGTAGGATAACACCTGTTCTTTTTGATTTAGAATTTTTTCGTATAATACTAAGTACTCCAGTGGCATCAACAAAGTATAGCTATCCAAGTAGTTTTTTTACATATTTTAAGATTTCTCATAACGATATTTTTGTTGTTTCCGTAAAAATACGTAAAAATATTTAATTAACGTAAACAATACAAATAGATTTTATACGCAAAACTACCAAAAATAAATGCCAAATAAACAACATTATTAACACTAAAAACTACACGGTTTAGACGAAATAATTTTAATTTTTTCCAAACTTGCCTTTGGTCGCCAGTGTGCTATAAAAGTTATAATTGTTTTATAAAACTAGTTACTCCTAGACTAGCGGAAGGCGGGACGCGGTCTCATGACTAATGTCGCTACAGGGTGCTCCTACGTAATTCGTTTTTAACCGCTGCACGTCAGCGGCCGGCTATAGTTCAGCCGGGGATTATACAGGATGTGGTTAAAATCTAATTTATTTAATTTTTTTTAATGGTAGATTAGAAATGATCTATGACTTGAAAAAGTAAATGAAATATATATTTTTAAAAGTAGGATGTTACTTTTAAGCCTTGGTCTATCTGTTAGGTTGTCATTATAAGTATATCTCACGCGTACCACAATAAATACCATAATTTCAATGCGGTTTTTAATGTTGAAATGCCATTCATATCAAGGATTTTTACGTTAATTCAGATGGTGTTTGCTTTTAAGTGTACATATGTATTGACTTTATAAACTTAACAGTTTAAAACATAGTAATAAAACTTTTTTTAATACTTGTGATGTATCTATACTAATATTATAAAGAGGTAAAATTAGTTTATAAGTTTGTATGTAGGCGGTTATCTCTGAAACTACTAACCTAATTTTAAAGATTTTTTTTGCATCGGATAGCCCATTTATTGATGAAGGTATTACATCACGCTACGACTCACACGAGAAAAGCAATAAACGGGAGTGAAACCGGGAGATAAGCTAGTTAGTAATAAAATGTTTCAGTTTCTTTTTAAGTCTTGTCCAAGTACTTTTAATATTTTTATACATTGTATATTACTAGAATATAGAAAATGGTTTTTTCATGACACCAACAGTTCAGGGTAATTCGTTTTTAACCATCGCACGTCAGCGGTCGGCTACAGCTTAGCCGCGCTGTAATTATACAGCTTACTATGCGGCTAGACTAGCTTTATTTAGGGTCATTATTCATATATTTAAACATTTAAGTTAAACTATAACATTTAAATGGATTTGTTGCCTTAAATTGTGGTGTTAGTTGTAGTAGTAAACTTTTCCTATATATTATAATTATATTTGTTTGAGGAGATGGCATATCGCCAAGTTGGTTGGTTTTTAACCCACTTCGAAAAAGGAGAAGGCTGTATGTATGTTTTTCTGAAAAATAGTTCAGAGATTTAAATAATTAGTTAAGATAGTTAGACACACAACGATAATTAGACACATAACTTAAAAACTTGAGGGATAATTGTATAAAATACGCTATCAAAACATTGTACTTTCTGACTAGTTGATTTCTCATGTACTCAAAGTCTCTCTTTTGATTACTAGCAAAATGATTCTACTAGATTCATATTTTATATAACTGGTCTTGTCGCGGTAACTAATCGTAATAATACCAATTGGCATCCGTCGTCAACAGCTGACTGGTGTACCGCGCGCCCAACGGCGGCGATTTCGCGTGTTTTCTTCGCCTACCCTCATATTATTAATATTGTCTTTACTGTTATTATATCGTTATCGCGTTACATTAAATATGAATAATATAAATTGCGAAAGTTTAAAATGTATGATCAAAATGTACAAGCTAAAGCTATACAAAATTAGTACCCTGGTTTTCGTTGCCAATGAGCTATTCCATGTGGTTCTACTTTGTATATGGAAGGTTCGTTAATTTGACGCTGGTCCTCGATTAGTTGACGTGGAATGGCGATAGTAACTAATTCGCTCCGTTGAAGCATATTGTTTTATAGCCTACTAGAGACCCGCATCGCCTTCGCCAGGGTTACATATAGATTTCCAACCCTCATTTCACCCTCAAATTTTGAAAACACCGAAGAAGATATATTATATAAAAGTAGATATTAATATAGATATTAAATTTCGTTTTTCTTACTTAGAAAATAATAGCCTTTCATACAATCATTCATACCTTATTTTATCCCCTTAAGGGTGAAATTTTTAAAAATCCTTTATAAAAATTTCAAGTTTGTAGCATCAGCAGCTTAGGCTCAGCGCTAATGAATCAGTCAGTCACTCAGTCGGGACAAGTGATATGTATTTATATATAGGTATAGACAGATGGTAAGAAACGAGCTATTTGATACAAAGTTAATTTTTTAAATCGGACCTCAAGCTATACACTACGAAGAGTATTTTTTAAATCATACCCGTAGTTGTAGAGATTATTGCGTTCAAACAAAGAAAACCTTCAACTTTATTCGTAATTATATATCAGAGGTCACCAATTACTTTCATTCGGGGTCGGTTTTTTTAAATAAAATAATATAAAGAGGAAAGATTTAATTGTTTGTTTGCATTGAATAGGCTCCGACACTAGATCGATGTGAAGAATATTTTTTGCGCTGGTTATCCCGTTTATTGAGAAATGTTTTAGGCTATTTTACATAACGCTACGACTCAAAGGAGCACAGCAGTATCCATAAACACGAGTAAAACCGCGAGAGGCAGCGAGTAGACCCCACCCCACCCGCTTCTGTATGATCACGTATATTTTGTTAAAATTTAATAATAAACTTAAATGTGTAAACACTGTCTGAAGTTTGGAGTGAAGTTGATACTTGATGTAGGATATTATCATGAAATTTTGAAGTTTACAAGCAAAGCACACAGGCCATGATAGGCAAGTTGATCTTTAAAAGAAACTCAATGAAAAGATTAAGTTTCTATTAAATGTTTTACTGTTTATTTAAGGTCTGCACAAAACAGGCCGGCGGTCCACAATTTAATGACCCCTGGTGTAAATTACAACTTCAAAAGTTATTTGGAAATTACAGACGTACTTGAATTATTTTCTGTATAGATAGATTTATTATTAAAAAATCATGCTATATACAGGTCTCAGGTTGATTATGAGGAACGGACGGCGGACACGCGATTGCTTCATTTACTTGACCGAGATGTGGGAGAGAGATAGCTGTACGCAAGCGAGATAGAGGATCCATATCTATTGTTAAACTTAGGGAATACACAGGCTAAGAGCATGCTGTTTTTTAGGGCTCCGTACCCAAAGTGTGCTAACGGGACCCTATTAGGACTGCGTTGACCATCTGCAGGCTGTCCGTTGGTCTGTAAGCCAGCGGTGCTATTTTCACAGAATGAGTATTTTACAAGATTTTATTTAACTTGCAATGAATGTAACTGTGTTTTTTCGGGTGGAATCTTGCATGTCAACTTTGAAGTAGATATCTTCAATTTATTGAGCTGAAATTTTTGTATATACGTTTAGTTTGGATGACAATGCAGGATTATGTGTGTGACGTCATCCTAAATCCAACATGGAGGGAAATCCAAGATGGCGGACTTGTTATTTATTGCTGCTACAACAGAAATAATATAAGCCGGTCATATATTATGATTATATATTACATATTGTTATAGAGCCTATCTTGTTTATTTTATAAATGCAATTATTTGTTTGGCGCTACAACTTCATGTTCAGATTTTTAATTTTCACTAGAGTCAATCTAATGAATTTGTATTTGTATCATGTAAAAGGACACAACGCTATATGTACAAAGGTGCGGAACCCTTGCTATGCGAGTTCGACTCGCACTTGACTGGTTTGATTTTTTATGATAATAGTAAACGGACAGACAGGTTATAGATATAGAACACGCGGTTCCTTGCTAGTTCAAATGCTCCTAGCGACTAGACTCTTGCGTCTACTTCAACTAACGCTATGTACGGAGACGTTAGCGCTCTGTTTGTTTCTGGGTATAATGTCCCAGTGTTGTAATGATGTTCTGATTGTTTGAAATGGTCCCACCGTCTTTATAAATCGCACCTTCAGGACTTGATATCATCAACACCACTTGGATGCATGGTCGGCATCCAATGTGCGGGCTTCAAGATCGTTTTTTCCGAGTCCGAGGCTGTGGACTGATCTTTTTAAAGCGTTGAGTGTATAGACACATTTTCAAATCCAGGCAACGTACCCACAAGATCTGATATTATATATAGATCCCGATATGATATATGTCCATGAGCGATAGTGACCATTTAACATCAGGTGGTACTATTTATTCGTTTGCCCCTTTTTTATATAAAAAAAATAAACGCTTAACTTCTATCTATTACGGAGTCATTCATTCATCGTTTTCTATAGAATATACTTCGGACCCTACATCGTCTTTTATATCGTCAAGGTTACTTTTATGTAGTTGACGTTCCTCAAGAACGTCCCACAAAGCGCTTTGGCTCCTCCGATACGCATCGCTACGTTATATAATGTTCTACTGGTATCTATATTTCCTAATTTACTTTATGTATTTTTATGAAATACTAGCTTCCGCCCGCGTGGAATAGTTACTTTAGGCTAATAATCCATAATTTAGAACAAATTTGGTTAACATAAAAAAGGTTATAGTGAGCTAACCTTAAAAGATAGACATATGCTGTCGCGGACTTTTTTTTAGAACTTTTAAATGGGAACAATTCTGTCATATATAGCTTTTCTCGATAAATGGGTTATCTAACACTGAAATAATTCAAATCAGACCAGTAGTTCCTGAGATTAGCGCGTTCAAGCAAACAATCAAACAAACAAACAAATTCTTCAGTTTTATAATATTAGCATAAATTTGCCCTGATTAATAATAATAATTATGTTCAGTCTTATTAATCAAACTTTACGTAGTTGAGGCTTCAGACATATATAACGTTAGTATTAAGCTACTGTTACACTTATAAGTTTTGCTCTCAGATACACTTTTGAGTAAGTTGTATGTCTTTATCCTGAATGGATTTAATGCTAGTTTAGTTTTGATAGCCACAGCTTTCAAAAGGTGACCTTGGTACTTGTTAGTAGGTTAAAGAGTTGTTTTATATATTAACTTGCTGCTTTAAGGTTACTGCTTCGCTTTTATGAGTTAAAACGTGATGTGAAAAAGCATATGACCTTCCTCATTAAATGGGCAATCTAATGCAAAAGTATATTTTTTAATTGGATCAGTAATTTAGCCCCTACGTACAAACTTACAAACAAATTTAACTTCTTTAATATTAGTATAGATAATGTGAAATAATATCTATGATATTAATTTTATTACTGCGTGAAAATCCACACGTTCGGAAGATATATAAAACATTAAAAATCAAATTAATTGTATTTCGGTACACGCTCGAGATGTCAATAGCATTATACTACTGCAGAATACCATGCCATGTTTCAGAAGCAATTTTTCTAAAGCGATCGCATTCATTAATCGCTATGTATATTCTTGGCCCGTTTATTTCCGTTCATTTGTCAAGCTAATGTTTGGTTTTCTTAAGATTATGGTCAAATTGTGGGCGTAATATTATGGGTGTCTAAAAACGTCTCTGATTTTGTGACACCAGGAAACGCTTTCTAGGAAACCGTCCCACTGTTTCCATATTTAAGGTTTGGGTGACGTCATTTGAAGATATAAACTGGTCGTTAAATGACAGGCAACGACATTCTACGAGACCGAACCTTAAGCGCCTGAGAACTTCGCAGGCCGTAATATACTTCTTTTCCATCTCAATATAAAATTTCGAACTCCGATCATGTTAAAAAGTTCTGTCGAGTATTCTTACGATATGTTTTATTTTTTAAAGAAAATAAAGATATGAAAATATAAATGTAATTGATAGAGTATTATACATATATAGAACAAGTGTGCTTATAACCCGACTACGGTGAAGCCAAAAGGACGGGTGATGATTTAGGCAGTCTGTGTATGTTGTTATGAGGTGTCAATAGATTCGTATTAATGGCCCAGATGATATAGGCTATATAATTTTTTATTAAACTTTATGCTTTGTATTTTTTTATGAAGTTATCGTTGTAGATATAAACGGCTCGGTAACTTGGTAATAGATATTAACTACTGCGATACTAATACTGAGATAGCGCCTAGCCGTAGCCCACTGGCTGGCTTGTATGGCTCGATCGGGGCAGTGTCTTACTCTCACAGAAGATCGGAGTGAAGTAGATAGCTACGTTGAGAGGGAGAAAGAGAGCTGGGAGTCTAACCCATTACTTTATTTTCTTCATTTTATTCTTTATTTCTTTTTAAATTGGTCTTCTCTTGTGCTGCAAATGTCCATGGGCGGCGGTGATCACTTAACATCAGGTGACCCGACCGCTCGTTTGTCCAACACCCCAATAATACAAGAAAAGAATGTCTCATTAATCTATAATGAAGGCTTTAAGGCTGGATACAGTGGTAAGACAGTTTATGATTGTATTGATATTCGTGTCAGAATATCTCGACAGATAAAGTAAATATGCATAAAAATTTATGAATTAAATTTTATAACTTTTAGGGAATTTATTATTGTTGGTTTTTCGGGTACCACATGCATTTATTTGCGAAAATAATGGGTAAATGAGTATGCGGTTTACCTAGAATAAAGTGATGACTGCCGCACATTTGTAACACCAGCCGAGCCTATATGTGTCAGTAATAGAAAGACGTAAGTGACACATACGATGTAAGGGAAGCAATGCGGGGGTGGGGATAGATTTAAAATTCTTCTATGTAACGTATGTTATGACGATTTTCTGTGAAAGTGTGGCACTTGCTGGAGGTGTAGTCTACAGCTAAGCCTTATTCCCTACTACATTCTATGATTTATAATTAACGTAGAGCTAACACGATATTTTTTTTAAGATAATGAAGAGATAGTTAAAATAAAATTGAATGTTTCATTCTAGGGGCTAGGTTTGTATAATAAAATACCGCAGAACATTTGCAATTGTCAATTAATTAATTTAAATTGTATATTATAAAATCGATAATAGCTAAAGCATATTATTCTGTACAAGATTATATAGATGATACTAAAGCATGGATTTAGTGTGGTTGGATTTCGTACAGGATTTTATATACATATTTGTAATTTATAAACGTATGTAATAACAAAAATTTTAAAAGAGTGCCTATCGAGTTTCTTGCCGGTTCTTCTTGGTAGAAGCTACATTCCTAATTGGTAGTAGCTTTTCATTATTTTAAATGTTTTTTATTTGTTTTGACGATACAAAAGTGCTTGCAAAAGCCTACTTGAATAAAATATACTTTGATTTGGTTTGATATATTGTAAATGCGTACGTATTACTTGAAATATTTGGCAAAATATTGTTAGATATTTCTCGGATCAACGGATAGAAATGTGAATCTAAACCAAATATCACAGTAATAAATCCGAGTAAGCACTTTTCCAATTACTTTTTCTGCTCGATTGCGAGAAACAATGAAGATCACGGGATAAATACGCAATCCGCAGAAGAGCAGCGTGGATGAAAAAGCTCCATGTTTACCTCCTCAACTTTACATGGGAGAAAATAATGTGCACATAATGTAGCTAATACTAAAGGGAAACAATTTTAGTACTAGTATAGCTGTTTAGAGTGGGTATGGATCGTTTTTGTTTCGACATTGTTCGTGGTAGTTTAATTTTTTATACTTTAAATTTTCTAAGTTAGCGTCATCTGATTTTTTTATGAGATAGGTAGTATCTGAGATTATGAGAGTAAATACTTTCTTCAGCTATTTACAGGCTGATTCTTCTATGAGCTATGGGAGTAAGTAAACATTTGGTGACAGGTAAAGTGAAGAAAAACTACATACAATGATTTGTAGATAAGTTCTACACGGAGCGGGTATCGAAACTGAACCCATTTTTAAATTTTTTTTTACTTTTTGTTACTTTAATTGCAGATATAAATAGTGTATAAAGAGAAATTAAATATAAATTTTACTATTAAAACCCCCTAGATATAAAAGAAAACAAAGTAGAAAACAAGAACAAAAAGTTTTTACGATTTTTTAATATTTGATTTCAATAAATTTTCGATCTTGTATGTTTTAATCATAAATAACTATAATATTTCATATTAACAACTATCCAAAATTAGTTAAATTTGAACTAAACTTGACACCGCCTGCGAGCAGGCTGCTGTCAGTTCGCGGGCGCCCTTAGATCCGTTTGAGAATTCAAAGCACAAGATTTCTCAGCTTAGCCGAAGTTTCGACAGCATCTGTCTAAACGCGGTATAAAGTAACTCTTCTTATTTCAGAGAAAACAAAGATTATTTGTCTGCCGTCGCGGGGAAAATTCTTTGTTTAGAAACTTTTTAAAACCCTGTCTTTGCCGGTGACTTGTTATTATTTTTATTTCTCGAATCCGCCGAAGGGACCGAGTCTGAAGGGACGGCGATATTAATAAAATTTTTCTTGGCGAGTTAAATACGAGCTACGCTCTTTATGTTCTTTATATGATTTTGTTTATTTACATTCTGGTAGAGAGGATGTGGATGACGAATAAAATATAATTTTCAAACGGGAATTTGGATTTTATTATGCTTTAAATATGTTTTTACTCAAATAATTAAGTATAAAAATGGAATTGCTTAGCTTATAAGTTTTCGGCTGAATGTATTTTATGTAGAAGTTCTAGATTAATTTGATATGTAACTTATTGATTCAAAATTTGTAAAAGTATTCTTAGATAAACAAGGTTTGTGAGGGTAGTTATCTAAAACAACTTTTTTTTTTGTTTACGCAGGGCAAATCTTCGTAAAGATACCCGATACCTGGGGGAATCGGGTTTATACCCACTAAAACCCCCGAGATGGCCTTTCTCAGCACGGAAATGGAGAGGCCTAGGGATCGCTTGCGCATGCACATTCGCTGCTCCTCCTGTGCGACGAACTTAAGAGCCTTTCATATTTAAGGTATCACGAATCAAACAATACAGTTCGAAATGCGTATTATACGCGTTGATCTCAACAATGTGTTTAAATTTTTATGTATAGACTGATAGTAGCACTTTGTGGTTTTACTCGTGTTTATTATTATTACTTGTCCTCTATGACATAACATGATGTAATATAGCTTATAAACTTGCTCGATAAACGATCAATACGACGTAAAAAGATTTTTTCCAATCAGATCAGTAGTTTCAGAGAACACTTCCTACATATAAATATTACAAACAAATGTAACCTCTTTATAATATCTTAATGCTGTCTCAATATATTTTACGTATTGTAATCAATCTTGACGTTGTTGAAAAAATTAACACAGCAACCCGCTGAGTTTCTTTCGCGGTTTCTTCTCAGGCCTGAGGTTTTACTTTTCCGTGGTAGATTCATTTTCTTGACGTTCAAAAAGAGAATGTGAATTCCTATTTTGAATAAAAATACTTTGATTTGAATATGGATAGTATAGATATAGAATAATAAATTAACAAACTGGTATATAAAATTATACATACTTAAGTTGCTAACATGACGTGAACCAGGGCTCAAGAAGAAAGATAAATAATATGAAACGTAGGTAAAGTCACAGGTTGGAGCGAGTTTTTATATACATAAAAATATACACAGTCATTATAGTAAAATTTTATCTACAACGTATAGATGAATTGTAATACAAAAAAACTCATAACACCGATAGAAGCCATAACACAGTACAGAAAAATGTTAACTTCACCGCGGGACCCTCACCTTCCCACAGCAATCACGACCACACCTTATTACCAGCACCAATGCCCCGTGAAACTGAAAATAAATCCCTTGAAAACACCCCACGGGTCGGCTCAAGTATAATAGTTCGTAATAGGGTCACTGGATTGTAGGGACGGGACGCTTCGCCGATCAAAGGTTCATCTTATCCTTTAAAATCCTCAGTCTATACTTGATTGGTGGCTGTTACGACTTTTTTTATCAATTTAATCCTAATTTTTGCGTTATAGCTTTTTTATTGAATTCGACTTTAGATTTAGATTGTTTTTAGATTTTTTTCAGCTACTCGGATTACTATGCAATTAATCAAAATGCTCTAAAATAATTCATTTTGTATTATGTGTCTGTAGTGTTGGAATTTCTTTTAATGTTTAAATTTATTATTTTACTAACTAACCTGGTGCTCGCGACTTCGTCTGTGATGCCTACGTTAAAGTAGCTTTATGGATGCAAAATTTTAGCCTGATCGGTTTAAAATTGACAAAGTTTTATACAAACTTTCATCCCCTATTTAACCCCTTGGGTGTAGAATTAATCAAAATCATTTCTTAACGGATGCCTACGTCATAAAATTTACCTGTTTGCCAAATTTCAGCCCGATCCGTCCAATGGTTTTGGGCTGTGCGTTGATAGATCACTATATCAGTCAGTCAATCAGTCACCTTCGAGTTTATTATTTAGATTTTGGTATTATATAGCTTATAAATTGCCATATTAATAAAGTATTTTATGAGTTATCTGGTTAGGTTTCTTTATCAACATAACATATGTGAGCTCTTGCTAAGAATAATTAGTTTTATTAATATGACGGCGATAGCGATGGCTGAGCGATAGTAGCATCTTCGTCTACGTTCGGTGGTACGGTGTCCATCACGATTTTGTATCAAAACTAAACTGGATGTAGGTATAACCAAAAATACTAGGTAGGTAAACCGACATTTTCGAATTGGAGGTGTAGACTGGTCGATTTCTCAAACGTAAGTGTGCATGATACAGTACCCCACTATCCAACAAGACATGTCCACCTGACTCACAACAATGTCACCGCGTTTACCCGTTACTATTAAATCAGTTCAGCGACTTCTTATATAAATTATTGTTGTTCCACGACATATATTATTATTATTATTATAATTTTGACATTTGTTTTATTTTAGTACAAAAATTCAAAAAATCGTGACAATTTATCGCGTTTCAATAGCGGTGGCGTGAGTAATCTGCTATTGTTTAATTTGGATTAGGTTACATATGTTTATAATATTATAAAGAGGTGAAATTGTTTCTATGTTTGTATGTAGAGGGTAATCTCTGAAACTACTAATCAGATATGAAAAATTCTTCTTGCGTTGGATAGACCGTGTAATGAGGAAATAAAGTAAGAACAGTAAAACTGCGACGGGCAGCTAATATTTTATCATTAACTAGCTGTGCCCGCGACTTCGTTCGCGTGGATTACAGAATGCTTGGCATGTCTCCTGCAAAGCAAGGTTATAATAGTCTGCGGTGCTGCTCAAGAAAGGAGCTTCTTACTTTGGATTTGGGAACTTTCTGGTTGTATTTATAAGCAGACTCTAATTCAGATATTCCTCCACGGTTTTCACTATAAATGTTGAAGAAAAGTGCTTTGTGCTAGTCTTTAAAATTTCGACTGTATACCAGTATATTCTCGCCGAGGTTTTCCTTGTATTATATATCGGGTGACTTTTTTAACTGGGCTTGATAGGCCATATCCGGAACTTTAAGGAATCGCGAAAAATACTTAAAGGAGTCTCGTGTCCGATTTTAAGAAATCTAAAACTGCATCATAAGTTTTTTTTAATTTCATGATTCTCCTGACCTGGAATTGAACCCACTAATTAAAAAAAAATACATTCTGTATTATTGCACCACCTACCTAATAGTGTCACTTGTAAGAATCAACTTTTGGAAAGTTTTAGGAAAAGATTTATTTTTTAACAAAATAACATTAAATCTATACATAAATTAGAAGTTAAGTAATCGATTCTATATATATTAAATATACATATCAAATATGTGGGTTAAATCACGGCTCCCGGTAAGTTTAAAAAAAAAGTCTGCATAACTTCGAACGATTCGTTTATTTGCATCAAAATGCTAGTCACCTACTAAAGTAAGGAAGAGTGTAAAGAATATCAAAAATATATAAAATGAATAACTCACAGTAACTTCTTTTATGTTTGTCTATTTTTTCTATGTGAGCTATACAAAGTAGATACAATGTGACGTTTGTTTTGGTCCCCGTCACCTACTCCGTTACCTAAGTAGGTTTAGATAATTCCTAAAAAGATGAATCAATTTATTGAAAATCTACATTTCACTGGACTCGGCTATTGTACTCACCCGCTATTAGTGTTACAACATCCCGTTATAATTTAAAAATTTCACTTTTAGGTATGATCGTTTTTTTGAAGAATTACAAAAGATTTAATTAATGTATGAATTTGATAGAATTCTGTAAAAAAATTGCCCTTTCTTTTTGTTGCAGTTAACTATATAATAATATCTCTCTAATGTGACAGTATCAGATGATGCAATCATACAGAATGTTAATTTTTTCCAAAATCAAGTGTTCGTTTCTGGCTAGGAGAATTTATTTTTCAAAAAACTAATGAAATAGTTTTAGTTTTTATTAAAATCGGCTCTGTTACTTCTTTAATTATTTTTCGCTATTGTTTATAGTTTCGGATTTGGTCTATCATATCCAATAAAAAAATTACCCAGTAAATATATTATTTTCCAAATTATTATATTTATATAATATACATATATCTTCCATATTTGAATTAGATGTTGTTCACTTTTTCATTGGTTTCAATTTTGTTCCTTATTACATTAGCTTTCAGCAGTGAAAGTTTCGTCAAAATCGGTCCAGCTGTTTCAGATATTAGCCGAAAAAAATTGAGTGACAGAAAGACAGACAAAAATTTTAAGATTGGTAATTTTGTTGTAAGTACCGTGTATACTTTAATATGCATTTATTTAAAATTACAAACAGACATCAATTTTATTTATTTTTATACCTTCCCACTTGAAATTGTTCACTATTTTATTGGCTACAATATTTTGTTATCGCGTAATTCTCTTTTTTACTTATTCATTAAAATAAACGTATTAAAAAAAGTAGCTAAAGTTAATCCTTATAATATTAGCCATTAAATACGTCATGTTTTGAAGAACTTTTTAGACTTTGTTATATTTCGTGAATTTCTTCTTCCATCTCCTCTCCCTTTCTGGACCTCACGTGATTAATGGACATTCCCTAATTGCTTGTGAAAGTCCCATCAAATTTGATTCAGCTGTTTCAGAGATTAGTCGTAAGAAACAGACTGACAGACAAAAAATTAAAAAATTGATTTTTTGATGTAAGTAATGTATATACTTTTATGCATTTAGTGAAAAGCATAAAATACTGTTCGACGTGAACCCTTAAATTGACATAACTTTTTTTTATGAATCGATTGAAATTAAATAAACACCAAATGTTAAGTGAACCTTACTGCAATATAATCATGAAAACCACATCTAAATCGTATAAGCCGTTTCTGAGATTAGCGGGCGCAAACGCACTGATAAACAGACAAACAGACAAAAATTGTAACAATTATTGTTTTGGGTTCTATTGCGTATGTAAAGGCCCAAATAATTTGTTTTTTTCATATATATTCTATGTACAGACAGCGACCCGTTAGAATTTTTTTATATGTATAGATTAAAAATATCTAAAATAGAAGTAAGCCTAAGTCACTTCTTATAACATTTGCTAACTGCAAGTAAAAGTACCATCAAAATTGGTTCAGCCGTTTTAAAGATTAGTCGGACCAAACAGATAGGCAGACAGACTGACTGACAAAAATTAAAAAAATGTATTTTTTGATATAAGTACTGTATATATGTATGTACTTTCATGCATTTAGTGAAATATACAAAATAATGTTCGACGTGAACCCTTAAATTGACATAACTTTTTTTATGAATCGATTGAAATTAAATAAACACCAAATGTTAAGTGAACCTTACTGCAATATAATCATGAAAACCACATCTAAATCGGATAAGCCGTTTCTGAGATTAGTGGGCGCAAACGCACTGATAAACAGACAAACAGACAAAAATTGTAACAATTATTGTTTTGGGTTCTATTGCGTATGTAAAGGCCCAAATAATTTGTTTTTTTTTTTTAATATATCTTCTATGTACAGACAGCGACCCGTTAGAATTTTTTTATATGTATAGATTAAAAATATCTAAAATAGAAGTAAGCCTAAGTCACTTCTTATAACATTTGCTAACTGCAAGTAAAAGTACCATCAAAATTGGTTCAGCCGTTTTAAAGATTAGTCAGAACAAACAGATAGGCAGACAGACTGACAGACAAAAATTTAAAAATGTATTTTTTGATATAAGTACTGTATATATGTATGTACTTTCATACATTTAGTAAAAAGTACAAAATAATGTTCGACGTGAACCCTTAAATTGACATAACTTTTTTATTTATGAACCGATTGACATGAAACAAACCCTAAATGTTAAGTGAAGCTTACCACAATATATTAGTGAAAACCGCATCTAAATCGGATAAGCCGTTTCTGAGATTAGCGTGCACAAACGCACAGATAAACAGACAAACAGACAAACAGACAAACAGACAAACAGATAAGAATTCTAAAAATCTTTGTTTTGGGTTCTATTGCGTTGGTAAAGGCCCCCAGTAAGATTTTTTTTCATATATCTTCCATGTACAGACATCGACCCTCTAGAATTTTATTATTAGTATAGATGATATTCACTTACGAATATCATTCTTACTTAATAAAAAATGGTGTTTTTTGTGAGTTTTTTAGTGTATTAATTATTATAAGGTTAATTTTTTGTGTATTCGCGTACGAATATCATTAATAACATTCATAAGTGATTATCATTAATGATAAAATATATTAGCTATAGATTATTAAAAATATATATATTTTTTTTATTTATTAGGACTTCGGGTAATGGATACCAACGGAACTCTATCACTAAGCGTTCGCTGTCGTCTGTTTGTCTGTATGTCTGTGAGCGGACTATATCTCATGAGCTGTAATAAGTAGAGAATTGAAATTTTTACAAAAAGTGTATGTATAGTCGTTATAACGTCAAATAATAAAAATCGATTGAGTGGGTTGAGATTTACAATTTTAAAAGTAAGAAAGAAAGGTTTTATTTAGGACTAGATGTGCCCCGCGGTTTTACCCGCGTTAATTTGAGGAAAAATATTATTTATATAATACTATTTACTTAATATTATTTATATAACCCTACTTGAACTAGATATTGTTCACTATTTTATTGGCTTTAATTTTGTTTTCACGTACCTAACCTTCTTTTTTTATTAATTATTTAATTTTTTTTTTTTTGCGTGTAAGTGAAAGTCCCGCCAAAATAGGTCCAGTCGTTTCAAAGATTGTTTGGAACAAACGGACAGATAGTCAAACAATATTTTTAAAATTTTGTTTTGATGTAAGTATCCTATATACTTTTTTATGCATTTACTTAAAAGATGTTAATTCGAAATTACAAGCAGGCACTTTAATATTATTTATTGATATAGACAAACACATACAGGCATAGATGTAATATAGTAAAACCAATCATTTAAAACACAAAAAATAAACCTTATAAAAATTAAGACACTAAAAAACTCACAAAAAATACCATTTTTATAAAGTAAGAACTATTAATAATTGACTATTTAATTAACATAAAAAAATCGTAAGGAAAAAAACAACAATTGAAAAAAGATAATGTTGTAAACAAACTTACAAAGGAAATAGAAAACAATTAAAAACTATGCACGGAATAATAAAGCTTACGCAATTTTCATATATTATTAGTAGCTCTCCTGTTTCATTTACAAACGGTTTTAAAAAGTACATAGTGTTATATCTTGATGATACGATGTGTCAACTCACACTTGACCGGCTGAAATTCATCACGAATGCAAACATGTTATGCTTGGAAGTATTTTTAATTATAAACAAATAAACATCAAAAAGTCACAAGTCACGAATAGGTTACCCTCGGTCAGGGTTCGGAAGTTACCAAATTCCAGACCACGACCAATTAACTTCTAATTACAGGAATATTCATCAAGCACGGGGAAAGGACCCGCGACCATTGACGCATTGTATTAAACAATTAAAAACATTTATGCTACTTAAAATTATAAGAAAACCCTTTTAGATTAAAACAATTTAAATGCCTATAAAATCGCAATGCTTAATTTGAATTTTTCCAACTTCAATTCTCACTGTTGTCTATGAAAAAGAAAAGCACACTATGGCAATGACCGTAGCATTGCAATTGACCGCATCGCGTCGTGCCACGTGGGAGACGTAACTACAACTTCCTATACCCCTCCCTTTCACACCTATGCATTTCCACAATCACCCACGCGACCCCTCTCTCTCTGACGCGGAAAACTAAGGGCTGCTTCCGATCCTTCCTCAGTTTTCGTCGCGATCTCGTGGCGGGTAGATGTGTTATCTGCGGTGACACTGTTTTCGTATTTCGTTGCGGTGGGTATACGTATTTTAAGTTTGCGAAACTTCGCACCCGTGTATATGGTATTTTTAATGCTTGATTGAAAAGGTGATTTATTTTTACGGTTTTAATTATTGTGAACTGTCGAGTTTGTTGATAACTTGTGTGAGTTTTATGTGTTAGTGACGTTTTGTGTGCGAAAATACCTAATACTGTTTGGTAAGTTAATGAAAAAATTGTCGTACTGTATTCGATATATATATAATTGTTTTAAAATATTATTTATCTTACATAATACGAGTTAACAATAGCAATTGAATATTCAATGAACAAAACAACTGCAGAGAGTTGTTTAACTGCCTACGTGTTTGTTATCCTGATGCGGTTTTGGGTGCATTTGGGAAAAACTTTTGTTTTGCGTTAATGTGTGTTTAATTATTTATTTTGTTAGTAAATTAATGATCGTGCAATCTATTGAATATATTATTCAGTTATATTATGTTTACTATGTTGATAAGTGCATGTAGAATTTTTAGCGTAGGTATAAAGTTAATTTCGTTTTTGTAATGAATTTTTGCGTTATTGGTATTTATATATGTATATAGATGTTAAATAATTATATAGGAATAGATTTTTATTATTATATATATACAAATTATACATAGATATTTTAACCGATTTCAAAAAGAAGAGTTCTAAATTCGTAATTTCTAAATGTTTACTACCTCATAAATTCTTTTTATTTATATTTTGAAATTGGCCTCAAATAGTTTAATCAAAATCGATTCAGTAGTTTGGTTTTAAAATCAAAAGAATGAAATTACGTATTTCACTTTTGCAGTAGATTCCTTTTTTGAAAAATGTCGTAGTTATTAATGCGTTTTATATCGTTGGGTCTCTGTTAATGATGAATATTTTTAATATTTTGTTATAAGGATTTAATGTGAACTTAAGTACTTTTTTGTACTGATTGAATTTCTATTCATATATTTTATAACGTTCCCAAGTGAAAATTTATTAACATTATTGATATAAAAGCTTTGAAAGTATAGAAGTTGAAAGAAAATATGTACTATAAATCATGAACGTGGAGCATTTCTTGTTAAGGATTCTTGTATTCATGAATAAATAAGTATAAAATCGATTCTTGATTCAGCATAATAACATAGATGTCAGAAAGGAAAATTCGTTAAAACAATCATGAATTAAATCAGTCAAGTTCGAGTTGTGTTAGCATACGAAGGATTGCGTATCATAGTACAAGACAACACGATGATATATGCTGATAAGCAATAATGTGTCAACCCACAAAAAATCAAATTCGGGATGTGTTCTATAATGCATCACGTATTTAAGATTATTAAAAAAAAACTTAAGTCACCATAATTAAATAAGTATTAATAAACGTTATTTTATTTAATGTTTCCAATAATGAAGTATGTTCCATATTTTGCAATGTGCAATATATTTTGAGAAGCTTATTATTAGATAATATATTAAATATATCAATCTGTTTTTAATTCATTATAACTTTTATCAAACAAGAAAAGAAAAGATGTATATATACATCTTCAAACTAATTTATTAAGAATTATCGTTGTCTTAGATTTTCGCGATTATTATTCATTGAAATAAAACTATTTTAAACGGATTTTAATAGCGTATATTAATTTTTATCATCCCGACGTTTCGAGCACTTTGCAGCGTTCGTGGTCACGGGTAGTAGACTAAGGTGACATTTGTCTATTTGAGGTTTTAGAGAAATATTATTTACAACTACCGCCAACGGTTTCTTAGATGGTATCTCGAATAACGTTCCGGTTGCACGCAGAAGGCGCCCGCGACTTCGTCCTCGTGGAATAGTTACTTTGGGATAATAATGCATTCTTTTAGAACAAATTTAGTTAGGATATAAAAGGTTATAGTGAGCAAACCATGAAACATAGACATTTACTGTTGCAGACTTTTTTTTAGAACTTTTAAAGGGGAATAATTTTGTCATACATGATTTTGGCGAAACTTTAACCGTTTACGCAGCGCACGCAGCGTAAGCTCTCTCAATAGGAAAATATCCCCCGATTTTAAAACATTCTTCATTGGTGCTTCACTCCTTTTGGTCTAAGCGTGATAAAATATAGCCTATAGCCTTCCTCGATAAGTGGGCTATCTAACACTGAAAGAATTTTTCAAATCCGACCAGTAGTTCCTGAAATTAGCGCGTTCAAGCAAACAAACAAACAAACTCTTCAGCTTTATAATATTAGTATATATATGTAAAGACATATTTATACGCCATTTCTCCAAACGTATGGCTCGATATGATATTGCTTATGAGCGTTAAAATGATCTTTCATAAAAGTATTTAAAACATACATATTGGTATATCTTGAGAGATGGTAAAAAATCCTTTGTGTGCGGCTCACAGCTGACTGGTTTTTTATTTTTTGTTATATAACTGTATCTGACTGTATTATCGGCTAACTATCGGGCAACTATCGGTCAGCTTATTTCATGAAGCGCACTTCCACGCACATTTGCCGATTGTTTCACATACGATAAGTCTCGACTTGCTCAATTGGTAGATTTTTATGGTTACTGTTCCGCTGCCGTTGGTCGCACCGTGATGTTTTGTAGCCTATAACCTTTCTTAATAAACCATCTATCTAACGCACTTATCTAATACACAGGCTGATTTTTTTCGCTATTCCTTACAGTTGTTTACTCACCTCCATGGTACAGTTAACTCTATATAGTTTACTAACACTAACACTGTATAGTTTCACTAGATGGTGCACACGTTGTATCTTCCAGATAGTAAGATATTTTTGATTATTCTATGTTAACGCGAGCGCAGCCTCGTGCAAGGGCTAGTATATATTATATTATTAATAATTTCCAAAATAAAGAAAGAAGGTAAACGCGTTTCAACAAATAAACAAAGTCTTCATCTATACATATCTATATAGTGGTTGTCGCCTAGCTATAGTTATTTTTTTTTTTACAAAATCACATCAATACTAAGCTTGTGATTATATTTATAATCCTACTATGTTGCGGTGGTGGTCGTAAGCTCTTTCGTAAGACGAGAGTTACACTTATACGTTTTGCTCTAAGACTTTCATAAGGATTTACGTAAGTTATTTCTCATTGCTTTACACCTAAAAGAATTTACTGTCAGTACCTTATTTTCGACAGCTTTCGTAATTACTTACGACGTGTCTGTTACTAGGTTACAGAGTTATTTATATCAAAATCAAATTATACTTTATATGCTCTCACGAGCTCTCACGAGCACTTTTGAATCGTCAAAACAAAAATAAAAAAAGAATTATGTATAAGAAGTAATTACATTAATGGGAAGCTATCACCGGTTCGGAATGTAGATTCTACCGAGAAGAACCGGCAAGAAACTCGATAGTTACTCGTTTAAAAATTGACAGTAGTTTTACAATTTAAAATTTATTGAACATCTTGAATGTAAACCAGCGTATTCTAAATCCACTTTATCCTCAACATTTTCTTGTAAATAATAATATTCTTGAGCTATTAGACTTTTTAACATGTATTGTATATCGTTCTCGAGAGTAGAACTTACAAATGTAATTCTTGAACGACAACTTTAAACATATCACAAATGTTGCCAAAGTTTCACATGTCAAAGTTATCAAGTAAGCAATTAGGTGCTTAGCCGGGAATCGATCCGCGACTGCGAATGCCTTTGCAACATGATACTGAAGCCATATACGATCGTCTGTCTATTGCGTAAATCATGTGATGTGTAACGTTTGCCGTCTGTGAATGTGTTAAGAATCACTTTGACTTTGTTTTGTATAGGTGTTTTAACACCATATAATAAATAGGGAGGTTATAAGTTTGATTTATGTGTCCGTCTGTGGCATCATAGCTCCGTAACTGATGGACTAATTTTGATTTGTGTTTTTTTCATTGAAAGCTAATATAATCGAGATTGTTTTGAGCTATTATTTACAAGTAGCTTTTAGCTGCTAACCTTACGTTTAAACATATCTTCATAAATTATAGCTGAGAACCATGCCGATTATATGACCTTTCAAACAAAAAAATACCGCATCAAAATTGGTCCATCCGTTAGGTAGCTACGATGATACATACACAAAAATACAGCAAAAAACTTATAACATCCCTAGTATTGGTTGGGTTAAAAAGGACATACTAAATAGATCTTATCAGTAATGATTTTTTCATTATTAAAGATCGTAAATTGCTATAAATCGTTTAAAAAAAGTGCATAAAAAACCGACTGGCCGCCGCTCGGATTGGGAGATTTCCAATTTGGTCCGTTTATACTCTTTTATTTGGACACAAGTCACTTTGATTTCTCGACTTGGTCCTTTTATTCTGGAGTCTTTACAGACTTATTGTTAGATTAAATTAAATAGTATTAGTCTTGTTGATTACATATATCGTTTATTTTTTTAAGTTATTTTTATTGCTAGTAGTATAAGATAATAATAGGGAAATTAAAATAAGAGCCGTGATGATTTAGTGGTTAGGACACGTCGATCTTAACCAATGATCGTGAGTTCGGTTTTTAGTGCTGAATTTGTGTTTGAACTTATCTCGTGCTCGGCAGTGAAGGATAACATGATACCTGCATGAACCGAGAAAAATTCTGACACATCTGTATCCGCCAACCCGCTGTGGAGCAGCGTGGCGTCAGCCCAGTGGGACATTTACAGGCTATTATTTTATTTTACTTTAATAATGAGTAAAATACTTTCAAAGCTTGAAATTGTTTTTTTTTTTATATTATAATTCTTTTATTGGGAGAATACAATACTTTTTCATTCAATATTACTCGTCGACTCGGTAGTCCAGTGTTCGAAGTTTGACCATAATTGATTTTAATAAAAAGATTCTATCAAGTATATAAACAAATGTATGTAATGTATATACATATGTATGCGTGTGCATTCGACGCACATAGTAGTTTGCCTAATGATTTTTTTATTGAGTTAAAATGCACAATTAAAAAAAAAGCATTCTGCACTCCTCTATGTATACTATAACTGGGCAAAATTTCATGTTCAACAATTTATAGCATAAGAAGACTTGTGTAAAAAAATATATTGTTGGTAGTATTTTGGGTGTCCAACACTGGTTTTTTCGTTCTATTTTAGTTTTAATATTATATAGTAAGGCTTGCCGGACCATTGTACCTTGATCCCTGATTTGTTTGTTAGGCACAAGTGTCGATGACGGTGTCCGCCCTTTGAAGCCTATGTATTAAGGTCGCTTCGAGATGAAAGTGATTTTTGCTGGGTATTTTTATCCTATCAATATGCTTACAAAGTCTTGGCGAATTTATAGAATATTGGTATTTTTTTTTCTGTTATATAAATTGTGTTCCATGAACATTTATAAATTTAGCTTCCGATCAGAGATCAAATCTATATTTGCTAGTGCGGTATGTTGATAAAAAGTAAACTTTATGTTATTCTAATACATAAGCTATATCATTGTTACGTTTCATCAAAATTGCTTTTTGCGTAAAAGATCAACCAATCTACTTATCCTCTATTCATAAATGCTTTATGTTGATAGATAATAAATAACCAATTATTCTTATTTACAAACTAGGCATAATATTATGCGGAATGTGATATGTTAGTCTTATAGAACCTTTATTAAAGGTCAAATACCCTATTTAACTGTAAAATTTCATTAAAATCTGTATACTACTTTGAGCGTTAAAGAGTCACATACATCTATTCGTACATAAACGTAATATATAAATACTCTTCAAGCGAATCCTTTAAAAAAGGTAATATCGATATCGGCATCAATGACAAGTCACAAAAAGTAATCCTTAAAAAAGCTACCACGTACAGACACCATATTACATTTTTATATACATATGTAAGTCGATTCCCTAGCTATAAGGGGTATCGAGCACGCACGTTGCATCTTAACATCGATTATCGGCACGCATTCGATTCATAGGATATCGATTTTATAATAAAACGGTACAGTCGAGACACCTGAAATCGGCTAAGTTTAAATTAAGGTTAAGCAGGAAATAAAATTAAGTATGGTTGATAATATTCAGTAAGATTTTAGTAGGAGGTTCCTGTTAATGGGACTGATGTGCACGTGACTTGAAGAGTCGCCTAGCAACGGTTTGTTGACGTCAAGAGAGAACATGGCGATATATTATTACAAGATTTGGAAAATAACGAAGTGATTAACAAACTTTTTAAAAATAAATAGCTTTTAAAGGGATGATAGATTAACGCGTTAATTACCTTTAGAGCTAAAAACTTAGATATGTAAAACTAGCTGTGCTCCCTTATAACATTAGGTATCTGAGAGCTAAAGTCCCGTCAAAATCGGTACAGCCTTCTAAAAGATTAGGCGAAACAAACAGTTAGACCGCCAAAAATTTTAAAACTTGTGTCTTGATGCAAGTACCGTGTATACATTCATATGCATTTAGTTAAAAGCTTTTAATTTGACCACAAACAGATACTTCAACTTTATTTATTTGTATAGATTAAATTGTTGTCGTACAATGTAACACAGTTTTGTTGAATAAAATGTAATTCGCTCAGGGAATGTAGCGGGTAGAGAGTCCAAAACATAGCTTAAGAACATATATATAATATAAAACTATTGGCAAAAAATAATTGCGAATATTAAAAAGTATATTACTTATTAAAATGTCACTTACTCATAAATACGCCAACGTTGGTTCCAATACAAGCCAACTTATGATATTGGATGAAATTCCTTGTGGTTACGAGTTACGCCTCGCTGATATAAAAAATTATAATTTCATATTGCATAATAAAACGGTTTCATGGCGTTCGGATCAGACGTGGAGAATATTATGATGTTCTTGGCTTTATGCCTTTAATATTGATTTTGAGATACAGTTTTCAATAAACTCAAACTCAAACTCAAAATATACTTTATTCAAATGGGCTTTTTAAGCACTTTCGAATCATCAAGTTACATATCATATTTTAATTTTAGATTTTTATAAAGCTAGCACCGGTTCGGAATGTAGTCTCTAACGAGAAGAACCGGAAAGAAACTCGATAGTAACTCTTTTAAAATCGTTTACACATAATGTATTTTTATTACATTTTAATTATGTTATCCGGATAGAAAATCAACGTTTGTCAAATCCACGCCTCTTTGTCGTCAAATACTTTTGTATGATGTCTAAAATAAAATCCATTGTGTCTATTTGATTATAAGTTTTGGACTTCTTAGACGAGAATAACACTATAAGTTTTGCTCTTAAACTTTTATGAGGATTTACATAAATTACTTCTCATTGCTTTACTATTACAGAATTTACATTATTTTTGTCATTCACAGCTTTCGAATTACTTACGACGTATCTGTTGCTAGGACAGATTTGTTTAATATCGCTCTCGACAGTAAAACTTATAAATGTAAATCTCGCCGAATACTAATACCAATAGATATAGAGAACTAGCTGACCCTCCTGGTTTCATTCGCGTCAATAGTTATTGTTTCGCTCCTATGAGTCGTAGCGTGATGTAACATAGTCTATAACCATCCTCAATAAATGCTATTCAACGCAAAAATTTTCAAATTAAATGAGCAGTTTTATTACCTTTGACTGACAGGTTGGCGTAGTGGTCACTACAACTGACTGAAGCGCTAACGGTCGCGGTTTCGATCCACGGTCACGGCAAAGGTCTGTATTGGTCATACGGATGTTTGCCGTGGTCTGGGTGTTTGTGCTTGTATTGTATGTGTTTCCGGATCCCCGACACAGGATCATAAGATCCTAATGGGGGTCCGTTGAGTGTGATGCGTTTATTATTATTTATTATTTATTATTACCTCCTACATATAAACTTACAAACAAACCTGGTAAGGTTATAAAGAGGTATCTTTATAATATTAGTATGCTGCTGCGAAGGGTCATGGGCTATGGTGATCAGTTTATATTAGAACTCAGAACTAATATAATACTCCTTGTTTGGACAAAAGTTAAGCTAAGAAACAGCCTGTAAATGAAATTAGTGTTTAAATTCGGGCTCAGCGGTAAAGGAAAACATCGTTTTCCGAGAAGTTTCGACATATGTATATAAAGTAACTCGCGGTAGAGCATCATGGTGGATTAAGCTCCCAAATCTTCTCCATAATAGGACAAAGTGCCTTTGTTCAGCAGTGGGACATTTCAAGGCTTACATGAGTCATAGTAGTTAAGGTTTGGAGCTAATTTATGGAGAAGGTTCAGAACACCGACAAATGCAGGGTTCCTCACAATGCACGAATTTAAACAATAATTTAGCACTTGAAACTCAACGGTGTTAACCGGAGTTTAAATCCTTGATCGTCGGTTGTGATCGACGTGTTCTAACCACATCTTGCCTCCATTACTCCTTGTTTGTACAGTCAAGGTAAACATTAAAACAATTTTCTAAAACAAGAATTATTTTACACCGAAAAGAAACAAAACCCACTCGCCGTACAAACAGACGACCGCTAATGTCCACACGTTAATTTTCACCCAAAATGTTCTTTTGTAGGTTTCGCATCGTTAGACAGACCGATTTATGCGGGTCTAATTAAACATCCTTTGTGCATTGGTTCCGCGCTACTGAAATATCATTTTGAACTGTTTTGTTTTAATTTGGATAGCTGGAAAATTGTTTGATAAATGAATAGTGAAGTCAAAGTCATATGCAATTTTATCTAAGTTAGGTCGTCGTAAACTATAGTGGTGGTTTTAAAATGACTGTTTGTATGTGCTACGTAATATATGTGATGATAACTTATGTTTAATGATGCTTCTAAGGTTTCGCTGTAAGTGAGAACTCTAACTGCCTTACTACAAAATATTTAAACAGACGATAAACGCGTGTTTAAAAAAATCCATACTACAAATCCGCGTCCAAAGACAGTTTTGAGTTAAACATGCTTTAGATATAGATCAACATACGTTTAAGTGAGATTAATAGATGTTTAAAACCTGTAAATTGAAGTCTAAATGTATTTCTTATCTATCCTAAAGTCATTGGATATGTTGTTTTGAAATATTTTGGGTATGGATTTGTGTGGTAAATTAGGAAATGGATGAATTCAACTGACAATGTCAATCACATATACTGTGCTTGGATAAGACTTAGTATAGTTTTGTAAATTAAACAAACAAGACCGAATTTGTAGCTCTAATGCCTTCGATTGCGTGTTCTATCCCCGCTCGGGATACATATTTATATTTGTATACAATTTGAACTTAGCTCTGGGTATTTGTCCTTGTGGGTCTCTCACTGTGTCTCGGTGAGCACGTAAAGTTTTCCCAGTTGTTATCGCAATCACCTGATAATGATCGTTACTTTTAGTGAGATTATTCAAGTTTCAAAAGGTTACTAGGTTGCTATCCGGGATTACGAAGGTCAGATGGTAGCCAATCTGTGTAAAAATCAGTAACTTATCAATTTCTTGACTTGAATAATAAGCAAATCATGGTATAACTATGTTATAACCTAGTATATTTATGTATTTAAATAATAAATAAGTGAACGCGTCACATTCAACAGCCGCCATTAAGATCTCATGACCTTGAGTCGGGGGTCCGGAAACACACACACCACGAACACAAACACCACGACAAACATCCGTATGGCCAATACAGGCGTTTGCCGCGAGCGGGGATCGAACCAGCGACTGTTAAAGCTTCAGTCAGTTGCAATGTCCACTGCACCAACGTCTCTGTCATTTAAATAAATGCTAGGTTAATGATGAGTTTTGTATATAAATCTGTCCATCAAAATATAGGTATTATGTAGGCATATTATATATTATCCATAATTCATATTTCCATTATCCATAATCATTTTTCTCTTTTACTTACCCGAAACTAATGGATTGTGAAGGATTAATTAGGAATGTTTCAATTAAGTGTCACCTAATGGGTTATTGTGGGGTGGGCAGTGGTTTGGAAGAAATCGTAATAACTCTGCTCGCCGGACCGGAAGTATTGCTACGTGTGACGTCATCTTCACCCGGTGTACATTATCTGTGACAAAATTTATTATAATAACTTCCCTTCCCACTGTTAAGGATGTTATGAATATCGTGTTTTCGTTTCATGGTCCTTGCTAAGATACATTGAGGAAAAAAAAGTAAGCAATTTACTTATTTAAAGACATATTTACTTTATTACCAAACTTTTAGACTGATTTTTATAATTTAATAAACTTAACTAAAAGTATAACCTTTCAAATAATAAACGAAAAAATTGGTCAATAAATAAAATAGTACATACAGATGTAAGCATTTAGAAAATAAATAAATAAACTACAAATTAAAAACGAAAGGAAGCTTCATTTTCTTTGTCGTTTGAAAAAATAACTTGATTTTTTTTGATATAGCAACTCTCTTGTGTCTTTTACTAAAGTATCCAAAAGTACATAAAGTTATCTTGTACAATGGTACGGAACCCAATGTGCGAATCCAACTCGCTCTTGACACGTTTTGTTACTTCAAAACCTCGACAGGCGGATACTTTAGCTTTATATATACATAGAAACGATTTGCACGTTGTTTTGTCAGCTTTTATTATTTTATATCCGAACCGTTTCGTGTCGTAGTAAAACGCGAATTTATAAAAAATAAAAAATAAATAAAAAACATACTTTCGTCCGACGGCTGAATGCACCTGCGATATTTTAGTTAACTAAAACTAACAACGGGAGCAAAACGTGGAATGAATGAAAAAGAACGACTGAACGATAGGGCTGCTACTTCTGGGAAATAAAATTGAAAAGAAATTTTTTGTTACCGGTGTTACAAGTCCTGTTATGTTTTAATCCGACCTAAAAATAGGGGTTATAAGTTTAATGTGTGTATCTGTGTCTCTGTGTCTATCATCGTAGCTCCCTAATGAAACTAACGAATAGACTTGACTTGAAAGCTGGAGTAATCGCGATGGTTCTAAGCTACAATGCAACAATGAATTTAAGATTAACATAAGAGATTTTGCGTAAATATAATATAAAATATAAAATGTTAATAGACTAAAGTCAATTAATACAAAAATAAATAAAAAAGGATAATTTATTACAAAAAATTGTAGACCTCATCTAAGCCATGTCATCTTAGTAAAGTTTCCAAAATACTGGCAGCATTACCCCGTTAATAAAATTTATATTATATTATCGATATTTAAAGTATATCATTTCTTTTTAGGTTGTGAAAAGGATATGAGTAACTGCCACTGGTCTAGTCGTATAGAAATTTACTAAACTGTGAATTATATCAAAATCATATAGTTTCCCAAACTTGTTCTGATGCTTCAGCGTCATCTGGCATCAGCAGGATACATTTCTGCTCACGGGTCTGCAGCAGAAGTGTCGTGTTGGCTTGAAATGGAATTATTTTCAAAGATAATTCGATCAAAAAATCGAATTGTCTAAAATAGTTTATTATCTGAATATTGTGTAATGTGGAATGCTTTTTGTTTATATCGTTTGGTAAAATCCTTTATGGTTTAAATAAATACTTAACACCAATATTATAAATCTAAAAGTAACCATGTTTGCCTCTGATTACATTTTCATGCGTAAACCGCTAATTTTAATTTTCGTATAGTATCTCTATACTCGATAACTCGACTCGATTTTAGAGAAAGACTACTTTTAGTTGGGAATATTAAAAACTATACTTTATTACTTTTTAAACATACCCTACCACGTACAATGGTCCACACTTGGACTATCAGTTTAGCGACTTATTTATGTATTTATTTTTATATATTATTTATATATTTTTTTGAAAATAAAAAAAATATATATATAAAAAATAAGTAAGTGACAACCCTACAGTAAAAGTCGATATGTGGTTAAGAGTCACTTATTTTTTTCCATTCGTAAACTTGTTTATTCTACCCTTTATATAAACTATTTATAGTTAATGCATTTAAAATAATTATATTCATTAAAAGCGTTTTGTTATATGTAATCCATTGTTTTATTTCTTTTTTTCATTCGTGAATGAAACTCTGTTTATTTGAAGTAAATACGCGATATATGCATTTATGTAAATTACATTTGCATTAAAGTTGTTTTATTTTTTCCATTCATTCATGGATCCGTTTATTTTTCTGTTCGTTCATTCTTCATTCACATAAACATACAATTTTCATAGTCGTACTTTGTAGAAGATGTTTTAAAAGTAATTGCGAAAAAGTTTGTTAGTTTTTGTTGCATTAAATTTACTTTCACTATCAACTCCAAAACGCTTGAAGTGATAAATAGATGCTAGTTTCAGTCCAGAGTATGATCCTATAAAGGTAGCGATCGGGTTCTTGAATTTTGAATTTCTACAAGAAGGGTTTTCAGGAATACCAATTTATGTTGAAAATGTAGAAATAATACATACACATAAAATGATGTATATAAATTGAAAAAAAAAAAACTTTCAATATACTTATTGAGACCATTTCAACGAGCCTCAATGTGTAACTTTTGCTTTAAATTAGAGTAAATTTCGAGTCAATTACACAAGCTGGAGGTCAGATCAGAATTCAGATCATTTCAAAAACTTAAAAGAGGTTATAAATTTTAAATCCTTGAACAGATCTTCATGGATTATCGCTAAGAATCATCTCGATTATGTAAGCTTTGAAACAAAAAAATGGCCTCAAAATTAGTTCATTCGCTAGCCAGCTACGATGCTTTAGACAGACGCACATATACACGTCAAACTTATAACACAGGGGGTGATGTCCTCTATTTAAGTCCCAGGATTTTAAGTAAAACAACCAAATTATCAGTAAGTAGATACACAATTAATAGATCGTCCACCCGCTCCCGATGATAGATCGAAGTGCGAGTGAGGCGCCACTATTGATGTGTATACTACATTTAATTATACATCACACCCCCATTTTTTGTTCTATGGTTAAAAATTCACATCGTAAATATTCATAATCACAGTCACATAAAATCGAAGATCACAATAATTTACGTTTTCGATTGCCAAATCAGAATCATAATCAGGACACAGTTGCTACACTATGTTTAGTAGCCTTAAATTGTTATCCCCAGCTTGATACAAAGAGCAAACAGCCCGTACGGACAAACAACCCAACTATTAATTATATCAAGCTGTATTGATGACACTTTACGGTCGTGCGCAAATACTCCTCGCAAATACACAAAATGATATTTTAGTGATTTATGAAGTCGATAAAACTATTATTTTTGGTGTTATGAAGTTTTAAAAAGTATGATACTATTTAAACAGTCAAAAAAACTTTCATTTCTCGTTTGTGAAGTTATTTTTAAGTTTTTGTTTAATACAATTTAATTTAAGATAATTGTAATGTAGCAGATTGTACATATAATCTCAAGGTATGAAGTTTAAAAAATCTATAACCTAACTACATTAATAAGTTTCGTCACATAAAATTTATATACCCGGGCCATTGTTATGAATCTATTAATACCACATTCATTGTAATCGGTTCAGTAAGTTAGGAGCTACGATAGTGCATACGAACATACATACATAGATTGTCGAAATCATTATTTTGGTTTAAAAGTCAAAGAATTAAACATACTATATTAATATACCCGTGCACATACTTTTCCACCATTAATAACTACTTGGGTAATAATGTAAAAAAAATGATTGAAAACATTAACTTTGAGATTGTGAAATGCTTAATTAATTTACGTAATAAAAATAATACATACATATAATAAGATGTATAGATTCATTCATTTGATCAAAATTATAAAATTCTTAATAAAAATGCGGAAGAAAAAATAAGGCAACAAATTAAATTAGAAGACACTGTGACGTAAGATGTATCACACAATTAATCTCTTTGCGACGAAAGGTCCTTTAGAAGTCGACTTGCTCACATCAAGACACGGGTAATTAGATAACAAACTATTAATCGTGATTAAATGAAAACAGGGAATTGAAAACTTGTTAAGTCCTTATGAGCAGAGATGGTGTAATGGTTAGAACACGTCGATCTAAACCAATGATCGCGGATACAAACCCCGGCTAGCTCCACTGAGTTTTCAAGTGCTAAATTTGTGTTTAAATTCATCTCGAGCTCGGCGGTGAATGTAAACATAGTGACAGATCCTGCATGTGTCGGTGTTCTGACACATGTATATCCACTAACCCGGAGTGGAGCAGCGTGGTGGATTAGGCTCTAAACCTTCTTCTCAGTGGGAGAGGGCTTTGCCCAGCAGTGGGAAATTTATAGGCAGTTACTTTACTTTTGTCCAAACAAGGTGTTAATTTTGCTTTTTTTTCTAAAAGCGAGGGGAGTCCTGATATGAACCGATCACCACCACCTATGAACCCAACAGCATATATAAAGAAGTAAAATTTATTTGTAAGTTTGTACGGAGGAAGTAATCTCTGAAACTTTTGATCCGGTTGTTAGTTAACTTTACTTTTTATAAAGTCCTACGTTCACGCATAATCTTTACTCCTGTTTGGTTTCAATCAAAATCTGCTTATTCTAATAAAATATACCGATATGTTAGATTTCAATGTTTTTCTAGCCTATATCTTAATAAATGTTTAAAAATTGCACTCGTCATGTGCTGCAATGCCACCTAAAATAACAGAATAGATACAGAAACGTAGGTGTACCCAGAATACCCCAAAGTTTCATTATAATCCGATGCTTTCGAAGCGCATAGAGGACAAACACACAAACATGGATTTTTTTATTGATATTTAGTATTAATACGTATGTCTAGTTTTAATACTGTTTAAAATGATGATACCCATACACACGCATCCAGCTAAAACCGAACCAAATGCAAAACTTTTGCAGGAGAACAATGCAGCTATACCAGGTCTCCGTGCGGTCGGAACAATCAATTCCACTTTACATGTACCAATAGCCGACGTAAATAAAGTCCCCAAATCCTAGCCGCTATACCGCATACATATAGCCGGATATAATCCCGCGTGTTAACGAGAGGCTAGCCGGCTTAGCCTCCTGTTCCAAACCGTGAATGTTACATGATGCCCATGTCAAAGTACCCAGATCGTTTAGTAACGGATCGATATTCTATTACGCAGTTCCGGAATTCAATTTAGCCGTTCGATTCAATGTTTTATTTGCGGGGTGCATCACGTGATAAATACGTCATTTGATTGGTCGTTCTTAATGTGATGTGTTTTGTCGTGTTACTGATTGGTTGTTTTTTGGTGTTCTCATAGATCATTGGTTGGTAAAGGTTTAGTGTAGTATTTGAAAGTATGTTTGTTTTTTGGTCTTTTTATTTAAATCGAATAAATAAAATAACTAAAAAAAGGACTCTTTTAAATTTTGTTGTTGTTGGTCAAACGTTTATTTAGTTTGTAATGAAATTAGTTAGTATGTAGAAATTGTTTTGTAAGAGTTATTTTTAATTTTAGTTTTTTTTCTACTTTTATTAAATATATGAACGTTCGCCAACCTTAACTTTGTCTAGATCTGTACAAATGTTATCTCACTGCCTATTAAGATTTTAACGTACATAGTGTAGTTAGCGAGCTTAACATGAACTTAGAACCGGGTTAAGTTAAGCAAGAAAGTTAATTTTAAACTCGTGCAGCCGTGCGGCGCTAAATTCAACAGTTAAAGAAATGTGCTTTGAATTGAACATGAAGATTTAACTTTAGCTGTGAAATGATTTAGTTATATGATTCCCAAGATTCTTGTGATATACAGTTTAAATGTGAGTTAAAGTTAACTTTAGAGGAGACAAGCTACTGCTACAGCTACTGCGTATGAGATATTTGCTGAATATGTCTTGAAATGTTTTTATCTATACTAATATTGTGTTCCTGCCTGTTGCACCTAAAGCAACTATTTTACGAATATTTTACCTTTTTTTGTATTGGTGTACAATAAAGAATAAATAAATAAAAATTATTGAGGTGAAGAGTTTGTTTGTTTGAACGCGCTAATATCAGGTACTATTGCTTCGAATTGAAATAATATTTTTGTATTAGATAGTTTTGTTATTAAGGAAGGCTATAGGCACCACGCTACGACTCATAGGAGCGAAGCAGTAACCATAAACGAGAGTGTCAAAATGTGAATTTATAAATACTTATATACGGTACGGTATATATATACGGTGTGATTGTGCAGTAGGAAGTGAAAAATGGGTGTAGTTAATTTAAAAGGAAAAACATGTTTGATACATTGAGCAGAGATGGCCTAATGGTTAGAACTCGTCGATCTCAACCGATGATCGCGGGTTCAAACCCCGACTAGCACCACTGATTTTTCAATTGCTAAATTAGTGTTTAAATTCATCTCGAGCTCGGCGGTGAAGGAAAACATCGTGAGGAAACCTGCATGTGCCGGGTGAAATTCTGACACATGTATATCCGCCAACCCGCAGTGGAGCAGCGTGGTGGATTAAGCTCTAAACCTTCTCCTTAATAGGACAGGAGGCCTTTGCCCAGCAGTGGGATATTAACAGGTTGTTACTTTACTTTACTTTACATTTTCAACAGTATCTATCATGCAAATGAAATTTTGAAGCTCAGGTAATAATAACATGAATATAAATTATTATTGTAAAGAGGTAAGTTTGTAAATAAAAATTCGTTAATTGAGAAATCTTCAAGGCTTTACATCAAGCTACATCTCAGTAGACAGAAACGCGAGTAAATCGTGAAGGACAGTTGGATGATGATAAGCAAAAATGTGTCAACCCACATTAAGTCGATTTCGGAGACATTGATGTATTTTGATAACGTGTTACGTATTTAACAATGTCAAAAAAAAAATAAGACATCCAAACTAAATAAGTACGAAAAAAAGTTCCTTAATATTTTTAATATTGGTGTGTGGTATATATTTTGCATTTATAAAATAATCTCATGTATTAAAAACTTATTATTAGAAAAACACTTTTCAATATATCAATCTGCTTATAATTCATTATACCTTTAATCGAAATAAAAAAAGATAAAATGGATATATACTTCTTCAAACAATTTTTTCAAGAATTGATTTGACATCTTTAGACGCGATTTTCTCAAAATGAAGTCCGTGTGGCTTGACACAGTATTGCTTATCAGCATCCAGTTAGTATAACATATTCGGATTAGAGCTTTAGAGAATTCCACTGGGTCATTATATCATCACGAGAGTCAGTCATAACACATGCCTGTATATAGTTGAGACCTTCGCAGATCTAATATACGGTGTGGATGACGCATTATAATGTCAGTTAGTACATATGTTTACCGTCTGCGGCGCTGTGCACATTAATTTTGTAGGAAGCTGGGTTTATTATATGAGTATGTATATACTAATCTTAATATGATTGTGTAATTTATTGTTAGCTAATTGCTTTAATGTTGGTGGCGTGTTTTAACTAGCCATTGTGGATATTAGCTGGTCTGTTTTAGTTAACTTTTCGTTACTTTACATACTCATATTCGTATACAATAATATTATGTTTAAATAAATTCATTTGTAATACACAATCCTAACGATTTTGTGGTTTGCTTACATTTTCGAAATATCATTTTCAGGAATTTAGATTTGAAAAATTTCTATCAATTAGACAGTCAGTTTATTGAGAAAGATATGTAAAGCTAGTGACCGACAAATGTTAACTGGCTAAAGGAATCGCGAAACATAAATTTGAAGTGTCTGAACCGATTTTGACGGAAAAATAAAAATATTAATTAATAAATAAAAGAGAGCGTTACGCGAAAACAAAATTGAAATCAATGAAATAGTTAACAATATCCATTTCAAGTAGGGATTATATAAATATATTTTTCCTTAAATTAACGCGCTTGAAATCGCGGGGCATAGCTAGTTACAACCTAAAGTGATTAAAAGTTAAATAAAATGAAATAAATATAATTGTATTTCGACATAAATTCAACGTTTGTTACCGTTACAAGAAGAAATTCGATCTCTTATAATAATAGTCTGATCAATCACGTCATCTTTAATCTTTAAATATCCGACGCAAAAATCAAGAAACAATAAAACCAAGCAACCCATACTAACTACCAGAATACCTCAAATGAGGAACGAAATTGGCGTAAACAAGGATAATAGGAGCAGAGCAGAGCAAGTCGGCCGTGCTCGTCCTAAACCAATACGATTGTTACTGGCTCATTTCACCGCACGGCTACCTTGCTTCGATCGGTTTCCTTAAACGGGGATAAATATCTTCGATTATTACCAATTTCCTCGTGCTTTGGAGATGATTGTGGTTTAAAATATTATGCAATGTTATCCATTGCCTGTTTGTATGACAGTGGCTGATTTTTGTTAGTAATGGGGTTTGTAATGGGGTTAGTGATATAAGTAGAATTTTATATAACTTAGATAATATAGTCAGAGAAAAGTTTGTTTATAAAATTTTATCACAGCGTGAGTTGCGATTGGTTACAAATGATCTATCAGGTGACAGTTACGATTACTCTGCACATATCCCAAAGTAACATCAGGCGGGAAATACACTTATAAGTTTTGCTTTCAGGCTTTCATAAAGATTGTTGATTGCTTCAGTTGTTTCATCTTTTTCCCTGAAATAATTTACTGTCAGTGACTTTCTTTTATGTACTACATGACTGTTACCAGGTTACAGAGCTGCCACATCAACTACGAGAGATAAACTCACAAATGTGACTCTCGCTTTAGAAAGAGCTAAATCTCTAAGTTTTTTGAGCGATGTCTGAAGTGAGTGGATTCTAAAAATTCTTTCTTTAATGAAAAGCTACACTATCACTTAGTGACTTGTTTTATTGTGATAAAATTAGTTTTCCGCGCGCTGAAGTTACTGTTTTATAACTTTGCAAGCTGTGGTTACTCAAACTATTTTGAATCTTCTAACTATTTCCAATTAAATAGTTGTTCCTATGTCACAAGTATGTTTAAATTTTGCAGTAGTCAGTGAATATTTAAAAGAATATATTTAGTTTGAAATCAAAATAGGAATGTCTTTATTCTAATTTGGAATTTACATTCTCTTTTTGAGCGTCAAGCAAATCAATCTACATTCCAGAAAGTTAAAACTTGGAACAATAACAGAAATACTATAGAAAAATATAATTTAGTAATAAAATGTACTATAGAATTGAAATCATTTTTTAAAAGGAAAAGTCAATATCGAAATAAGTATCAACAACAACGACGATCTTCATGAAGCCGATGAAGCTGTTACACTGTCTTTGTCCACTAAACCTTTTAATTTCCACCGCAATATCACGGTCCTTGTTAATTTCTTCCGGCAATCGAACCGCACTACTCGCGACCATAACTCGTGCCTTAACTACAATCTTGCCACATCGGTGCGAAGCTCAGCGGACGATTTATACATCTTATCTTTTCAATTATCTCTTTGCTAGATTCGAATGTGTTTCTCCGTTTCGGAACTTTGCGAATTTTTCGGTGACCTAAATACAGATCTGATGGACGTTTTCCAATTCGACTTTTTCGAGAATGACACTTGAAAGGATTAGTGGAACCGCAATCGATGGATCTATATCGCTGAATAATTGGAAGCCGATAAGCAATACAATGTTAAACCATACACACTTCATTTTGAGAAAATGGCGTCTAAAGATGTCAAACCTATTCTTAACAACTTTAAAGACGAATATATATTTTCTTTTTAATTTTGATAAGAGGTATAGTAAATTAAAAGCAGATTGTTTTAATAAAAAGTTTTGTTAAATACTAAGTTTTTCAAATATATTAGATTATATTGCGAAATATTTGAGCACATTTAAATCAAATGAAAAAACTTTTTTCCGTACTGGTTTGGCTTAAATGACCAGTTTTTTTTTTCAATAATGTTGGATACATGACTCATTATAGAAATACATGAATATCTTCGAATTAGACGTATTGTGTGTTGACTTATTATTGTGGGAATATTTTTTTTATCGTTAGACGAATAGCTACTAGAAAATCATTGGTACCAAAGTCATAGTCATATTTTCTTAAATTTTATTTGCAAAGCATATTTACGGACTAGATAGTAAGAGTACATTACAATGCAATTTGAAGAGTACATTACAGCAACAAATACTCACATAAAATATAATTTCTAACTCATTTAACAAATCGAATATATTAACAGTTCCAAAAATACTTACTGTTGTTGTTTTGTCGTTTCCGGTCTAACAAGCAAGTCTACCGTTTAAAATAGGACTTAAAACAGTTCAACGAGTATCATTATAAGTTTGTCCTGCGGTTCGCAACGCAACGTTACAATGCCTGCCAGGCAAAGACCGACAGTCTAGCCGACTCTTGCCGACAAACCTACAAGTTTCAACGGCTTAAGTGTTCGATCGGCCGATGCCTTTATAGGTACTTGATGTGATGGAACTTGGTAACAAGTTCTGTGCGATATGATACACTGTACCTTAAATAAATATTTGTTTCTTTGTTCATATCTCATGCGCTGCCATATCTTTAATTTGATGTCTTTGTCAGCTTATTGTTTTCACTTGCGAGAAGGTTGTAGTCGTATCGGCCAGATAGTAAATTAATTTTTAGACGGTCCGTTTTAACAAAATCTATCCTCAATCAAAGCGAACAGAAGCTAGTATTTTAGTAAAAAGCGATTTGATTTATGCAAATTTTGGTATACACCTTAATTCTGAAATGCTAAACAATCTACTTGAAATGCCAAATATAGTACTTAAATTAAAATATTCGTATCTATAAAGTATATTACTTCGTTTTAAATTCTGGTTTTATAAAAATAAAGGATTGTTATGTTTTGTAATAACAAGTTTATAGTGAATTTACCAGACAATTGCGTAAATGGTAATAAATTTAAATAAATAAGTAAATAAACGCATCACACTCAACGGCCCCCATTAAGATCTCATGGCCTTGTATTGGGGGTCCGGAAACACACAGTACTAACACAAACACCTAGACCACATCAAACGTCCGTATGGCCAATACAGACGTTTGCTGTGGCAGTGACCACTTCGCCAACGTGTCTGTCAATTATTAATTTACAATGTACATATTCAAAAATTTAAAGTTAAATTTCAACGAATTGATTTCGCGAGTTGATCATTACACCCGCTGCCGATCAAACAAGTGTGACGAAAATGAAATTCGAACAATTCGTAGTGTATATTTTAAAGTGCATGCCGTGTAATCCGATAGCGTGTTAATTCTGTATTTGTTTTCGAATTTTAACGCGATGCAATAAATAGTTTTGATTGAGTTTCTGAATTACGGAGATTCGTTAAAATGAGTTTCGTTTTGATTTGTTTTTTAATCGCTGACGTCCAAAAATGATGAGTGTGAGTTGACTGTTGTGTCTATGGCTTTGTTGCTATCAAATGGATACATTGATGAGTTTTTTTATGCGAATAGAGAAGCAGGTGGTATATCTGATGTTAGGTATACTAACTGTTGTATCACAATAGATCTATAACAATATTGTAGATACCCATAATAATATTACAATATATAAATTAAAAATAAATAAATAATGATGTAAGGAGGAACTAACAGGCATGTACATTAATAATTTTAAGAATGCAAGAAATAAAAGGCTTTTTTATTGTTTTTATTTTTATTTATTTATATAATAATATTGAATATTTTGAGGGAAATAGTGGCTCCCATAGTATTTACACGAGAAGGAAGGACAAACTCATAACATTAAGTTTTAGACTTCGTAAAGTAAACGTTTCCTTTCTGGATCAAGGTGTTCATTTTTTAAATAAAATACTATATTTTTTGCCGTTTTCATTGCAAAAATAATTTAAATTGAATATTAAAAACTCTTTAATAGCTAAAGCATATTATTTTTTACATAATTATATAGATGATATAAACTTGCTTGTTCTTCTTGGTAGAATCTACATTTGGAACCGGTGGTAGCTTTTCATTAATTTAAATACTTTTTCTTTGTTTTGACGATTCAAAAGTGCTTTTAAAATCCTACTTGAATAAAGTATATAATATGTAATGTAATTCATATCATGATAAGTGACATATTGGGACGAGATTTAAGGGAAAGACCTGGGTTCTGAGATTTATTTTAAGTAAATCTATCTTGTCTTGAAAGGAGGATATCATAGACACTAATTAAAAAAAATTCTATTTCATTTACGAATTTTGATTCATTTCTTAATTAGAATTTTAGTTATAATTGGAGAGGATTGTTTCTTAGTCAATAGTAATCTTATTATATCATCTTAGAATGTGGTTTTAATTTGGTATTTTTATTGCGAAAGAATTAATAGTTTTGATTGAGTTAGCGGATGTAGAAGATTCGTTCAAATGAGTTTCGTTTCATTTTGATTTGTTTCAGTTGCTTTATTAATGAAAGTAGGGGTTGGTGAAATATTTTCTAATTATTTTGAAAATAGATTCAAAATTCTTATTGCGATGAAGTGAGGATGAAGTAAATAGTTTTAATTGTATTTCCAAATTATAATGATCATTTATCTTCTTATTTATTAATTTTGATATCTCAAAATTGTTCGTTTTACCCGACTGCGGCGAAGCCCAAAGGGTTACGTAATTAACCTGTACATATTAATTAGGCGGGGTTTTTCGATTTTATAAATAAGATTTGTTTATTTTGAAATTGTATTTTTGAAGTTTTCATTATTTCAGTAATTACTAATCTTACATACCTTTTTTATTTGATTAGGGTATAATTTAATTAATTATATTCTTCGTTTAGATCTTATAATCTTCGTTTAGATCTTTTTTATTAAACAACGGATTTAAATGCGGTTTTCATTTATAAACTAACTGATTCAAAAGGAAACTTTATATCTACACTAATATTATAAAGCTGAAGAGTTTGTTTTTTGAACGTACTAATCTCAACTACTTGTTCAAATTGAAAAATTATTTTTGTATTAGATAGTTTATTTATTGAGGAAGACTATAGGCTATATTACATAACGCTACGACTCATAGCAGTGAAGAAGTAACTCGCGAGTGAAACCCGAAGGGACAGCAAGTGCTTATAAATGCATTTCAAATTAGATAAAAGCTAAGAATTTTATACAATTACAAAGATTTGTGGTGTGATGTAAAAACTACATTGCATGCAAAGTCGTGTCGCTATTTATAAAAACCTGTTATCATACCATTAAAATCATGTAAAATGACTAGCATAGTCATTATCACGCATTGAACGTACCAATTCAATAATATCGTTTACCGTGTCCCTCGGCTCACCGTGACGGTAATAATTGGCGACCAGTCGGACGAACTGACAAACAGCACGCTACAACCTACTATGAAATGCATTATTCATGATCTCGCTTCGTAAAGGCTGAACCGTTTTGATACGTTTGTATGGTATTTAACTAGAGTGTGAGACTTGCGATAGCCTAGTGGTTAGAACGTGTTGATGTAAACTAGGGATTTTTTTTTCATTTAAAATAGGGCAAACGAGGTGACTGTTCCACCTGATGTTAAGTGGTCAGTATCGTCTATGGACATCTGCAAAATTTGGAACGATATGTGCATTACCAGCGTTTTGAAAAGAGGTGTCATTACACTCGAAGTTTGAAAACCCCTCAATTATAACGCTCAGAGAAAACCTCAGAGGAGGTGGATTAAATTGCTAGCTTTCTGTTTAATAGGAGAGGAGGTCATTACCAAGAAGTGGGAAACAGAATACAGTTAAGTTACAAGGAAGAACAAGGAGTAGGATAAGGGATTAGCTATTTAGGGATTATTATTATATATCTATTAACAATTTTGCATCGTTTATATTATTTTTTTATATACATATAGAGCCGAGATGGCCTAGTGGTTAGAACACGTCGATCTCAACAGATGATGGTGGGTTAGCACCGCTGATTTTTCAAGTGCTAAAGTAGTGTTTAAATTCATCTCGAGCTCGGCGGTGAAGGAAAACATCGTGAGGAAAAATGCATGTGTCGGAAGAAATTCTGACACATGTATATCCGCCAACCCGCAGTACAGCAGCGTGGTGGATTAAGCTCTAAACCTTCTTCTTAATAGGAGAGGAAGCCTTTGCCCAGCAGTGGGATATTTACAGGCTGTTACTTTACTTTACTACTACTATATTATTTTTATCGTTACGACATTTGGAATACTTAGCCCGTGACCACTTTAAAGCGATTCGTTATAACAATAATAGACCCTAACTATAGTAAGAATTGAAGTATTATTATATATAGAAGTAGAATATGGAGTTCATATTTTATTATAATCTTATGGCCGTAACTAATTGTTATAATACCGTTTCCGGTGAAATCCGGTCATACATAAATGAAACAAAATTGAAACGAAGACGTTTGCGCGAATCAATTGTGTTAGTTTAGTGTGCTCCCAGCGTTATAATAACGGTAAAGACAATACTAATACTGTGAGGGTAGGCGAAGAAAACTCGCGTACTCGCCGTTGTAGGGCGCGGTACACCAGTCAGCTCGTGACCACGGCGGATGCAACTTCGTGGAAACGCCGCGTCGGGTAAAGAATGATTACTATTACTCATCGCCGTAAGACTCGTTACATAAAATATGAATACTATAAATCAAGTTTAAAATATGTAATTAAAATATGGCAGCTTTCTTGTGCATAACATATACATTAGTATGTGGATGCTGATAAGCAATAGTGTGTCAAGCCACACGGACTTCATTTTGAGAAAATGGCGTCTAACGATGTCAAACCTTCTTTTAATAAATATGTTTGAAGACGTATGTATTCATATTTTGTTTTCTATTTTGATAAACGTTATAATGAATTAAAAGCGAAATTATATATTTAATGTGTTATCTAATAATAAGTTTTCAAGTATCTGATATTATTGTATAAATTGCGAAACATGGAACGCACTTGAAATTCGAACTATTAAGTTGAGTAACTTTTTTCCGTACTTTATTAGTTTAGATGACTTTAATTTTTTTGGATAATGTTAAATAGGTGATGGAGTATCAAAATACATAAATATCGCGAAATTTAACTTTTTGTGGGTTAACACATTATTGCTTATCAGCGTACATATATTTATTTCGATATATACGTTTCCTCCGAACACAAAAGCACGAAGAAAGAGACGTTTAGTAAAATACCCTTGAAAAGTTAGTAATATCAGTATTAGTAAATTGTAGCTGTGGCCAAGCCTTAACAAGATGCAATATTTATTCAGAGGCTCATTTAGGACCATTAGCGTGACAGTAATCACGGTGATTATCGTTCGTAATGGCGTTTGAACGTTCATTAATTCCGCTGCGACTTTTCCTTTGTTTTCGGAATCGGAGAAATGTTTTGTTTGCTATCGATATTTTATTGATAGCTTTATGGAATTATTATTTATTGTTTTTTAACCACAGACTAAAAAATAGGGGTGTTTTTTGTTTTTAAATTTATGGTGAGTATCTTTGTATGTTGTTTTCTGTGTATCTGTCTGTGGTATCATAGCATCTCAACCCTGAACTTATTTTGTTTTTTAACCGCCGACCAAAAAAGTGGAGTGTTATGAATTTGACGTTTGTATCTTTGCATGTTATATGTGCATCTGAGTGTCTGTGTATCTGTGTGTCTGTCTTTGTGTACCTTAGCATTCTAACTCTGAACTGACTTTGATACTGTTTTTTTTTTGTTTAAAAGCTGATGTGATCAAGATGGTTCTCAGCTATAATTCATGAAAATGTCCAGATTTTTCAAGGTTATCAGCTCTTTTCTATTTTTTGAAAGTATCTGAGCAACTTCTACCAATACATTTGACTCAAAATTTGTTATACTGTAAATTATATCATGCATTGACCTAATGCTACAGCATCACCTGAAATCAGCAGGATACATCTCCTCAGTAACTTACAGCAGATATTTCGTATAGGGGTTCGTTAAAATAGTCTCAATAAATAGATTATTGAGGTTTCTAAAGTGTCAATTTTATATTATTATTTTTTTGTGAGTATGTTTTAATATAGTCATGTAATATTAACGGGTAAAAGTAAATTCATAACAACGTGTAATGTGGGAAATTATTATGTCATTTGTTTTAATGAGGATTAATATATTCTGTTACAAATTAATTAGGCTTAAATTACCATTGCGTAGAGCAGGTATTTGATTCAGTACGTCATAAGTGTTCTCTCTAAATCTACGAATAAAAGCAAAAAAACGTCAAAATAATATTGCTTACTGAACGTGCTAATATAAGGATACTTTAATACAAGTTATAAAATATAACACGTTTAAAAATACGCGTAAAAGGTTTATATATATATATATATATATATATATATACTTATATACGAATCTCACAATTCTATATTTCTCAGAATAGTTTAACTGGCTTAGTTTTTTTGTATATATATAAATGAGATTTCATATATATATATATATATATATATATATATATACGTATATATGAGATTTTGTGATAGCTATTGTGATCTTATAAGATATTAAAAAAAAAGATAAGCTGATTAAATTTAGATAAAAGTCATTATTAGATAACGATTAATAATTCTTAACGTGGTTTTCATTTGTCCTGATTGATCGATTTATCAATGCAGAGCCTAAACCGCTGGGGCTACAAACTTGAAATTTTGACAGTAGGTTCCCTTTAGGCATACATCCAGTAATAAGGGATATTTTGATATGCTGCCCTAATTTATAATTGAAAAGGAGAACAATGTTTGTATTAAAAATCTTATACCGTGGTCGTATTAACATAAAAAATCAATATTATCCCCTAGTAGGGTTCAAGGGGGTTGTAGAATTTATATAAAGAAAATTTTCTTCTATCAAGTTCCAAAACATACGCGGGCAAAACCGCCAGCAACTGCCAGTATTTAATAAATCGAAACTTATTCGAAAATTAAATAATGCAATTATAAAGTTTAATACATCTTTATACTTTAATTTCAATACGCGCTGTGTCCTTTACCCCTGGAATTTCTTTAAATGTACTCGTCCAAATGCTTTACCCTTTCTAACAGCACTGTAATTGGATAATAATAATACTACGAACAGTCGACCCTTTATCATTCCTAAGTTCATTAATGTACAATATTCCCAACCGAAATGACTTTTCTTCCAACATTTCAAAGATTAAACGCGTTCTCGTAACGAATAGCCTATCTATGCCCCAAAATATTAACGTGGAAGCCTTTTCCGAATCTAAAACGGTCAATTACAAAGCCCTTCTACTTCTTCGTAATATAAAGACTGAGCTAAACGAATATACCGTCTTCTCGCGTCTTTAATTGCTGTTAAAAAGGTCTTTTGAATTTAATTAAGTTGTACTATTGTGCTATTGTGTGATCTTTATTAATGTTTGAGGGCTTGTGTTTTTAATAGTGGGTTTGTTTCTGCCAATTTCATTATAAATGTACTTAGTTGTAGAAAAATTACGAATTTGTGATTTTGTAAAGAATTTTTACATATAATGCATGGATTTTAAATTTAATATGGGTTTGTTAAATTTAATTCTTGATTTAGTTCAAGTACGAAAATAGAATGTTATTTTTATTTAAAAAACAAATTGTTAAACATGAATCATTGATATCGAATAAAATACATTAATTTTCGAACGACCCTAAGAATTCCAGCGTATCCTGAAAACACTCCTCTAAAAACGAAGTCTACAACTATAGTTTCCTTTTCAGATGACGGCGGGGCTATTGACGAATAGGGCCCATGGGGCTGATCGCGTGACCGACTAATGGTGTAACGCACGCGATCATAATGGAGAGACGAGAGGAGGTGCACCATCACGGCTGCAGTATCGCTAAGCAGACCATCCTAACCACCCATCCGAGTGGACTTCAAACTAGAGTGTCAGTAGAACTTGCGAACTTCGACGCTCTTTGCCTCCATTCGGAATGCAAAACCAAAAAACCTATGTGGGAAAGTCCATTTATGGGAAGACGTGGTCTGCTTGGCGGGGTATCAGCTAATGTGACTCCTGTGCTCGGGAGGAGGAGTGATGTGGTCAATGAAGGGAGGTTGTCTCAGCAATGTACGCCTGTTATGAGACGAAGGGAGCTGGACAGTCCTGGAGGATCACCGTTGCCGATCAGACGGGAGCTGGATGAAGAAGAAGGTTGTGATGTAGACAATAGTGTGATCAGCGGGTGGCTCAAGTTTCGAGATAACAAGCGGGTAAGTAAAAAATACTAGCATTTTTTAGAATATTTTCAATTACATTGTTCTTCTAAAAATATATTTACGGTACTTATTTAAACATTCGTGTAGAAAAAGCAATTATTTCCTCAAACGGTTTTGTAATTGATGGTTATAAGCATCGATATATCGTATCGATAAAAATCAGTTTTTGTCGTCTTTTAACTATTATTATGTGGAATTTCGAGTTGTTCTTATTTACTTGAAATTACAAGTTTCGATTTGTGATATGTAGTATGTTAACAATTTATTAATAGTTAAAAACATTTACCATGATTTGCTTATTTAAATCTAAAATCATTCCAAGATTTACAAATCTTAAGATACGATATCTAAAGAAACATCTAAAAGGGACAGAAGTGACCAAAAAGCAACATTCTATATAAGTTTTCTTTGTTAGATCTTAGAAAGTACATTTAAAAAATCAATTAAAATAAACTCAAAACTAGTGAAAACATAATGAAATGATGTACAAATACAATTCAGTTCATTTAGTCTGATTGTGTAGACGGCTAACGTTTTCATTCACCACACTCGGCGCCTAGAGTAAAACGTTCTGTACCGAAAATTTTGCTTAATATTTTTGCGCTTGAACACTATTTAATTAAAAATGGTGTTCGTTATTAAGAACAAAGTCATAATGATCGTTATTCTTTCTCGAATGCGTTTTGAGATTTCGTGACTCACTAACTAATCCAACAGACTTTTTCAGAAACAGAACTTTTGTATTCCAAAAACAAAAATAGATTAAAGAGATCGGAATTCATACTACAGCTATGAAACAGATTAAATTCTGAACACACCTATAAATATTTGACCAACAAGTTAAATTTTTTTATTTTTAAAAAGACGAAAAACATCAGCTATCATACTTCAAAAGACGCAATAAAACCATGTTTAACACGTGTCTAGCTAAACAGTGTTTAAAAATTACACATTGCTTAAAATATTATCTAAACGGCTTAACAGCGAATAAACTCATAAAAAAACTTATTGATAAAATGTTATACGTTACATTTGACAGCTGAAATAGGTTTTAGACATCTATTAAACTCACTTAAACGTATGTTAATCAAACATGTTTAACTCAAAACTGTGCTAAGACGCGGACTTGTAGTACGGATTTTTTTAAACACGCGTTTAACGTCTGTTTAAATCTTTTGTAGTAATGCAGCAAATGTTTAATAGCTAGGAACAGTTTATATAGGAAAATTAAATTGTCGTTTTTCGTATTTGCTATTACTTATTATTAATGTTTCTCACCGTTTAAACCTACCTTGAACGTCTACAAATATTTCAAGGTTAAAAATAAACTAATCGGTATAGCCATTCTCGAGTTTTAGCGAGACAAAGGAACAACGAATAATTTTTTAAAATATAAAATATAGCTTGTGTGTAACGCGGCGATGTGTGTCAGTGAGTCAGTCTGGCTTTTAACATGATATTATCATATCAAAAATGTTGGATAATTATCAGACCACCTAAATCAAAGCCGTTTTGCGGTGTAAGGAATTAAAGTCCTTAATGAAGGGCTAGAACATAACGCCGCGGCTGCAAGCCCAAGTGTCAGCTCTAACTTTGGCTGGCTTTTGTTAATGTCGTTCGAGTTACCAGGATACCATGAGCCCTTAGGAGCATAGTACAGGTATAAAAGTATCAGGAGGTAAGGGCGTGGTGAGAGGCGCTACACCGCAACTAGGCTAAGGGCTTTCCACCTTGCATACTTAGTGAAGAGTACGTGTCGATGCACTTATCGATTATAGGCTGATTAACTTATAACGGATCTTTGTTTCAAACGTATATTAATGAAAAAAGAAACATATTTTTGTTGACGTTCTTTTAAATAAATTACTCGTTAGTTCAGGAATTTGGAAATATACGTAAATAGATACGTTAAAAGTAATTTCTTATCTAAACAACAATAAAGGAAATAAGTCAAGAATAAAAGATCTCAGACATATATCAGATGCAACTTGAATAGTCTGTTTGTATGTTTTAAGGCGCTTCAAGAACGATCAGTCCACTTCGAAAACTTCTCTTTGTTTTAGATGTACCATTTATTTAAGGTTTTTTTATACTATAAATTTGCTCTGCACAGATATTTGCAATTGAAAAAATTGTTCACATGAGGATGCTGATAAGCAATACTATGTCAATCCACACAAACTTCCTTTTAAGGAAATGACATTTAAAGATATCAAATCTTCTCTTAATAAATAATTTTGGAGCAGTATATATCCTACTATTCTTTTCTATTTTTATCAAAAGTATAATGCGTTCAAAATAGATTGGTATAATAAAAAAAATATCTAAAATAAGTTTTTCAAATATATTAGGTTATTGCATATTGCAAAATATTGAGAACTCTTCAATATTCGAAACATGAAATAAAGAAATTTTTTTCCGTACTTATTTAGTTTAGGTGACTTAATTATTTATATTAATACATGACGCATTATCAGAATACATGAATATCTCCGAATTTGAATTTTCGTGGCACATTATTTCTTATAAGTATTTAAAAGTACTTTGTGCATTACATTTCAAATTCGTGTAAAGGTTTAGATGAGGTCTACAATCTACTGTACCATTTTTTTTTGTATTAATTTAGTTTATTAAAATGTTATATTCTGTACATTTATTTTGTGCTATAGTCTTAATTGTCTCTGTTTGAAGAAGTATACATCTTTTCTTTTCTATTGATAAAAGGTATAAGGAAATAAAATCTGGTTGTTATAATATATAGTGTAAAAGGATAGATTTCTATTAATTATATAAAAATAAATTGCGAACGATGAGTCTCTAAAATTTAATATAATCCAATTCAGTGTGCCATGTTCCAATAAATAAATCGGATCGATTCCTGTAGCTGCCAACATTTCTCGATTCCTCACGATCCTCGCTGAGCATCCGATAAATTTGTAATTAAGCACTTTAAGAACTTTCAGCTGCCATGCTTAAATTTGAATGAGTAAGTTCAGTGTTTGTTAAGTTCTACTACCATTGCTCTAAGTTACTAGTGATATTAAGTGCAGTAGGCTAATAGTTTACGCAATCGCTATCGAGATTTGAAACATTCTAAGGCAAGAATTGCACTTGTAAGTTTTTTTCTCGTTATTGATTTGAAGCTCTGTAACCTGGTGTAACCTGGTAGTGTCAAAAATAAGCCATTGAAAGTCAGAAAATCCTATGAAAAACTTACAATTGTAATTTTCGCTTAAGAGTTGGGGGACGTTATTTTTTTAATTGAGAGAAATGAAAGTCCCAGATTGTGGTAACGACTGTATTCGACAATATTAGTCTGCTGGGCTTTTATTACAATCATCGATTTTTGTTATTATGAGAGTTATAATCTAAGCTTAGGGACACGTTCCAATGTCACATCGTGACACATTACGATCTCGTGAAACGACACGATATCGCATTATGATTTTTTTACAAGCTCGTTGTACAAGTAAAGTGAAGTAGTATATATAATACACGTCTTAGCTGTTCCAAACTCCGAGAAACACTCTTTTAATTTTTTCATATTACTTGTTTAGTTTTTGATTAACATATTATACATACTTAAATTGTTATTAAATAACATGAACAATGTAACGCTGATACGGCGCAAACAACGTTAAATTATATAGAATTCAACCAACGATGGACATATTATAAACAGCGTTTTGTCCTAGTTATCGATAATAATCCCATCACTATTTCGACATCAAAGTAATAGGTTTAGTGGTGCTGACTAGCGCATGCAAATCCAGACGCACTAAATTGCCGACTCATTTATAATAGTTGCGGTAATTCCCCTATTTTGCGTTTAGCCGCTATAAAACAATTTGCTCGATTTTAGGTAATAGTTGTAAAATTATATAACACTTAAGTCAAATTTTAGTCTCTGGTCGTTATACAATACATAAAGTATTTATTAGTTCCTGCACGGATATGATATAACAAACGTTAGCTTGGATCAGAACAAGAACTGAAATGCTTGACGACATCGACGTCATAAGGAAGGATACTATCCTTCTTGAGTGAGGGTAACATGATCATAAAATACATATTTCCGAAGAAACGTGAAATATTGTCACCCTACTAGTGGACAAATGTGTGTCTCCCGTTTACAACCGGACATGTCTCACGGAGACCGTTAATCATAAGGACCCCAATAACCAGAGACAAATAGCTTCGATTGGAAGATCCAATTCTGAGGAACGTCTTCCTTGTTTCATTGAATCGATGAAAATAAGGTTCTGGGAAATTCTAAGAAAAATATGAAAGTGTGCTCACAAGATGTTATAAATAAATTTATAAATAACCCTTCAAAATCAATAGCCGCATTATGATCCCATGATTCTGTGACGGGTGTCCTAAAAATAAACACAGAAATAAATACCTAGACAACGATAAATATCCGTAAGGCATTTACAAATATTTGTAATGAGATCGAACTCGTGAACGTTAGATGATCACTCCGCCAACCTGTTATCAATATGTCTCTTAAAGGTTTTTTTACCCAATTTAACTTAATATCCAAAAATATAATTCTAGATACTTCTGAATCCTTGTTGATAAGAAAAATGTTATAACACTTTTATTTTGTTCGGCTGAAGAACACAGATATGCTATAAATAATAAAATTCTATTTGAAAAAAAGAAAAAAAAACATGATCTACTAATTACTTCTATTGTAGCCACTATGTAGGTTACCAGTCATAGGTTTCTCCAATGTTTAACAAGCTACTGCCAGTGTGTTATAGTGTCCTAGTGTATAGCATAAGTAAGTCAATATTGTGTGACACTGACAGTAAATTTTGATTTCGAAATTGGTAGTGCAATGTTTGTAAGAGTATTTAATGAAAACCTGAAAAATTCTAAAAAAAGAAACATGCTCATTGAACTGCATGTGGGTATAATTAAAATATTTTTTGAATGCATGTTGTTTCAAATATTCATTTTTTTATTCATTGTCTATCATGGGCTTTAATCTTGATGAAATGCCAACGTTCAACCTTTTTTATCGAAATTGAAAACAAAAGAGCTATCAGTGATTAGAGAACAATTTTAATATTCCAGCCCTTAAGTGGAACATGAACATATTGGAAATGAACTTTTTTTAAAAGTTTTTTGATAGCGAAGAATTCTTTTTTGTCTGCAATGGAACTTAGCATTAAGTATAACGTGGTATTGATATAGCAGAATCCAAACAGAATATTTTGTAATTTATCTAAAGCATTTTATTATATAACTAATTGTATATAAATTTTACTAATAATAAGACCACTACTGTTTAGTATTAAAAAAAATTAAATAAAATTTATATCTTATTTAGTGAAGTTTACAGTACTAGTGGGGAAAGGGGTATACCACAAGGACGAATTTTTGGTCTTGTTTCTTTTTTTATTTATATTACTGTTCCAATTTTACGCGTTTTTTTGTATTAATGATGTTTTTATTATACACTGATGGATTTGTTCGAAATAATTACATTTATATTATTTTATTTGCTTGATAATCAATATTTGATATGCTTACTAAGATGTTTTATTTTATTTACATCAACAAACAAATGAGTGACCTAAATACTGGATGAAGATGTTTTATATTAAAGGTTTCTTTCAATTGCAAGGGATTATATGAGATATTATCTATAATGTACATTATTAATACGTAAACTGTTTTCCTAACAATCCAGTATTTTTTATCCACAAGCAAAAATGCTTACATAAAGAAGGATTTTCTCGACGATTAATACTAGAATATTGTTGCAATACTTCCTAGACTTAAAATAGAAAATGCCATTCATTTTAAGCATTCGATGTGGAAGTCCTCAGATCTTAGCTTCACAATAACACTACTAGTGGATCTTTGAACCGACATTGAGGACGATTGGACTTTTCTATTGAAAAAGTCAAAGATTCTTGAAAGAAAAGTGAAAAAGTTAAAGATTCTTGCGAGTCTAGAACCGATTCATTGTCAGGAGCCAAGATTAATTTGTAAGGTGGAACTTTGGAAGTATTGTCAGATTTTATCTGAAGTACTCAAGTAGAACTCCAGGCGACAAGATTTATACGAATAGTTTATTGGAAAGCAATAGAATGAATCGACTTGGTTTGTGCTTCTTCAATATAAATCCTATAGTTTAAAGTTCTTTGGCAAAATATGTAAATACGTTAACGTGAATATTATTTATTAGAAAATATTGTAATTTAATTTAGAAAATATTATAACGATAAGTTGATTTAAAAATATGTAAAGTAGTATTAGTATGTTAATCTTATTAGTAAATAAGCTATCCGTTTCATATGCATTGAACGTTAACTTGTCTACAGTTTGCTAGATTGGTTAAAGTTTATGAGTATTACTTCATTCCCATGGGTTGTAGCGTAGCGTTACATAGCCTATAATATCTCGCAGTACTCGGAAAATTTAACGCAAAATATTTTTTTAATGACCCTGGTAGAGCTAGGAATTAATGTGTTCAAACGATTTTTTATAATATAAGAATTATACATAAAATCAGCTGAAGATCAAGAGAAATTAATGTATAGCAACCACAATATAGGAAAAGCAATTTTTTCCCTTAAACGAGTATATATCTTAAAACAGAACATCTGAATTATTTATTACATCATTATATTACGATTGGGGCATGCTCGTTTTTACCTTCGAATTTATTTCTCGAGGTATTTATAAAAGGTCATCAACTCGGCTTCATACAAACGGATTATTTCAATAATTCAAAAGCGAGAAAGCGTATAATTTATCCGATGTTAAAAAAAATGCCTTAATTTTGAAGGAATGGCGGATATAGACGTAAAAAGACTAGGTATTGAAGAAAATATGTGTTTAGAACGAGCTGTTTTTTTTAGTACTAAAAATTGGTGGATTATCCTGACTATATTTTTAGCGGCGATGAGTTTTGTTTATTGCTTGGGACAGATATTTTTATTTATATAAATATTTCTTTTTATGTAACATACCATGCGCGTTTACCTAACATGCTTCGAAGAAAATATCAGAAGCAATAAATAAATAAAATAGAAGTCTCTCTTGATCAGGAGAAATATTTTAGTCTAAAGTGTCACCAGTTTGTTCTAAGAGGTCGTCTAGGTTTGGGAAGCGCGAGTATAACTCAGTAATACCTTATATCAAGACTAGATTTTTGGTTGTCTTAAATTCCATACCAAAAAAAATTGGATTAGACAAGCTCACAAACCAAAAAAAACTGAGGCAAGACGCTTGTCGCTTAAACATTAAAATATTTCGCTTAAGCGACGTATTTTTACGTCTTGCCCTGAAATGTTCCGCTCAGTGGAATTGAAGGAATTTCTCATTGAACATCGCGGTACAAAGGTGAACACGGCGATTTTACAAGACGGAAATTTAGTTGAAATGAGTTCCGGCGATTTTCTACAGTATCGTTAATGACTATATCTTTCGGAACTATTCCAATCTCTCTTGATTACATACTTTGTTTTACTATAGATTTTTAATCTGTTTAGTAATTATGGGGATATACGTGCACATTTTATTGATTTGGTATTATCCGATGAATAAGTTTGGTAGGCTCGATCTGGTAATATCTAAACTAATATTATAGAACTGAAGAGTTTGTTTGTTTGAACGCGGTAATCTCAGGAACTACTGATTCGAATTGAAAAATTATTTTTGCGTTAGACAGTTTATTTATTAAGGAAGGCTACAGGCTATATTTCATCACGGTACTACTCACAAGAGAAAAGCGTTAACCATAAACAGGAGTAAAACTGCAAAGCGCAGCTAGTTGCATAAAAAATAACTCTACTGAATGCATCAACTATGCAAAATTTTAAAGTAACAACTTTTTACGTTAGTACAGTAGTAATAGTACAAAAACACAAAAACTTGGTTTAAATAAAATACTTTACTGAGCAATCGAAAGAAACATTTCTAGCTTCTAAATATAATGCTTAAAAAAATGTACTTATCGAAGAAATATCCGGACAACTTACAAAATCTAAACGCTAAGCTTCCCCAAAGGACCGTGAAAATATTGTACCATTTCTTATGAAACATTTATGAACTGCGAGCGTGACAAATGGCAGAAATACCGAATCACAAGGTACATAAAATATCTTTTGAGATAAAAGCATTGGATAAATTGTTATTATTTTATTAGCGGGCACGTTTATTACAAGTCCGTTTATTTGCTTCTGTTTATTTATATATTGGTGTGTGAAGGTCGAAGATAAATAAGTTATATTTTTTTTTAACTTCCATCATATTTCGTATAATTTTTTTACATCTGTGTATATGTTCTTGTGTGTAAGTATGGATGATTTGATTTTTATTGGTTGTGATGTTTGGGTCAGTTTGATGGTTTTAGCTTTAGATTCTATTAATACTATTATAGCCTACTTAATGGCTTTCAAGGACAGTTTTCAATCATAAATATTGAAAACTAGCGGTCCCTTATGGTTTAACTCGCGTTTATGGTTATCATTCCTATGAGTCATACCGTGCTGTAATATAGCCTATAACCTTCTTTAATAAATAAACTATCTAACACAAAAATAAGTTTTCAATTCGAACCAGTACTTTCTGAGATTAGCTCGTTCAAACAAACACTCTTCAGCTTTATTATATTACTATAGACTACGTCAATGTGTAACAGCTTAATTTTTTGTCGGGATGAATCAAATGCTATTGTAATGAAGTCCAAGAATCGAGGTGTCCAATACAATACTATGTTCAGAGGTAAATCGTTAGTGTAGCCCCGGTCTTACAGCCATTAACAAGATAGTATGTTACGTTGGATTAATTATCCAAGCTGTTGACGATTACCATTATTATGTTCAAGATGATATACAAGGTTTTGGTTTAATTGGAGCTTAGCCACGATACAGCTATGATCTTCGATGATGGACACGATATTTCTAATAAATTTCCCGTGTGTCGTATGAGACTACTCATTAGAAAATCGTTATCTATTTGTTTTTCTTTTCTTTTTTCACTTCTGACTTAAGAATGTCAAATCTTCCTACAACCTTTCGATCCCTATTTAGTCCTAGGGGGTGAATTTTTAGTAATACTACTATAACTGAACACGTTGCTCGTATAAAAAAACCCAGGCTAACTGGTTAGCCATTACTATTATAGGCTACGAGTTCATTCAAACAAACAAATTTTTAATGTATTCCTAATTTATTTACCCATGTAACATAAAATTTTCCATTTAAATATATTTTAATTAATTGAATAACATAAAATATTATAAGATGAAATATTTTTTTCTAACAAAGAATTCGAATATTTCAAAATGGGTGTCGCGTCGCCGCGCGCTCTGTCAACGTCGTTCTCGAGAGCGCGCCAATATGTCAACCGGCGCCATTTTGAACCTGCACATTTCCCGCCATTTTACTTTTTACCGGGTCATTGGTGTAAAGGTTAAGGGAATTTAATGTTTTGAAACAAAAACGTTTTGTTTAATTATATGAGTGTCGTAAGTCCTAAATGCCACAATTCGTTTACATAAAACTGTATTTAAAAATAAAGGTTTAAAAAGTAAAATAAAAAATGTAATTTGATATGGCTATTTTTGTACATATTAAAATAGTAAGTAAATGAGATATGGATAATGAATTTTGTAGTCCATACAAAAACTTTTATAAGTTATAAGTATCGTTTGGGTGCATAATGTAGAGTAAATAAATAAGAAATGTTAATATTTAAAAGAAGAAAATTAAAAACTTCATATTTCATTATTAAGGACTATAGAAATAAAGCACGCTCCTTTTGATTTAAACTCAATTCAATTATTCCCAAATCATAACTATCTGTACTCGTATAAGCTAACAAAACCATCTTAAGACGATTAGTATAATCTATTTCGATATTAAATTTAATATTTTATCACCGAATTAGAATCACGATATATCTCCGAAACTCATTAAAATTTCACCAATTATGCACCGCAGATTCCGAGACAATTCATTTTAAACCGCCTACCTTCTAATTGCGATCTCAGTACAAAACATGATAGCACCCAAAATGATTCATTTTCGAAGTATAAATCACTGTTTCTACCTACGTTATGCTTAATTAATTTTACGCGAAATTAAACCTTAATTTTAACGACGTAAGAGTAATAATTGTGAAATCGTGATTCGAGAATAACAATGTTGCTGAGCGATACGTCTTAACGAATGAATTATTTATTCAGTGAACGAATTAACATATCAAGAGTACAGAATTTTGGAAGTACGAAATATGGTTAGTGATGGAGATGATAGATTAGTAGAATTTTTTTCTGTGAGTGACTCCAATTTTATTATATTTAACTATATATCGGTTATAAGTTCATAGATTTTGGCACCCAGAATGCCGATTATTTTGGATGACGTTGACTAGCAACCAGCACGCGATTGAATTTGATAGGCAAGAATATCTTTGAGCTAGACGTTCTCCCTCCTGAAATCTCCCGTCCTATAAATGTTGAATGTTTATTGATGTTTGTGTTTAGTCCACTGTGTCGTTTCTGTGTAAATATATTAAATGTAATAAAATTAAGTTGTAAATAAAACATGTGATTGTCCCATTAATGTTAGTTGTATTTTTGTATACTATATATTTATTATAGTTATAACTTTTTTGTGTTGTTTTAGGACTAACAATGAAATTCACACTACTTTAGGGTGTTTTCAAAATTTAGTCAAGGTTGGATTCTCGACCACACCGATCAATCTCCATCGTGTTTTCTCCATTCCACGTGACATTGGCGAAATAATATGTGCCTAACTGGCACAACTAAAAGCCATAAACCAAAGAATTGAATTGAATCTTTGAGCTAATAACTGAAGTAACGAGCTTGTCGAATTTAAAAATAGGTATACATTATTAACGTCAAAGAATATAAATGCAACATATAATAAAATATAATTGGCGTGACTAACAATAAAGTTATTTCGCTTGAAAAAAAAATTTTTTTTTCCTTTAAAATGTTATAAATTTCATCCTTTATTTTGATGGATAAATTTTATGCCTTACGAGTTATTCTGTTATGTATTAAGCCAAAACCAGCAAGATAGTAATGTTGTAGCAGCGGACGACGATTCTATTTCCCATCCGACGTAAATACAATTCCATGAGCGAAATTTCATCTTGCAATCACAATATTCGTATTCGTAACCCATTGCAGGGCAAAAGCCGATTCTCTTATTAACACAAAGTTCAAAAACATCAGTTATGAATACGTTTAGGATTGGTACAATTTGTTCAGATTTAATCATGCTGTGAGATGTCTAAAATATTAATACAACCAGTTACTAGCATACGTTTTTGTAATTATTTTCAAATTCAATCAAACGACTTATCGACATTTCAACAAGTTTTAAGTTATGTGATCGAAACATCAGTGAAAATTCTTGTTTCTGTTATATTCTAACAATTCATTCAAAAGAAATAGGTTTAACATTATCACTAGAATTATTGCTTGAAATAAAACCAAAAATTGTTCTAGACTTGTAACTCCGTATGTTCAAGTCTAATTCACTACATATCGATGTACAAAATGTCCATTTCAATCGTTTCCCAAATTACCACATCCATCACGAATTATTTATCAGCCCGCGGTACAGCTCGGGTCTTTAATCCTGCACTCTCTTAGGCGCGCGGTTAGCCTAAATTGAAATGTGCTGTTCTGGTGTACAATGGCACATTCCACACAGTCGACTGGTTCCGTATCGCCCTGTTTTCCTCTAATACGCGTTAGTATTGTGCAGTATAATGGATAATCATTATATTACAAGAGCTGTAATGTCATTCGTAAGGACGTTGAATTCGGGAATGGTTTTTAGGTTATTTCCTAGGAACCCCTGTATTTTCTAGTATTAAAATTATCTTACGTTAATAGCTCAAATACCTCAGTTTAAGCAATATTAGCGTAAGATAACTTTGCCATTTTCCAATTAATATTATTGAATGAAACGTTATATGCGTACAGAAGACCTAAATATATTATTTTCCAAAGTTGTTTAGTATCATCTTGATGTATAAATGTATAAAAAATAGTATTCCATACTGTTTTACGTTAAAATATAAATAATAATAATTCTATGACGACTTATTATTATCAGAACTGTGTTTACAAAAAAAAAAAACATTTTTTTTTCTTATACTGTTTCGTTAATTCATATACTTAATAGAATTGTCAGTGTTAGAAATTGTGCTAATATGTCACAAGTATAAACCTGAAAGTCATTGGATGTATTTTATGTCCTGGATTAGCCCATAATATTCTACATGACTGAATATCACGCTTAATTGGGAGCAGATGAGGCGAAAGAGGTTGTGGGTTAAAGCTTGTTTGCTTGTAAAAGATAATAAAAATGTCCATTACTAACTTCTACCTGCGACTTTGTTTGCGAGGTTTTCTCTTTGTTCAAAAAGATAAATTGAATGTTTTAACATTACGATGAGACTGAGTTTTTCCATCACACTCTTTTGTTCACAAGTCTATCTCCATAATCATGTCTCCAAAATTATTTCGATACAAGCAAAAGACGACTTAAAAAAGAAACCGGCGTCAAGAGCAAAGCACTTAATTCTGTTTAGCATACTTATTTCATTCATTTTGATTTAATCTGTTCAATCGCAACCAATCGCGAAGTATATCCATTGAAATAAAAAAGCCAAGCCAAATCGGCCAAGACACAACAAGGCTAATCGGAAAACATACATAAATTCATTGATGAACTGAGAAACTCCTCATTTTTTAACGCGGTAGAAAAAAAGAGAGAAATTATAATCTTCTGCTCAGGTTTAAATATCTTATCCCTGATTTAGCTTCACGTATACTAATCTTTAAAAAAATGTTTCAATTCGAAGGTAGAAGTGATTAAAACAATAAAGAAAGTACACGCCCTTTAAACTTTAAAAGCAATTTGAATGAAACACAGCAGAGAAACTCCTGAATATTTCATGCTTTTAGCGTCCGACGTTACACAAAAAAGGCGCATCTTAATATGATGAGATGTCATACATGCTACTGCATAAAAAATTACTTTGAAAAAGCGACTAGGTTTCTTGTGGAATTTTCTTTTCAGTTTTCCTAACTTTGAGGAAGAAAATACTTTTAACTTGGATGGGTTTCGAGATAAGCTCAAGGGTACGGACATTTTATTTAATTATCTTGGCCAGAAAATTTGACTTGGTTTTAATTAATAATTATAAACTTTCTGCTGATATTTTCTGTAGATATTCGTCTTTGTTTGGTTGTTCCTGTTTTATTAATAGCTTGTAAATGTTCAATTATTATACGGAATTATCTACCACGCTTCTCCAGTGCGTTGCGACAGATTATGATTTTAGTTAAATAAAAATAGTTGACAATCACAATGCTACAAGAACTACTATATTTATTAAACGTAGTTTTATATTCATTCCATCAAACGTTTAATTAAAAACATTGTGTAAAACAACCATCTGTCAGTAACTAAGCTAAAAGCCATTTAAATTTCTTATCACCAAACAGAATATCAATCAAAAAAGCAAACAAAAACAAATGGAGCTAATTACAACCCCCAGTAAATAAGGGTTGGTGCATATGGCGGATGGGATATTATTTTATGGCCCTTCATCCCTTCGACACGTGACGCAGGTTAACCTAAATAAGCTTGGGGTTGTTTTAACCTTTATTAAAATAAGTCTTATTACGTCTACCGCCCTTGTAACCTTTTGATTAGGTTAATTGTTGGCGGTTAAAGACAAAATCCAAGATGGCGGGTGTCTGCTAATTGAAAATGTAAATGTGACGATAGAAAAACAGTTCGTCGCAACGAACATAATGTTCCAACACGGGATGTAAAAGTTGCTTAGTTTTTGGGATATATTTTAGAAGATTTTAGTGATTCTATTTATGAATACGTAGGTTGATGTTTTTTTTTAAAGATCTTTCGGATTTGTATATAACAATCAATTACATAGCCTATTTGTAAAGAGGAATGGAGAACATGAAACACGGGGACGAAGTTTGGATATGATTTCTTAATACATACATTTATTGAAAATGAAATTACAATAACGCTTGGTGCACATGGTGGATGGGATATTCATCTCTTTTTTTTAAATAAAATATCATTTTTAATCCATAAAAAAAAACCGTCCGTAAAGTAAAACGATTACTTTACGAGTATTTATCTTTTTACGTTGCCTATGTACTTCATAATAGTTAGTTCATCGTATGTGCAGCTTTAGAACTACTCAGGATAAAGCCGAATTTGCACAGATATTTGGGTATAAGTAGGCAACAGCCACCGCTAGTCCAACCAAGTTGACTTTGTCCATTCTAAACTAGGTTCAGCGCGCTAATATTTTGTTTCGTGTCCAGATCTGGTGTATAAAGTTGAAGCTGGCTTTTAAACTGGAAATGTGTGGATTTTGAATTACGATTTTAAATCACTTCAGACAATGCTAAGTTAAAGTGCTTTATTAGTTCATAATTCATCTTGTGCTCGGAGGCTAGGAAATTTCCATTGCCTCATAAAATGCACGTTTCCAAGTAATTTCGAAGACACGTGTTCGATATTCAAGATATTTGTTTGAAGTGTGTGTTTATATGCAAAAGATGAAAGTGCATTTCACTTATCAGAAGAAGACGAGTGGAAGAAGAGAAATTTTGGAAGCCAAAAACACCAAGAACTTCTTTCGAAAAATTTGTATCTTATATTTATAAGATTGTTATGAATATAATGACCACAGTTCATCAAAATTAAAGACCCAAAAATCAAAACACCACTCCAAATTTTAATCTTCCACATGTAAGTCAAAATCCTAATGAATATATCATACGGGGCACATAATTTTAGCTCACAAAAACTTCATTAGGCCGTGGAGACAAAGCAGGGTCATTCCATATTGTCCGGATCGCTTTGTGGTACCGTCCTATTGTGCTCCAACAATACAACGTTTAGTGTTTACACGACCCTTATCAGATCGTCATAAAGATCATTTTGCTGTGACAGGAACCAGTGTGTCGTGAAAAGGTCGTAATAGGCTCGGAACGGGTTGTATTGCTGTTTTTTTTATTAAAATTTTCACGGATTCATTGTTAAATTTTATGCTTTTGATTTGAATTTGAACGATATCACATGTGTATTAATCTTATTATATTGCTGATAGGTTTATATGTCAGAGAGTATTATTTAAAACCCATCGCTTTTCGATCATTTTACTCGTTTGATTGTTTATTAATTTGAAAAATTAAATATTGTTAAATCTTTAAACATTAACTGTGCCATATTATGTGTTATTAATGGAACCAAAATCCTTAGTCTATTTTCAGCGTGAAGCTTAAAACAATATGATAATTTAACTATACATAATGGCACCTTTTGTAAAAAAAAAATCGCTCATTTAAAATGATTAGCAAAAGTTGCTCTCAAAGTATCTGTATAGTTTCCTTTGAAACATAACTTAAACAGATAACTCAAACAAAATGTTTATCAACTTTCATTTCTATGATAGCATACAATGTATCCTTACCATCTTCTATCTCTTTTACACACTCTAAATAAATATACCCATCTCCTTCCCCACGTTACAAGATGAATACTTTGTTCTCAACTCTTTTGAGGTGGTAGACATTTCTGTTTCTTACAATTTCTGTTTGTTAGTCCTTGTTAGCACAGCGCCGGTAGTTTCCTAGTTTCAACTACCCGCAGTTGAATAGCGGTTTTGTTGAATATTGTCTTTGTATTCGTGATTCAAATTATTAAACTATGAATTTGAATTTGGGTAATTAATTCTAATTAGTTCGTTGGAGTTCTTGGTGTTAAATTTATTTTAATTATTTTTAATTTGGTGATATATGTACATGCATATAATTTTTACATAATACTTGTGTCTTTTCAGTTATTCACTTGGACTCTGCGATCTGCGATCTATTGATAAGATTCACTGTTTTTATTAAGTAACATAATCTCCACCCTTTACCTATCAAAATAGATATATATTTCTATCAATAACCTTTTTTCCCTATAAATATCTTTACTAAGATTATTAACTAACATATCATATTATTTGTTAAAGAATTTTATTTTCTAGATTGAATGTATTTTGGCCTTTGAAACCCTCCCTGTACGCTCTACATATAATCAAATCAATAACAAAAGAATTATCAAATTCGCTTAACAACCAGAAATCATATCACATGCAAAAACCTCGAATTGAGAGTCTCCCTCTTTTTGAAATAGGTTAAGATGTTGAACTTTTCAAAGGGAACCACCAGGACAGCCTACTTGAGCGATTTCTTCATATAAATGTAAATTCAGATCTACAAGCGAAAATTACCTCGCTTAGAATCACAATACCGTTTGATTCGCTGCTGGAATTTTATCACCCGTCAATTGAGCATTTGTAATGTGTATTGCATCTCTTTCTTTCGCTTGCACATTCGATATTGCTTTCTCTTTTTATTGGTTTTTCAGTAGGGTATGACTTATGAAAGTTATTCGATTGTTTGGGATTATTGTTATGGCTTTTTTACCTGACTGCTTCATACGTGCAAACATTTTCGCGCGTATATTGTCCATTCCATTGTGACCTCCAGTAGCCTAACGGCGTAGTCGTTTTGGAGTGTCTTTTATTCACATTATTTCTCGAAGTGTCATTAGTTATGTGACGTCAGAAAAAAACAACAGGGCGAACATAAAAGATTCAAAATGCTGCTGTAAATAGCCTATTTGAATAAAGTATATTTTGAATTTGAATTAAACGGTCAAAACGGGAAACCTCTTTGAGACTATAATGTGAGATGTTTATATTAGGCAATTCTTTTTTTTAATCATTAAAGTCTTGTTTTGCATTTGTTGTACCACCAAGCTAGTAAAAGTAAAAAAAATATATTAAAAATATTCACCAATATATAAAAATGAAATATCGAGCGCATTAATAATTAAATTTTATAAAGAATGATGAGTTTAAAACGATTGATTGTTTATGTGTTTTGTAAACATTAAAAATAGTTTTTATTCATACTGTAAAGAATGGGTCTTATCACGATAAGTAATCATACTAATACCACGTTACGTCAATTAACAGGTGAAGGTTTTATTCTTGATTTTATCAGATAAGTGTGATATTTCTATAAGAATTGCGTTATCTATATATTAAAAAAAAAATTGTACTTCTTTTTACGAAAATTGCGCGGATGGAGGAATATGAAACTTGACAAGAAGATATGATATAGGAATGCTAATATTTTTTAAACTATGCATAAAAAAAATATTAAATAAAAAAACCGTTACACACACTACCTTGTATTTAACGCATAGTATATATGTGCGTTTATTGTTTAAGTCTGTAACCAAGAGATTATATTATCTATGCTCAACCTTGAAATCGGTTAAAATAAAAAAAAAATTGAAATTAATTTAATGAACTACGGTCGAATTCCGACCGCTGGGTGACCACTAGTAAAGAAAAATCTATTTTATCATTAACATTAAAAACTTTTTAAAATTTTGCAAAAAATACATTATTCTACGTAATAACATTTAAAATATAATTTTACAAAAAATGTTATATTTTCATTTTCATTTCTGCAAATATAATTAAACCACTTAACTTTACAATTGCAAGACTTCGTATCTACATTAATATGTGAACTAACAGACCCGCGTATTTTACGCTCGTAAGGAAAACACGTGTGGCGTGTATTTTAAGGTAATTTAGGATCCCTCCTACACCTGTTAACTGAGGTAACGCGGTAACATAAGTATATGTACCGAACTATGCCACAGTGTACTACGATGTCGTAAATATGTAAAGTTAAACGCAAATTGTTTTGAAATTTTCGTTAAGTTTAAGTTTGTTGAGCGGTATTATTTTATATATCTACTAGCTGGTGCCCGCGATTTCGTCTGTGACAAAATAAAAGTCAGCTCGTGACCATGACGGATGCAACTTTGTCGAAACCTCGGGCATAATAATAAGCTATGTTACGATTAGTTATCGCGATAACACCCGTTATATAAAATATGAATAGTATAAATCGCGAAATTTTAAAATATATGAAATAAATAAAGTCTCTAAATTAAACGTAATTCAAAATACTCCTTATAGCATTAGCTATTTCTATAGATACATACTTAAACAAATTACGTAGTCTGTATGTTAAATCTATACAAAGCAGCGTTATATCGTCTTTAAATCGGATTAGAGAAATGAAAACAAATGGAGCTAGATGCAGTTCCTTTACTGGGGACGTCTTGTATTGAACTGCAACACGTTAATAAAGAATAATGTCACTGCGTAACTAGTTGTAGACTACGTAGTTTATCATTGACACAGTTTTATTGATAGAAATTGAGTTACAGTATTAATAGGCTCTGACGAAACTTTTTTTTTATTATAAAAAGGGGGGCAAGGAGCAAATAGTAATGTTAAAATCAAAATCAAAAATACTTTATTCAAGTAGGCTGTTAAAAGCACTTTTGAATCGTCAAAACAAACAAAAAGTACTTAAATTAAGGAAAAGCTACCACCGGTTCGGAATGTAGATTCTAACGAGAAGAACCGGCAAGAAACTCGATAGGTACTCTTTTAATATTGTGTTACTAAGTACATACATTTAAAAATTACAAATGTATATATTAAACATCCTGTATGAAATCCAGCTATACTAAATCCATGCATTATTATCATCTATATAATATTGTACGGAATAATATGCTTTAGCTATTAATGACTCTTTAATATAAATACATATTTTTGCAGTTTTCAATGAATAATTTAAGCTTATTCATTGAAAACTGCAGAATTTCTGTGGTATTTTGTTATAAAAACGGACATCTTGCACCAGAAAGGAAACATTTACTTTGCGAAGTCGAAAGCTTGGTGTTAAGTGGTTACTATCGCAGGACATCTGCAACACCAGGGGCGTTACGGGCGCGTTGCCGGTCTTTGACGGAAAGGTGTCTATGCTCTCGACGCTTGAAAACCCCCAAATTATAGCGCTCTGAGAAAACCTCAGGAGGTAAATCATTCCACAGTCTGCACGTACGCGGGAAAAAAGATCGCGATCACATTGTCACTATCATGAATTTGTAATTATATTAGTTTGTCTTGCTTTGTTATGTCGTGTAATGTTATGTTATGCAATACTATGAGAATTGCTTGCATGCATGCATGTAAATGCGATGTATTATTAAAAATTAACGTATTATGCAGGCATTTCTTCCCAATAAAAAGTAGCCTAAGTTCGAAAGAACCTGAGAAATCAGGGTCTAGACTATCTTTGTAGCTAATTTAAATTAGTTCAGTGGTTTAGGCGTGATTGCGTAACACACAGACAGGGTTACTTTCGCATTTATAATATAAGTAAGGGCTGTGACACAACATGAAAAAGGTTTTAATTTTATTCCTTTCTTAAATTATTTTTAAAATAACAAAATGTCATCTATTGTAAATTACAACTGACTGAAGCGCTAACATTTGCGGGTTCGATCCCCGCTCGTGGCAAAAGTCTGTATTGGCAATACGGATGTTTGTCTTGGTGTGTTAGTGTGTGTGTGTTGTGTGTGTTTTCGGATCCGGATAAGTTCCTAATGGGCCCGATGAGTGTGATGCATTTATTAGTTTATTAGTTTTTAGCAGTTAGTACCTACATAGAATTCACGAAAGGCGTTATGATCGTCTTTAAGTAGGTATGACGCATCGCGTCAACAACACTGCAATTACTTGTACTTGTAGATAGTTTTTTGGCATCACCCTGTTGCTTAATCCATCCATTCAGCTGTGATATCCAAGGGGTGTAGACTTTATGAGTTTTTAAAAAAGGGACGACTTTTTAAACTCTTTTTTTCCCGACTTCAAAACAAAATACAAAATACGCAATTTTGATTTTAAAATGAAACGATTTTGATGACAATTATATGATATCGATGGGAGAGTATTCCAATAAATAAGAATTATCTAAATCGGTTTTGCCGTTGTTAAGATATCAGCGAAAATACATTAAAAAAAACAACTACGAATTGAAAACCTTCTCCTTTTTTGGTTGAAAATTGGAAACGGAATTGGAACGTAGAATTAATTAATTAGACAGGAAAACTATAATCAACATATTAATTAAAACGTAACGATCAGTAAATCTTCATTTTCTGGCGAAACGCTTTAATAGGATATTAAGGAAAAGGTTAGGAACTCAATCCACTATATGTAACCCACGGGTTGGCGGATATGTACGTTTCCTCTAGATGTTTTTTACCGCCGAGTACGAGATGAATTTAAACTCTTAGCTATTGAAAACTCAACGATGTTAGCCAGGGCTTGATCATTAGTTAAGATCTTCATATTCCAATCAGGAAATTTAGGCTTATCAAGATATTAATTAGAATGCTTAAGATTTTTTTAATGAGATTTCTTTAAATGAGAGTCTCCTCTCCTTCTACAGATAAATCACCGATAGTTAAGTTTAACTCAAAATCACCAAGTTTCGCGAAGTCAAAGATCAATTTCAAGTAGAGCCTGGCTCGCGTCCAGGAGTCGGTTTCAAACTCTCCGTGAATTACTAAATAGGTCGAAAACGTTCGAAAAGTTCTGAATGACTTTGAATTATTTTACCTGACTGTGGTTCAATTAACGAGGGTAATGCGTTTTATGTATGTATGGCTCGATATAGACTAATTGTTTTGGGAACTCCAAAATATGAGAAAGTATAGCAATTTTGAAAAAAAATATCCGATTTTGTACGCCATATGATAAAGAAAAAAATTAAAATGGACGAACTATGTCGATATAAGGTTAAAAGATATTTAAAAATCTCGCTTAGGATATTTGACGATTAATTAACGATAAAGTTGGTTCATAACGATTCTCACTTATAGGCTCTTAGACAAGACTGATGTTTATACGGTACTGTGAATTGCAGAAAATCTTGTTATGAACATCGATTTTTTAATTTTTAAATTAATTATGGTTTATATAATATATATCAGATATTAGGTTGGTGGTAGTTTAAAAAAAATCTAAACCAATAGACGTTCAACTTGACGATCCGAAGATTTTAAAGGCCTATTTGAATAAAATATGTTTTAAATTTGAATTACTTACATTTTTTGGGCAATGAATAAAATTAATTCTTATATGTCCATGAAATCATGATGAATGGATGAATGAATGGAATGATTCTTAAATGACATTATTGTGAGGGGTAGATTATAGTGACAAGCACCCTCATGGCGGAAATAATTGTCGCCTGATTGAAATTGCTAATTTTTATTCTGAACAAATATAGTTTAGGCTAAGGCGTAACAACGGAGCATTAGTATAATTGCATTTTCATATTACTTAGTTGATATGTTCGTGACATAGATCTTAATTTTTCAATAATATTCGAATATATTTTGTCTCTCACGGGAAGACTCAGCTCCGCAGTATACGCGGTTAGGAAAGTTCATCAACTAACCGACGTTGATACAGCTCGATTAGTATATTTCGGTTATTTTCATAGTATCATCTCCTATGGTTTGATGCTATGGGGTAGCGCTTCAGATGTTAATACAGTTTTTATTTTGCAAAAAAGAGCTATTCGTAGTATTTATAATTTAGGAGCTCGGGAATCCCTTCGAGATGTTTTTAGTAAAGTAGGTATACTAACGGTTGCGTCACAGTATATTTATAACAATATTATACATATCCATACTAATATTGATTGTTTTGAGAGAAATGGTGACTCGCATCGTTTTAACACAAGAAGAAAGGATAAACTCATAACACCAAGCTTTCGACTTCGCAAAGTAAATGTTTCCTTTCTGGGGCAAGGTGTCCGTTTTTATAACAAAATACCAAAGAAATTTTTGCAGTTGTCAATCAATAAGTTTAAATTGTATATTAAAAATTCTTTAATAGCTAAAGCATATTATTCCGTACAAGATTATATAGATGATAATAATGCATGGATTTAGTATAGATGAATTTCATACAGGATGTTTAATACAAACATTTGTAATTTTTAAAATGTATATACTTAATAACACAATTTTAAAAGAGTACCTATCGAGTTTCTTGCCGGTTCTTCTCGGTAGAATCTACATTCCGAACCGGTGGTAGCTTTTCCTTAATTTAAGTACTTTTTGTTTATTTTGACGATTCAAAAGTGCTTTTAAAAGCCTACTTGAATAAAGTATTTTTTGATTTTGATTTTGATTTTAAGAATTCCTTGGTTTATAGGTAAATGTTTGATTACTATTTATTAAAATTTCTAATAATTTGTTATTATAACTTTTAATTTTTATACACGACATATCTTTTCTTACATAGCATACAATTAAGTTTCTACCAACGGTCTATAAGTTTAGACTTTTTAAACTACGTAACAGATTTTAATGTGGCTTTCGTCAATAAGCAGAGTGATTCAAGAGAAAGGTTTGAATGTATAATACACGCATTGTAGAGAAAAGCCGATAATTTCAAGGATTTGATGTCGTAAAAAACTACATTGCATCCATACAAAGCTGGGGCGGGTCGTTAGTTATTAATATGTATGCTGTTCTCTTAATTAAAGGTACTTCAAAGGTGGATTCTATAAGTCTGGAAGATCATAATCCGCATAAAAAAATCTAATTTTTTTTAATTTTTTTTTTCGCTTATCTTTCGCTCGGATTGAACTCGTATCTTGTGTGCTATATAGAAATTGTATATGTTTATGTTGGTTTGATAGTTTTGTCAAGTGTTACGTTGATGCTTGAGGTAAGTAAGGTAAGTGCGCAATGAAAAAAGTGTAGTTTATCTCATATAAGATAAACAATAAAATTATCTTTTTAAAATAAAAAATAATAAACGCAGCACACTCAACGGCCTTCATTAAGATCTCATGACCTTGTGTCGGGGGTCCGGAAACACACACAGCACTAACACAACCACCCAGACCACTACAAACATCCGTATGGCCAATACAGACGTATGCCGTGAGCGATGATCGAACCCGCGACCGTTAGCGCTTTAGTCAGTTGTAGTAATCACTGCGCCAACAATTTTAACAATTAAAATGAATTTTTAACGGTTATACCACAAAAGTTGAAATAAAATCACGTCCAACACTTCTCCAGCTAAACAGTCTTTACAAATTAATCGATGCTTAAAATCTAGTCTAAATTGCCTATATACGAATCATGAAACATTTATTAATAAAATGTTACACGTTACAATTGATCATTGTCACCATTTATATTAAAGAACACTTTTATCGATAAAAACTATAGTAATTAAAGGAACCGTCCCCATAGCGATAGAGGTTTCGCAATGGGACTGATTGTCTTTTGTGATTCAGCCAAGCGTTATAAAGCGGATTTATTGTCATAATTACGTGTAAATTAGGAGTGCCGTTATTATGCGATTATTGTTATTGTTGCTATGCATTGTCGAATGTCTGTGTTAGTTCAGCGGTTATTTAGCATTTTAATTGGTTCAATTCGAAGCGGTATCGTTTCATTTTGTTTATTTTATTACGTGACACAGTTTAGCTAATTTGTTATCAATAGTTGGTTAAATATAAATGTAATTGAAACGTCAATCTGTTATATGTACTAATATTATAATGCTGAAGAGTCTGTTTGTTTGTTTGAACGCGCTAATCTCAGGAACTACTGGTGCGAATTGAAAAATTATTTTTGTGTTAGATAGTTTATTTATTGGGGAAGGTTATAGGCTAAACATCACGCTTCTACTTATAGGAGCGAAACAGTAACCATTAATGCAAATGAAGCCGCAAGGGAGAGCTAGTTTCTAAATAACTATGATTTCTTAAACTCATGCAGTCGCTTCCAATAAACCATTATCTGTGACTCAGCTTACAAAGATTTAACTCTGTATAATTTAAAAGTCATTGGTTATTATTAAAAACCGTAGCTACATTACATTAATGAATCTGGCCGGTAAAAGACAGTAATGAATCTGGACAGTTTTTTGATTATTACGATGCAATTTACGTATTGAAATTGAAATTAGTAACACTTAACTTGTTATATTGACAAACTATATTTTATTCTATATTTTAAGCTTTTGCGATTTATAATATTTATATTTAATGTAACGGGTCTTATCGCGATAACTAATGGTAGTAATACCTTTTATTGCCCGACGTTTCGACGAAGTTACACTCGCCGTGGTCACGAGCTGACTGGTGTACCGCGCGCCCTCCGATGGCGAATGCGCGAGTTTTCGTCTTCGATAAGACCTGTTATATTAAATATGAATATATCTGATGAATTCATGTATGTATGTTTTATATTTTACGTATCAAAAAACCAACATCTCTAAGGCGATAATTACATTTATAACTTTTGTAGTCAGACTTTTTTAAAAGATTTACATAAGTTATTTCTCTTTGCTTCACGCCTGAAAGAATTTACTGTCTATGCCTTATTTTGACGGCTTTTTTTCGTAATTACTTACGACCTTTCTGTTACTAAGTTACAGAGTTGTTTTATATCGCTTTCGATATTAAATATAACAAATGTATTTCTCGCCTAATACTCACGTACTTCTCAAATAAAAATATTAGCATAATACACAGAGTTCCTTAAGTGCGTAATACTTTATGTGTCGAATCACACTGACATTATCTTAATGGAAAATTGGTATAACAAAACTCACTGTACGAGTATGTGTACCTGATTGTTACACGTTTTGTTGCTAGAAATTGTATTATCTACTAATTTTATATTTCCAACCAAAAAAGAATGGGAATTATAAGGTTGACCTGTATATCTGTATGTCTGTCTGTAGCATCGGAGTTTCATAACGATTGGATAGATTTTGATGTGTTTTTTTTTTGTATGAAAGCTGATGTAATGGGATGGTTCTTAGCTATAATTCATGAAGATCTGTTTAGACATTTGAAGGCTATCAACTCTTTTATTGTTGTTGAAAGGATCTGAGAAACTTATACTAGTCTGATCGAATCGAAATTTATACTGTGACTTAAATGTTAAAATAACATAGTATACCTGATGCTGCAGCATCACGTGGAACCAGCAGGATACATAACTCTTCATCAATTTCTAGTAGAAGTATTGTGTTAGAGCTCATTAAAATCGTCACAGCAAATAGTTTGTGGGTATTTTTGTTTGATATTACCTTCTTTTACCTTTAAGTAAGTAATTTATATAATACTATAGTAATTTTCGAATTGTTCAGACCAGTAGAGAAGTTGACACATCCCTTCAACGACTAGGAAAGACCTGATAATCGTTAATCTGAACAGATGCTTATAAACTATAGCTTAGCTTACCAGCTCGATAATATCAACTTTCAGACATAAACTGTATCAAAATAAATCCCTTAGTTAGAGAGCGATGCCACACAAAGACACACAAGTCGAATGATGTTTTCTGATAATGTGACTTGTATTTAACAATAATCAAATATTTTTCAAAGCCACCTAAACTAAATAAGTACGGAAAAAAGTTTCTTAATTTAATGTTTCGAATATTGAAGTTTGATCAATATTTTGCAATATGAAAAACTTATTAATAGATAAAACTTTTTATTGTACCGCTAATATAACCGTATAATTTGCTTTAAATTAATTATATATTTTATTAAAACAAAAGAGAAGATGACTATATACATCTTAGAAAAAATTGTTAGGAATTACATACATAGTATTGCTTATCAGCGTTCACATCAAACACACACGTCAAAATTATAACATTTTCTTTTTGAGTTGAGATTAAAATATCACCACGCGACGTCATACCGCAGAAAATTTATATTGAAATATAATTATGTCTGTTAAAGTTAATAATGAGGAAATTTTAATGAGGGATTTTCGATCACCTCGTAATTAGGAGGTCAATGAGTTCTGTCAAATGCCGCATAATCCGATTATCGATACTTGTCGGCTTCTGTACGAGATTGGACGTCAAATATCTACAATGAGATAGAATACCTTGAAACATCGAAGTAATTTCTGTTAAGTAGATGTGTGTGTGTATGTGTTGTATATAGAAACATTGACACATTAAAAAAATGTGATATCCATCATATCAATACAAGGAACAGGATCAAACTCGTTATACCTGAGATTCGACTACGTCGAGTAAGTAATTGTTTCGTTGGAAGATGTATAAGATTAAACAACAGGATTCCAGAAAACGTTCAAAATTCTTCTATAAATAAAATAAATAATAAACGCATCACACTCAACGGCCTCCATTAAGATCTTATGACCTTGTGTCGGGGGTCCGGAAACACACACAACACTAACACAAACACCCAGACCACGACAAACATCTGTATGGCCAATACAGACGTTTGCCGCGAGCGGGGCTCGAACCCGCGACCGTTAGCGCAGCTTTAATCAGTTGTAGTGACCACTGCGCCAACGTGTCTGTCAAATATCTATAGCTAAGTTTAAAAAGATTATAAAGAAATTTTTGTTTGTTAGAGGTCATTATGATATTAAAAATTTCATAGTTTATGACTAAGCATGGTAATAAGGCGATTGCTTCCAGGTTGTCCCAATACATTTACTGAGGTTTGTCTGAGGTTATACTTTTCCGAATCAGAAATCGTGGTAAATTAATTTTCTTAACGTTAAAAAAAATAAAGTAAAAATATGAATGAAAATATTTTGATTTTGTGTGTGTCTGTGTGTATAAGGATTTCCGTGCACGTTTTGACCGCACGTATACAAAAGATTGTTAATATAATTATATATCCAATATTAATATGTGTTTAATAGCGGTTCTTCGTAGCTTCGCACACATTAGAAATTTGGTACCTAACGAACCTTCAACCACCTTTTTAAACCATTAGGGGATGGATTTTCAAAAATCCTTTTTTAGTGCACACTTACGATGATTAAGGAACGTTCGTGCAAAATTTCACGTTTCTAGACCCAGCGGATTCAACTGTGCGTTGATCGATTACTCAGTGAATATGTCAGCCAGTTTTAATCTTTACATATATAGAAACTGTCTGTCATGTATGTTTTACTGATTAATGTACAATAATATCATACAGAGGTGAACTTTGTTTATAAGTTTATATGTTACATGGTAATCTCTAAAATTACTGATACTATTTGATATCACCTTACGATTCACAGGAGCAAAGTAGTAACCACAAACACGAGTGAAACCGGGGTGGGAAGCTAGTAAAAAAGTAAAGTAACAGGCCGTAAATCTGTCACTGCTGGCAAAGATCTCCTCTTCTATTAAGGACAAGGCTTAGGAGCTTATTCCACCACGCTGCTCCACAGCAGGTTGGCGGATATACATGTGTCAAAATTTCTCTCGGCACATGCATACGCAGATTAATGCAAAAACATAAATAAAAAAGTTCTTTATAAAAATGTACAAAATTATAGAACTTTTTTATTTAACAGATAATATTTAAATATGTTTATTTTTTAATAATTTACCATTAAATAAAAAACAACTGTAATAGATATAAAATTACGAAATTTCACGAAACCTATTCGAAGGACTGGAACATTTTTTCCTATTAAAAAATCGCACATTCGAAAACATTCCCTCACGTCTAGGGAATCCACACTATCCTCTCACTTGCACGGGGGCTGTGAAACAAAAACAATTCTTCTCGCGACAATCCACCACTCAGCCGGCTTAATTGCAAACGGTAAAACAAACGGCGCGCAGACTGGCGGGCGGAACGCGCGGTTTTTAAGACCTTATCGATAAAGTGTGTTATGAGTTTGGTTTGTGTCTGTCTGTGGCATCGTAGCGTCTTAACGAATAGGAATAGAAATCTTTGTTTGGAAGCTGATGTAATCTTTCTTTGCTATAATATATGAATTTGTTCAGACGTTTAAAGGTTATCTATTTCATGGTTGTTAAAAGAATCTGAGCTATTTTTACTGGTCTGATCGAATCGAAATTTACATTACATACTGTTACTAAAATTACACGATTTCGTACCTATCTTACCGTACCCTGATGCTGCAGCATCATCTGGACTTAGCCGGATACACAACTCCTCGCCAACTTACAGCAGTATCGTATTGGGGCTCGTAGAAATGGTCTCAATCAATGGTTTGAATTATTTTTTTAAATTTTAAATTTTAGATTGTTACTGTAGAAGCTAGCTGTAGCCTACTGACTACAGCTTGTATACGGGCTTGTTCACCACACTCCCATAGAAGATGGCGTAAAATAACTAATTGAAAGCTTGTTGCAAGAATATATCAAATATAAAAATTATTGGTTAAAGTATAATGATCATTTTTGTAATATTATCCAGACGTTTTCCGACATTTCATAACATTTTTTGTTGCGATATAAGTGTATGATATAAAATACGAGTACAATTGTCTTTTTGTAAAGCGATTATTTGTTTCTGTAGATGAAAATGCGGTCCGCGCTTGACAAAAACCTAATAAAAAATTCCGTTAACCGATGGGCTAATCATGTGTATACATAAGAATGTCAGAATTTTCAGGACGATATATTTTCGCGATCGATCTAATTTCTAGAATCACAAAATCAAACGGATGTTAAATAATGGCTTTTAAAAAATATGTACAGATTTTTGAAGAACTAGCAGGTGCCCGTGACTTCGCTTGCGCAGAATTAGTACATGGAGTAGCTTATTTCAATTGGATTTTGTTTACTATTTAATTGCTGTCAATTTTGTATTTGCGTAACGCTCTTTTATATTAATTGAAATAAATGAAATTTCTAAAACAAGAGTAGCCCAAGTTACTCTATATAACATTAGTTATCTGCGAGTGAAGGTCCTGTTAAAATCTGGTCTAGCCGTTTCAGAGATTAGCCGGAACAAACTGACAAAAATGAAGAAAAAAATGTTGAGAAAAAAATTACATACTTTCATATGCATTTAGTGAAAACTTGAAATTAAAAAACAAACATATATATATATTTTTATTGTTTAAAGTTTGAAGTAGATAACATAAACGCTCGTCTGCGTCCACCCTGTCTATAATTCCAGCGCTCTTACATTTACACACGTTAAACTTATTTTTACGACTTTCATTTTTGTTTATTCGCGAAATTAAAGGATTTATGGCGCCATTTCAATTGAAACATTTATTTTTTGTGAAAAGTGTCATTAAAAATTATCGCCGTTGTTTTACTTATGAAGGTGTTATTTCGTTGTCACATTATCTGTTTTAATTTTTCATTTTATTTTCACATTAAGGAAATACTCGTATTTGTTACATATTGAAAGTTTTATGTAGAATAGTTATTTTAAATAGCATATTTTTAAGTGCTAAAGTGCACTGCATCACATGCTATATGGTAAAAGAAAAACATCGTAAAGAAATATATGTACATGTGCTGGGAGAAATTCTGACACATGTATATCCGCTTATCCACAGCGTGGTGGATTAAGCTCTAAGTCTTCTCTGTAATAGGAGAGGAGGCCTTTGGTCATCTGTGGGACATTTACAGGCAGTACATATTCCTATAATAGTTATTTCTATACACACAATATTTTCGTTTAGCTATAAATATAAAATAAATGCAAGTTATTATTAAAGGTTTTGTCCGAGACTTCACTCGCTTTTAATTAAATTCTGTTTAAAATAATACGTATAAATACATAAAATGTAGATTATGACAGTCTACAATATTAAAATGGTACATCATTGGTAAAAATAGTTTCAGTGGTCCCGGAGTTTACTTTGCACATACAAAATTAACTCTCTGCTATTTGACTTTTTAATTGACTTGCTGTGATTTTAAGGAGAGATTTTAAGGAGAAAATATTTATGAATTAAAATAAATTATTAAAAAATAAATAAAAGTAGCCTAAGTTACTCCTTATAACATTGTTATTTGTGCGTGAAAGTCCCATCAAAATCGGTTCGGCTCTTTCAGAGATTTGTCAAAGAACAAACAGACGTATAGATAGGCAGACTGACAAAAATTTAAAAAATTCTGTTTTTGATGTGAGTACTGACCGTTTATACTTTCATGCTATAAATTTGATATTACAAATAGAAACTTCAATTTTATTTATTTGTATAGATCGGACAGTATAGATTTCTTAACAGCAATTGTGTAAATATTATCCTTTGAAGTGATAAAAATATTGATACAATAATAAACCAACAAAAAAAAAACCCTTTCAGTATTGTAATTTGAAAAATGACCTCAATCACCGCGGGCGGTCGGCCAATCAAAATTAAACGTTCGTCGTTATACCAATCGCATTCGCTTATTTCGCGTCCAACATATTGGCTCTTCGATTCACAATTATTGCTCCGAAAAGAATGTTACATGGGCAAGTATAATTTACTATCTCCTGTTTTCGATTTTGTTTACTTTAATGGTCCATCTTTTTGGTCGGGTTTTATATTTATTTTTTTATTTTATTAGGAAAACAAACAGTACAATGAAACTTAATTCAATAATTACACACGTTAATACATAAACCAATCGAATTTACACTCATATATACTTTAAAATATAAAATATAAGAATAGTGAAGACATTTTATAGAAGTAGAAAAAAATGAAAATGTTAAAACAATAACTTATGAAAGTAACTTAATTCTAACAAATAATATAGATATAGAATTTCATAGATATATATTAAAATAGTCTAAAATACAAATATTAATATCAATTAGAAAAATTCAATTCAATTCAATATAGAAATTTAAACAAATTATAATTGAATATTATTATCAATAAAGAATCACAATAATTGATTTCTAAACTTACTAACATTAAGAAATATATTAATATAATCATAAATGTAAATTTATAACTAACGTACATTCGTACCTTTGTACTCAGATAGAGGCTAGCTGTAGCCTGACTACAGCTCGTGCACAGACTGTTTCGACCGGGCTGTACCTCACTCTCGTGGAAGATTGACGTGAAGAAGCTAACATAGCGGCATTTTATATGGTGATGGAGAGAGCCCTTACCTTCCACATTCGTTTTTAAGCTGGCAACGCATTTATAGCTCCTCTGGTACTGCAAATGTCCATCTCAGATGTCCTGCTTGCTATTTAATTAATTTTAAACTTTGAACATACCATAAATAGAAAAATATAATTTAAAAAGCACTGAAGTGTTCACTCAAGCGTGTACACTCATTAAATATAAAAACATATTAAACATATTTCTTAATCTAAACTTAGTGCTTAAAGCTTAAGACTTAACAAGTTTTTAACTTCCTCACTTGAAGTTGAACGCTTCTTCTCCGGTTTTGACTTTGTGCATACATTTTTTATGTGTATTTTTAAAAATGTTTGCCAACGATGTTATCTATAAAGTATGTTTGTAAAAGAAGCAGAGGATATTTATAGGTTAGCGAGACGATTTGTAACAATTTATATAAAAGAAAATGAGACATAAGTTCGTAATGGAAGTAGGAAGGGAGAAGTCGATTAATGAATGATGAATAACGAGTGACGTATTTCACAAATGGGTTTGATATATATATTGAACTAGACGGTGCTCGCGACTTTGTCTGCGATGTCTGTAATGCCCACGTCATAGCTTTATGCATGCAAAGTCTTCGCCCGATCGGTTTAAAATTGACAAAGTTTAATACAAACTTTCATCTCCTATTTTATCCTCTTGGGGATAGAATTAATCAAAATCCTTTCTTAGCAGCTGCTACGTCATATTATATACCTGCATGCCAAAATTTCAACCCGATCCATCCAGTGGCTGTGCGTTGATAGATCACTATGTCAGTCAGTCATCTGAGTTATAAATATTTAGATTAACATTTAAAAAAACAAACCACCAACTTCAAAAGCAAAATACACAATTGCGTTTCGTGGACGACATACTTCGAGTTATTTCGATTTTAAAACTACTAAACCGATTTTGATAACGTTTCCCTCTTGACCAATCTGAAAGTATAGCCTATCAAATAAGAAAAAAAAATATAATCGATTACGAAATCACGAAGTTCTGAGGTAACAAATATTAAAATAACGTACGTTACGATTTATAAGCCTCCTCTTTTTGTTAAGTCGGATGAAAATGTTGTTTTTTTGTTATAAATTATTTTTATAGCCGGCTAACTAGCAGGCAGGACACCTGATGTTAAGATATCGCTGCCTGCTGGACATTCGCAGCAACAAAAGAGCCTTAAATGCGTTAACAATTTGTCGGCTCAGTGGCCTAAACCTAAGCTTTACTTTAATTACATTTTAGAAAGGTTTTCTTTAAATTTGAAAATCATGAAAACATTGGGAGTCCCCAGAAGTCAAACCCTCACGAATTCCTAGTCTGCCCTGTGAGTGCTCTCTATCATGTGTTCCCGCACCTGCTACTAAATTTTAATTACTTATGTCACTTCCAAATGCGTTTTCATTTCTCGCTGAAGTAAGTTATACAAATAAAAAACTTTTAATGCAGAAAGTATTGTAATTATTCGTGTTAACGATAAGCTAAATAGTTGACTAGTCTACAAGGATCGGTGCGAAACAGTTGTAGCTTAACTTAACCGGCCAACTTGTGACTTAAGCGGCTAGTTGGTGCTTGAACGTAACTTAATAATTTAAACGGTTCAAGTTACAAGCGGTGAGCGGATACGAATGTTATTTCTTGTTTGTGTTCAGTTACTAAGTGTTATTATTATATTGATAAATTATAAATATTATTGGTCGTTTAGTGATCAAAATTCGACCGTAGTTCATTAAATTTTCAGCCGATATCAAGATTGACCACAGATAATCTATTGTCAATTTGACCACAGATATTAACAATAAACAAAAGAGTGCGTTTGTGCCAAATACGAGGTAGTGTGTGTAATGTTTTTTTTTTTAATTAACTAAATATATTTTATGCATAATTAAAAATAAGAATAGCTTTCTACGCTCCTTCTCTATATAAACTATAAAGGTGCGATATTTCCTAGTCCTCCGTCAGCGCAAGTTTCGTAAAGAGGAGTACAAAGTTTTTACTTCACGTATTAATGTATAGATTGAATCTTGGTTTCACATTACACATAAGAAATAATAGAATTGTATAAAGAACCACCTTTTACTCTCGGCGTTGCTTGCGTCAATGTCAGATTTGTTATAAAATAATACGTAAATATACATAAACTATAGCCTATAACTATCTACAATAATGCATCTTTAAAACATTACCACAATTTTTAAAATAAAAAATATTTTCTATGTTTTTAGTCGTCAGTAACATTATGTATCCTTTATAATAACAATTAACTTGAATAAAATAAGATTCGGTTTCTTGGATGACGTTGCTTGTCATTTAGTGTCAGTCTTTGGTATGGAAATAGTGTGATAGAGTTTGCTATAAAGCGTTTTCTAAAACCGTAAAATCAAAGAGTTTATTAGTTAAGTATAATAATAAGATCAAACTAAATATCGAAATAAATACTATTCGCTCGTTTTAAGTTCCTAGCTTGTACCGCTATTTAGAATATCCACTAATTTACTCTATCGAAACCCATCGCAACCTCTCCATTAGACAATGTTGAAGTAGCTTGTGTGTAAATTGAGCAGCTTAGCTTTTAGTACTAACTGTTATCTGTGACTTTACTGAAGACATTTTGATTTTAATTCCCAATCTTAATATTCTTTCTAGATATTTTGCTAGCGATTTTTTTAATAGTTTGGAAGCTAATGGCCGAAAATTTTAAATCGATTGGTTGTCTCATATAAGCCAAAAAAATATTTACGTCATAACAATATTAATTTTTATAAACTAAACAAATCTCATTTTTAAATTATGAGAATTTAAGCATAACGATAGGTACAGACTATTATACTTATAGACATCGGACATTTTAATCGGGGGTGTTGAAGATGAGGCAATAATACGTGTTGTTTTGAATTTTCTTTCAAATATTAAGATATTGGTGATATTTAAACTTAAATTATACTTTTTTCAAATGAACTTTTAAAGCACTTTCGAATTGTCATGTTACATGTCATTTTTTAAGATTTTTTTAAATCTTTCACCGGTTCGGAATATTGTCTCTATTAAGAAGAATTAGCAAGAAGCTCAATAGTTGGTAGAACTCTGTTAAAATCGTTTATACATAATGTATTTTTATTACATTTTAATTTTGATATCCTGTTAGAAAATCAACGCGTATTAAATATACGATTTTTCGTCAAAATATTCTTGTATAGTATCTGCTTTATCTATTATAATTTATTAATGTACTGACTGACTGACTAATGATGGACTGACTTTATGAAATGAAAACTAGGCGTTAAAAGTTTATTCTTACTTCTAGTGTTTAAACAATGTCACTGTTCTTAGGAAAGTTACACTTGTCATACCATGACCAGTCTCTTCCTTGACATCAACAACCGGTCACTAGGCAAATCTCATGTGTACATCAGTCTCATTTAACATTTAAAAAACAATTTGCTTCCTGCCTTAACACAAATTGAACATGAATCCAATTTCAAGTACAATAACTTTGTTACTTAATAAAATTACATTGCATAAAGATTATTTCTAATTGTTAACACGCGAAACACGTGTAGTTGTAAATCAAACAAACATGAAAGTATAAGGGGAGAGTGGGGATCGGCCACAGTTGCACCTCAGTTATTACTTGAAGAGCCCTTCTTACCCCAACCTTGGGGGATAGTCGAGGAGCTGTGATTACGTTCTTCAGTACTTTCAAGTAAAGCTCTAAGAGCTTTGACAGTTGTTTTGACGTTAAGTATTGCGACAATTATGTTTGCGTGGTTATAGTGAGTTTATATTTATTTTTAAATGTTACATTTATTTATATGCTTTATGTATTATTGAAATGATTATAAAAAAAATTAAGATGATTGAAACAGATCAACGATATCGATATTATTACACATACAAATAATTTTTACGGCGTTTTTAGGTGAAGCACAATGCCTTAACCGGTCTTCAAATATATTGTATTCTAAATTCAAACTTCCAATTCACAAAAATATAACAGACTTTAAAAAGGTTAGGCCTACAAGCTTCTCGCTGGTAAAAGCAACATTTTATAACAATCGAATGAACCGTATAGTAACGGATGAGATACGAATAAATTAACAAACATTAATTTGTATATGTATACTAATAAAAATAAAGTAAAATTTGGTTGTAAGTTTGAATCACACTTCAATATACACTCTTTTGTTAAAGTCTGTGGTCAATTTTGAAATGGGTTAAAAATTTAATGAACGACGGTCAAATTTCGACAGCTAGGCAAAAATAAAATAAGCTTGAGACCATCTAGAATAATGTACCTTTAAATGAGTAATAATTTTTAAAATAAGTTCATGGTTCCGGAGTTTACTTCGCACGTACAGAATTCGCTTTATCTTTCTGTAGTGTAATAATATAATTATGTAGATTATGGATAAGAGCTCCTAGACTATTCATCTTGAAAACACGTGTCAATAATTACTCTTCAAGATGACGTTACAAGTTCCTGATTGTCACTGACCGCGATCTCACGTCTTGAGTTATTGGTTTATTTGATACATATTTATAGAGACGTATATTTAGTTTATCTAGAGTAGGGGTTAGTGCGGACTCGTCTTTATTTTAAAGAAAAAAGAACATCTTTTTCACGTCTCTTTTCGGCTTGTTGTCTGAAGTATATAAAATTGCTAAAACAAAATAAAAAAAAAACAAACAACATTTACGTTTCAAAATCAAAATCAAAATATGCTTTATTCAAGTAGGCTTTTACAAGCACTTTTGAATCGTCAATACAAAAACAAAAGAAAACTAAACACTAATTAATTAACTAATTTACCACCGGTTCGGAATGTAGATTCTACCGAGAAGAACCGGCAAGAAACTCGATAGTTACTCTTTTTAAAAGTTTTACGATGGGTACATACATTTATGAGTTACAAATATATTAAATACCCTGTCTGAATCCAGCTTATACTAAATCCAAGCATGTTTATCATCTATATAATCTTGAACAGAATAATATGCTTTATCGACTAAGGATTTTTTAATATGTACTTTAATTCTTATAGTGAAAATTTGGTAATAAGTTATACTTTTTTATAAATATTTTCATAAATTTTTGTTTATTATTTTATACCTGATAGAATTTAAAAAGTAAAGTAAAGTAACAGCCTGTAAACGACCCACAGTTGGGTAAAGAGGCCTTCTCTCCTATTAAGGAGAAGGTTTACAGCCTCACTACAGGTTGGCGGATATACATGTCAGAATTTCTCTCGGCACAAGCAGGTTTCATTACGATGTTTTCCTTCACCGCCGAGCTTGAGATGAATTTAAACACAAATTTAGCACTTGAAAAATCAGCGACGCTAGCCGGGGTTTGAACCTGCGATAATCGCTTGAGGTTGACGTATTCTAATCACTAGGCCAAATCGGCTGTATTAATATCCGTGTCTAATTTTTGTCACTTACAGCTTTCGTAAGGATACCTAGGTAAATGTTACTAGGTTACAAAGTTGTTTTGTGACAATTATAAGAGTAAAACCTATTACTGCAATTCTCACCTTAGATAATAGGCAAGTACGAGTGTCCCCATGACGTCACAACCGACGAATTCGTAATCAACAATCCACTCACTTGTCACATCCTCGAATAAAACTTTTTTAATAATATTTTCCCGATTCGCAACAAGAATTCAAATTGAAATGTCATCGCGTAACGTCAAGATGCACCGCGTGGCATATTGCTGAGGGTAGTATACAAGTTTCTCGCTACGATTGAATTATATAAAAATATACCTTAAATAGATGCAATAAGGTTCCGTTTAATGGTAGTTATATATTTGTATTTCTTTATTCCTATTAGTGCAACGGCTCGTGCAGCGAATAATCGGTTTTTAATGAAAAGATTAGTGCGCTCTCGATGCTATTGTCGTAGAAAATCAATGGGTGCCGGCCAGTATGAGAATTTTCCAATTTAACGCCTCCGCTGTGATATACCGTGTTTATTGCTGTATATTTTAAAGTAGTTTTTCTGGTTTTTTTTACAGGATGTTCGTAGAATATTCTTTGTTTATTTTAATCTTGAATATTAAAAAAAGTTTTTTTTTTGTACCCTGTAAAACAGGGTTTATGAATAGTATTCTGCGTCGTATTTATTTTTATGTAAAACTAGCTGTACCTGTATGTGTTGCAATACCACCTAAAGTATTTTTTTTTTGAGTCATACCTTCGTGGGTGTCATTAGAAAACTACCAAAGTTTCATCACAATTCGATGAATAGTTATATAAAATATATGACATTATAACAACAAGACTTAAAAATAACGGATACTTACTTCAAAAGCAAAATACATAAAGTTCAGATGGCAGTCGCTCTGTGTAAAAATCAGTAACTCGTCAATATCTGGACTAGAATAGAAAGCAGACCCTGGTATAACCGGGAAAAGATGCTAGGTAGATGATGAACGATGAATAATTAAAAACAATCAACGAATTATTTCAAAATCAAAAACACTTTTCAACTTCTTTAAAAACGTATAGAAGCACTTATTGTAAAGTTTCAACACAAGTTTACAAAGACGTAATCAACTAAGAGGCTACAATTAAAGCATTAAAACCCTTACTTCATTCCTCTAATGTATCCCCAGTACTGCGATGAGACAAAGGGCAAAGAAATCATTGACGAGCCCCTCCGAACGACAATGTCCGATTTTCTTAATTAAAAATATCTCACTATTGAAACAATAGACTGCGCTGGGGACTTTTATACTTGGCGATTCTTTTATTATCGTTATTACACTAATTTGAAAAGTTTTGTTCTGTTTTTTTTTTTTTCGTCTGTTTTAGAATTGTAATAGAAGTGTATTAAAAATGTGTGCTTTTATACGAGTTTTTGCGGGTTTTGAAATGTCTACGAAGTTTGGTGAAATGGAATGTGAAACTTAAAAAAACAGTGGAAGATTGTGAAATAAATTTGTTGTTGCATATCATCGGATCGTAGCCAGATGTATGTCAATTTTATATTCATTTAATTTAAATTTAAATTAAGGTTTCTTTCCTTTTAACAAAAAAACTGTTGTTTTATCATTATCTTGATTACAATCATCGAGACGCAATAAACATACACATTCCAGTTTTTATTTATATTTTTTTTAAACAAAATTAAAAAAAGTAACGGTGTTTTAATCGTAATAGTGAAATTTAAATATAAATAAAGAATTGCATTTCTATAATAGCATTTTTATATATTTTTATGAAAGAAATTAAAAATAATTATGTGTATGTATGTATGTATTGTATGAAATATTATATTTTTTACGGAGTTATGTTGATGTTGATTAGTTGAGTAGTTAAAGTATACGATCGCTTATACAGATTGCCAATTCTAAAAATATCTTTTTTCAGACCATTCTATGAACTAATATAATCGTATTTACAGTGTTTAAAAAAATACAAATACAATATCGTATCGCAGTCGTGTCGTAAGGTATGAAAGAGAATGTTTGTATGTTTTTTAATTAAAACCGTGTCTGTACAGTTTATTATAAGGGTGATTGTTTCATTAATGTACGGCTGCCACTGAACGTAACGGGTGAATGTGTTTTATTTACATAGAACAAGTAATAAACTTCTAACTAACTTAAGTGATATAATTTATAACCTTCTGGGATTCATTTTAATTTATTTGAACATGAATCGTTTTAAGTTTGACAATAATTTTAATGAGGTTTTCAATTAAATATGAATATTCAAATCATGATTAATTTTATTATTTATTTAACTGTGTTTTATTGTTTTAATTTGTACTTATTTCATACAAATAAGGTGTGAAATTAATAAACGATTATTTTTTATTATTTTGTACATATCTATTACTATATAACAAAATATATTAGATATATGCTGAATCTTTAAACAATTTAATGGTGTCGTGTCTTGGTAACGGTCTAATATAAATTAAAAATGCTGTTCCGTAGAATGTAGCAATTTTGATTTTGATAATTGTTTGATGTTATTTTCGGGAGAAAAGTTTATTATACACGAATATTAATTACTATTAATTATACTATATTAATGCAATAATTTTAGGGCGACACAGCGACATCGCTGTCTGTGTAAGTAGACGAAATCCTAATGTCGAAATGATTCAAAAGTTCCATTACAGATGGCGTATAAGTGATAAGCTATTGGCGATTAATAATAAAGGAATACATAACATGATTTAATAATGACACTTAAGAATGATTCCCTCTACTAAACTAAGGAGTTTTACATAATTAACCCCCTGGTTGTGTAAAACTATACCTATCAATATATATATATATATATATATATAATAAAACACGATAACAGTTAATTTCTGATATCTAGTAAACACCTTAACTGGTAAAATGTATACATTTTAACAGTTAAGGTGTTTACTAGATATCAGAAATTAACTGTTATCGTGTTTTTATAGCTACAGTTTAAGATAATTAAGTCTCAGAATATAGAGAGTGGATGCTTGCTGCTTCTTATCATTGTAACGGTTTAACGGATTTAAGTCTGAAATTTGAAATTGAGATAGATTATACTCTGAATACATAGTACATATATCTAGTAGGTTTTGTCTTGATAATATAGTATCGTGGGTCTTAATAAACGAATGTAATAATATTTGAATTCGCATCGTTGATAAATTTTTCAACAAGCAGAAAGTTTTATTATCTAAACGGACACTTCTGTTCTTAATAACTCGATTATTATTTAAAAATTTAGAAGATTAACTCCCTCTACTATTTCGTACCAACTCCATTAAATTCTCATTTATTTACAAGCTGCCAATACGTTTGTGTCTCCTGTGATGAGTTACCTGATGTTAAGTGATCACCAGTGATCATCAGCTGACCCGCCTGCTCGTTTGTCAACGTGTATATTTAAAAAAAAAAAAACGTTGAAACTTGCGCCAAGCCGTACGACAAAGTTTTAATCCGGCGTCGACAGTATTGTACGGCCCGGCGAGTGGCTGATTACCGCGGCTGTCTGTAGCTGCGTCCTGACTATTTCAAAATGACAATACTGTTCTTATTATATAGTCTTATTATTAATTATAAAACGTGGGGATAAGGTATCTGTATGTATGAAAAAAGACAATTATTTTGAATTGAATACATTTTTAAAACTTAACGTAAAAGTACTTTTAACAACAGTATAATAATTAACATTCTTATTTTTATAGCTAATCGGTATCGAACTATTCGTCATTATTAAGCGAGAATTACATTTATAAGTTTTGCTCTCAATCTTTCATAAAGATTTAGATAAGTGTTACCGATATCTGGTCCCAAGCCTAACCCGCGTACCGCTATATAAATATAATTAGTATAATATCAGTAAAATTATATAAAATATTATTTTGCCAGGGATAACTAAATGTTTTAATATTGTAATGTAAATTATTTCCATTATATAAAATTGTGGGGGTAGTTGTATTTTTTTTTATTCAAGAGGCACACTGATTAAATGTTTACGTAAGGATTTGCAAATGAGAAGATTATTTAGTTCGTTTTGTACCTCGACTCAGTGTGTTGTAGTGGAAACTCTGTTTGAAATTATAAAAGGAACAATAAATAACGTGTACGAACTTGTTTTTTGTGACATCATTCACATCAGTTATGTATAATTTCTTTATGGCTGTAAGAATAGATTGTCAGTGCTTAATTCTTCATCATTAACACCTTTCATAAATACTTACGAAGTATCTGTTACTAGGTTACAGAGTTGTTTTATATCGTTCTTCAGAGTAAAACTTATGTGATTCTCGCCTTACATTCACACCAACTAAAATCTTCAATCAAGATGATTTATATACATACAAACATACATACATAGACTGATAAACACGTTACCATTATTTACGTCGCGTAGTCGGGTAAAAGCAGTATCTGATAAAAGCCGGGCTCAGGAAAAATTGTCTCATTTACAAAGTTTAAACGACTACAGAGAGTTTTAATCCGTCGCCAGTATTGTTTGACCGAGGCTGGATACCGCAAACGCTTTGCTTTCGTGCCCCGCACCTCGCTACACCGACACCTTGATTTTGTATTTACAAGGCAAAAAGTTATTGACCTAAACTGTAAAATGGTATCTATCTTTATGTAAAGTTTGATGTTCTTTGTGGTGCAATTATTTTTATTAGAAGAATAAAAATGGTGTGTAAATTTTAGAAAAACATCAATGATATAAAGTCATTATTTATTTAAGTAAAACTTGTATCATTCAAATGTTTAAGACAAGTTGACGCTGTAGTCACTGTAACTGATTGAAATGAAAACTTTGCAAGTTCGATCCCCATTCACAGCAAAACGTTTGTATTATCGTGGTCTGGGTGTTTGGTTGTGTTTTAGGACTCCCGGATCATGAGATCCTAGTAAAGACGTTGAGCGTGGAGTGTTTCTTCTTATTTTATCATTTATTTTATAAGTTTATAGTTTATTTATTTGAAATGGAAGGTCAATAGAATAGATTGAGAGATTTTTTATAAATGTAATATTGATAAAATTATCTCATATTATCCATTCAGGCCTGACCTGACTTTGCACGGGTGCACAAGACATTAAAAAAATGTAATTGAAACCAAAATACGTAATTGAGTTTACTTGAATCACATACCTATTTCAGTTATTTTGATTTTAAAATCAAACAAATAAACCAATTTTGATGAAAATGAAATGGGACTAATGGGAGAGTATATATATATATATATATATACTAGCTGTGCCCGCGACTTCGTTCGCGTGGATAACAGAATGCTTGGCATGTTTCCTGCAAAGCAAAGTTATAATAGCCTGCGGTCAAGAAAAGAGCCTTTTACTTTGGATTTGGAAACTTTCTGGTTGTATTTATAAGCAGACACTAACTCAGATACGGTATTCCTCCACGGTGTTCACAATAAATGTTGAAGAAAAGTGTTTTGTGCTAGTCTTTTTAAAATTTCGATTGTAAAACAGTATGTTCCCGCCTTCTCCTTACATTATATATCGGGTGAATTTTTTAACTGAGCTTGATAGGCCAAATCCGGATTTATAAGGAACTATAAGGAATCGCGAAAAAAACTTAAAGGAGTCTCGTGTCCGATTTTGAGAAATTTAAAACTGCATCATAAGTTTTTTTGATTTCATGATTTTCTTGGTCAGAAATAGAACCCACTTATTTTGAAAAAAAAACATTATTGCACCACCTAATAGTGTCACCTGTAAGAATCAACTTTAGGAAAGTAATAGTAAGCGAAAAATAAAAGGAAAAGATTAATTTTTATACAAAATAACATTAAATCTATACATGAATTAGAAGTTAAGTAATCGATTCTACACAGACATAATCAAATATGTGGGTTAAGTCATGGGTCCCGGTAAGTTTAGAAAAAAAGTAAGCATTACTTCGAACGATTTGTTTATAGGTTGCATCAAAATGCTAGTCACCTACTAAAGTAAGAAAGGGGAGTGTGACAATCGAAAATATATAAAATGAATAACTCACAGTAACTTCTTTTATGTTGTCTATTTATTCTATGTGAGCTATACAAAGTTGATAGAATGTGACGTTTGTTTTGGTCCCCGTCACCTAGGTAGGTTTAGATAATTCTTAAAAAGGTTAATCAATTTATTGAAAATCTACATTTCACTTCACTCGGCTATTGTACTCACCCACTATTAGCGTAACAACATCCCGTTATATTTTAAAATTTAACTTTTGGGTATGATCGTTTTTTTTTTTTTGAAGAATTACTAAAGATTAAATTAATGTATGAATTTGATAGAATTTTGTAAATTAGTCTTTTCTTTTTATTGCATTTACCTGACTAAAGTTGATCCTTATAATATGTCACAGTATCAGATAATGCAATAATACAGAATGTTAATTTTTGCAAAATCATCGTGTTCGTTTCTGGCTAGGAAAACTTATTTTTCAAAAAACTAATGATATAGTTTTAGTTTTTATCTAAATCGGCTCTGTGACTCCTTTAATTATTATTTTTTGCTATTGCTTATAGTTTCTGATTTGGTCTATCATATCCAGTAAAAAAATTACCCAGTAAATATATTATATTTTAAAATTATTATATTTATGTATATATAATATATATCTTCCCTATTTGAAATCTAATGTTGTTCACTACTTCAATGGTTTCAATTTTGTTCCTTATTACATTGGCTTTCTGATAGTGAAAGTTTCGTCAAAATCGGTCCAGCTGTTTCAAATATTAGCCGAAACAAACTGAGTGACAAATAGACAGACAAAAATTTTAAAATTGGTAATTTTGTTGTTAGTATACTTTCAGTATAATATAATTTCACATGCATTAATTTAAAATTTCAAACAGACATATCAATTTTATTTATTTGTATAGATGTATACCTTCCCTTCTTAAATCGGAAATTGTTCGATATTTTGTTGGTTTAATATTTTGCTATCGCGTAATTCTCTGTTTTACTTATTCATTAAAATAAATACATATTTTTTAATAAAAATAGCCCAAGTTAATCTTTATAATATTAGATGTCCATTAAATACGTAATGTTTTAAAGAACTTTTTAGACTTTGTGATATTTGGTGATTTTTTTCTTCCATCTCCTCTTCCTCTTTTGGGCCTCATTAATATGGGTTTAAAATATGACATCCCCTAACTGCGAGTGAAAGTCCCATCAAATTTGATTCAGCTGTTTCAGAGATTAGTCGTAAGAAACAGACTGATAGACAAAAATTTTAAAAATGGATTTTTTTATCTAAGTATTGTATACTAAAAGTAGAAAGTATTGTATACTTTCATGCATTTCGTGCAAAGTCCAAAATAATGTTCGAGGTGAACCCTTAAATTGACAACTTTTTTATTTATGAACCGATTTAAATGAAACAAACACTAAATGTTAAGTGAAGCTTACTGCATTATATTAATGACCATACATCTAAATCGGATAAGTCGTTTTTGAGATAACGCACAGATAAACAAACTGACAAAAATTCTAACAATTATTGTTTTGGGTTCTATTGCGTAGGTAAAAGGCGCCCAATATTTTTTTTCATATATCTTTCATGTACAGACAGCGACCCGTTAGAATTTTTTTATATGTATAGATTAAAAAATATCTTAAATAAAAGTAAGCCTAAGTCACTCCTTATACTACTTTTACTTGCACTTAGCAAATTTTGCTAAGTGCAAGTAAAAGTACCATCAAAATCGGTTCGGCCGTTTCAGAGATTAGTCAGAACAAACAGATAGACAGACAGACTGACAGACAAAAAATTAAAAAAATGTATTTTTTTGATGTAAGTACTGTATATACTTTCATGCATTTAGTGATAAGCACAAAAAAATGTTCCACGGGATTCCTTAAATTGACATAACTTTTTTATTTATGGACCGATTGACATGAAAAATACCCTAAATGTTAAGTGAAGCTTACTACAATATATTAGTGAAAACCGCATCTAAATCGGATAAGCCGTTTCTGAGATTAGCGTGCACAAACGCACAGATAAACAGACAAACAGACAAACAGACAAACAGACAAACAGACAAACAGATAAGAATTTTAAAAATCATTGTTTTGGGTTCTATTGCGTTGGTATAGGCCCCCTATAATATTTTTTTTCATATATCTTCCATGTACAGACAGCGACCCGCTAGAATTTTATTATTAGTATAGATATAGCTTTCAAAGAATAAAACAATTAACAAAATCAGTGCAGCCATTTTCGAGTGATCGGTAAACGTACATAAAAAAAATCACCGACAAATTGATAACATTCTCCTTTGCTGGAAGTTGGCTAAAAATCGAGTTAATTGGAGAAACTATAAAGTACCTGACGAACTAAATTGAATTATTTGTGTACTCTTTTGCATTTTGAGACGGCACAGTTTAATAATATACAAATAAATCGAACCCAACCTAATCTCATCTATCAAGACTTAAGCACGCAAAAAAAATTATACTCACACATTACTCTCCTTCTATAGCAGTCGGTTAAAATAGTCAAAATAAACCAACTTCCAAAGTCCATTCTGTTACATTCAAAGGCTTTCATTATGCGAAAAACTTTGTTAGTTTTGAAAACATTATATCAGAGAACTTTCCGCATGGTCTGAAACATTAAATTTATAGCGAAACTTGGTCTGGTCTAGACTCTGATATTTGATATTAAATAACTTGGGGTCATGGCGTAATTGACAAGTAGATTGACTCGACCGCTGTTTGACTACAAGTTAACCGTTTATTGCTTAAGTAAACATCAATTAAGACCAAGGATTGTTATGGTTTTACCTAGTTGTAGCTGTTACATCGTGTTGATTTACATTTTGAGGAATTGTGTTTAAATTAGCTCAGCTTTTGACACCGGCATTGCACGGGTACGATTCGCAGATGTAACGAGACTTTATTCGTTCGCTTAGTGAAATGATAAACTTACTTTAGTTTTAGTATAAAATCAAATCGATTTTGATGAAAATTTTATTATTAGATTTTACACTTTTAAACAAAAATGAATTAGGCAAATCGGTCAAGCCGTTTGCTCGCGGGTTTAAGCCCCGCTGGGTTTTCAAGCGCTAAATTTGTATTTAAATTCATCATCGAGCTCGACAGTGCCACAATATATTAAATATATAAAAGAAACGAATAGATGGATATATACTTTCTCAAACAAATTTCTTAAGGTTTGACGTCTTTAAATGCTATTTTTTATAAATGAAGTCCATGTGGCTTGACACAGTATTGCTTATCAGCGTCCATGTATTATAATGCTTTTGTAAATTGAAAGAACTGATTTACGGCGAAGTTTTAGAATAAAAAAGTCTAAGAATAATTAAATTCTAAACGAAAGCAATATATAATTATCAGCAACACACGAGGGAGAGCCATTTGCATTAGCATTAAATAAAATTAGCATTAATTAGACTCAGACGCTACGCACTGCAGACGATCATTTACTTAAACGTCTGTGGTTTGTTCAAACTTTCAAATGAAAACACGTTTTAGGTTAAACATTTTGGAGGTAATAAATAAAAAGAGAATTTTAGCTTAAACTGTACTTTTTTAGTTTATTTATTTATTCAACTTTATTGCACGCAAAAGTATAAAAAAGAGAAATTAAAAAACTATCACAAATAATAACAGAGACTTGTGCAATTATCACTTCCAGCGATCTCTTTTAGGCAACCTTTGTGACTGGAGTTTTCTAATATATTTACATAAGGTAATTCAATCTAGACAAAAAAAGTTAAACCAAATAATGTTAACTAGTCTAATGCGTGTTTTGGGTAAGGCTTGCTCTAGCCCATTAACATTGACATTACAGTACGTGTATAGGCTGAATCGACCGAGGCAGTACCACGCTCTCACGGAAAATCGGTGTGAAGTAGCTAATACAGCCCTATTTAACCGACTTCCAAAAAAGGGATAGGCTCTCAATTCGTCGGGGACTTTTTTCATGTATTCCGCCGATAATTCCGCCGATTGAGGATCAATTTACATTTTTTTTTTGTTTGAAAGGGTATACTTGTAAGGTGATCCCATTAGGATCGGATAGGATCCTGGGGAAACCAAGAGAACTCTTCAAATATTATGGGGACACCTATACCAACTTAAGTATTTTAGATAGTATCTCGTGCATTTGCTCTTGGAAAGCAACATTTGGTAAAATGGATGAAGAATAATACCTTTTTATTGCCCGACGTTTCGACAAAGTTTCATCCGTCGTGGTCAGCTCGTGACCTGTTATATAAAAAAATATAAACCATTCAAGCTTAAAATATATAATATAACCGTGTTGTTTAAAATATATATTAAAAACAGCTTGACCCATTTGGTTATTTCTATTTTCGTTTCATGAGGTAAACTCTTCCATTGGTGTTTTAGAATTTTCATCAATCGGTTCAGTAGATTTGTTTTAAAATTATAATAACTGAAATAAGAATGTCATTTAATTAAACTTAATAACGTATTTTGCTTTTAAAGTTACTTTTCCTTTTTTTTTTAAATAGTATATATGATTTTTTAAATAGTATATATATGATAGTTACCACAGTACATCGCCTCTTCCGCTTAATGTCGCCATTGATTCTTATTTCTCAGATTGTTTGAAAAACTTTAACGTCATTCATATTAATGCACAAAGTATACCGGCTCATTATCCTGATATGCTTGCGTCTTTTGACTCCCGTAATATTCACGCCATACTTGTGTCGGAATCATGCTTACCTTCAACGTCATACTCATTACCTGGTTTTAGACTAATTCGTAACGACCGCATTAGTACGAGGGGAGGCGGAGTGGCGATCTATTTGCGATCCCATATTCCTTTTGTTTTACTTAGTTCATCACCACCGTCTTCCCTGGCTGATGCGGCCGAACACTTATTTATCGAAGTTTCTTTATCTAATTGCACTAAAATCCTTCTCGGTGTTTACTATAACCCTTCTTCACTGATTAATTATTATCCTTCTCTTGAAAACGTATTAGGAAATCTTTTACCAGGTTATAGCCACTCTATTATTATGGGAGATTTTAACACCTGCTTACTTAAAGGCGACACTAAAAATAGGCAACTAATGGACATAACGGAATCGCATAACATGAAAATTTTACCCCTAATGGCGACACATTATTTCCCTGGCTCTACACCATCACTTCTGGATCTTATAATGGTCTCTTCTCCGGACTCCGTTACTAAATTCGGTCAATGTTCTGCTGACGCCTTTTCGTATCACGATATGATTTATCTCTCATATAACATCCGTCCTCCTAAAGCGAAATTGAGAATATTTCTGCAGCGTAGTTTTGGAGGAATGGATCGAAGCCGTCTTTGTGACGATGCTTCACAAATAGATTGGACTGCGGTTATAGCTGCCGAAACAATCGATCAAAAACTTGACATTTTCAATTCATTAATTACGCAGCTATACGATAAACACGCCCCCATTAAACCAATCAAAACAAAGCACCTCCCAGCGCCTTGGTTGAGTGATAGTATAAAGGAACTTATAGATAAAAAGAATAAAGCTAAATACAAATTTAAATTAAATAACTCAGACACTAACAGGGAAAAGTACAACAAAGCGCGAAATCGCTGCAATACTTCGTGTAGAGATGCTCAACGAGGCCACATTTTCCAATCTGTCGAAAACAGCGACACAGCAAAAACATGGAAATTTCTCGAATCTCTTGGAGTTGGTAGATCTTCTCATAACGCTTCTATAAATATTGACATCGAACTCCTTAATCAACACTTTGCCTCGTCATCTGCACTTAATAGTGACGAAAAAAATAACACAATTGATATTATCTCTTCTTATCCAACTCCTAACTTTCCCCCGTTTAGTTTCGAATCTTTCTCTGACTGTGATGTTAAAAAGAACATTATGTTTATATCCTCGAATGCTGTTGGCACAGACTGTATCAGTCGTAATATGATCATTCCCATCCTTGACATTGTTACTCCTATTTTAGCTCACATTTTAAATTTCTCCCTTACTTGTAAAAAGTTTCCTGACGCATGGAAAAATGCGCAAATCATTCCAATCCCAAAAAAAGGTAATCCCCAAACAGCTTCCGACTTTCCTCCTATTTCTATTCTTCCTTTCCTTTCCAAAGTCCTTGAAAAGCTCATTTTCCAACAATTTAATGTTTTCCTTAATACGCACTCTCTTCTTGATCCTTTTCAATCCGGTTTCCGTACAGGTCATAGTACGACCACAGCCTTAATTAAAGTTACAGACGACATTCGATGGGCTATGGACAATAAACAGCTCACAATTTTAGTGCTCCTAGACTTCAGTAACGCATTTAATTGCGTCGATCACGATATCCTGTTGAGTCTGTTAGGTTCTTTTAACATATCTCCATCAGTGAAAGATTGGTTTCAGAGTTACCTCAGAGGCAGAAGACAACGAATTCGTATTGACGAAACTTTCTCGTCATGGTGCGAAGTCAATGCTGGGGTGCCTCAAGGTGGCGTGTTGTCTCCATTATTGTTCTCAGTCTTCATTAACTCGATTACTCGTATTATTTCTTCTCTCTATCACATGTATGCAGACGATATTCAAATTTATCGACACTCAACCCTTGAGAACCTGTCTAACGCTGTTGCTGCTATTAACAGTGACCTAGTGGCTATTTTTAAATGGAGCAAACAATACGGTCTTAATATCAATCCTACCAAGTCACAGGTCATTGTTATTGGCAGCCCGGCCATGACTGCAAGAGTTGATTTGACGAACATTCCCTAAGTTGTATACAACGGCACTAATTTACCTTACTGCTCAACTGTTAGAGACCTTGGTATACATCTTGATCGAATACTTTCCTGGTCGGTTCATTTAACTGATATCAGTAAAAGAACGTACGCGTCATTAAATTCCTTGCGGCGTCTTCAAAATGTACTACCCATTCCTACCAAAACTATGCTAGCAAACTCCCTTCTTCTATCTATTCTCGATTACGCGGACGCAAGCTTCTCTTAGAATCTTAATTTAACCGAGGACCAACTTACTAAACTTGAGCGATTACAAAATCTAGCGATTCGGTTTATTTTCGGTCTCCGAAGTTATTTAACCCGAATGAAATTGCTAATAAGTTATTAAAAGAACTTACTACAGTGATTCAAGATAATACAATTATAACTAAAAATCCTCGAAATAAAAGAATTATAAAACCTTGGATAACTCCTGGATTACTTAAATGTATTAAGAACAGAAATAAAATGCAATATAAACTTAAAAAGAACCCAAATGATAATATACTACAAATAACTTACAAACGATACAGAAATTTTTGTAATGATTTGTTGAAAAAAGTAAAACGTAACTTTGAGCGAGCGCAACTTAAAAAATCTATTAGAAATCCAAAGGAAATGTGGAAAAATATTAAATCCATTGCTTACATAACTAAAAAAAATCAAGCCTGTTCAGAACTATTAAAAATAAAGCCTATAGTAAGTGAATCATTAGAAATTGTCAATGACTACTTTTCAAATATTGGTAAAAACTTAGCTGAAAATATAATAAATAAACAATCTACCAGAACATACAACGATGTTACATATACGTTTCCAGCATCTAGTGGTTTATCGAGTTCTTTCGGTTTAGTTGGTACTGATGAGTCCGAAGTGGAATCTATACTTTTGAATTTAAAGAATAACTGTGCTACTGGATGGGATAACATACCTACTAATTTTATTAAACTTGCTAAACATATTCTTGTCCCAATTATCACACATCTTTGTAACACTTGCTTTGATAAGGGCATCTTCCCAGATATTTTTAAGTTAGCTTTGATACATCCCATTCACAAGAGTGGGAGCAGAGACGTGATCGGAAATTTTAGACCTATATCAATATTGCCAACACTATCTAAAATTCTTGAAAAGTTAATTAATAAAAGGCTAATTAAATACTTGGAACATCACAATATACTATCCGATTCGCAATATGGCTTCCGGAATAAAATTTGTACCGAAGATGCGGTCATAGATCTTTCGAACGAAGTAGTGAAAATACTTGACAACGGCCAGAAATGTTTAGGCATATCTCTGGACTTGGCCAAGGCGTTTGATACCGTCTCTGTTCCTATTCTCCTGAACAAACTTGAAAAAATTGTAATACGAGGTACACCTCTTTCACTTTTTGAAAGTTACTTAAAATATAGAAAACAGCGTGTTAAAATTGAAAATAACTATAGCCAAGATGCCATAATTACATATGGTGTACCACAGGGTAGTGTCCTTGGGCCTACCCTATTTTTAATATACATTAACGATTTATCAATGCTCAAAATTAATAATTGTAAAATCTACTCTTATGCAGATGACACAGCCTTGATTTTTAATGGTAACTCCTGGGAAGAAACAAAATTATTTGCTGAGCAAGGTCTAAATATAATAACCCATTGGTTAAATCAACATCTATTAACTTTAAATGTCACTAAAACTAAGTACCTAACTTTTACGATTAGAAAACCATCCCAACCCCCACAAAACTTTCAAGTAAAATGCCATACATGCTCTTATCCATATATTAATAGCTGTAGTTGTCTAGATATCGAAAGAGTAACAGAATACAAATATTTAGGTGTTATAATTGATCAACATCTCAACTGGTATAAACAAATAGATAATTTAATAAAAAGGACAAGAAATCTAATTTGGGTTTTTAAAAAACTCCGTCACGTTCTACAACCCGATCTGTTAAAATCAGTATACTTGGCTCTCGGACAGTCAATTCTTACGTATTGTATCCCGGTCTGGGGAGGTACTTGCAAAACCCAACTTATTCACTTAGAAAGAGCCCACAGATCATTATTAAAAGTAATATATTTTAAAACGTACGGATGCGCAACATATAATTTATATTCAACAACCAAACTATTAACAATCAGGCAACTTTACGTTCTACAAACGGTGTTAAGAGTTCATAAGTCAATACCATATAATAAACCTGACACTGCTAGAAGGCGAAATCATGCAGTAATTAATTTACAACATTGCAATACACAATTTGCAAACAGACAATACAACAAACAGTCTTCCTTCCTTTATAATAAAATAAATAGGATTATTAACATTTACGACCTTCAATATCATCAGTGTAAACAAACACTAACTAATTGGCTTTATACTTTAGACTATCATGCTACTGAAGAATTATTAATTGTGCAAACGTAAGAAATATTCATTTTAATAATAAATAAATAAGTAAATAGGTATACAAAAATTTTATAATACACACCCATACATATACGCACACGCACACACACACGCATGTAAAATGTTTTCCATTTTAAATTTAAGTATAAGTTAAATATTTGTTAGTTTATAATAATGTTTCGATATATGTATATCCAGGAGGAGGAGCGGGTATTTTGAGATACAGGTTTAACCTACTTCAAAATTCCTGTTGCTAACTATTGCTGTAAAAACTGATTTAAACAATAAATATTTTTATTTATTTTTTATTTTATGACCATGTATCAGAATTTCGTTCAAAACTCAAGTGGCTTCCAATACGACGTCGCCGAAACTTACATATTCTCTCTCTTCTGTACTGTGTGTTGTTTAATCCGACGGCTCCTTGTTACTTTAAGGAGAAATTTGAATTTCTTGGAGATCAGTCAATATATATATATATATATATATATATATATATATATATATATATATATATATATATATATATATATATATATATATATATATATATATATATATATATATATATATATATATATATATATATATATATATATATATATATATAATCTATTATATATATTTGGTATATATTTTATGTATTACATTTATTTACGTATTTTGATTATTTATTAGGATGTATTTAGTATTAGTATTTTTTAATGGGATTTTATTATTGCACCAACATATTGCCGTCTTCCATACACACTATTCTTCCTATAAAAAGGTTGTCTGGAAGAAATGGCTTATAAGCCATAAGACCGCCATTTGCTTCACCGCTATATTTATAGTTGAAGAATATTTTTTTTTTCATTTTTATGTGTTAAGGTGTGCAATAAAGAGTTAAATAAATAAATAGTATATTAGCTATGTCGCGCGTTTATGGTTACTGCTGCGCTCCTATGCGTCAGAGAGTGATATTTTATAGCCTATAAAAATATAGGTGTCTATAAACGGGCTATATAACGTTCAATTTTCAGAGTTATAAACTAATAAACACTTTAACTTATATATAGTTATTTACTACAGATAATAAATTAGTTTGTGTTATAAGGTTTATTATTTTATTCTTTCCTCGATTATATACATTTGTCAACATTTAATGATCATTAAAATTGGTTTACGATTCCACTTTTTTTACTGTCGGGAAATATATAACTTAACTATTTATAAATTTTTAAATAAAATCAAATGGTGACATAATCATTTAAGAGTTGAAGAGGCTATAATCATGTCTTCGTCATTTCGCAGTTAGCTGTCTTTGATACGCGCCAAACTCGCTGAGCTTGAGAGTTAGAAGTGTCATCACGTTGATAACTTAATTCAAATACTTGTTATATTAAATATTACAGCATCTGAAAAAAGGTAGGTAATTATATAATTGGGAGTAGTTATTTTATTTGTTAAAGATTTCAGCATATTTGGCACTATGGTTAAATTAAACAGAGTTTATTAACCCTCAACTAAAAATAGGGGTGTTATAAGTTTTAACGTGTGTATCCCTGTCTGTCTGTCTGTAGTATTGTAGTTCCCTAACGAATGGACCGATGTTGATGCGATTTTTATTTGACTCTCTAACTCTCTGTAGGAGTGTGTTATAAAATATTGCTGACAAATATAGCTGGTTTATCACCAAATAATACACACACACACACACACACACACACACACACACACACACACACACACACACACATACATACACACAGACACACACACGCTTCACATGATGCATGTTTTAAAATAATACATCTATTAATATGTTATGGGAAGAGCGAGACCTTCTGACACGGGTTTTTAAACTTAAAACAAGGTCTCCGCTTTATGATTGTTAAAGAATATGTTGATCAATAAATCATTTTTCAAATAATAATGAAATAGCGAATTCCATTATCGTAACTTCAATTTCTTTTCAGCTACAAGCGGTATCATTTCTATCTTATTTTCAGATCTTTGATTATTTTTTTTGTTTCCTCGTTATGTATTCTTGACTCGCTCCTCTCGCGATTTTTCTTACATCTAAAGCGACCTTGATCCTATATAGGATTATGTAATTTTATACTCGGGGAAAACGCGACGGTATATATGAAATTTAGATTGAACAATTTAGATAATGAGGTCAGTGAACTTTTGGGGTGTTTTTTTATGTTCGTATTATTTTTACGATGTGGTTGATAAGAATTTGAAATGACCCTCAATTATATACATTATAAAGATTTTTAGATGTTCAAGTAATTTTGTTGATATTGCACATTGCGAAAGAAAAATTGCTTCTTTAGAAGTTCTTGATAGACAATAAGATTTACTGTAAACCAGCAATAAAGAAACTCAGCTAAATGAAATTTATAGTTTTCAATTATCTTTTTAACTCCCGACTAAAAATTAGAGGTATTAATTGTTTGACGTGTGTATCTGAGTATCTGTGTGTCCGTGACAGCCTATCTCCCTAACAAATGGACTGATTTTGATGCGTTTTTTTTTTGTTTGAAGGTGATGTAATCAGGATGGTTCGAACTTATAGTTTATGAAAATCTGTTCGGACATTTCAAGCTCTTTTATGGTTGTTGAAAGGATCTGAGGAACTTCTACTAGGCTGATTGAATCGAAATTTAGTATATTGCGATTTCAATAATACCAAAGAATATAGTTATGTAACTTTGACCTGATGCTCCAGCATCATCTGGAATCAGAAGGATGCATAACTCCTCATTAACTTACTACAGAAGTATCGTGTTGGGGTTCGTTAAAATGGTAATAAAAATAGATTATGGGAGGTATTTTAAAATTTTAAATTTTAGTCAATCGTAAATTTTCAAGAATTCTTTTCGTTATAACAACTATTCGTATTCAGTTGTATCTTAACCAGGATATGTAATACTATTGAAAAAAAGATCTTTATCAACAAATGAAATAAATGGCTACAACTCCATTTATGTCTGAGCCCCACTTGTGAAATTCGATTACGGGCGAAAAAAAAGAATCGTCACACGAAACAACGTGGGAGAATCCTGGAACCCTAATCTTCCACTTGGCAATATTCCAAAGACCTAATTTTGTTTCAGACTCGAGGAAATATATTGTCGATACCTTAATACATGGTGCAATGGAAGTGCCGATTGGAACATTTTTGAAATCTTTATATAGGTATAAATTTCTTCTGTAGTATTCTGTGTGTGTCGTTAAGCTCCCGAACGGATGAATTAATTTTTATCAAGTTTTTGTGTGTCTTTGAATGGGTTATCTATACTGATATTATAAAAAGGTGAAATATATTTGTAGCTTTGAATGTAAAGAGGTGATCTCTGAAACTTTTTAATTGAGACAGGCTAAAGACTATGTTAGATCACACCACAACTTATAGAAGCCGAGCAGTAACCATAAGTAACCATAATTTCAAATTAAAAAAATCTAAAACTTGCCTCATAAATGAAGGAGTTATAACAAATATATAAAAAAACATACATTACGAATTGATAATCCCTTTTTGTAAGCTATTGGAAAATTTGCAATAATATGCAGAACATCAAATAGTCTTACAACACCATAAACACAATCGCTATAATATTTAATAGAAGTTAAGATCATGAAAGCAACGACAAACAAACCGAAGAGATTCAAGTGATAAATTTTAATATTATTAAAACATTTCATCGTCACCCTTCATCTTACTACCAAAGAATCAAGTAATAGGCGGCAAAATGAGGAGCACAGTCAATTTAATGCTAAGGCTTAGCGACAGCTGACATTCGCCATCTATCGGAGTAAGGTTCGAAAATTGACTAATTAAGAAGCGAGATTTATTCAAACCGTTGAATTCAAGAACCGGGAAACAAAATGTGATTGCTCGTCGACTTATAATTTAATGCAATTTCCTTTTAAACTGTACGGTTTAATTTACACGAGACAGCGGCGCTTGCTGTGATACTCTGAATTCGATTATAGTTCGTGAATTGAATGAACTGTTGTTACAAAATACGTGTTTGAGAGTATTCCGGGTAAGCGTATTATGTTTCATATTTGTTATGAATAGTAAGTTTGAGTTCAATGACCTGCCCTTGAAGTTTTTTCTTCACTGTAATTCCATGCTTATCCAATATTCTTGATTCAATTATTTTTTTTTCAATCCTGTCTTTTAAAATCTTATGGTATATGATGAATAAATTTTATATTGGTTTGTTTATATTTAAAAGACTAATTAGTAACTTGACGACTCATAAGACCTACTTGAAAAAAGCATAATTTGAATTTGAATCAATACAAGCGATATCACTGATTTAACTACCATCACATATTGTAATGTTGAACATATTAGCTTCTAAATATAAAGATATTTCAATTAAATTCACCACTGATTCTATCAGACCCTATCTCGCTTAATCTTCCTGTTTTTCATAATAAGATTACCTCTAAGCAGCACGACTTTATACCCGGGTCCCTATAACTTGGCCCACACGTAGGGAAGGGTGTAGAATCCTCTTATTGCAGCTCGCTGGACTGAGGAGGGACAGGGACAGCGCCCCTCCGCTTCGTTAACGCTAATACGGAGGGCTGATGGCTGCACTTTTCGGCGGTTGCCTGTGTCCTCGTTGTGGAGAAGTTTGGAATTTAAATCGATTTCTCGTTACACCGGCGTTTGAAATATGGCCTTTCATGGCATAGCCATTGTGCGGCTTGAATAATATCATGAAATATTTTCGAAAGGGTCAAGGATATTATGGTTTTTATTATGCGCCGGCTTAAAATATGATTTTCATCGCCACGTAATTGACGGTATGGGTTAGACGTTACTCCGTATGGGAGGTCGTTGCACTCTGAAACAAAACAGTTAATATGAAGCGGTTAGAAAAATATTGGTTATTTTCTAATATTTTGTTGTTATAAAAATTAAAAAGCAATTTATATTGAGTTTTTTATGTTATTTTAAACGTAAGATACATGTAATAGAGCTGATTAACTAAAAATATACAATAAATATAAAAATAATAATTTCTATACAAATTACTTTTAACAATAACGTATCGTCTATTAATTTAGTTAATTACGAACATGATAAAAGCATGCAATGATATTAACTTATCGTGTTAAAAAGAGTTAAAAGCAGTAATTATCGCAAATTTTTGTTGACATTAATAGTTAAAATGAACATACCGATTTGCTATATTTAATGTTGTCAGTCTTGTATAATTATTTTTAATTAAATTTGGTAAAGTTTATTAAAAAATACCATATTTTAAACTACAAGATATTAGCCGGATAAGAAAATAAAAAATAAAACGGAACGAAATTAAGTCGCAAGCTCGGACGAAGTTTTATGAGCGTAACCATGTTGTCGATTAGAATTCTTCGCGGTGTTCACGAGAAAAAAATCTCATTCAACTTACTAATAAGAAATACCTTTGGACCCTGGGTTGGCCCCAGCTTGGGCGCCATTTGCAGTGACGTCACGCCTCAATTTCCCGTGTTTAAACGCTCAGACAATAATCAAAGTTGTTATTATATTGTTTAATATTCATGACGGAGATCTTACGCAAATTGTCTCACTTCTAGTGGCTGTTCTATTAAAGGGATTATGTTTATTTATGATGCTATAAGGACTGGATTATCGACATGATTCTGAGGTAATATGTCTATATTTCACTTTGCCAACGCTGAATGGTAAATAGAGACGAAACTAATTATATATTCAAGGTTTGTTCGAGTACGATAACTATTAAATGGCCTTACCTTTAGAATCAGTGTCAGTGACAGTAATTAACAGAGGTTGAGAACCAATTTTGTACTTTGAGTCGTTTATAAAGATTGTCATACGAAATGTTATAAAATTTTAAATGTAAAGTAATGTTTAATGTGCACTTTAATCTTTAGATTCGGAAGTAAGATTTAATTTTTTTTTAATTTTGTGTAAAATATTAATTAAGATTTAAGAATCAACGTCATCATTTTCAAAATCACTACTTATCAAAATTGGGAATATACGAGTACTATCCTTTATCTATTGCTTAAAAGAGCTTCAAGAATTTAAGAATAAATATTAATAATGAAAGTATTTCAGTTGTTGAATTAAATTGAACTGACAGTAAAATCTTTCAGCTGCAAAGCTATGAGAAGTAACTTATGTTATCTTTGTGGAAGTCTGAGAGCAAAACTTATGTGTAATTCTCGCCTAAGGTTTAAGATTTTTCCTACTAGATTTTGGACAAATAAAATCTTTGCGAATGATGCCGCGGGTGGAAGCCCGGACATAATAAAGCTAAAAGGGTGTAAAATCAATGTACACATAAATTGTTCTAAGCGCAAACATGCCTTTAGAGAAGCCTCTTCATGAGGGACGTTGTCACAAACGAGGTCCCATTTGAGAGGGATAAGTTGAAATAAGAGGGTAAGACAAATTTATATACAAAATACTTACCTCGAGATCTTCAATATTCTTATCTAATTTAGGAATCCACATTTGAGTGCCAATGAGTCTGTGTTATTAAACCGAATTGGCATTCGATGTTTTTATCCAACTTCAAAAAAGGAGGAGGTTCTCCATTCGTCATGTATTTTTATCATCTGTTAATTCAGAACTTTGTCATCTGTTAACCAATTTAGAAAATTCCTATCAAATTCGGTTCACTAGTTTGGTTTTTACATCAAAATAAATGGAATAAACTTGTGAACCGAGTAAACGAAGTTACCTATTTTGTTTTTGAAGTCTGTTGCATTTTTTTTTCTATTCTTAATTATTGTAGAATATTTTATATACTATATTATAGAATATTTTATATATTATATTATAGAATATTTTACTATGGCACCGCAATAAAAGCCGGTAAAGCATGAGTTGAATATCAGTGGTAATATATGGATGCTGATAAGCAATAATGTGTCAACCCACAAAAAGTCAAATTTTAAGATATTGATGTATTTTGATACTACGTCACCTATTTAACATTATCCAAATAAATTTCAAGTCATCTAAACTAAATAAGTATGGAAAAAAGTTTCTTAAATCAATGTTTCGTATTTCAGGTGCGTTCCATATTTTGCAATTTATAAAATAATCTCAAATATTTAAAAAGTAATTATTATATAACATATTAAATAAATCTATTTGCTTTTGATTCAATATACATTTTATCAAAATAGAAAAAAAAAGATGAATATATACGTCTTCAAACTAATTTATAAAGAATAGGTTTGACATCTTTAGACGCCATTTTCTCAAAACGAAGTCCGTGTGGACACAGTATTGCTTATCAGCGTCCATATGTAAGTCGAAATCCTCGATGCGTGAGGTAAAAAGTTATAATAAGTTTAGTCCACATTTTGTATATTAGTAGATTATTTCGGTGTGCGTTTAAATATAGATAGAAGTAACCCTAATCCACATTCAAAGAAACGTATAACGGATACCCATATTATATTTCTTAAATTTTATGGGTTTCGTGTGCGTGACCTTATAAGGATCTTCATATTAGATAACATCAAAGCTTGGAAATAGTATCTAAAGATATATTATTTTAAGTTATTCAAAATTGGTTAACCAACGAAATCAGGTAATAGGCCCTAAGATTATGAAGTAATATGCCATCTATGATGCTTATGTCTTCAAAATGATATCATTTTTTATAAGTGGAATGTGCAAATATTTCGCACTGTTAGTAATTAGTTACGTGATAGCTTTAAATTTGGAATTTTTGCTTTATTTTTGTAATTCTAATAAATAATATGTTTTTTTTAATATTAATTTTGATGTTGGATTCAATTAGATATTTAATTCCGACAAACAATGATTTTGAGAATGTTATGCCATTAATAACTTAACTTATAAAAAAAATAAGTCTGGAAATTTTGAAAGTTCTTCTACCGTAAAAAGTTATGAGATCCATGTTCTAATATTGATCGAGACTGACTTGGCAATCGCACTAAATAATTTAGTTTAATATAACATGTATTGTGTATATGTATTATAACTTGTGAGGTTTATTGTGTTTAGATACGAAATAGTTCTAGAAGTTATTTTTAATGAAGATTAAACCGACGATCCAATCAGAGCCAAAATTTCCTTGAAGCTATAAATTAGCTTCAAGAAATTTCTCTCTCTAAAACACGTCGAGCGAAGTTGTTCAAAAATGCTTCTGTCGTATCTCAACTCACGCGTGAATGCTTCAGGTAGAAGACTAAATAATGCATCCGTTCAGCTCGAAAGATAACGACGAGACTTTCTCACAATGGGTATTATAATATCATTAATAAGTTGCTTGCAAACTGCCAATCCTGTCTACTGCACAGTCAGGGACTTGGTTTGGTTATCTTTGTGTTTGATAGATCTTCTTTTAACGTTGTTTAATGTATTCGAGAAGTGATTTTTCATCAGACTTAATAATGGGGGAAGTTCTAGATTTGTAACGTATCTTTTTTTACTGTGCGATTTTGATAAATCTATATCTAAAATATCTATCTATATATAAAACCACTTGTCCTGACCGATTCATCAGCGCAGAGCTTAAACCGCTGGGGCTACGAATTTGAAATTTTGGCAATTGGTGGCTTTTAGGTTGTAGGTATCCACTAAGAAAGGGTTTTTTGATCTTCCACCCCTAAGAGGGTGAAAAGGGGTAAAAATGTTTGTATGGAGAAAATGTATTTTTTTGACCGATTATCCTTAAATTTGGCACAAACATTACTTAGGGAGAATAATTAAATATATGTATTCCAGAATTTTAAAAATCATTCCTTAAAATGAGGCTAGGGGGTAAAAAATCCTGGAAAGGTGGCAATTTCGCTGGTAGATTTATTTAGCTGAAATTCCAAAATATACGCGGGCGTAGCCGCGAGCAATTGCTAGTTATTTAGAAAGGGCTAACTGTACTTTGCAGTTTCACATGCGTTTATTTACTGCTTCGTTAATATGGGTCGTAACGTGATGTAATATAGTGTATAAACTTTCTTAATAAATAAGCTATCCAACACAAAATCTTACAAACAAATTTCACCTTTTTATAATGTTTGTATAGACTGATCATTTTTGGTCGCTAATTTTTTTTACACAGACAACAATTATGTTTAGAGTTGATACTTGTTTTGGTTTACGCGGTGTTGTCTTAAGTGTTGATTTTTGTTACAATTTTAATATTTACTCGATTGAAAAAATATGTTTTAATTCAATACGCTGTATGAGTATATCTTATCTAGAATGGTTAAAGGAATGACACGATATAATTTTAAAAACAAAACATTAATTACATTATGCCTTCATTGTGTTCATTATTATTTACCAATAAAATTTTCTTCGACATATCCGCAAAAATATATGCCACCATAAAAAGCATCGCTGTATTTATAGTCAATAAAATATTGATATATTAATTTCAAATCAAATTGAACCCGCAAATGCCGGTGCTGGTCATTTGTACCCCATTGTAATACAAAGTTTTATGTTAATATCAAACGGTACTTCCAATATTAACGGCCCCGCAACACGCCACTAGGTACTGCCCAACTCGACTTTGATAGTCCATAAATTTATTTTATGTTAGATTACTAAGTTAATTTCAAGTTGCGATAGTTAGTAAGTGGCAGTTATGAGCCATATAATACTATCAAAGTTGGTATTAGAAAGCGTTATACGGGATATGGTTTTCGTCAATCTTGATTATATGATCTAGTTTTAAATAATTGTGGTTTGAACGAAATTATATTATATTATAATATATAAGAGCGATATTACTGTTGATTACTTCCTAATTTTCTTCCTAGAACGATAACGATATTTTCGTAATTGGGTATTGGAATATATAAAAGCAATTTTCTATTCAACATTTAACGAATCTGTAATAAGTATTGAAATAATTATCAATAAACATTTAAAAACACATGTATATTGTCCTTTATCTATACTAATAATAAAATTCTAGCGGGTCGCTGTCTGTACATGGAAGATATATGAAAAAAAATATTATAGGGGGCCTATACCAACGTAATAGAACCCAAAACAATGATTTTTAGAACTCTTATCTGTTTGTCTGTTTGTCTATTTGTCTGTTTGTCTGTTTGTCTGTTTATCTGTGCGTTTGTGCACGCTAATCTCAGAAACGGCTTAACCGATTTAGATGCGGTTTTCACTAATATATTATAGTAAGCTTCACTTAACATTTAGGGTTTGTTTTATGTCAATCGGTCCATAAATAAAAAAGTTATGTCACTTTAACGAATCACGTTGAACATTTTTTTGTGTTTATAACTAAATACATGAAAGTATATACAGTACTTATTTACATAAAAAAATACGTTTTTAAAAATTTTGTCTGTCAGTCTGTCTATCTATCTGTTTGTTCCGACTAATCTCTGAAACGACTTAACCGGTTCTGATGGTACTTTTTGCATTTAGAAAATGTTATAAGGAGTGACTTGGGGTTACGTCTATCTATACTAATAATAAAATTCTAGCGGGTCGCTGTCTGTACATGGAAGATATATGAAAAAAAATATTATAGGGGGCCTATACCAACGTAAAAGAACCCAAAACAATGATTTTTAGAATTCTTATCTGTTTGTCTGTTTGTCTACGCTAATCTCAAAAACGGCTTATCCGATTTAGATGCGGTTTTCACTAATATATTAAAGTAAGCTTCACTTAACATTTAGGGTTTGTTTTATGTCAATCGGTCCATAAATAAAAAAGTTATTTCAATTTAACGAATCACGTTGAACATTTTTTTGTGTTTATAACTAAATACATGAAAGTATATACAGTACTTATGTACATAAAAAAATACATTTTTAAAAATTTTGTCTGTCAGTCTGTCTGTCTATCTGTTTGTTCCGACTAATCTCTGAAACGACTTAACCGGTTCTGATGGTACTTTTTGCAGTTAGAAAATGTTATAAGGAGTGACTTGGAGTTACTTCTATTTTGGATATTTTTAAATCTATACATATGAAAAAAAATCTAACGGGTCACTGTCTGTACATGTAAGATATATGAAAAAAAATTATTGGAGGCCTTTACCTACGCATTAGAACCCAAAACAAAATTTGTTAGAATTTTTGACTGTTTGTCTGATTATCTGTGCGTTTGTGCCCACTAAAAAAGATATGTCAACTTATGGGGTCACGTCGAACATTATTTTGTGATTTTCACTAAATGCATGAAAGTACTTACATCAAGTACTGCCAGTCTGTTTCATACGACTAATCTCTGAAACAGCTGAATCAAATTTGATGGGACTCACTCGCAGTTAGAGGATGTCCATTAATCACGTGAGGCCCAGAGAAGGGAGTGAGAATGGAAGAAAACAATCACAAAATATCACAAAGTCTAAAAAGTTTTTAAAAACATTATAGCTAATATTATAAGAATTAAATTAGGCTACTTATATTAAAAAAATATATTTATTTTAATCAATAAGTAAAAAAGAGAATTACACGATAACAAAATATTGGAGAAACCAATAAAATAGTGAACATCTTCTGATTTAAGAAGAGAAGGTATACATCTATAAAAATAAATAAAAATGGTGTGTCTGTTTGAAATTTTAAATAAATGCATATGAAAGTATACACGGTACTTAAACAAAATTACCAATTTTAAAATTTTTGTCTGTCTATCTGTCACTCAGTTTGTTTCGGCTAATATCTGAAACAGCTGGACCGATTTTGATGAAACTTTCACTAGCAGAAAGCCAATTTTATAAGAAACAAAATTGAAACCAATGAAATAGTGAATAATATCTGATTTAAATAGGGATAATATAAATCTATACTAATAATAAAATTCTAGCGGGTCGCTGTCTGTACATGGAAGATATATAAAAAAAAATCTTACTGGGGGCCTTTACCAACGCAATATAATCCTAACCAAAGATTTTTTAGAATTCTTATCTGTTTGTCTGTTTGTCTGTTTATCTTTGCGTTTGTGCACGCTAATCTCAGAAACGGCTTATCCGATTTAGATAGTTTTCACTAATATATTGTGGTAAGCTTCACTTAACATTTAGGGTTTGTTTCATGTCAATCGGTTCTTAAATAAAAAAGTTATGTCAATTTAAGGGTTCACGTCAAACATTATTTTGTACTTTTCACTACATTTAGTGAAAATGAAAGTATATACAGTACTTATATCAAAAAATACATTTTTAAATTTTTGTCTGTCAGTCTGTCTGTCTATCTGTTTCATCCGACTAATCTTTAAAACGCCTGAACCAATTTTGATGGTACTTTTACTTGCAGTTAGCAAATGTTATAAGGAGTGACTTAGGCTGACTTCTATTTTAGATATTTTTAATCGATACGTACAAAAAAATCTAACGGATCGCTGTCTGCACATGACATATATGTATATATAAAAAAAATATATATTATTGGGGGTCTTTCCTACTCAATAGAACCCAAAACAATAATTTGTTAGATATTTGTCTGTTTATCTGTGAGTTTGTGTCCGCTAATCTTAGAAACGGCTTATCTGATTTAGATGTGGTTTTCATTAATATATTGCAGTAAGCTTCACTTAACATTTAGTGATTGTTTCATTTCAATCGGTTCATAAATAAAAAAGTTATGTAAATTTAAGAGTTCACATCGAACATTATTTTGTATTTTTCACTAAATGCATAAAAGTATATACAGTACTTACATCAAAAAATCCAATTTTTTAATTTTTTATCTGTCAGTCTGTTTCCTACAACTAATCTCTGAAACAGCTGAATCAAATTTGATGGGACTTTCACTTTAGGGGGTGTCCATTAATCATGTGAGGCCCAGAGGAGGGCTACTTTTATAAGAAAAAAATATATTATTTTAATGAATAATTAAAAAAAGAGATAATTCTCTTAATATTTTGTTATTGCGTAATCGCGATAACAAAATATTGTAGAACCCAATAAAATAGTGAACAATTTCTGCTGTAAAAAGGGAAGGTTATACATCTATACATATAAATGGATGCTGATAAGAAATAATGTGTCAACCCACAAAAAGTCAAATTTTAAGATATTGACGTATTTTGATACTACGTCACCTATTTAACATTATCCAAATAAATTTCAAGTCATCTAAACTAAATAAGTATGGAAAAAAGTTTCTTAACTCAATGTTTCGTTTTTCAGGTGGGTTCCATATTTTGAAATTTATAAAATAATCTAAAATATTTAAAAACTTATTATTATATAACATATTAAATAAATCTATCTGCTTTTGATTCAATATATATTTTATCAAAATAGAAAAAAAAGTTAATAGGTGACTAGCATTTTGATGCGAATAAACAAATCGTTCGAAGTAATTCAGACTTTTTTTCTAAACTTACCGGGAGCCATGACTTAACCCACATATTTGATTATGTATATTTGATATATATAGAATCGATTACTTAACTTCTAATTCATGTATAGATTTAATGTTATTTTGTTAAAAAATAAATCTTTTCCTTTCATTTGTGTCTTACTATTACTTTCCAAAAGTTGATACTTACAAGTGACACTATTAGGTAGGTGGTGCAATAACACAGATTTTTTTTTAATTAGTGGGTTCAATTCCTGGTCAGGAGAATCATGAAATCAAAAAAATTTATGATGCAGTTTTAAATTTCTCAAAATCGGACACGAGACTCCTTTAAGTATTTTTCGCGATTCCTTAAAGTTCCGGATATGGCCTATCAAGCCCAGTTAAAAAGTCACCCGATATATAATACAAGGAGAACCTCGGCGGGAATATACTGTTATACAGTCGAAATTTTAAGACTAGCACAAAACACTTTTCTTCAACATTTATAGTGACAACCGTGCAGGAATACCGTATCTGAATTAAAGTCTGCTTATAAATACAACCAGAAAGTTCCCAAATCCAAAGTAAGAAGCTCTTTTCTTGAGCAGCACCGCAGACTATTATAACCTTGCTTTGCAGGAGACATGCCAAGCATTCTGTAATCCACGCGGACGAAGTCGCGGGCACAGCTAGTATATCTCAATAAAATCTGTTGATTAACATATCTTTATTAAAATGAAGAAATAAATGCTTTACACTCAATGCCCTTCCCGTGCTACTTATCTATGATGAATCCATCGTCTTGGGGATTCGAAAACAACCCCTGTACAAATATAAGTACTTATATCTAAATATTCGTATGGCAAAGTTTATAATAAGCGGAAAGCGAATGCAGTACTTATTGAAAGGATGGCTGAAAGATACTATTCAAACAATCTTAATATTTAATTATTTACTGGAAGTAACAATATTGTAGTAGTATAACATATTCTCAATGCTTTCGTATATTAATGAATGCCCATTCCACGAATTGTCATCTATTTAAAAGTGTCATCAGTCAGCTCGCGCGTTTACATTACAGCCAGTACTCGTTTACTAATCGCGCCTCATTACATTATATATAAAATAATATAAAATATAAAATATAGAAGATAGTTTCACTAAACACTGCATTTTCCTCATAAATGATATAAAGGGGATCATAGTGAAAAATCTCCCGAAACGCTACCGTTTGTTATATATAAAAATGGTCATTGAAAAGCGACATTATTTTACTCCATAAAACTCTAATGTCCGATAAAAGTATTTTAATGGGCAATGCTCTCAGGAATCCAAGCTACGCGGCCAGACAGTACAAAAAAAATAGAGTTCCTTTAGTAAAAAGTAGTGTGTATAGTAAACAGAGTAATTGCCTGCACTCCAGATTTCGTCTTTTATTTACGTATCGCTAACTTAACCCGCTTCATTCTGACAGGGGACTGATTGTACCAGGTGCGCTTGAGGACGCAGAAGTGACGTCACTATTCACTAGCGGCGAATAAATTGTTCCACGGCTCAACCGTTTTTAGGGTTCCTTAATAGGATGTCGAGCGATTTAATTATGTGGTGTGAGTGATATCCGCGTTTGCTTTACTTTCTTTAGGGTTAAGTGACTGGAAACAATGGCATAAGGAGTGTTAAATTTAGATACGTGTTAAATACGTAACATGATCTAGCTTAAATTATATACATTCGGTGCAGTGATAAATTTTTTACACTTAAATAAAATATTTTATTTTTTTGGAATTATAATAAATACATATTCAATGGGAGCGCCGAGGTATTTCATTAATTAATCATATTATAGGAACTTAATTTTTTGTATTTATATCTGAAATAATAAGTATACTTAGAATTTGGAAAAACATAACTCATGTTCCACGACTAAGAGAGCTTGGACAATGTTAGGTATAGCTTTACCAATATTCTCACATTCCATCATGTGTAATGCATGTCCTCCTATAGCAATCAGTAAAAATATTCCTTAGAATAGAAGTCCTCGACTCGTATTCATAAACAAAAAAAAACTTTTATACACACACGTAAATTCAAAACCATGTACTCCCATTGTACCAACAAATTCATACCCTCATATTCGAAATACTCAACAAATTGGCGACATAAAAATACGATTCCACTTGGCAAAGTCAACTGAGTAGATAAACCGGGCCATTTCCCTACCAAATATACGGTGTTTATTGTGAAAATACTAGCGCTGGTCGCGCGTGAGTCCCAATTCACATTGTAGCTGAGAGCTGTGTCAATATTTGAGTTTGCCCTTCTTCGTGACGTCTTTCGTTTGGTGTACAAACGGCCTAACGATTGGCTCCTCGTCTTTGCTGAGCATTTAAAGGGTTAAGCCTAAGACTATTTGGTGAGCTGTTGAGTGACTTTAAATATCTTGTCTGTGTTTTAATCTGTGCTGATGGAGCGTTTGTATTCTCGTTTAGTTTGCGACTTTGTTTATTAGATAAAAAATAATGTTCATTTACAAAATTATAGCAATAAAAATGGTAATATACCGCTAAGCTAAGAAAATAATATTTCTATACATTATTCAGTATTGAACGATGAAAAATAATTTGATATGATTTTGAACATATAACTTCTGAACTTAATCTGCTTTACTACAAAAAATTAAACATACCTTAAACGCGTGTTTATAAAATTACGTACTACAAATTCGTGTCTAAAGACTGTTTTGAGTTAAACATGGTTTAGACAGTTTAACTATTATTACATATACGATAAAGTGAATTTAACAGATGTTAACGTTGATTATGTTGATTATGACAGTAACGTGTGACAGTTTCTTAATAACTTTTATTATAATTTAGATGAAAGTTTAAGCAATATTTAATTCTTAAACACTGTTTAGCTAGACATGTGTTGAACATGATTTTATTTCTTCTTTGACGTAAAGCAGAATGTGTTTTGTTTGAAAACGCTTAATAAGATTAAGAGTCTCTAAACCAACTTTATGTCAACTCAGGCTTAGCTCCCAATTCCCTAAATCATCAGCTCGTTGTATCCAAAATTAGATAGATATAACAAATCAAAACGTAATTCGTGTTAAATTAATGCGCCGATGGATCAGAGGCAATCACTAATAATTATCCGTTATGGCTTAATTAATTAGCCATTGCGAATTAATTTAGTGGCGACCGAGATAAATGGTGCACTAGCGTTTTGACATATGCGATGTTGATGTTTGATGTAAGAATTATTTGTATATACGTTATTTTTTATTATGAAATACTAAGGGTTAAATAGAGTTAATATTTAAATAAAGCTACATTCATTTAGGGCCTTATTTATGAAAACTAGTTGGATATTACGTTTATTCATTATGATTAAAGGGTTGGTCAAATTAGAATTGATGATGATTTCTGTACACCTAAAGGCTGATTATATTTATTACAAAATAATGTACCAAATATTTTTAATATTTTAATAAAAGAAACCGATTTTAGAGCGAAACATAAGCAATTTCGTTTACTTGAAATACATAATTTTTATTTAACTAAGCTACTAAACCGATTTTAATGAAAATTCTATAGTCTCGATCTGAAAGTCCTCACTTTCAAATAAGAAAATAATTTTTAAAATAAATCAGTAATTCACGAAATAATTAAGTCACAAAAATTAAAAAATAATGATACGAATTAAACAGTCCTTTTTAACCGACTGCGAAAAAGGAGTTTCTATGTTTAGCTGCATTTATATACATACCTATATATATTTTGTGTTTGTTTACTAACTTCTCTGCCGTGTTTCTTGTTATTTACTATCACCAAAAAATGTAAAAAATATTTATTTTTTGCTTTTTAATTTACTTGTTTCGTATTCAAAGTCGGTTTGTTTTTTTAAGTTTTTATAAAATTTATAGAAAAGAATACTCAGATAACATAAATAAATTAAATCCTGTATAAACAGTTCTGTATACCATAGCAACCCTATTCGATTGTCTTCTAATGTTTGTTGAAGTTTCTTCTTAATCACCGAACCGTAACACGAGGCGGTAATGCCTCTCGTAGTTTATTTCAGATTATTGGCGGTCAGAGATTTATGCGGGTATTTTGTACAAAGGTATAAATAAACTGTGTAAGTGTTCCATTGCCAAATATATATTAAGACTAGCTGCGCACTATGCTTTCACCCGCGTTAATTTGAGGAAAAACTATTTATTCATTAAAATTATATAAAATATTTAAAATAAATGTAGCCTAAGCTACTCTTTATAATATTAGCTATCTGTGAGTGAAAGTCTCGTCAAAATCAGTCCAGTCTTTCAAGAAAGTCGGAAAAAACAGACAGACAGTCATACAAAACTTTAAAAAATCGTGTTTCTGATGTAAGCCGTTAATATAAAATTACAAACATACACTTAAATTTTATTCATTTGTATAGAGAGACTTTAGGGTCTAGACGAAGTTATGTAAAGATTGAAAAATTAATTTGTTGATACGTCCAAAATGTTTGTAGATAGTATGACCAGGTGACACAATTGGGCAGCGGATGCGCATGCGCAAGCGATCCCGAGGCCTCTTCATTTCCGTGCTAAGGATGGTTTTAGTTGTTAGGCAGGGGTTTTAGTTGTTTTAAATATCCACATAGCCTGACCTCTGCCCCAGGTATCGAGTATCTTTTTAAAGATTTCCCCTGCGTAAACAATTGTCAAAAACTATCGCTATTAAAATGTGAATAATTATATCATCGTGAGTCCTTTTCTTGGTTTGGGTTTTTTAATCTATACTTCTATACTAATGCTAGTTGTCGCTCGCGATTTTACTCGCGTTTATGATATTTAAAACAATCTAAATCTCGTTATAAAAAAATGTTTTGATGTATATTATGTAAGAGCGAGTTGGACTTAACAAAATTTTACACTACTATATCGCCTCATATGTTTCTTAACAAAAAAAAGGTTTTTTAAAACATCGGTGTACAAGGAAGACTTCGCCAAAAATTAAATGTGCTTTACTTAATGTTATTATGGAGAATTAAGTTTTACAGACTCGAATTTTCTTATGAAAATGTTTAAGCACGTGTTCTACAAATTGCATAGTTCTCGCGGGAGGAGCGATAAGATCTGCGACAAAGAGGATGTTGCTCGAATATTCTTGAGATTTTGGCTGACATAATTCTTTTTATAATTTAGTAATACCGAATTTTGTTTATAATATTGTTGATTACTTGCTCTGAATTGTCATGGATTAATAATGTTATTAATTTTGGTAAAATGATAGTAGATATTAGGCGAGAATTATGTTTGTAAGTTTAACTCTCGTGCGCGATATAAAACTCTGTAACCTAGTAATAGACACGTCGTAAGTTGTTACGGAAGCTGTGAATGTCAAAAATAAGGCACTGACAGTTGAATATTTCAGGTGTAAAGCTGTGAAAATAACTTATGTAAATATTTATGTAAGTTTTACTATAAAACTTATCAATGTAATTCTCGCCTATAAATCATTTTACACCTTTTATCAATATAGAAAACAAAAGGATATATACGTCTTTAAACAAATGTATTAAGAATAATTTGGTCATCTTTAGACGCCATTTCCTCAAAATGAATTCCGTGTGGCTTCACATAATGTTGCTTATCAGCGTCCCTATTAGCTCTTGTAAAAGTCTAGGTAAATGATTCGAAGTAGTGATTACAAAGTAATAATGCTGTAGTGATTGATTACGAATGTGCTGGGAAGGGACACGCCGCTATTTATTTGCGCTGGCCGGTGATCGATCTTAATGTAAGCATTGTAGAGGGCTTACACATTTGCTCTAAACTGAGCAATCTATTTTATTTATCTACTAGCTTCCGCCCGCGACTTCGTTCGCGTGTAATAGTTACTATGGACTAATAATGCATTAATTTAGAACAAATTTGGTAAGCATAATATAGGTTACAGTGAGCTAACCTTAAAAGATAGACATATGCTAACTCGGACTTTTTTTAGAACTTTAAAAGGGGAACAATTCTGTCATACATGATTTCTGCGAAACTTTAACCGTTTACGCAGCGTGCGCTGCGTAAGCTCTCTCAATAGGAAAATATCAAACATTCTTCATTGGTGTTCCGCTCCTTCCTCGATAAATGGGCTATCTAACACTGAAAGAATTTTTCCTGATTAGTTCCTGAGATTAGCGCGTTCAAGGAAATAATCAAACAAACAAACTCTTCAGCTTTATAATATTAGTATAGATATATGCCTTCTCTCTTATTAAGAAGAAAGTTTCTCCACTGTGGATTAGCGGATATACATGTGTCTGAATTTCGCTTGACACGTGCAGGTTTCTTCAGGAAGTTTTCTTTCAGCGTCGAGCACGTGAAAAGCACGAGCAAATTTTCTTTCTTCTGTTCTTTCAACAGTCGCGTTTTAAATTTTTTTTTCTAAAATGTAATAACATAATTTTGTGAATATTATTTTGGAAACGTATTTTGTGAAAGAATATTTTCATACAAATGTACGATCTCCTTTACATAGTTCTCTGTCAAAGTAGCCATGAAATGCATTAGTAACTCGATCTGAAGACAGTATTAATTTGTCTGAAGTCAGTGTACTGACCGTAGGGCACTTGTCAAATACACTCGCGATCGCAATCGTGTTCAAATTGAAAGCAATCACGACTATGAGACAAACGAACTATCCATAACCAACCAAGTTTATTTTGGATATTGCATTTAATAAATAATTAATTAGAAAACTGGCAAAGATCAGTTAGCGATTTTATGATTTCTTTTTAACCAAGTACGACAAAGCCAAAAGAGGGTTATGATTTTGACAGCCTATGTATGTACGTTCATCTGTTCCCTTATAGCTCCTAAACTACTTATCACAAATGAGTGAGTTTTATCGAATACAATGGGTCATCAAAGTGCCCATCTCGATGAAGCGAACGGTCGTCGTTTGGAGGGGGCACCGATTTACGCGCCACTATGCTTTTGTAGGTACCAAAAATACGGCTATGCAAATAAGTTATCGCACGCCATCACATACCATCCTGACTAACACTATGCCGCTGTCCAAGTAGGAGCTCTCAGTCTTGAATGATCGGACCAAGCTCCAACCCATAGTTCAAGTCCTGGTCCGCCCTTGATTAGCTGAGTTTTGGCTATTCGATGCTTGCCCAAGTCCGGCCAACCTTGGCCCAGTACTGTAATTCAAGCCTTGGCCTAAGTTATCATTCCTAACTCTAATCAAGATTGGGTCGATACAGGTGTGCAGCACTGGGCCAAGCTTAGGTCAACGCGGGACCTATTGTCTATTTATACTTGCTCTACACTATGGGCTATCTCAGTGGGTGTAGAGGTTTTTCTATTTTTTATAGTGGCACAAATTTTGTGTTAAATCAAATTGCGATCAGTTACAGTTCAAAAAACAGAGTCTTAAAGTTAGGACGGATGGATGTCGTAGGCCTTGAAATAAGGTCCTGTGGGTATTCACTGGGGACATCCATAAAACTTTATTCCCACGTCCGCATATTCAAGTACACCATTTAGAATTCCTCGAGAAATCGTCGAACCTACGAACTGTCACGAAAGACGCACGAATGCTAATTTACTTTCAAAGCGATTTACATAAAACATTCGAATTATTCAAGACGTATAATTTTCTTAATTATTTCACATTGAAACTCGGAAAGATCCCAACAATAAACATGTTAATGGCGTTAAAGAAAACATTGAGGCAACGGCGACTGTTTGCGAATTTGTCGAGAACTCGAAGTATGTTCGCGATGTCTTTGTAATGCTTTTGATACTGACATCCGCTTTGTAGCGAGTACATTTCATCCGGTAGAAATAAGCGTAGTATAATTGTAACTATAATTCTTTTTTTATAAAATACTACATTCTATTAAACCTTTTAAAAATAAAAAAATAATAAACGCATTACACTCAATGGCATCCATTAGGATCTCGTGAATTGGTGTCCCGACACCCGGGTAACACATGCAACTGAAACACCAACACCCAGACAGATATAGACGTTTGCCCGGAACGGGGATCGAACCCATGATCATTAGCGCTTCAATCAGTTGCAGGGACCCCTGCGCCAACCTCTCGCCAAAATATGCACTATAAGCTTTTGCTCGCGGTTTCGCTCGGGATTATGAAAATTTTGTTGTGCCAGGCGATTGTACAGAGGCGAAACAAAAACTCATATTTGCATTCATAATATACTAATTCAAATCTGGACTATAATGAAAACTATCGCTATAAATACATGCTACATTCTCACATATAAAAGATGCATTTAAGTACACATATTAGTAATCAATTTACGGAAATTTAGATGACATATTTTGATACCGACAATTTTCGACAGTGAGGCCCTAAATCTTACCAAAAGTTTGATAACATCTAATAAGACTTTAGGTTATTTGGACGCGGATAAGCAATACTGTGTCAAGCCACACGGACTTCGTTTTGAGAAAATGGCGTCTAAACATGTCAAACCTATTCTTAATAAATTTGTTTGAACACGTATATATTCATCTTTTCTATTCTATTTTAATTAAATGTATATTGAATCAATAGCAGATAGATTTGTTTAATATTTTATCTAATAATAAAGTTTTAAATATTTGAGATTATTTTATAAATTGCAAAATATGGAACGCACCTGAAATACGAAACATTGAGTTAAGAAACTTTTTTCTTTACTTATATAGTTTAGATGACTTGAATTTTTTTTAATAATGTTAAATAGGTGACGTAATATCAAAATACATCAATATCTCCAAATTTGACTTTTTGTGGGTTGACACATTATTGCTTATCAGCATCCATTTAATAATTAAGTAATTTATTATTATGAATCTATTTCTTTAATAACATTTCCAATAACTAAGTCTTCGAAAACGGCCTTGTGCCGAATATATTTAGTATATCTTTTTATCTATATCGAGATGTTAACAAGATGCTATTAATTTTAATCAACAACTTTGCAAAATGCGCAGTTTTCGACGTGGAAGTTAGAAACTCTGCTTCTCGGAAGTTCTTAGTATCTATAATATAAATAACTTTGCTAATTTGGATAGATTATTCTACGTTTTCAAGATATTTTAGAAGATCTAAATTGATTAGGACTTTAATTTATGGTATTAATATTTTTTAACTGATTTGTAAGCTAAACGATAAATTATTTCAACTTTTATATATGTCTTTTTATATATGTGCGTATGTAAAATACGCTTACTTGAACGACAAATTTATTTCTATTATTTTTATTTTAAAACGAAACTACTGAACCGATTTTGATTATAATTTTATGAGTCGGGGAGTACACCCTTTTCCCCTTTCTCTTTTTTGGAAGTATTTTAAAAATATGCAAAAACTTTAAAAAACAACCTTTCAAAATATAAATTATAACATGGGCAAATTAAAATGTATATAAGTAAATGATTTAAAAATTTCCGGTTTAAAAATTTAAGAAGGTTTAAAAATTTCCGGCTAATCTCAGGAAGAGCTGGACGGATTTTGACGGGACTTTCACTAGTAGATAACTAATAATTTAAGAAGTAACATTATAGACAAAACATTTTAGACAAAATTATTTTCCTAGCCAGGAATCGGACCCGTTAATTTAAAAAAACAACTCAACTTTGAAGTAACAGTACGGCAAACAAAAAAAAAAAGAAAAAACGGAAAAGGAAAAATTTCTACAAAGTGCTTGAGAGGCACCACAGAGTACAGCCCTGCTTTGTATGAGACATGCCATCCTGTAGTTCACGCGAACGAAGTCGCGGGCACAGCTAGTCTTATACTAAAATCGAAACAAGCACATCAAGAATACTACCGTTCCTATTTCTCGACTAAGATTCCCATTTTCCTCAGATTAAGTCCACATATTACAAGTGCATTGCATATTCATAGGAAAGCATTGTACAGGTACAGCCTTACCTTGAGCCAATCACACCCCGCCTTGATTGTTATTTACTGCATAATGCCCTTCACTTAGTGCTCGTGTGCGACGAATATACAAAGACCATGTAATTTTGGACAGTTCTGCAGTTAATTGGTAGTGTGTGTATTGTCAATTGTAACATACTGTTTTATTGTTGTGTACTGTTTGATAATGTTAATTTAGTTCGGACATTTGTTACATTAAAGAGAATTGCCCAAGCCTAGCGGGCCAAGCAAATTGTTGCCTTAGGTGAATACAGTATTGCTGTCCTAGGCAAATTATAATTTTTGCAAGAAAATTATCTCGCTTTAATAATGAATCAAGAAAACTAAAGAGCAAAATATAAATATTTTCTACAGCATTTTGAAGTCTCTTCCAAATATACCATTAGAAGCCGGTGTCAAGTAAAACTTTACATATTATATACTGGCACCGACTTCGAAATGTTGTGTAATGCATATTTTGAAATGTATGTACCAATAATTTTAAAATTTTTGGAGACTTCCCTCGATCCCAGCATCAGTCCCTCACCTGAAAACTGACAATGGCAATGAAAACCGAAATGAAAATTAGGAATCGTATACTATTAAATAAAAAAAAATCAAAATTGGTCCACATTAACATATATAAAAAAATTCATACAGCCGAACATAGAAATTCTTTCTTTATAGAAGTGTGTTAAAAATATACGTTATATTTCAATAATAATCCTGACTTTTTTCTACCGGCACTTAGAGCGGAGGCAGTAGGGCTCAAGTAGGGAACTGGATAATACTATCCAGAAAGTTTTTAGTAGCCCATACTAAAAACTTTCTTTGTAGGGACAGGCTCACCTTGAATCTAGTGAACATTTCGGACATACTTCGTGCGTGCAATAAAATTATTTTACCCTTATCTTTCTTTATAATCCACAATCTCTCCATAAAATTTTACATCGACGTCAATTATATAAAAAAATTCATTATAATACGAGCAAGCTCTTGAAATTATTTCACCCAAACAGAATGACTCTTAATATTCGAATTCCACCGCACTCCCTCAGACGTGATTGTCTCCAAATTTAATAACAGATTTGAATGGCACTCCTCGATCGTCCCTTCAGCAGAAGACGTCGAAAAAAAATAAGTAATCAGTACAGTTAAATGAGGCAAAAGTGGATTCCGACAATTAGAGTTAACGAAGAACTTAATATACGCTTTATATTTTTTGCTATTTGGAAATATGAGCAGTCTATGATTAAGGATTTGACGACACTCTGGAGTAGTGGTAATGAATGTGTCTTCAACGAGAGTTGTGAGTTTATTACATATGTAGGCATGCGTGTACTAATTTAGACGTCTTCATTGCCGACCATCAGGCTTTTTTATAAAATTAGCTGGCAAATTAGTAAGAGGGACACCTAGTGTTAAGTGACATCACCGTTCATGGAAATTTGCAACAGAAGAACTGGAAATGCGTCAACAGTTTAAAAATAATATGAATGTAAAAGAAATTGCAATAAAACTGTTTTAAACGGATTTAAATCGCGTATATTAATTATTTTTATCATCCCGACGTTTCGAGCACTTACCTACCCGTGACCACGAACGCTGCAAAGTGCTACTTTAGTGTAGACTACCCGTGACCACGAACGCTGCAAAGTGCTACTTTATTTCAATGAATAATAATCGCGAAAATCTAAGACAACGATATGTAAAAGAAAGTTAAAAAAAGCATTGGCTATACCTATATTAGGGACTTCACGCCTATCTTCTACGAGAGTGAGGTACTGTTCCGATTGAGCCAGCCCGTATACGAGCTGTAGTCTCTGATCTAGCTCAGCGCTTCCCTATCAACTAAAAAATATTAGCTTGGAAGCAAACATTTGTATTGGTAAGTATATTTAGTGGAAGTCTAAACCATTATGGACCCTCCCATTGTTCCACTATTGCTTAGACAGCTTGTAAAGTTATCGGCTTTTATCGGTCCTTATCAAACACAGTTTCATCTATTGTCAACAAAATTATGCTGAATTACTGGTGCATCTTAAAGTGTTGCAATCATATAGCTATTGTTCTCTGTAAGAATCATTAATTAATCACAAAACTAACTTTTCTGTAATCCGCGAAACCATCTACAGCTGTCTGGTATCATGCAGTATGAGCAACACCCGCCCCCCTACATATGCAAACGCATATGCAGCACAAGCAGGCAAGCACCGCCCACCCCCCCACATATACACTCCCACATGCAGTATAAGTAGGCAAGCGCCACACACATTCCCATATATACAAACGCACATGCAGCACAAGCAGGCAAGCGCCACACATATTCCCACATATGCAAACGCACATGCAGCACAAGCAGGCAAGCGCCACACACATCCCCACATATGTAAACGCACATGCAGCACAATCAGGCAAGCGCCACACACATCCCCACATATGCAAACGCACATGCAGCACAAGCACCGCCCACCCTCCCACTTATACACTCGCACATGCAGCACAAGCAGGCAAGCGCCACACACATCCCCACATATGCCAACGCACAAGCAGGCAAGCGTCGACACCACAAGGCACAGGCAATCTTCTTCTGATTCTGTAAGAATCAACAAACAAACTCTGTAACAAGTATAGTTAAATGCTTTAGCTTTTCAATAAAACAGAATTTGAATCAAACTAAATTGTCCCAATGTATTACAGCAATTTTATGTCCAAATAACAAGCTATATCCAGACAAGCCTAGTCGCATAATCAAAGTCCGCATTTCGTGTATTTAAAATCGCCTCACCCAAAGCCAACGTGTTTTTTTTAGTGCGTCCTTTATTTAGCAAGGCTCTTTTACATTTTAAAAGAGCTGAAACTTAGTGCTGACGCGGCATTCGGCTTTTCAAACCATTAAAAATTCTTCTTAATTGGACGTTTGTTTTCAATTTCCGCTGATTCTCTATCGGATTTTTAGAGCTAAATTTTAATGATTGAGACCATGGTAAACTAATGCTTATTACGTTTTTACGATGGGCAAATTTTGCTTATTATGCCGTTTTATTAATTACGCATTTTGAGTCACAATAAAGGATTCTAGATTAGGGTTCGGTTTCTCGTACTTCATTATATCATAAATATTGTATGAAATGGAACCAATGATTTAAAATTCTACATTTTGAACCGTGATATCATTCATCGAACACCAGTTATTCCCTTGATAGTAATAAAATACACAATAACCCTAATATAAATTTAAACAATATATTAATTTAATGAAAACTATTTTTTTTAATATTTTATGCACAGATAAAAAATCATAACATAAAGTAATAAACGACAAACAATCAGATAACAAACACAGTCAAAGATAGGGAACAAATAAATTAATAGACGAGCATGCAAAACACAAAAAAGTCCTCCCCTCAATAATAAAACATCATTACTCCAATGTGTATTCCTCAATTTGTAAGATGATTGTATTTTCATAATTCAGAAAGCCGAAATATCGTGCCATTATCGAACCCTCTTATGGTTTAAATTTAATCAGATTCGACAATAGCGTTCGTTCGTTAACTTGCCACTATGGGGTCTGAGTGCAGACAGACATAATGACTTAGATTTTCGCGATTATTATTCATTGAAATAACACTATTTTAAACGGATATAATTCGCGTATATTAAATATTTTTATACTTTCTTATATATTTCACGGGTAGACTCTACCCGTGAAATACCACCACCAACGCTGCAAAGTGCTCGAAACGTCGGGATGATAAAAAAAGTTATTATACGCGATTTAAATCCGTTTTAAATCAAATACATAATTTAATAATAGTTTTATTTCAAATACATAATTTCATTTATTTATATATACACTAACTTATGTCCATGGCTCCGAACTCTTGGAGATAGTAACTGTGGGAGTAGAGTAAGGGAAAATCTGGAAATAATTTCAAATGTTATATGTATTTAGGTACTTAAAAATTTGAGATTTTAAGGGAATTGAACTTAGGCGATGATTTAAAAAAGATAACGTTTGATTTCATTTACTTAATTGATACTGATATATTTAATTCATCTATTTGGTGTCCAATAAAAGTCAGTAAATAAAAAGATTTAAAATATCTCCTTTTATATCCATTTCAATTTAGACACAATTTCAAAAGACTTGATACAGCTTAACATGAATATAATTGATTGAAACTAAAGAAAAAAAAGTCTACATCGTGAATTAATTGACTTTTGTCTTTTATTAATTATGTAAATAAGTCTATCGTCATTAACATACGCATTTAAAAATGTAACTTTTTTAGTTCTCCCTTAATAACTATATACATTTAATCTAATAACTTTGCCCATAAGTTGCCAATATTGAGCTCTTAAATTTCATCCTTTACTCCATTAATTAAATATTGAAATCATATTAATGATAAACCACTTAAGTTTTAATATAAAAAGGCTCATCGCTCAGTCCATGTGCAATCAATATTGTTGTTCTTTGTTTGTCAAGTTTTATTGTTTGATCGCTGAATATTTTTGATATGATATTTTTGATGAGGATATGGTTTCCGTGTTTGTTTGTTCGGGAAAAGGTTCATGTTGCGATAACATCGAAGGAGAGGTATAATTTAATGAACAAGAATGATACAGACGATTTGCTGAAGATATTAAAACAAAAACAGAACGAAGTGTTTTATACGAGCAAGAAAATAAAATTCAATTACAGTTTTAATAGCTAAAGTCTCCGTGTAATCTTATCTAAATAGTACAAAATTAAAAATTTTAAAAACCCCAAAAAATCTACTTCGTTGAGACTATGTAGACAAGCCGACTTCATACTTCTGGTGTAAGTAGTGAGATTTGTTTATCCTGCTGATTCCAGATGACGCTTCAGCGTTAAGACAAAGCTACTTGTTAAGTTATCTCTGGGTTCTAGTTACTAGTTTACTTGTAATTATTAATATATTTCTGAGAGTAAAGACGAGCAATCTATACTAGAGAGAGGGGGGTGCGTACTGCCGATACATAATAATAACTGATCAACGAGCTACCATATACAAAATATAGTATTATGATATTTTCGTAACACTACTTAGCTGCGTTCTTTTGATATATTTCCCCCTATCCTATATAGGGGCCAAACGAGCTCCCAGATCACCTGATGGAAAGTGAATACCACCCACGCACATTGATAGCATTATCAGTACAGTAAATTTGAGTCGATTATACCAGTACTTGCTCCGATCCTTTTCAGGAATTTCTAAATTTTTCTATTTATCTAAATATTCGATTATTCTCAAACCGTGTACCGTTTTATTATCATGTTTGTACTGATATAAGCATTTTACCAGCAAATACGTCGGGTATACAATAATTTCAGCTCAATACAGCCTCGGTTCAAATGCATGGCCTGAGTGCTCTGCACGCGACTAGACTTTGCAAAAAGTGCCTACCAATTGAATAATCCATTTTGTTTTGGTCCAATTTATACAAGATAAGCGATTTCGTGATTTTTTTCTCATTTAAACCAAAGTTATCCTGTAATTTTAATTAACTGCCATAACAGTCACATTGAGTTTAATGTGATTGAAATGGTAACTATATAAAAATCTAAAATAAAAATATCACATGTAGCTTGACGATTCGATAGCTCATTTCAATAAAGTATATATCGAGTTTGAGTTTGAAATGTGGTAAAAATGTGTATTTAATTGTAGCTTTGTGTTACAAAGATATACATTTATTTTTTTATATTTAGTTTAGTACATTTAAGTTTAAAATTTTGGTACTATATGTGTAATTATAATATTATTTAATTTATTGTTTATATATTACTTAAAACTTGACAGCTATAATAAAAATTAAATATAATAATTTTTACTGTGAATGTTTGACTTAAACTAAAACATAGGTTTGTATTGCAGTTACCACGATATTTAATGTCCATTAACGGAAAATTTTAACATAAAAATTTATTGATTAAACACGTCATCATCATCCATAGCCTCTATTAGTCTTCTACTGGACAGGTCTCTCTTAGAGCATGAGCAATGAGCACTATCCTCGGTCACTCTCTTCTGCTATTGCCAGTCACTCTCTCGTGTGTATGGTCTACATTCAAAACCATGTAATCACAATGTTTATCGGTTCTACGACTAAGAAGGTAATAAATAAACTTTGTATACATTGTGAATATTTCTACCCGCTACCGCTTATGTCTTAAGCGTATTCATCCAACATCGAGACAGAGAGCGGTCCATATGGCTCTGCCAAAATATATTAAGGATTAATATAAGCTTTCTATTTTATTTTTTTTGTTATATACTTTTTGTAATAAGGATGAAAGTAGTGTTGAGTATTATTTTAAAAAATAATGGTATTATTGTATTCTATATGTGAATTGTCTGTATTGATTTACTTTTGTGGAAATAATGTCAAATCAGGAGACATGACAAGAAAACAATCTTTGACATTTTTAAAAATAGCTTGCTAAATATTTTGCACACTCATTAAAACATGAATAAGTCTTTACACAGGAAATTACTTAACAAGTTCAAATTTTTCACACGAAAAAGTAGGTAAATTAAGAAACAGATCGTAATTAAAAAAAAAATAATAAAACACAGAATATATCTAAAATAACGTTGTTTTGTTGTTTCATAATGTTGTGTTCTGTTGAGATTTTCTTCGCGCAAATTTTAAACGGTACGACTCCAAATCTGTCCCCTGAAAACAATTTTACACTAAAATGTTCTCTACTCTGTTTCCTTTATATGTTTCTAGGGGTTTCTTTCAAAATTAAATACAAGCAATTGTATCTTTGATTTGAAATATATATCTGTTTTTAAAATATAATCATAATAAACGCATCACACTCAACCCCTATTATGTCATGATGCTGTGTCCCGAAACGCACACAACGGAAACAAACACCCAGACCACGACAGACATTCGTAGCTAATACAGACGTTTGCCATGAGCGGGGATCGAACCAGCTGTCCTGTAGTTTTTCAGTGATGCCTAAGCAAATGGACAATGAGAGTTTTATAAAGATATATACACATATATTTAAACGTATGTCTCCAAAAGGATAACATTTTCTGACCAATTTTTTTACTATTCCAAGGGCATTTTTACGTAATAAACGATTCAGGCCACGGCTATAAGACCTCGACCACAAGGGATGGTTATTACTGCGTCATCTTTACATCCGTCTCGTGTGACAACTCGCCTTTATTCTTGGAGACCTTTTGCTCAGTCGTGTCATGCTTAATTAAATGTCATGAGTGATTGAAATTAGATTTTCAGTGGTAAAAAAACAGTATGGACAATGCTTTCTATAAAAAAAGATAACGTTTTTATCATAGCTATTATAATATCACTGTTTTCTCACCAATAAAAAAGTTATGTATAGGAATTACCTGAAACAAAAATTAATAATTGAATTAAGCATAATAAAAAAAATAACTTTTATTTTTTATTTTTCCAATTTACTTAAAAAATGATGAGGATCTTAATTCGTAGTATATTTTATTATTCATGTCTGTCATAGCTCCGTCACTTACGAACGGATTAGTTCCATAGAAATGTTATCGAAATCGGTTAAACAAATTGATTATAAAATCGAATTAACTGAGAAAAACGTGTCGTCCAAGTAGCTGAAATTGCGTATATTTAGTTTAAAGTTGCTTTTTTTAAAGTCCTAATTCTTTTGTATGTATAATAGTCAAAAATCTTAATATTAGAGACAATACTAATATTATAAAACGGAGGAGATTGTTTGTTTGTTTGAACGCGCAAATCTCAGGAAGTATTGGTTCTAATTGAAAACTCATTTTTGTGTTAAAAAGTTTATTTGTTGAAGGCTATAGGCTAAATTACATCACGCGGCAGCTAGTTTAACATAAATCTTAAACAAAGCGAAATCATATTAAAATATGATTTTAACGGCTTTGCTTATTAATTCCGTTTGTCAGCCTCAATTAAAAGTTAGTACAAAGAGTGTAAATACAAAATACAATAATTCAATTTCGCTTCTAGCTGACTGAGGATCTGGAGTGCCTTTTGTTTTGAGACCTCTCAAAGAAATAATGAGGATAGAAAGGGAAATGGTCTTCGTTAAACGTCAGAACAGAGTTCCCGATTTGGAATATTCTTTTGTTGTCAGAACGTTTTTGATGTACTTTTAATTGTCTTCTTAGTGTAAGTGTGTGTGGTTGTAAAGTTTCTTGGTGATAGGGTGGTTAGTAGGTCACTGAATGTGTCATCTTCACTAATAATGTTTGATCTTTTTCTTGTAATTAAAAAAAAAACTTTTGTAATATGAACGAAGTATTAATGGAGCTTTGGCTTGTAAATATGTATAGGCTTACCATTAATAAAAAAAAGTATAAATTAGCTTAGTTTTTTTTTTTAATTTTAAGTATCGATTCTGCTAACGCTGGTACAATATCCATCACATGCCCAGTTGACACCTTGTATTGCTATTTTCTTCTTTAACCCATTAAGCGCCAATATGACTCTAGCAGCATTTTAAACCCAAATCCTTTATTTTTTTATTATTAGTGACATATTTATATACAAAAGGAGAAAGGCATGTTTTCCTATTATGGATAGTTTTAGAAGGGTGTAATCGCACGAGTATTGCGGTCACAAATTAACTGAATCGTCCGTAAAAAAAGATAAGTTATAAAAACTTACTGTACTCAAACGAGTACGACGGCGCTAAATGGGTTAAGCTGGCATGATATTTACAGCTGATCAACTGGTGCTGCAAATGTCCATGAGCAGTAATGATAACACCAGGTGCTTGCTTGTTTGCTCACAACTATATATTAATACGTGAAGCGAAAGCTTTATACCCCTTCTTACGCGCCCCCTACTTGCGCCGACGAAGGAGTATGAAGTTTCGCACAATCATAGTTTACATAGAAGGAGTGCAGAATGCTATTGTTTTTAATCAATAAAAGAAAATCATCATACACACTATCGCTATATTGTTGTAACTCTGTGGTCTAATTGAGAATAGATTATCTGTGGTCAACCTGAAATTGGTTGAAAATTTAATGAACTACGGTCGAATTGCGATCGCTAGACGACCACTATTTTATATAAATAAGAATATGTGGTACATCACGTTAGTGTACAACTTAGAGAGAAACGAAACATTTTCAATTTCTTTTGTTAGTACAGTAACAAAGGGGTAACCAAGCGTAGAATATATTGTTACATTTAAAGTGTAAAATATCTCAAAGCGGCCATCGTTTACCTTCCTTACACTTCAGTCTACAAATTACCCCCACCAATAGTTTATCCTTGCAAAGTAATTTAGAAACTCCTAGATCTCGGACGTGTGAAGTGCTGACCATTTCAGAAAATGAAAGAAAAAAAGGTACACTTTGAAGGCTTGTTTGTTTCGTTCAAATCGAATCCGTTCGAAATTCGAATATGGAATTAACGAATTTATTTAACAATTCAAAAAAAAAATCGATATTTTTTTTATTATTAAATTCATTTGGCACGTGCGTTGCAACAATGCAAAAATATGTTTTTACATTTGCAAAATGTATGCAGTTGCAACAGTTATGAAATGAATAGGATTTCGCGGTAATATAAATGCGGTTTTATTTATTGTGATTCCGGACAGAACGGAATAACCGATACCGTTTAATTACCGGTGTATAAGAGCATAAATTTAAAACGAAGACCGACGCGTATTTCTGTTATTAAATATTTAAATGACGCTATCGCGCCCGCCGCTAATAAAACGTCTTCTTTAAACAAGATGTTTTTCAATTCTGTATAATTCTGTAAGGAATATCGTGGCTTTATTAAATTGTATGCTTTTTATATTTTAAAGTTTCGCGATTTATACTATTCATATTTTATATAACGGGTCTTATCGCGATTGCTAATCTGACTGAAGAGTCAGCTCGTGACCACGACAGATACAACTTTGTCCAAACGTCAGGCAATAAAAAGGTATTATTACTTATCGTGATATATATAAAAACTTTTTGAAAAAAGTAACCGACTTTGAAATAGAAACAAGTAAACTAAAAAATAAATATTTTCGACTACATTTTGAAGTCCAAGTAAAACCATTAACGTGTTATTGATCATCATGACAATGGAACAGTGAAAGTATAACCTTTTAAACAAAAAATTGAAAATCGGTCCACAAACGAACATAAACAAAAAAAATACATACCGCCGAACACAGAACCTCCTCCTTTTTCGAAGTCGGTTAAAAATACTGAAACTGAAAACAACTGTATGTTTCGTTCTAATATCAATTATTACGACGCTGATGATTGAAGTAGTTATATTTTTAACCAACGTCAAAAAAGGAGGAGTTTAAGTTAAGAAATACTAAATAATGCGTAAAATGTATCACTTGGCGTCTACTTTGAACGTTTTACCTGAAACGGACTCCAGCCTTTTTTAAGTTTATTTGCTTCGTTTTCGAAGTCGGTTCATTTCTTTTAGAAACGTTTTATTTTTATAAACATTTGAAATAAGATATTCCGTGTTTTATTCAACTGTATGCTTTATTGTGGTATCAAGGTTGGGTCATTAAATTTTAAATAATAAATAATAAACGCATCACACTCAACGGCCCCCATTAAGACCTCGTGGTCTTGTGTCGGGGGTCCGGAAAAACACACAACACTAACACAACCACCCAGACCACGACAAACATCCGTATGGCCAACACAGAGGTTTGCCGTGAGCGGGCATCGAGTCCGCGACCATTAGCGCTTCAGTCAGTTGCAGTGACCACAACGCCAACGTGCCTGTCACATATTGACATACAATAATTAAAACATCATAATTGATAACATTAACTAGCAAAAGAGTAAATTAGTCTGACCTATATTATGGCAAATGTAATCAACATTAACTGCCTTACTAAAAAAGATTTAAACAGACGTTAAACGCGCGTCTAAGACAGTTTTGAGTTAAACATACTCTAGACATAGATTAATATACGTTTAAGTGAGTTTAATAGATGTTTAAAACCTATTTTTGCCGTCAAATGTAACGTATAACATTTTATCAATAAGTTTTTTTATGAGTTTATTCGCTGTTAAGCAATTTAGAAAATATTTTAAGCAATGTTTAAATCTTAAACACTGTTTAGCTAGACACGTGTTCAACATGGTTATAATGCGTCTTTTGTAGTATGACAGTAAATGTTTTAATCGTGGTATTTATACGAATATTTAAAATAAAATAATATTTTTACAATCCGCGTTATGTTTCTTACTACTAGTTACTGTCACGATATATTGTTTATTATAAAAATATATTATTTAGTTGAAAATAATAGAGCATGTTTTATGACGTATCGTATATTAATGACGTACATCTTTTCCTCTAAGTATTATATGACTAAAGACTAAGTAATTAAAAAGTATTTACTATAACAGTTACCTCATCTCTCTTGAAAACTTACTGTTATGTTGTATAGGCTATAAGGGAACTATGTATCGCAAGGGAATTGATTTAGTCGGCTTAATAGTTACTGATATTAGTATGATAAATCAAACAATGTGTTAAGCTTATTTTTATTACTAAAGATTATTAATTAATATTAACATTTTCTTAGTACATATAAGTATCAAATAAAATCATAAAGTTACTGGTAGCTACATAAAATTTTTCAAAAGCCTAATTTGTGTTTAAAATGTATTTCAGACGTTGAGGTAAAGGAATGCAACGAATTTGCATATTTCATTTCTGAAATCTCATACATATGTTAACAATTCAAGATGTTCTTTTACGTCAAAAGCATATATTTTAACGAAGATAATTTCTTAGTCATAAATAATAGAATAATTATGAATTCTCGCTTAAATATTAAACACGAAAAAAGATAATAACAATTTATATTAAGATATATGGATGCTGATAAGCAATAATGTGTCAACCCACAAAAAGTCAAATTCGGAGTTTTCGATGTATTTTGATACTGCGTTACCTATTTAACATTATTCAAAAAAATTTAAAGCCATATAAATAAAATAATTACGGAAAAAGTTTCTTAATTTAATGTTTGGAATTTCAATAGCGTTCTATATTATGCAATTTATAAAATAATCTCAAATACTTACTTCAAACAAATTTATTAAGAATAGGCTTGACATCTTTAGACGCCATTTTCTCAAAATAAAGTTCTTGTGGCTTGACACAGTATTGCTTATCAGCGTCCAAATAAAAAAATTAATATTGTTTTAAATTAACTATAGTTTATACAAAAATACATTCACCTTATGAAATGCAATAATTAGAGATTATTATTGAATAATAGTATTTAAATTGTTGTTTTATAAACAACATTTTTACTAAGATCATTTATCATCTTTCGCAACTATTGAAGGAAATTCTTAAGCTTAGAATAATAACTGTACTGTATATTATTCATTATTATTTGATAATGATAATAAAAACATTGATCATTGTCTGATAATGTTAGTAAAGATCATTATTTTACTAATGCCTCGTTAACTGAATCACTTTTGCTCTCAGACTTTCATAAAGATACATAAGTAGTTAGTCATTGCTTTAGACCTGAAAGTATTTACTGTCAGTTCCTTTATTTTTAACAATAACGACTTCCGTAAGGTTCCCTTTTTTAGGGTTCCGTACCTTAAAAGGAAAAACGGAACCCTTATAGGATCACTTTGTTGTCCGTCTGTCTGTCTGTCTGTCTGTCTGTCTGTCTGTCTGTCTGTCTGTCTGTCTGTCTGTCTGTCTGTCGGGATGTCAACCCTTTTTTCTCAGAAATGCATAGACGTATCATGTTGAAATTAATATCATATACTCAAGTCTACGATGACATGCGGCCGTGAAAATATTAAAGTTCTAAGTCAACGCTATCAAAAGATAATGGAAAATATGTCGTATATTTTGACCATTTTAGCGTTTTCGCAAGGGAATCAAAACCTATAGGGTACTTCCCATTGACCTAGCACGTTGAAATTTGGCAAGAAGTAAGATCTTATGGTACAAATAAAGGAAAAAATCTGAAAACTGTAAATTTTTGTATGTATGTTTGTCTGTTTGTAAGTTTGTCTTTTAACCTTTTTCTCAGAAACGCGTGAAGGTAACAAATTTTTATCAACGTCAAGTACTCAGAGTTGTAATTACTAAGAGCTGTGAAAAAATCAAACATCTAAGTTAACGCAATCAAAAGATACGGTCATTTATATCACATATTTTAAGTATGATAGCGTTTTTAACGTTTTCGCAAAGGAATCAAAACCTATATGGTACTTCCCATTTACCAAGCATTATGAAATTTGGCCAGGAGCAAGGTCCTTTAGTATACATAAAGGAAAAAATCCGAAAACTGTAAATTTCTGTTCGTGTGTCTGTCAGTCTGTACGTCTGTCTTTCAACCTTTTTCTCAGGAACGCGTAAATGTATCAAGTTGTAAATTGATCAAGCGGAAAATATATTAATCTTAGAATTAAAATTATATGTACTTGTAACAAATTAACATAGAAGTTGACCATGGTCAAAAAAACAATTTTACAAACACTGAGAAGAAATTTGTATCAGTACGAAAACATTAAAAAGCAGCAAACCTTTATAAACAACGCAATGCAATCTATATATCGCAGCTAACAAAATGATAGCGCGATGCAGCGTACAGCTAATGCCATCTATTACAACATTATGACATTAACTGTGATATAATTCTGCTCGATTAATAAAAATTTTTATTTTAATTATTATTTAAACGCGCTAAAAATTATAAAATAAACTTTTCATTTAAAAGTTTTATCGTCGATTTATAACGTCATTACGTAATTAACATTCAATATAAGAGCTTCACGCGATTTGATTTAAGTATTCGTATTGACTTAGTACGAAAATTTTAAAATTAAATTCAAACAAATCGAGTTATTTAATTTACTTATTTATCTACACATATAAGTCTTCTGGTTATTAGTAATATAATTAGTTATTTATAAATAAACAATTAGTTTTGTTCGAATTAAGGACTAATTATTTTCGTCTTGGCAACACTAATATATATTTCGATATTTTGATTGATAATATAAATCTAAATATTTTACGAACGTAGTGCAGGGGTAGTGGAGTGTAGTAGAATATAAATAAAAATAAAACGAGAATAAAATGTACTATAATTATGTTGTTAATGTCAAAGTCAACAAGTTAGTTCATTGAAATTGTCAAGAGATGGCGCTAGGTGTATCCTGAATCGCGCTATAACTTTTTTTTTTTAAAGTATAAGGTGTATTAGTACTTAAAATAAAATTTTGTGTTTCCATGGATTGCATCCATGATCGTGTTTTAAATTAAAGTGCTCCTAAGTAGTTTCAAAATAGTTTTTGGGACGTGATCCATATTTACATAATATTTGATTATATTTAAGCGACTTCTAAAAAGGAGTGTTTTTAATTCGACCTTGTATTTAATTTTTTTTATGTTTGTTCGCCGATTACGCCGCCATTTGGGTACCGATTTTCAAAATTTTTTTTTTGTTTGAAAAGGTATACTTCCAAGGTGGTCCCATTGTCTTCAGGTCAGGATCAGATGATGGGATCCTGGAGAAATTGAGGGAACTCCTCAAATATTATAGGCAAGCGTATACCGATTTAGGTATTTTTGATAGTAACTTATGTTGGAACTGATGATGAAGACCACAAATGGCGTAGATGGGTTAGTCTTATATAGATTTCTATAAGTTTGTACGGAACCCTCGGTGCGCGAGTCCTACTCGCACTTGACCAGTTTTTTGATTACGCAGAGGAAATCTTCGAAAAGATACCCGATTCCCGGGGGGTAGATCGGGTAATGTGGCGATTTATTCCCACTAAAACCCCTGCGATGGCCTTCCTCAGCACGGAAATGGAGAGGCCTCGGGATCGCTTGCGCATGCACACCCGCTGCCCCTCCCGTGCAAAGTTTAGCTCGTGGCTGGCGAAACTCGTCTCAGGAGAGCTAAGTATGGTCTTGCCAACCTCGCACCCCTCGCTGGTGCGTACGGCAGGTCAAGGCCATCCCGGCTGCCATCCTCCTCAGGGCCGTATGAAAAGGGATGCGTGAGATCCGTAAGGTTACCTAAATAACAGTTAGCAGTTATTTCATATCAATTACAAGAATAAAATTTACGAATGTAATTCTCGCCTATTTCGTGTGACAGCTTAATGTGTTCTACGAAACCCAATATCTAAATCACGGATAAAATTGTATTATTAAGACGGTTATTGTATTGTCGTAAAACCATTTATAATTTTAAGTTTAATATTGGGTTGATTCAACTTTATTGAGTGATTGCAAGATTTAATTGAATTTCAAAGTTCTATTCGAAGCTTTGTTATAAAACTGTTAATTGTCTTTCTGTGGTAGTTTCATTGTTTTATTCATTCCTTTATACTCAATTAAGGAATTAGGAAGGGTAATGTGTTTAATTTATTTGTATGTTTAACATTTATGTTGTTTGTACTTTGAATATTTAAATTGAATTTTAACATCTGACCTAAAATGAGGGGTATTATAACGTATGTATTTATCTACCTGTGTGTCTGTAGCATCGATGACACTTTCTGTAATTCTGGTGTAAAATTTAGTAAAACAAATCTTTTAAATCAAAGTTTGTATGTAATAAAACAATCATTTTATATATCTATAGATAAGTTATAAGCTAAATTTTGGTACCCAGAATGCCGATGTGGACGACGTTGTCTAGCAACCAGCTAGAGACTTCTTCGGGTAACAAGACATTCGGCGATCTTGTCAAATTATATATTTTAAATTTTCGCGATTTATACTATTCATATTTTATATAATGGGTCTTATCGCGACAGTCTATCTGACTCGTCAGCTCGTGACCACGACGGATGCAACTTCGTCGAAACGTCGGGCAATAAAAATTGTATTACTACCATTAATCATCGCGGTAAGACCCGTTATCCCTACTGATATTATGAATGTGAAAGTAACTCTGTCTGTCTGTTACGTTTTCCTGCTTAAACCTCTCAACTGATTTTGATGAACCGAATTTAGCACAGACAATCTTTAGATCCTGAGAAAAGACATAGACTACCTTTTATTGCGAAAAGCGAAGAAAACGAAAGGTCACTCACTCATTCATCCCGAAATCTCAAAAACTACAATTGCTAGTGTTAAGTTATCTCCGGGGTTCTAGTTACTAGTTTATTCGTAATTATGAATATATTTCTGAGAGTAAGGACGAGCAATCTATCCTAGAGAGAGGGAGGGTGCGTACTGCCGATATATAATAATAACTAACTGATCAACGAGCTACCATAGACTAAATACAGTATTATTTACTTTTATGATATATTCCTAACAGCTAGGAGTTTCAAATTTTGCATGAGGATTATTTTTCGAACGTAACAATAAAAATAGGGGCTAGAAGTTTGTATGAAAGTCCTATGTTAAGTGCGAGCGAAACCGTGAGGGGTAGTATAAAATATGGATGAATGAAGTATGACCGTAACGTTTTAACAGACACGTTGGCGCAGTGGTCACTGCTTCTAACCGATATGCTAGCAGGTTCGATCACCGCTTACGGCATCCATATATATTAACCATACGGATGTTTGATGTAAAGTGAGTGTTTGTGTTGTGTGATTTCGACCTCATCACAAGACACAAGATGGAGACCGTTGAGTGTGATGCGTTAATTAACTAATAATGATTCAGTACAAAACCGGTTAGCTAGTATAATTTAATTTTAAAGCTATTCAACACAGCATTTTAATCCGTTGAGTTAGTTGAAGTTTTAAAACCCTCCCTCTTAATCGTTCATAAAATATTCAGGTTACAGCGAAACGCTCTTCGTTCGCGTAGTTTCACTATTCTTAACTTATCTATTGAGGATGTAAGTTGGGGATGTCTATATGTCGTTGTCTTTACAAGTTTCTTTAAATATAATAAACTTGTGTTCGTTATCGGCTTTGTTCGTGTTAATGTGGATTTTATTATCCGACCACTGTTTTTAAATGGTTTGTTATCCTCATGAACAATTTTGAACTGAGTTAGTTGCTGTGATTACATCTAGTAGTACTGAAAACGCCGATCCTCTGTATCAGCGTTTTCTACGGTGAGTGAGAGAGAAGCCCAACATCTTTCTCCATTCCTTTCCCTATTTCGTAGTCCCTTATATTCCTTTTTTTTTAGCTGGCAACGCAATTGGGCTCCTCTGGTGCTGCAAATGTCCATGTCCACTTAACATTAAGTGTCTCGCTAGCTCGTTTCCCAGCTATTTTAAAACTTTTATTATTATTTTAAAACCTTCGCAAAGGTCTACGCTTTGTCTTTTCTGTATCCATGACAACATTTATGATGATCAGTGAACCATTAACCCATTACAAACAAGTATATTAGCAAACTAAAATTCGCTTTTATCATTTTTGGTTAAAATTGCAAATATGAAATTGTAAATATTAACAAAATCACCGACATTTCTACTGTAAGTTGATAAATAGTTATGATTACTTTTTATATATAATGCTGCAGCTTCATTTGGAATCAGCAGGCTACACAAATACTCACCAATAGATAAGAGTTGCGCGACTATGTTATTTTAATACCATAAATAAATAAATAAATAACGCATCACACTCAACGGCCCCCATTAAGATCTTATGACCGTGTGTCGGGGGTCCGGAGACACACACAACACTAACACAAACACCCAGACCACGACAAACATATGCATGGCCAATACAGACGTTTGCCGCGAGCGGGGATCGAACCCGCGACCGTTAGCGCTTTAGTCAGTTGCAGTGACCACTGCGCCAACGTGTCTGTCAGACCATATTACAATATATTTTGAATTATTTTGGATTGACCAGTAGAAGTTGCAGCGATCTTTACAATAAATAGAAAAGAGATGCTAAACTTACAAATGATTACAAAAATCTTTTTAAACTATAGCTAAAATACATTTCGATAACATCATAATTGCCACGAAAAAGAAACTGCATATAAGTTGATATACGAAGACGCATAAATACAGACATACACATATACAATTTATAACGACCCTCTTTTTTAGTTGGAGATTAAAAATACCACATTTATTTTACTTTCAAACAGGTGGTCTTCAGAATCCAATTTTAAATCTTCCATTAAAAATTGATAGTAAAATATTCAAAAGCTCGTCGTTAAGTCGTGTTCAAAGAATTAAATAGTTTTCCCAACTATTCGTGTTACCAGCGATTCAAAAAGTTTAAAAAGTTCGTAAAATGAATTGATTGTTCCAAATCTCTTGAGTGCTTGAAAAAAGCTTAAAAAAAGTTCAGTTCGATTAACTTTCGAACGTTTGTCTTGGTTCAAGAAAATATCAAATAACTTTGTATTTAAACCTCGAGGGCATTTGAGTAAATATCATTTTAAAAGAGTTATTTTTATTTTTCTTATACTAGATTATCATTGCAGACTCTCTGGAGGTTACTGAGAATTCCACAACATTGTATCTTGAAATTAAAGTTCTATGTAACAATGGAGCATATCCATTTAGCGATGCTATTGATAAAGAAATAAATGGTTTACTTATTTTATAAATAATATGTTTGTATTATTTTCACTAAACGTTCTTTAAGTAAAATCATTTATTTTTTAATTATTTTATCGCAGTGCTTTCTAAAAATAAACTATTAATATTTATTTAATAAAGAAAATATTTCTTGAACTTATCCTAGTATAAGCAGACACTATAACGAGTTTAAATTAGTTTTATTTTATTTAATTGTTTTCATCGCTAAAAGAGACGGACAGAAGAATATAAGCCCCAGTATTTATTAATCAATAAATATAAGAAAAAATATTCAATGTAAATACACAATGCTAGCACAAAACTTTAGCTTGATTAGATTCATAACCAAGAATTAAACCCGCGATTCTTATTGTAGCAGCCAATGTCATGCATTATATTATCAACTAACTATCCGCTGTCCATTGTGGTTTCACTCGCATTTATGGTTACTGCTTCGCTCCTATGAGTTGTAGCGTGATGTAAAATAGCCTATAACCTTCCTCAATAAACAAGCTATGTAACACAAAAATAATTTTTCAATTTGAAGCAGTATTCACTGAGATTAGCGCGTTCAAACAAACTCTTCAGCTTTATAATATTAGTACAGATTAGGCTTATTTACTGTAAGCCAAAATGTTTTTCGGAAAGTAGTTATACGCATAAACCATTAAAAATACATTGCTAATTAAATAATTTAAATTCCTATCACCAAAAACATTAATCGTTTCGCGAGAAAAACAGTATAATCGGAAAATTATGACAGCCGCGGTCGGTGGTGAAATATGGGGGGTGAAAAAACTAATTACAACGGTAGTATTGTCAGAGCCGTGGTTCCTGATGATTTAATACGTTACCAGAAAAACACTTTTCCGAAATTCCAATGTTTTTGTCCTCGTGAAATATTAGTTTCGAATTCTGTAGGCTTTTGTTCCAATATTGGGTGCATTTTCCACGATTTCATTCATGGAAAACGGGAAGATTAAAACGTTATTTAAATTATTTGAGTTTTTTTTATAGCTAAATGATTATTATTTGTGTGGAATGTTTCGGAGGATTTATGAAAGCGATTTTTTGTAGGTTTGAAATATGTATATTTAAATAACAAAGTTTATTTTATATTCGTTCAGAATAAAACGAACTGCGTCTTTTTCCAAAATTTTAAGCCGAAAGACGAAATTATTAAGCGTTACATTTTTTTTAAGTTCCTAAGTATAATGTATCAAAATCTAAATCGCATTAAACTATCATTCTAATGATTAAATATAAAATATATATCAATGAATGTCGTAAATAAAATATCGTATATTTTGGTCAATTTAAAAAACAACATTGGATAAACAAAATAATTTTTTAATATTCATTTGAGTATTTAGAAAAGTATTTTTTAATTAAAATAATGATCGAGAACAAAAACATTCTTTAATTTTTAAATATATCAAAGATATATATCGTTTAAGCTTTTATCTATAATACCAGAAAATTGTTCAGACAATTATTAAAACAACAAAACACGGTCCAAAATACAGTTCAATGTAGCGTTAAAAATTTCATTAGTTCCCGAAAACCAGTGTTCGAACTAACCTTTAGCATTCCTCAAATTCACCCACTATCCTTTTGTTTGATATAAATCCTAGTAAATTTAAACAATGCCTCAGAAATCTCTGTGAAATTCAGATTAAGTTGAATGAATAGAAGCGCAGACTTCAGGCTAGACAATTACTGTCATTCTTCTGCAATAATGCCAGATGTAAGAATTTGTGTTGAGGACAGCGGCAGCCATATTAGTAATAATAGTATTGAGTATAAATCAATTCAGTTAAAAATCATCATATAGTACTATATATGTATAATGAAAAAAAAAAATTACGTACATGGTAATATAGTTATGTAATGTTTTTTACATTAAGTTGATTTAGTGAATAGTCTTTTCAGATTTTTTTTGTATAGCATTTAATTAGTTCCTTAGTTATAAAAGTCAGAAAAAATATTAATGTGTATACGTATATGTTGTATTATATTGTTATTACCAATTAATTATTATCATTGTTTAAATGTAAATATATTTTTTTAGATATATGATATTATTAAATATCGCTAAAAATGTAACACACTTTCGTAGTCAAATCGTTAAATTAAGACACTTTTTTCCCCAATTAGTTAGTTTAAATGACTTGAATTTTTTACACCATCATCTCCGAATTGGACTTTTTTGTGGGTTGACACATTATTGCTTATCAGCATATTAAATATGAATGATAAAGTATAATTTTATGACAGTCTTGACGCAAGCCTGCATTACTCCAGTGTACCCAATAATACTAGAATAAGTACACAAAGAAACAAGTTTTAACTCGCTTATCAGTTAGTTGCTCTCCGGAGCCGCATCCGTCAATATTCCAGTTATTTCCTTTGTCTTTCGGTTTACACTGTCTTTATCTTTAAATGCTTATTCTGAATTTCAATGAAATTTCTTCTTTTCATGTTATTTTATAATTAATATTAGAATTTTTTTTATAGCGTAGTTCTTAGAATATGTTGAAATAGAATGTGACTTGCTAGCCGGTTTCTTACTTAACATAGTTTATAGAAAAAGGTATATTGTATTAGGGAACATCAATGGTCAAAATTTTCATATTGAAGGATAAAATAGTATATTTTATGTTTTGTATTTTTATTTCATTAATTAACCACACACAATAAGCCCGTCCTGGGCATGCCTTTGTTTTTTAGACGACTTCAAGAAAGTCGGGTGTTGTATGTTAGAATGTATGTGATTTTTATCTTTTGTGTTTTAAACAGATGAAAAAAGTCTAAGTCAACTTAAGAACCTCCTCCCTCAACGCGTTAATATTTTTTTATGTGCATATTAAAGCTATTTATTACTAGATGACCCGGTGAACTTCGCATCACCGACATATTAACGTAAAATGTTTTTAAAACTTAATACAATTTTTTTTATCTACAATTAATTCAACACAATTGTTTTGTTTCTGAAAGTGAACTGATTTGTTTTCCAACAAAACAGAACCAAGACAACCAAGAGAGCTTACATTACAACTATAAAACAAACTAATTTCTGAACGTCCTTATAAATATTTGACAACTAAGTGAGAATATAATTCATATTTAAATATTAAATTGTTTTTAAACTCATCCGCACCGAACAACGGAGACACGAAGGAGTGTCTTTTCCGTCCATCATGACATTAGCGAAATAATCTGTGCTCATATGGCACAAATAGAAGCCATTAACCTAAGAATTAATTTAAATATTAAATTGTCCTTTTTAGTATTTCCCTTTACTTATTATGTTTCCGTTACCGTTAAAACATACCGTTTAAACATTCCTTGAAATTATACAAATATTTCAAGATTAATATTAGCCAAATCTGTCTAACCATTCTCAAATTTTTATGAGACCAAAGAATAGCATTTCATTTATATATACACTTGTATAGTTTATTGTAATATAATGGAAATCGGATGAAATTCTAGGATATGTCTGCAAATCTGTAGTGAAGTGGTGCAGTGAATCAAACTGGAATCCTTCTCGTTAGTTCAAGTTAAATCCTTTGGTCAGCATTGTTGCAGTTAAGGGGTAGTTAATTTTCTTGCTCGGCCTGTTACAATACATCGTGTTCTATTGTACTCATATATTTTATAAAATTGTTTTTAATCGATAGTTATTTAGGTTTAATATAGTTATTTTTAATTTCTCTATTTATTTTTAATAGAATTATTTGTTTCTGTTAATATTAATTATACTGTTCACTTTATTTTAAGCGATTATTATATGATTATATTTTCTTTTTTTTATAAAAAATAATCTTTTAATTCTTAAGTGTTATTAACAAATAAACTGTATTGCTTTATATAAAATGTCTGTGTATTTTTTAAAGGTAATAAAAATTAATCTTTTTTGAAACATACTATATTTCAAAGTTGTATGAAATTTTTCCTACATTATTGAAACGGTTTAAAATTTTCATTTCACTCAGCGTCTTTGCATCGTGTGGATTTTAAAGCTTTTCAAACAATTTACTAAATTTATTCAAAATATACTTTTAAAGCACTTTTGAATAGTCAAATTACAAGTAAATTGTTTTAGATTTTTTAAAGCTATCACACTATCATGTCGATAACATGCATATTTTGATTCTGAGTTATACAAACTTTAAACAATTTTTGCGTAATATATGATGATGGTGATAAGCAATAATGTTTCAACTCACACAAAGTTAAATTTAGAGATATTGATGTATTCTGATAATGCATTTCGTGTTTAACATTATTCAACAAGTTTTCAAGCCTTTTGAACTAAATAAGTATGGAAAAAAGTTTATTTTAATTATTTATTTATTTAGTTATTTGAATGGCACATCAGCATTACATACATTAAACACTTAAAACTAAACATTTAAAGCTAACACTTATCTGATGTATGTACCAATTACAGACGTACACAGCACTGCTAAAGATTGCTGTCTAGCTGCTTAATAATACTTATCTCCTGAGATTACAAAAAAAAAGAGAATTTTCAATTACAAAAATATTACGACAAAAATACAGATTCTTGATCTAATGTTAAGTATATTGAAGTACGTTCGACATTTTGGATTAAGCAATAATCTCCTATATTTGAACAAATTATTATTAGATAAAAATCTTTACTACCTTATCTGCTAGTAATTCATTATACTTTTTACTAAAATAGAAAAGAAAAGATATATACTTCTTCAAACAGATTTGTTAAGAATAGATTTGACATTTTTAGACGTCATTTTCTCAAAATGAAGTCCGTGCGGGTTGAAACAGTATTATTACTTATCAGCGATTTCACACATACCGTTCAAGACACAGAGATAAACTAAAAAAAATCCGATACAACTTATGATGCAGAAGTTTGTTGCATAACATCTTTATGCTGCAACACATATACGTGGTTTCAACTTTGTTTAAAGAATATATTGTAAAGTTTTTCAAGTTTATAAACCCATGAGACTATTTAAAGCGAACTTTAACCATAAAACTGTGGCGCAGTGTGAATAAAAATAAAGGAAAGGGGATTTTTTAATGAAGCGCTGGGAAGTGGGGGTGCATTGGAACACTTCGTAGGATAAAGGCCTGTAGTGATCACATATAGAGGAACTTAGTTTGTCTTTGTGTCTGCAAGGAGAATATACATATATAAGTATTGTTCTGAGATATTTATAAAGATTTACATTGGCTAGTTATCACTGCTTAACATCTTAAATAATAAATATATAAATAAACGCATTACACTAAACGGCTCTCATTAAGATCTCATGGTCTTGTGTCGGGAGTCCGGAAACACACAACACTAACACTGACACCCAGACCGCGACAAACATCGGTATGGCCAATAGAGACGTTTGCCGTGAGCGGAGATCGAATCCACGACCGTTAGCGCTTCAGTCAGTTGCAGTGAGCACTGCGCCAACGTGTCTGAATAATTTAGCGTGAGTACCTAATTTTTACATTTACAGCTTTCGTAATCACTTAGGACGTATTAGGTATTAGGATATATTACTAGGATACAGAACACAACTGTTTTATATCGCCCTTGAGAGTAAAACTTACAAACGTAATTCTCGCGTAAGGAATAACTATTATTGTATACAAATTTATGTTAAATTAAAAGTGTATTGTTTGAATCGAACAGCAAAAGAGTACCTAAATTGTTTCTTATTTGCAAATTTTATACCTATAGATTTATTATACTTATTGACGTTAAAAATCTAATTGCAACTTTGGTAAGCTCGTCATTTGTCCTGTGGCTCCCAAGTCACTCTCATCTGTCACACCGAGTCGCTATCTTGTTGCTAGGCAACATCGTCCGAAGTGGCCGGCATTCTGGATGCCAAAATCCATGACCTTTTAACAAATAAAGTGTTTTAAAAATATTTTTTAAAACACTTTAAACGATAGACTTTGTAATGCCGAACCGTCGAAAAGTTATTTTTCTGTCTGACCGATACGATATAGCTATCTACTGGTCGATATTGTATATTTTCAATAAACTTTGCGCAATTAGATTAATCGTGCGACAGGGCATAGGATACGAATACAAAAACATTTTTTTTCATTACTCATATTTTATATAACATGTCTTATCGCGATAACTGATCGTAGTAATACCTTTTTATTGTTCGACGTTTCGACGAAGTAGCATCCGTCGTGGTCAGACGAAGTAGCTGACTCTACACTGAGCTGAGTGAATGTCGAGCAATAAAATGGTATTATTACGATTATTTATCGTGATATGACTCCTTATATAAAATATGAATAGTTTAAATAACGAATTAAAATATTGTTTTTTTTTTTTTATTGAATAAATTCAATTTGCTCTTTAGAAACAGCATTGAATTACTTAAACGGTAACACGCATTATTTATTAATCGATTGCTGCATTTGTAGTAGCGTAGCAGTTTCGTAGCTTGCTTTCAAGTGCTACGAGTGTTTCTACATCTCACATACGCTACGTAGCATGTAAAAGCTCGTAGTGTTGTTCTGTAATAATAATGATTTTATTTTTGAATACTTTGATCAGAATTCGCTTATTTTATCTATTTTTTATCGGGATAAATAATAAAATAAAAATAATAAATAAAATTATTCTTTTCATATAATTTTTTTTTATATATTTTATTTATTTATAATTAATTATATTTAATATATTATACATACAAAAAACATCGTAAGAGTTATAATATTGGTTTAAGTATCCCCTGTGGGTTACCCTTTTGTCAATCGACCGCAATTACAAAAATAATTCAATAATCTTATGACTTCATTGGCCCTTTGATGTCACTCATGCCGTCGCATTTAACAATACTACTGTTGAAATTAAATTAGGGGTAGATGAGGGTATGTGCACAGGATATAAGGGTTGTGACTAACTTACTAAGTAGAAATGAATAAAATTATAATTGAATAAATAATAATTTCATTATTTTGATGACGTTTGAGTAAAGTTTTTTAACTATTTTTTTTAATTTATATTTGTCCGGTTGTAAATGATTATTTTAAGTATATATCTATAGAGTATATAATTTAACGTAAAAATAGTTTCAGACATCTTAAGATTGGGTATAAATATGCAAACTAAACTCCCTAACATTATAATAATTTTATAGAATAATAATATATAATTATTTGATATAAATTATTATAAAATGGAGGCTGATAAGCAATAATGTGTCTACCCTCAAAAAGTCAAATTCTGAGTTATTGATCTTTCTTGATAACCTGTCACTTAATTAAGATTAACATTAAAAAAAAAAACAATGCATATAAACTAAATAAGTACGGAAAAAAGTTACTTCATTTAATTTTTCGAACTTCAAGTGCGTTCCATATTTTGCAACTTATACAATAATCTCATATATTTAAAAAAGTTATTTTTAGATAAAACTTTTAATTATACTAATCTACATTTAATTTACAGCATTTATCAAATAGAAAGGAAAAGATATATACCGCTTCAAACAAAATTAAGAATAAGTTGGAGATCTTTAGACGCCATTTTCTCAAAATGGGGTCCCTGTGGCTTAACGCAGTATTGCTTATCAAATATCAGTTTGTTTTTCATACAATGTAACGTATTCACTATTTTCGTTCATCATATTTTTTTAAAAATAAAAGTTGTATAAACAAATATTGTAAACACACATTGCATATTTAATTGCATTAATAAATATCTTGGAAAACGATTAACGTCTGTTTTACTACAATCAAAATACATTCTACTGCCGTAGAGCCGCGTAGCACAGCCGTAGTGATTGCGTAGCAGAGTAATGCTACGCCTGCAATTAGTGGTAGAGATAGCATTTAAACCAACGCATCTGAATTTACTACCACACATAAGCTTAAATAATATAAATTCATCCAATATACAAAATTTACAATTTAATGAAGTATGTTGATATAAATATGTACGTAGTAACTAAATTATATTTTTGTATTGATGTGATGGGTATTTGTATGAGACGTACAGAATATGCACATGTAGAAGTATTAAGTAGATAAATAAAACCTATTATACTATACTAGAATATTATGACGACAAAGGGGCGTGAATTTAATACGCGTGGAATTTCTAAGAGGATAACAAAATGAAAATTTAATAAAAATACATTGCATTATAATCAAGTACGAATGATTTTAAAAGAATTACTACCGAGTTTCTTGCCGGTTCTTCTTGGTAGAGTAAATAAATTATATTTTAAGTTTGATTATGAGATCATTATAATTACTAAAAACAACGAGAGACTCATTTCGCTAGGTATTATTAAATAATAAATATAATAACTTGTGTTTAATTTTTTAAATATTTTTTTCAAAAGTTACAAAAAAAATATATATATCTTATCGTTGTTAATAATTATTGTAACAGATCTCGCATCAGCCAATTGATGGTTTAAAAAAGGAAACAAACCAAAAAAAAGACGTATTAAAAAAAATATCCTTCCATAAAGATTAATGTAATAAATTTTTATATTGTGAAACGAATATAGTTTTTACACAAAACATTTGCGAAATAAATCCAACCCCCGGAGATTAGAGCAACAATAGATCAATCACGGGCCAATTGGTTCAAATCGCTTACCATTGCGATACAGTCGTTAACAAACCACACTATACATAAGAACTAAATAACGAAATAGAGTGACCTCTATGTATAAAAACGGCAGTTCTAGTACATTTATCTTTAAATTTAATAATCTTAAAATATTATATATAATTTAAAAGAATATCTTCTGTCTGTTTTTAAAGATTTCATAATAATTATTCTTTTATCAATCATTATTATAAGAAATTAGGCCGATGTTTAACTATACTTAACATCCGAACTTTATCGGACGGAACCAAACGTCTCGGATCATTAAAATAAATTTTAATACTTAGCGAAAATACCGCGCAGAATGTACTTAAACATAAACCGTACAATTCGTAATCAAAGACAAACAATCACAAATATTACAGTTACAAACACATACATAACAAATTATTTTGACTAATTTAACAAAACATCTCCACATTAAATAACAATTTTATAAAAGAATATTCAATTAAAAAAATCATTAGTCGAAAAATTTCATTCCATGCTTCTAGATTTCCCTAACATCTACAAAAAAAAAAAAAAATTAAAAGACAAAACCCGTAATAGACAAAAGCATAGATTTCACGCTTTATTGTTCACATTGTACTGTCTTTGGCATTTACCACGTTATTCATTTGTAAATCAACTTACAATGCACGCGTGAACTCGCCATACGAGATTAAACTCTCTTTATACACGAATAAAGTACAAATTAGGTTCCATTACGTGATGATTAATCCAGACTAGCTGTGAATTGATTCTCGCATATATCATACGCCTATATGGAGCGACAATTAAATTTAAACCTTATGTTTTTGAGTGAAGGTTTGTTTTTCATTGTGAGTGTTTGTTTGTTGTGAGCTGAACGCGGAACAGACTTTGTGACGCGCATTGTCCGGGCTTTAATCGTGTCAAACGCTTTGCTACTTATTATAACGGGATTATAGGTATCTTTACTTTATATTATAGTGCAGTGTCTGTTTGTCTGTAATCGTTAAACTCAAGAATAATAAGTACTCAATAATAAGAATAACTGTACATTTTTTTTTAATTTTTTTCCATCTATATGTTAATACGCGATTGATTCATAAATTCAATACAAACGAAAGTGTCTATCTATACATATATAATTACATGTGTTATTTGACTGACTTATTCATCAACGCAGAACATAAACCACTGAGACTACAAAAATTATCGTTTTGAAAATTTTACTTTTAAAGGAGATGAACGTTTGTATGAAGAAGTCTGTCATTTTCAAAGTAAGAAACGCGACATTGAATTTGGTTACTTCTGTTAAGAAATATATGAAAATGTACATCATCATTTTTTTTTTCATTTTACCACCAAGCTGGTGAATTAGGGCCTGCTAGTCAATATGTAATCCGGGCAAAGCCGACGTGGGCTGCTAGTCTCAAATAAATGCACAATTATATTTTTATAGCGTGTATAAAACTTTTTCGCATAGGTTTTTATTAAAAAAATAGTTTCAATATCTTTGTCCCACAGTAAAGAATGGACTAATGAAAAACAACCGCATTTTTTCATTTATCCAAAGAAATTACTAGTCAAATATTTTCCTAGGCCCAGCAAGGACTACAAAAGATTCGGGTCGCCGTAATACAGCGTGCTGACCAACAAAAGTGGCATGCTAGAGTAATTTAGCTCTCCAAAGCTAACTAATTTCGCTACACAATAGTGGAGGACAATTAATCGGGAGTGCTGGTCTCAGATTAGAGCTGTATCGCTTAAGGAGCCAATCTACTGTATGTGTCCTAATCGATGCTTGCAGGTGAGCTGTAAAAACATTGATATAATGGCCTCCCTTCTTATTATTATATAATCACATCTACCTCCGGATTCATCTGTGTTCATTTGAGGAAAAATTATATTTATATAATGTTTACTTTCCCTACTTGTATCGGATATTGTTCACTATTTCATTGGCTTCAATTTAGTTTTCGCGTAAACCTCTTTTTTATTTGGGAAACCAATCTATTCAATAAATTAAAGTAAAAAAGTGTTTTAAAAACAAACTTTTATTTAAACACACTAAAAAGAATAAAATAAATGTAAAATAAAATTAATATCAATGTATATGATATAAAAGCTTGACGCAAAATTTACCTCTGTTGATAAACAAGTGTTTCGCCATGTTTTATTTAGAGTGACGTCACTGTATTTTTCAAGTTATTCTTGGCAAGCAATTTCATTTAATACCCATATTGTGGGAATGCATTAAAAACAACTAGTCCGTCATTTTGGATGTGCCGCCATGTTGGATTTAGAATGACGTCATATACCTTATCATAAATTGTTACCCAAACTAAGCGTGTATACAAAATGTTAGCTCAAATGATTAAAGATAACTGGTTCAAAATGAAGTTGCAAGATTCCACCTACACAAACATACATACATTGCAAATTAAATAAAAACTTGTAATAAGATTGTAGTGTCTGTTTATAAATCCAAATAAACAGCTTTAACTAAATGCATATAAAAGTAAACACGGCATCTTACATCAAAAATATTTTAAAAAAATCTGTCGATTTTGACGGGACTATAAAAGAGCTTATGTTATATGAGTAACTTAGGAGTACTTTTATTTAAAAAAAATATGAATATTTAAATTAATAGATAAAAAGAGGCTGACGCGAAAAGAAAATTGAAACCAATTAAATAGTTAACAATATCCGATTTAAATAGGGCAGGTAAACATTATATAAATGTAATTTTATTCTCAACTAAATGGGTTAAATCGCGAGGCACAGCTAGTACAGATTACGTTTTTTCTCGGAACTATTGATAGATGAACTTGTAATTCGAAAGTCACACTAGTACAGAACGATGTCAGTGCGGGCTTACCTCTCAAATTGCTTGCTGCGGTCGCTGATTGGATTACGTTTTGGTGCAGGGTACTGGGACTGTTTTATAATGCATTTAATTTTGTATATGGCACGGTACTTGGTGCTAGAGAATCTGTTTAAACATTTACTGCCTTACTACAAAAGATTTAAACAGACGTTAAACGCGCGTCTAAGACAGTTTTGAGTTAAACATGCTTTAGACATAGATTAATATACGTTTAAGTGAGTTTAATAGATGTTTAAAACCTATTTTTGCTGTCAAATGTAACGTATAACATTTTATCAATAAGTTTTTTATGACTTTATTCGCTGTTAAGCAATTTAGACAATATTTTAAGCAATATTTAAATCTTAAACACTGTTTAGCTAGACACGTGTTCAACATGGTTTTAATGGCGTTTTTTTGTAGTATGACAGTTAGATTTTGAAACTTTATCTCTATAGTTGGGTTTATCCATGGAAGTAGTCGAAAAAAATATTTGTTTACATATTAAACTATTGTATGCTTTACTATAAAAGACGCAATAAAATCATGTTCAACACGTGTCTAGGTAAACAGTGTTTAAAAATTAAACATTGTTTAAAATGTTGTCAAAATTGCTACACTGCGTGTAAAATTATAAAGAAATACAATATCATAGGTCATTTTTGACAGCTAAAATAGGCTTTAAGCATGTGTTAAAAACGAAATTTTCTTTAGACACGGATTTGTAGTACAGGATTTTATAGACACGCGTTTAACGTATGTTTAATTTTTTTGTTGTAAGGCAGATAGTTTTTAAAGCCATTCAATTCAGTATTATTTCCTCTTATGTATCGTGTGTTGGATACAAGATCAACCGAGATTTTATTTTCATAAAATCAACGTCAAATTATCATAAAATATTAAATATCATTTCTAATGTAAACGTTGCCAATTTGTGTCCAATTGCTTCCACTCCGAATCCCGAAAGTCACACATTCGTGCTTTTAAAGTTTCCATTTCCATGTAGTTATACACATAACTATGAAAAAATACGAATACGATGTTTTGAAATATTTATATATTATTAATTTAAAAACAATGTTTACAATACACGGTATTCATTATAATACGGGATTTACACGGAACTTTATACATAACTAAATCAGCTTTTATCATCCTTATCAGCATAATGAACCTGTAAATTAAGCTATTTTAACAATTTATCGCGCCCTGACTAACTCTGATAACCACACAAATGTTTAGGTTTAAATATGTTTCGAAATAATAAATTCTCAGTAGCCGGAATATTCAAATTTTCACATCGCTTGACGAATCTACTGGCGTGGAGCCAGGAGTCAACGTAGTGTGATGTATGGACTAGAATTCCTGCTGGAATAAGTTGAGAATTATTATATGCTTATAATATACTCGCTGATAAGGAGTGAAGATATTTTAGAGTTCCATTTTCTATACTTGTTAAATTTGAGATTTTTTTTATAGATATTAAGCGCATGTAGATACTTTTAGTTAATTTCGGGCACCTCATTTTGCACTTTTTAATCTGTAGTATAATATTATAGACAGGTAAGTTAGTAGATCTGTAGGGGCTTTGTGTAGAGGGTAATCTCTGAAACTACTTATACGATTTAAAAAAAATTGCGTTAGATAGTTTATTGAGGAGACATAGGTTATATTACATCACGCTACAGCTATTAACAGTGTAGAAATAACTATCAACGTGTGTGAAATCACTAGAGGTACTTAGTTTTTAATCAATAAGGTATTAACGGGAAGAAAATCTTATAAGCTACGTAGCGGATTTTATTTCGTTTTTCATCAGTAAACCAAGTGATTCATGAGTAAGGTTTATGTACAATACATGCCTATTATATCAGAGAAAAGCCTAGAATTTTAAAGATTTGTAATGTGATATCATATAAAAACTACACCCGTGCGAACCCGTCCCGGGCTGCTCGTATATAATAAAAAACTTCGCAAAAACCTTAAAAATATAGGATAAAACGCGCCTCCACTAATTCCCTGGCATAGAACCACAAAATCCACTGCGTTTTGCAGTAGCTCTGAATTTTTAACATTCAAATAGATTTCCGCCGGTTTTTCGAGAACGGAACGGAATTTGGACATAGACCAAATTAGAATCTCTTTTGTGTGACTATTTGCGACGGAAAGTTCGGGACAAAACGATGGGACAAGTTTGATTGTACAGTTATATGTGGTTTTATTAAGCATCGTGTATATTAGTGTTAAATTTATTTATTTTAAGTACAACACCAGTGGTCCAAGTATAACTCTTGCTAACAGCTTGGCTGTTATACATAACATAATGTTAGTTATTACCAGCATTTTGGTATAAACCTATAGGGCTACAAAAGTAAAGTAACATCCTGTAAATGTTTCACTCCTAAGCGAAGGCCTTCTCTTCTACTAAGGAGAAGATTTAGAGTTTAATCTACCAAGCTCCTCCACTGCCAGAATTTCTCCCGGCACATGCAAGATTTCTCCACGATGTTTTCTTTCACCACCAAGTACGAACTGAATTTAAACACACATTAAAACTTGAAAATTCGGTAGTGCTAGCTGGGGTTTGAACCCGTGATCAACGGATCGATGTGTTCTAACCAATAAGCCATCTCGGCTCATCTCAACTCAGTGCCAAGAAGTTAAAGTAATTCACCATCATCTTGATTCAACTGAATACACAACACCTCGACAACTTACAGCAGAAGTATCGTGTCGGGTTTGTTTTTAATTTTATATACTAAATATATTTTAAATCGTGTCCATAAATAAATACATACGATCTATGCCAAGAAGATATATATTATACTAGTTGAATCTTGCAACCGCACTTGTGTTTATGCTTCACTCCCATGAGTTGTAACGTGATGTATTTTAGCTTGGAACCTTCCTCAATAAACGAGCTAACCAACACAAAAATAATTTTTCAAATCGGTTCATATGTTTCGGAGCCTATTCAATGCAAACGAACAAACAAACAATCAAAATTTATCTCTTTATAATATTAGTAGGTATAGATTTAATTATTTAATAACACCACTTACAACAAGTAGACCATGAAACGTATAAATAAATATATATTTGGAGCAACTATTAGCAAGAGGAAAATTCCAGTAGCAAATATATGGAATTGATCACTGTAACACAAATGCGAATAAAGATATCTTCAAAGGAATCCGACACTGTTTTCCATATCTCTGCCCTGTCAGAAGGCGATACATCCATCATTTATTAGTGAGAAACAAGATATTTCAGACGATATACATGTGTGAGGAATACCGACGCGAAGTTATTGGATTACTGGTGTGCGTTGCGCTCAGGCTTCGGGATGATTTGATAACCGTTCAGGGTCGATGGGATTTCAATTAATCGCACAGTTTTAGTGCCCATAGGGTCAATTATTTGGTATTTGTAATATGATAACTGGATGCTGATAAGCAATAATATTTCAACCCACAAGAAGTCAAATTCGGAGATATTGATGTATTTTAATACTGCATCACCTATTTATCATAAAAAATTGAAGTCATATAAACTAAATAAGTACGGAAAAAAGTTTCTTAATTAATTGGTTCGAATTTCAAGTGCGTTTCATATTTTGCAACTTATATAATAACCTCAAATATTTGAAAAACAGTTTATTAGATAATATATTAAATATATTATTCTGAATTCTATAAATCTTTTATGAAAAAATAAAAGAAAAAATTGATATATACTTCTTCAAACCTAATTCAATTCAATTCTTTGGTTTATGGCTTTTAGTTATGTAAATTAGGCACATGTTATTTCTTAAAACGTATTTGTTAAGAATATGTTTGACATCTTTAGACGCCATTTTCTCAAATGAAGTTCGTGTGGCTTGATACAGTATTGCTTATCAGCGTCCAACTGTACATATACATTGAAAGATTTCGTTAGTCAAAATCAAAATTAGAATATACTTTATTCAAGAAGAACTTCGTAAGCATTTAAGCAACACGCTAGAAACATTACACAGATACATACATGTCACAGGAAAAGAAAGTTTCAAAGGTATACTTATCCATAGGAGAGGTATCTTAAGTATACCCGAGACAGATTAAATGTAGACAGAAACGGTAACAGATAGACAGGTAAGTTTGCACAAATAAAAAGTAATCATATTTTTGAATCGTAAAAACAAAATATTTAAATCAATCAAGCTACTAACGGTTTGGTATGTAGATTTTACCTAAAAGAACCGACAAAAAATAATAGTTACATCTTATCATACATCACCGTAAAATAAGTCGAAATGAAGATATCGATAAATTGTTTTAGATTCCATAAAATACTAAATACTAAATAATAAAGTCCCGACAAACTTTCCAAATAACGTTACCAAATGAACTATAAAATATCGCGATCATAAAATACTATATTCTGATACGTGATTTTTAACTTTTGTATTCAAACGCCTAGTTTAACTGTCAAAATGTGATAACAAATGTCGAATTGGCACAACTAAAAGCTATTAACCAAAGAGTTTAATTGAATTAAATTGTCAAAATGGCATGAATTGTTACGTTAAATTGAAATAATGAAAAAAACTTACATAATCCTCTAAAAACATAACACTTTTGGAATCAATTTGGTAAGCGTAAAAACCTGTTTACAGCTGTCCGGTCGCAAATTGCGAAAAGTTTTTGTGAATGCGTGAGTCGCAAAGTGAACAATACGTAATACGAACAAGGTCACGTTTTCACCCAGAACTTGTCGCATAACTTATCCTAACATGAACGATCCTGTTAAGACAGACACTGGTATTTTGGCCATCGATAAGTATAGCGCTATAATTATAATAACGATTTTGTCTTTAACCTAGAGATGTTGATGATAATATGTGTTTTCTTCGTTTATTTTCTATTATTAATTTAATGTATATGAATTAAACTACAAAAACAAAAACAATAATGTATAATAATATTTTATTGTTCGGCGAGAATTAAAAATTTTTGCTCTCAGACTTTCATAAAAATTTACACATTATATAAATTTATATTTAACTTTTCTTTCTGTTTAGCCATTACGACGCTCGCGCCATCTACTCTAAGTTAAATGTACTATGTCTATAACCTCGCACATATAACACGAAATTGATAAACTTTTATTAACATATACTTAGATTTTTATATACTTGATTATTGCATTCTCGTTAAATATTACCAAAATACTAAAATATAATTGGTAAAAAATCTTAAGACGTACATCAAACTAAATTAAGCATCTGCTTACAATTAGCTAATTCAGGTTAAAAATAAAATATAGATAAAGCAACTCACTTCATTTTCAATGACTTGATAAAATAAATTCGCGATTTGGATACCAAATAATGAATCTCTTCAGACATACCTTTTCATCCTTAACTCGAAAAAAGCCGGGTGAAACGATATACTTATAGGCATAAACTCAACCCATACGCATGGAAGGGTGCCTGTGTACACTGAACCGATTGTGGGGTAACGAAGCGTGGTGTACACCGCCCAACACAGGCAACTGCCCGCAGCCACTAAGCCTATAGAAATAAAGACGATATTTAGATAAATACTTTCAAACGATTTCGCCCACTGTACTTTGGCCCTCTAAGCAAGTACGCTGTAAAATGTTATCCTATTGAATTATTTACTTTAAAACATAAAATATTTATATGTTTAGATCGTTGAATAGTGCCCACTGCATATGTCATATGTATTTGTCGTTAAAAAGTGATAGGAGTTACATTAGTGTAATCAAATAGATTTTTCTTTATTTAAATAGAAACGTTATAATAAAATAAAATAAGATATACATTATACATATAAACAATTGTACACATAAGAACTTTCAAGTAATCATTTCAAAAATCAACATGTGACGAATTGACACAACTAAAAACTATTAACCAAAGAATTGAATTGAATTCAACATTGAATATAATTTTCTCAAAATCTCAAGATAAAATTAGGTTCCACACTCGTAACTCTATTTTACGCTACATTTGATTCGACTAATATAATTAGTGATGTGTTTGATGTCAGGATAATTTATTTAATTGTCGATAATTATTCAACGCAGGATGTAATTTGACATTTCAATAATACCGAAATATATCAATACGTAGCACTTGGGGTGAGGTAATGATAGCAATAACGCACACAATCGGGAATGAATAAAATGTGTAATTTATGTGATCGTGCCCCCGAAATGTGGCTGTGCAATTACAGCTTGTAAGATAGTGTTGTACCGTACGTTGTATAATATCGATAAAAATATTTAAATTTCAGAAGATTACCGAATGTTTTAGGATTTGTAAGAAAGCTATATAACTTCAAGAATCATAGTTTAAATATATTTAAACTATGTATGACGTCAAAGTCAATAGTTTGACCTTGACAGCTAAGGATTTTGTTGTTTTCACAATTAGAATAACTTAACATAATGAAAATAATAATTCTTACATTAAGCTAACGCAGGTACAATTTCGTATATGAATAAATACTAACAAAATTGTGCTTAGGTAGAAGCAGAGACATTTACTACGAAGAAAAATATCTAATTAAGTCTCAGATAACACAATAAATTATATAAAAATGTACTGAAAGCTAATTTCAAGATTAAACATCGCGCAACTCTGAATCTACGCAAGGAATAGCGAAGTCGAGCTCGAGCATAATAATTAACGAATATTGATTTCCAGTTAAAAAAAAAAAACATCGATACCAAAGTTATCGAAACTTTCCCAACTCTAAACTTTAGGATACCCATTCCATTGTAGAAAATGCTAATGATTTCCTCTCCAACTGCACCATTTTAAAGGTAAAGTCGTAAATTTAATTAATTCTCAGTTTTAGGCACGAAAGGCAATACGGTTTTGAATCTATTGTTAGTGAGAAAATTACATTCAAATATTAAAGACGAATTGTTTTATTAAATCTGAGAGATGTCTCGAATGATTCGAGAATAATCAATTTTGATACAAAGCCCGGTCTTATTGGTTTATTTTGTACTTTTGAAGGAGAAATTTGAATAATGTTAATAAAGTTTGATTTAAATAATGTAACAATGAATATATTACACTTTCATGTGTCCAAACGATGTCTGTATTGTTCTTAATATTTTGTGTCCTATTCATTTCAGTTGCTAAGTAATAAATTGAAAATATTTAAATTTGTCTATTTGTAAATTTTATATTGTTATATGAATGTATGTTGAATTAAATTTATTGTAGTTATTTATTTAGTATGTTATATAACTCATGAGCAAAATTTGCGCTAACTGCGTTAACTAACATCCCTTAGTAGACAGACGCGTTGGCGCAATGGTCACTGCAATTGACTAAAGCGCTAACGGTCGCGGGTTCGATCCCCGCTCACGGCAAACGTGTGTATTGGCTATACAGATGTTTGTCGTGGTCTGGGTGTTTGTGTTAGTGTTGTGAGTGTTTCCGGACCCCCGACACAAGGTCACGTGATCTTAATGGGGGCCGTTGAGTGTGATGCGTTATTTATTTATTTTATGTTTGTCGTGTATAATGATGGCATATTTATTTTATGTTAATTGATATTATATTTTGTGTTAAATTATTAAATGTGTTTTAACACTGTTACAAATACGTTATTAGAATGAAATTACATTATTAAGTTTTATTTTCGTAAGTTCTCTAACTCTGTAAACTGGTAAGATTTTCGCGATCATTATTTTAAACGGATTTAAATCGCGTATATTAATTATTTTTATCATCCCGACGTTTCGAGCACTTTGCAGCGTTCGTGGTCACGGGTAGACTGTGGTCACGTGTAGACTGTGAGTTCCGTCTACCCGTGACCACTAGTAGTTATTAATTCTCATAAAATCGAAAATATTTCTACAGTATATTTTATTTCACGTAATAACAAAACGTAAACATTATATCTCACCTAAATTGCAACAAGTACGGAACACTCGGCAAAATAAATTACGCCCGTCCAATTTCAGAGCGAAATGTGGTGAGAATCGAGCAAAAATTGCGCTAACTGCGTTAACTAACATCCCTTAGTAGACTACACTCGTTGGAAAATGTCGATTTTGCACGTAGAATTCATGTGTTTTAACACTTTAAATTGAATTCGGATATATCTTTATACAGGAGAGTATATGTATCGATGGATGTAGGTAATTATAATATAGAGTTAATTTATAATTGAAACCTTTTAATATTATATTTTACATGTATTTTTTTCTGTTATTTTTGACAAACACGGGTGTTGTCTAAAAGAGTTTTATACAATCAATGGTTTTTCATAACTATTGATATCTTCATACTATTAGAAGTCGAAATCTCTATACATTCCAAACTTTGACAAGCTCGTCATTGTACTTGTTGGCTCAAAGACACTTTCAACTGACATACTTTACATAACATTTTGGTTGCAAAATATAGGAGCTCATAACATATCTATAGATATAGAATATCATTGTATATAATGTATAACATTTCAACATACTCGCTAGATGTCTCATGTCCTTATACTCTACGAAGAACGTAACGAGTGAAGACGCGCGACATTTATAACACAGTAACGAAGTCAAATTGATACGTCTCACGTTTTTCTAGAACGTAGAAGACATACATAAAACACGAAAACCATGAAATACAGCATGAAAATCTTGTACAGTTTTAGGCAGATAATTTAAACAACCTCGTAACGAGTACATGCTGGTTTCTCTAATCTGCAAATAGAATCAGCTCTGGATTGTATTACGGGACATACCCGTTACAAGGATGCACGTTTAGCATAGTTAAAGATACCAATACGTTGCGTATATGTATAGAAATATATTTTAAACAGAAATTCATCTTCAGAGTGGGCTTGAGTCCGACGCGATATCTAGGATATTCAAAGATATCCGTTCGGTTTTACAATTCTAGCCAAAGTGACCGCAATTTATTGGAATTTAAATGCAAAACGACAGTATTCACGTTTACGTTTTGTAGCGAAATATATGAGATGGAAACGTTTAAGAATTCTCGTACGTAGAAATGCAAGCTATATTGTATCTAAATTCTGTTAGGGATTAGTCACCTGATAATAAACGTAAAGATTAAAAGTATCATTAGGATAAAAATACTGGGTATTATTTAAAACTCTCATATAATATGTACCATATATTATTTATATAAGAAAGCAGAGCACAATGCAAGGTCTGTCCATCAAGCGATCCATTTTTGTAAAAGACGTTATTTAATTTATGTTATAAATTAAATAATATATGTAAGTGTTTCTTTTTCTAAATGTTACATCAACTGAAATACTACAATAAATTAAAAATTTTATATCACACCTTGTTAGTCGATGTTGTTTATATTTTTGTTAAGCTCAAAGTAAGCTAATGCTGGTAACAGCCGTGGTTTTAAAACATTACATAATAGGAAATTTGTAAACACGTTAGGGGAACGTAAAACCAGCTCAGAACCTGAAATTAAACATTTCAAAGCCAGCCAAAATAGCTTTTAGTAAATTGAAACATACCATTTCAATTAAAAGGAACTAATTCTGAAAGTAATTTCAAAAAACGTAGTCAGTACATGCAGACAGGAGATAAATGTGAAAACAATTATGAATAGGCCCATTGAAAACGTAGGGTTTGAAATATATTGAATTAAAAAGGATTCAAGGTCGAATTGTCTTCAAACGTCACGTACTATTGAACAAGCTTGAATGCCGCAAGTGACATTAATTGGTTTTGATGTGTGATGTTTCTTTTCGAACGTACGTCGGATCACTTGGGAGCAATATTTTGTTTTGATTGTATTCTGAAACACAATCTGGCTAACCAAAGCCATTTAAAACTCAAATTGCCATTTTTCGCCTATAAATACTTGTAAGTTTTTGTCACGTAACTGACAAGTCTCTAATAGCTAGAGCATATTACTCTATACAATATTACGTTGATGATAAAGATGCGTAGGCTTAGTATATGCTAAATTTCGTACAGGTTAAATAATCAATTTGTAATCATAAGCTGTGTTGTATTGACAATATTTTAAAGGAGAAACTATCGAGTTTCTTGTCGGTTCTTCTGGGTAGAATCTATGTACGTTCCAAACCGGTGGTAGCTCATTATTGATGTAATTTCTTTTTTGTTTTTTCATGTATTGACGATTCAAAAGTGCTCGTGGGAGCTTACTTGAATAAAGTACTTTTTGATTTTGATTTTGACATAAAATAACTGTAACCCGGTAATAGTTACTCAGGTTATCTTACATAGCCAACCGCTAGGACGACGCGGTACTATGTGTAAGCGATCCTGTGACGTCCCAACTAGGGCGTTGAGGGTAATGTTGGGTTTTAGTGGGTAGTCTGGTTCATTCATTGTCAGAAATCCCACATACCAACCTGAACTACACTAGGCGGGATGCATAAATGCGTTTCCCAGCGACAAAAGGTTATCTTACATAAGCTGTGAGTGTGAATAAATAAATCACTGACAGTGTGTTCTATGAGGTGTTAAAGCAATGATAAACAATATAATTATGCGAATTTTATGTATGTAAGTACGTAAATAAGACTAGTCGTAAGGTCTTCTATTCAAGGTGTCTTATGACGATGCTGTATAGTATTTAGGAACACAATAATTATATTTTTGAGGACACGTTCCAATTGTAACGTCGTTTGTTCATTTGTAAGTAAATTAATTTTCATATTAAATCATTACCAAACACTTTAATTGCAATTGTTCACACTATATTTTTTCCAAAACAGTGAAGATTTTTTACATCAGCTAGAACATCGAAACTTAAAATAGATTCAATAAACAATTCAATAAATAATTAGTATTTATTGTAATTCAGAATAATTAGCATTCTATGAGCATTACCAAGAAATCTGTTTTAACATTTCCAAGATCCCAGGTGATAGCTATGTATCTTATTAGGTATGCTCAGAAGCATGTAGCATTTTAGTCAGCTTTAAAGAGCCCTGTATATATGCCGAATTACACTAAATGGCGTTTCATTGGAGATACAAAAATGTCAATTTTTCATGTCATTAGCTGTAATCAGTGTGAATTGTGATTCAGAAAACAACATTTATTTACTGTTTGTGCGTTGAAGTAGTTAACTCCTCATTACCTTATTAAGTATTCAATATGTGAGCATATATAATTATATATGTACGGTAATCTGGGCACCATACCATATTAATATTAATTCGTCACGTTATGAATTATTAATTAAATGCTTGATAGATGGAGCGATATGCAGTAATTAGTGGTTGATGAATAAAAGGAAAAATATCTTTCTATTATCTGTACCTGTAAAATAGTCACAGTTAGATAAATATCATGTATGTCCTTAAAAACCGTTAAGCTTATTAAAAAAAAATCTTTATAAAAGTGATATAGAACGGATAGAATCATTTACTAAAGAATTTCAATTTAATCTTTATACTGCTTATGCTCTGTCACTCAAACGAACATTCAAAACGTCACTTGAAACTACATAGATTCACATTGACTTTTAAAATAAATTCAAAATGTTACATAAGTCAAATGCCGTGTCTAACAAACGAAAACATTCCCTTAAAATATTGTTACGGGACCATAAAATATCATCGCCACACGCACCATTACCATCGCGTCATTACCACAAAGTCTAAGAACAAAACATAAACAATCGCCTATATCGTGCTTATTATTTCATTTACGCAAAGATGGCGTCTAATTTCCTGCCGCTGCTGTCAAAACCAAGATATTTCTTATTTCTCGTAGGGATAATTTACTCGCCATTTGTCGGTTCTCTTATCGTTTTCTTTCGTGAGATACGTTTTCTAGAGATCCTTAGGCGAGATCGGAATCCCGATATATTTTTCTAAATTTCCATGTTACCTTTTCGGTATTTGTAGTTTTTCGTTTATAGAGAGGAAGTTCTGAAAAATTACGGCGCAGAATTACATACAAAAATTATTTTGAGGAGCTACCAATGATATTATATAACAATAGATAAGCTTAAGTGTTTCGGCACTAAGAATGCCGACCACTTTAGACGACAATACCTAGCAAGCAGTTGGCCACGACGAGCTAATTAACAGATTTTTCACGTCCAATAATATGTACGTAACATAATATATAAACTATATTTATAAAATGTAATTGGACCCCGACAAGCAATACTATGTCAATTCGCTTCAATGCTTTGGTTGATTGCTTTTAGTTGTGCTAATTAGACACAGGATTTTTCGCCAATGTCTCGTGGAATAGAGAAAACACGATGGAGATTGATCGGTGGGGTCGAGTATCTAAGTTTTGAAAACATCCTAAAACAGTGTGAATTTCTTTGTTAATACTTTGTCAAGCCACACGGAATTCATTTTTAAAATGGCGCCTAAAAACTTATATAAGTAATTTGGTTGAAGACCTTTTCTTTTCTATATTGATAAAAGGAGTAATGAATTAAAATTAGAATGGTATAATGAAAAGTTATATCCAATAATAAGTATAATGATAAACATGGAACATACTTCAATATTCGAAACATTAAATTAAGAAACTTTTTTCGTATTTATTTAGTTTAAATGGCATTAAAAATGTTTGAATAATGTTAAATACATGTCGCTTTATTAGAATAGATCAATATCTCCGAATTTGACTTTTTGTGGGATGACACATTATTGCTTATCAGCATTCAATAGTGAGTTACCAATAATTTCAATTTATTGTATTTGAAATATAAAAGCACCGTGTATGATGTCGTGCAGTCGAGAAAGTCAAAAGGGTTAGCCTATGCCCAGCTGAATCGCATGAGCAGATGACGTGTGCCACCGTAATTGTGACATTAAAATGGCTTATTTATTTGGACTTATTTTAACAACAGACATTTCCGAGAAAATGGAAAATAAGCGGTTACCAATTTAATATTCTCTTTGTAGTGCCTATTTTTATTCTTTTCAGATGTCAAATTATTTGGTTCCCTGAACAATGAGATTGGAATAGACTGAGAACTTATTGTTATTTCAAATTGTTCTTAGATAAAAATTTATGATAAAAAATATGAAATTGTTTGTCAGATTTAAAAAATGCATTTTAATTCGATGGTTTTTCGGATTAAAGAAAAAAATATTATAAGAAACAATTCAGGTTGACTTAACAACATCTATGCATTTTTAATTACAGTTACATTTTTAATTATAATTTTTTCATCGATTAGGGTAAGATCTTTATGTGACGGAACCCTTATACCAAGCAGAACATATATTTACATGGCCAAACAGATTCTCATCAAACTTAACAAAGGCCCATCCCGAATCTTAAATCTGAAATCAGCTTTAAAAATTGACGCACTCATTGAAAACAGTCCATGCGACTCAACACATACCGAGACAGAAAAAGACGGATAGTGAAAACTTACAGAAACAACCCATAACGAATAGCCGGATAAACCTAAAACCATCGATATTGTAAACAAAAGTATCGCTATCAAATGGTTTTCAGACGCATGTTGGGCATGCGGGTGTAATCCTGACCTCATCTCGTTGGTAGGCGCTGATAACGTTCTTACACCACTTAACTGGGGGAAGCAAGGGTAGCATGATTGAGATGTTTTGAAGATTTGTATATGTTTTTCTTTTTTTTTTGTTTTACGTTATACGTTTGTTATTTTATCGATTGTTAGTTTTTTTTGTGGAGTTACTTTATTTTTTGTTGAAAAATGAGGTGATAATATTGAAAAGTAATTAATGTTGAAGTAATGGAATGCACGTAAACGTCGAATAGCTTTTTAATTACTCTGCCATAAAATGGGAGGTTATTTTTCTTAATTAATTAATAATAATTATACAGATGGGAACAGTAAATATGTAAAAGAATAACGTGTTTGTATGTTTTAACCGACTTTAAAAATGAGGAGGAGGTTCGTCGAATTAAAATTGAATGTTCCCTATTATTCGAAAACAGCTTGACTAATTTGTGTGGGTACCTTCAAATAAGTCCTATAGAATTCTCATCAAAATCGGTTCTGTTATTTGGTTTTTAAACCAAAGTATGTTATCAGTAACTGAAATTGTGTATTTTGCTCTTAATGTCATTTTTAAAGCCTTAGTTATTATAGCTAATTGCTTGACGACATATGTGTATGCATAATTTTCTGCCCCTCGTAGTATCATTGGCGTTAACGATGAGTAATTAGTTACTAGTAATTAACATAAAACAACTCTGTAATGGTTGCCTAGGTAGCCTTACGAAATCTGAATGTCAAAAATTAGGCATTAACTGTAAATTCTGTCAGGTGTAAATGACAAACAATTATGGAAATCTGTATAAAAATCTGCCCCTCTCGATTTCACTCGCGTTAATGATTACTTCCTTTGCGTAGCCTGATGTAACACAGCTTATAAACGTCCTCAAAAATACGGATTATATAATGCAAAAACAATTTTTCAAATCGGTTCTGCAGTTTCAAAGATTACCCTACATACAAACCCACACACAAATTTTACCTATATTTAATAAAAATATACACTTGTAATCAAAATTCAAATTCTCTAATTGTAATTGTTTTTTAATCGCTGCCTGTAACACATGTGACTGATTTCCTGATTTTTTACGTAACATATTTAATTACCAGATCTCATGTCGAGCTGTGCGTGAGGACGCAATCAATCTTCCCCCTTCTCCTCCAAGGGTAATGGAAGAAATGCAGCAAAAACTCTAACGCCGTCACGGTGACATGCCGGAAAAAATACACGGCCAGCTCGGTTTACTGATTAATAAAAAATGTTCGTTTCTATCTTGGAAATAAGTACATTTACTTCAGTAGTAAGTTTACTTTTAGGAAATTATTAGATGCTGCTAGGCAATAATGTGTCAACCTACAAAAATTCAAACTTAAAGATATTTATGTCTTCTAATAATGTATTACATATTTCACATTACTTAAAAGTGAGGTTATCTACTAAACAAGTACGAAAAAAGTTTCTTAATCTAATGTTTAAAATATTAAGGTGTGTTCCATATATTCAACTTATTATTAGATAAAAATCTTCACTAGCCAACCTGCTTTGAATCCATAATATTTTTATCAAAATAGAAAAGATATTGAATATATGTAGGTTTGAGATCTTAAGACGCCATTTTCTTCAAATGAAGTTTGTGTGACTTGATACGGCTTATCAGCGTCTAATTGGGAACTGGTTTGCATAATCTTTTTGTGAATTAGCTATATTTTGAGGTTGATCTTCATTTAAATTTTGTAGAAAAAATCCCACTTGTAATGAATGAAGTTAGTTTGTTACGAAGATATAGCTTTGTTTTGATCTTAAAAACAGATACTAGGTATGACGATAACTGGATCCACTTAAGAAGGCCTGTCCTTTTTATATTTTAATTTTTGTAAGAAAATAAAAATAGTTTTAGTACTACAATATCTAAAAAAATAGTTTACAATTCAAATACAAACCGACCCTTTAGAAGAGGCGTGGTATTCTGTGAATTATGTGGTCGAGACCTGCCCTTCACATGTCTGCGAGATTACCTTCATGATGTGTACGTTTGTACTTAATAGTGGGAGGTTGTTTTATACATCTCAGAATATTAAACACACTGTTTTTATATAAAATATTTGTATGTTGCTCTTTTAATATGGAGATTTAATGTACGTAGAATATGTTATTCGTGGTCGAAATAAATAAATACACAACAGTTGAAATAAATAATACTTGGGCCGAAAGTAATACTTTTTGTCGGTAAAGAAGACCTTTAGGTACTGATGCTCATTCCATTTAAAAAAAAATCTGCATATTGCTATGTCCGCGTTTTTTAAATTGGCATGTGTATGTGGAGTCTTTACGTTATGATCGTAAGTATTAGCCAATAAAGATGTACATATATTTTTGTTTCCTGTTGTAAGGTTAGGTTAGGTTAGCCGTCTATAGACTTTTGCAGTATCATTTGGAGTGATAAAGTCAGCATTAGTGACTCTAAATAGGAAGTAAGAAATTATTTAGAGGGTCAGGCTTTCTAGGTTTCTCGCTGATCGTACGAAGCGCACTTTTTTTTCGCTATACGTTAATCTTCTGCGCCCATGAGTTACCAATTGAGCCAGTCTTTATAAAAATAAGTAGGCTACAGCTAGGACCTAGTTCAGTTCTCTATTTTAAATCGTGACTAGACCTATTACAAAGAGGTAATGTCTCGTGTTTTGTGACACATAAAGTCACATATATATCTGGTCCTCAAATGTATGTACCAATTGCAAAACTCCCTGACAAATGTATCCAAGATCCTCCCATTACATGTTACGAGACTGACGAAGAGGTCGTGAGTAGGTTTTTACTACTCCAGAGGTTAATGACCCTCAAATATGTTCTATATAAAGTGAAGTGAATAATCCTGATGTACAAATTTAATGAAAACGTCTTGATGCTAAAGTGAAATGATGAAAGTTTTTTATCTTTTGAGTAGCTGTGGTTTGATGGTAAAAAACTTATTCTGACACAAAGTTGATATCTAGTTTATAACTAAAATAGGTTCTTTTTCTGTCAAAATGTGACATAGTTTTGGTTTGGCCTTGTTTTTTGTAACAAAGATTGTTTTACAAGACATTTGGAGCAAATTATAATGTTGATTAAAATGATGTAAAACATTGAGGTTATGACGATATAAGATTAGAGCGGAATTATTTGTGTTTGTTTTAATCAAATTAGTAATCGAAAGAGAAACATAATATTATTGTATCTTAGATTCTCAAATGACCAATTGATTTGTTATGATTTGTATTGCTGAATTAACGTGTGAATGTTAAACTAATACTCAACGCCATTTTAGTATTTTTTAATTTCATATCCTTTGCGCAACTAGCCTGTCCATCTGTGCGTTTTTTGACAGAATAGATAATTATTGCAATAATAAAGGAATCACAATTAACGGCCCCCATTAAGATCTTATGGACTTGTGTCGGGGTCCGGAAACACACAACACTGACACAAACACTCAGACCACGACAAACATCCGTTTGGCAAATACAGACGCTTACTGTGAGCGGGGATCGAACCCGCAATCATTAGCGCTTCAGTCAGTTGCAGTGACCACTGCGCCAACGTGCCTGTCAAATATTGACATACAATAATTTAAACATCATAATTGATAACAGTGGCCACTGCGCCAACGTGTCTATTATGTACGTGTATTATAATTGTGAAAATTTAAATAAATAATAAAAACAAACAAAATATATGCAAATATGTGTATTTGATTTTGATATTTTTTTATTTTGATTTGATATATGAAATTACTTAATCCTGTGGGATTAAGTAATTTCGGATATTTTAGAATAACATTATTGAAAACTTCGTCGTTATAACCGTAATGAAATTTAAAACAGTTTCAATAATGATTTTGTGGAATGTCAATTCAATTTTTGTACCCTTGCCAAAAAATCAGGCAATGTCGAGGGTATTAGCCAGTTTAGAATAAAAGATAAAATTACTTCTTGTTTCATATATTATTCCCTCCGAAGGGTCCAGAGATAGTTCATCGCCCCTTCTTGAGAGTTGTCACCTTCTTACGGAGATTTACCGACGCTTGGAACAAGTGTACTTACAAAGTGGGCGAAATCAGAGGAATTCTTCGGATAATATACTTACATGGTACATTATTTATTGTACTGTTTTATCTATATATATGACTTCTCTCTGATGTACGAGTATATAACTGAACTCTTCTCTAAGGGCTCGATTAATTTTGATGGTTTTTGTTTGTGTGTTCGAGTGAGTATGTTCGGTGTTCTTCTTGAACTTAGCCCGTCTAGGTGCAAGTGTCTAGACAGAACCTAATTCTCAGACTGGTCCTATCCAGTGCGGTTAATACCGAGGACCATCTTTTCGGCTTTGTGACCTGCGGTCATGCTGAGGCATTAATCTTATGGCTGTCTTGTTATAGTGGTAATCATATTAGTATAGTTATCTTATCCAGCTTGATGTCAATTTGGATGATTGGCCTCTTTTGCGTTAACTTGATCTTCGCTGTGTTGGGCCTTGGATGCGGCGGCCCAAGAAATTCGTAAGGTTGAAGGCAGTCCTCAGGTGATCTAGCGTGTAATGGTGTGGTGCTATACCGTAGAGGTGTCTCAAGCTTTCTTACCTCATTTTTACGAAAAAAATATTCTATTTCTGGCAAACTATTCGGTACACCTCAAAGAATAACATTCTGACCGTGATTACAGACACAAGCACCATCAAAGAACACTTCTCGAGAACATTACGCAGAACAACAGAATAAGGAATGTAGAAATGGCTTGCATAGAACGAAAATAAAATAAGTGTTGGTATTTATAGTACTAATATTTAAAATTTTACATATTTATTTTTACTGAAACTGAATTTTTATGTAATAAAATAAAGATATCAATAGTATTTTTTTCTGCTTAGTTAAAGTCTTCTTTTTCACTTTTATATTTATCATCTATGATACAATAATGAACACGTTTTTTATTAAATTTTATTTAAATATTCTATTAAATTTCAAATTCATTTTTTATTTACTTTGGATGATTAATATAATGTATCTTCTTTAAAAACCACGAAAGCAAAGCATTCATATAACATTACTTTTTTGTACATTTAAAAAAGAGTATTGGACTTATTAAAGCATCGATGTCGCTTCTAATATAACATATGTTCTGAGGTACGAATATAGAACAATTTAGCGGTATATAGCGACCCTACAGAAGTCGCCCTCCAATTTATTGAACTCGCCGGCTTTCCCCAAAAAAGGGTCTTAAGATTCCGTCAAATCTTACCGTCGATTCTGAAACTTTGGATCTCTATAGAGTTGATAAAACGTGTAAGTTTTACATTTTAGGTTAGATTTTTTTTATTATTTTGTTGTGTTACTTAGAATTTGAATCTACTTTTGATATGATATTTATAAACATACGAAGATAAGCAAAATAATAAAAAAGCGATTTCAGAAAAAAAATACATGTATTTTATTTTTTTTGCTGCTATTTGCAACATGTAGATTAACTAGCTGCCCATTGCAGTTTTACTCTCGTCTATGGTTACTGCTTCGCTCCTATAAGTTGTATCGTGATTTAATCTAGCTATACCTTCCTCGATAAATAAAATATCTAACACAAAAAAAATCTCAATTCTAATCAGTAATTTCTGAGATAAGCTCGTTCAAATAAACTAACAAACTCTTTAGCTTTATAATATTAGTATAGACAATATTGATTTGGGGTAATATTTATTTTTTATTTAAATATCATTTTATATAAATTTAGTACTTTTAAGTCAAAACCTTTTTCGGCTATCGAAAATGCCATTGTAACCAATGGTAATTTTAATAATATTCCCTAGTATTAACAGCTCTATATCCATAAAAGCTAAGAGTCTACCGTCGATATCCTAGGCAGGATTACAGCCTCCAAGTCTCTTATTCCGAGTCTGTTTATTGCTATTATCGAGATCTCGCTTGAATCGGGGACGCTAACAATTGTAGTTTAGGAAATAATTCTTTTTTTCTCTTTGTCACTTTGAAGGCTACAAGCTTTTTTCGCTGAGTCCGTGAAACGATTTTTATGTAGGTGTTACGATTCGTCGATGTGTACATATATGTTACATAAAATGTTGGCGTTGATGTATACATAATTATATGTAGATATATGTACATATATTTGAATAAGTATCACTTGAGCACAAAAACGCTTAATTAATGAGTAATTACTATGAAGATTTGAATCAATGACATATCAAATCGATATCTACGTTTCATGAAACAACTTATGCAATTCAATGTGGCATTAAGACTGACTAAAGATATTGGATTGTATTTCGGAACACCCCAATAAACTGCGCCCAATTTTGTTAATGAAAATATTGCCCATCGAGCTGGCAGTTTACCTAATTTTAAATGATCACACCTCATGAACATTTGGATGCTGATAAACAATAATGTGTCAACCCACAAAAGTCAAATTTAGAGATATTGATGTATTCTGATAATGCATTTCGTATTTAACATAATACCAAAAATTTTCAAGTAGTCTGAATTAAATAAGTACGGAAAAAAGTTTCTTAGTCTAATGTTTAGAATATTGAAGTGGGTTTCATATTTTGGATTATTGAATAATTTCATATATTTGAAAAACTTATTATTAGAAAAAATTCTTTATTAGCCAACAATCTATTAATTTATTATACTTTTTATCAAAAAAGAAAAGAAAATATGGATAAATATTTCTTCAAACAAATGTATTAAGTTTATGTTTGACATCTTTAGTTAAGGTTTGACATCTTTAGACGCCATTTTCTCAAAATGAAGTCCGTGTGGCTTGACACAGTATTGCATATCAGCGTCCATTTATATCTTCAAATGAGCCACAGATGTCTTCCAGGCTGTAAAGTAATAAGGGACAAAAGGAAGGATAGTAAGATGTATGGATACTGGTAAGCAATAATGTGTAAACCCACGAAAAGTCAAATTTGGGGATATTGTTATATTCTGATAAAGCGTCCCGTCTTTAACATTATTCAAAACATTTTCAAGCCATTTAAACAAAATGTGTATTAAAAAAGTTTCTTAATGAAATGTATCGAATTTCAAGTCCGTTCCATATTTTGCAATTTATATAATAAACTCATATTATGGTTATTAGATAAAACTCTTAATTATACCGAAATACTTTTATTTTATTCCATGTTTTATGAAAATAAAAATGAAAACTTTATTAAGAATAGGTTTGACATGTTTAGACGCCATTTTCTTAAAATGAAGTCTATGTGGCTTGACATAGTATTGCTTATCAGTGTCCATATATCCTTTATATGGATTACGTTTTTAGTGTACATTAATACGTTTTGTTCTTAATCAGAAAGAAGTTATTTCAAGTTTATTTCATCGGCCGTTAGAAACGATATAACCTGCGTAGGCTGTTAAAGCACTTCACTTCGTACTCGAACAAACAGACACCCACACGGATAATTCCATGAGCGAAAGGTCGTCTTTTATACAAGTAATTGCTTGCGGTTTTCCTTCCGTTGATAAAGTGCCCGTCAATAGTAAAAAGGGAGTTTATTGTGCCGATCCAAGGGTCTTTCGCGCATTTATTGAATTAGTTTCGCATACTTTAACATTTTCAATATATGTATATAAAATACTGGCCACCTCTATTTTGCACGGGTTAATTTGTATTTGAGGTACTTTTTTGTAATTTCTACATACATAAATCAAATTGTTTAAAAATACTAACTAACATTTTGTTTTCTCCAAAAAAGTTTGAAATGATTTTTAGTGTTTAGTACCTGTTATCGATATGATTATGCAATCGTAAATCGTGTATTTTGGAAATTATATTTATATTTAGTAGTAAATAATAAAACATTAGCAACAATTTTTCATAAAAACATGGAAAAAACGACGTTTTGGAAATATATATATATATATATATAAGAATTGCTCCTTTAAGGGCTAAAATATAACGCCTTGCAATAGTAATATATTTTGCGGAGTTAATTGCAAACTCAAGCTTATACATAATATACTTTTTCTAAATACGTAATTTTGAACAGTAAACGCCCACATAGTTTAATAATCATAATAGTAAATGTGGCGGACAATAATTCGAAGACGAACACGCGGCGCAAGCATTGTATTGCGTCGTTAGGCAAGCGGGCGTCGTGTTGACAGCGCGCGCCTGCGTGTACTATATATATTGTAAATTTGATATTGTCATATAAAAATTTTCTTTATTTTATCTCTGTAAAATAATTAATTCATTTATGTAAAATTTGTAAATATATTGTAAATAACTAAAGACTACTATCATTGATCCACATTACTAACGATCCCCCGCATTTGGTGACCCCGACGTGATGATATGTGGATCAACAATGTCTACTGCGGAAGATAAAGAACTAAATAAAATAGGCGTCCGTGTACCACCGTTTTGGGCGGAGGACCCGGAGCTATGGTTTTCGCAGCTTGAAGGCCAATTTAAACTAGCTGGAATTACTGTCGATAGTACGAAATTTTACTACGCAACGTCACAGCTCGATCGAATTTACGCAGCGGAAGTTCGGGATATTATCAACAATCCACCAGCCGAAGGGAAGTATGCTTTGGTTAAATCAGAACTAATAAAGCGTCTGTCTATTTCAAAAGAAAATAAAGTCCAACGTCTTTTAACATCTGAGGAGTTAGGTGATAAAAAACCGTCACAGTTCCTTAGACATTTGCAGTCTTTGGCTGGATCAGATGTGCCCGACGATTTTATTCGCACTCTGTGGGCAGGTAGACTACCAAGTAATATTCAAACAGTAATTGCAGCACAATTAAAATTGCCTTTAACTGAATTAGCTGATCTTGCAGATAAAGTTTTTGACGTTGTTCCTCGTAGCCAAGCTGTTTGTTCCACAAGCACGGATGGAACCCAAAATAAAACCATCGCCGAGTTGATTAAAAAAGTTGACCGATTGGAGAGCCAGCTGCGATCCCAATCACGTTCAAAACCTCGTAGGAACCGAAGTAGCCAGAGGACACCATCAAGATCACGCAATTTTTGTTGGTACCACAACAGATTTAGAGACAAGGCAACAAAATGTATTTCTCCGTGCAATTACCGTTGTTCATTGGCGGAAAATGCGTCAGGCAGCCGGAATTAGCGGCCAACGACTGCCATACCTCTTCAGGCCGCCTCTTTGTTATGGACAGGTACACTAAACTGAATTTTCTTGTAGACACAGGTTCAGATTTATGTGTGTACCCGCGCAATGCACTGAAGGAGCAGCGAACCAGAGCTGACTACGATTTGTTTGCAGCAAACGGCACCGTTATTTCAACTTACGGCTGGATTCATCTAACGTTAAACCTTGGTCTGCGGCGTAACTTCAACTGGCGATTCGTGGTAGCTGATGTATCCAAACCCATTATAGGCGTCGATTTTCTTTCCTTTTATAATTTATTGGTTGATTGTCGACAACATCGACTTATCGACGGGTTGACTACTTTGTCCATTTCTGTGCCTGTAAGGAATCACAGTGAAGCCATTACATCTGTGAAGTCTGTTTCTGGAGCTTCAAAATACCATCAGCTTTTACGTGAGTATCCAGAGATCACTCGTCCAGCTGGAACTTTTAAGGAGCCAAAACATAACACCTTTCACCATATACGAACTACGCCTGGACCGCCTGTTTCTTGTCGTCCGCGGCGTCTTCCACCAGACCGTTTGAAGGTAGCTCAAAAGGAGTTTGGGGATATGGTACAGGTAGGAACAGCTCGCAGGTCTGAGAGCGCATGGGCTTCTCCTTTGCATTTAGTACCAAAGAAGGACAACAGCTGGAGACCGTGCGGTGACTACCGAGCACTAAATGCACGGACGATCCCGGATAGCTACCCGGTCAGACATATCCAAGATTTCACGCATCAGCTCGCAGGCAGTACCATATTTTCAAAAATAGATTTAGTCAAGGCTTATAACCAAATTCCCGTAAATCCAAATGACATTTGTAAAACAGCGATTACCACACCTTTCGGACTTTTTGAGTTTCCCTACATGACTTTTGGTCTACGGAATGCTGCTCAGACGTTCCAAAGGTTTATCGATGAAGCTCTCTCGGGATTGTCATTTTGTTACGGTTACATAGACGACATTTTGATCTTTTCTCAAGACGAAACTAAACACTTGGAACATCTGCATCTTCTTTTTCAACGCCTTAAAAACTACGGGATTCTCATAAATTCAGCTAAGTGTGAATTTGGACAGCAAAAAATTATTTTTCTGGGACATGAAGTTTCTTGTAAGGGAATTCAACCGCTTCCTGATAAAGTTCAAGCGATAATTGATTTTCCCATTCCCAAAACTATTAAAGAGTTGAGACGATTTTTAGGCATGTACAATTTTTACCGACGATTTATACCAGGAGCTTCTTCTGTACAGGCGCCACTCAACATTGCATTAGCTGGTCCAAAAAGAAAACGATCACAGGCTATTGAGATGACACCGGAGATGGTTGACGCATTCAACTCTTGCAAGTCTGCCATTACGAGAGCCGCAATGCTTGCTCACCCTGTTCCAGATGCTGAACTAGCTATTCATACTGATGCTTCAGACAACGCGATTGGAGCAGTTCTTCAGCAGCGAATTGGAAAACACTGGCAGCCTCTCTTGCTTTCTTCTCCAGACAGTTGAAACCTTCTCAGAAGAAATATAGTCCTTACGATCGTGAGCTTTTAGCCATTTATGACGCTATAAGACATTTCCGTCACATGGTTGAAGCTAGATCGTTCACCATTTACACGGACCATAAACCACTTACGTTTGCTTTTTCTTCTCGTCGTGATAAATGTTCTCCTCGTCAATTCCGTTATCTTGATTTCATCTCTCAGTTTACCACTGATATAAGATACGTTACTGGTCAAAACAATGTTGTAGCTGATACTCTTTCCAGAATAGAGGAAATTTCAGAACCTCTTGACTATGAAGCTCTCGCACGTTCTCAGGAAACAGACCCTGAACTGCAGGCTTTACTTAAAGAAGGTTCATCGCTAAACTTGCGGAAGCTTCAGACAGCCAATTCAAACACTCATATTTACTGCGACATCTCTACATCTCAACCAAGACCATTCATTACCAGTACTTTTCGTCGTCAAGTTTTCAACATGATTCATAAGCTCAGCCATCCTGGAGCTAGAGCTACGACAAAACTGGTGTCACAAAGATTTGTCTGGCCTGGCATTAACCGAGACTGTCGCCAGTGGGCAAAGGAATGCACTGATTGCCAACGAAGCAAAATAATTCGTCATACATCATCACCTGCATTTCCATTTTCTACACCATCACAGCGTTTTGCTCATGTTCATGTAGATATCGTAGGACCATTGCCCATTTCATCTGATTTCAGATATTGTCTCACGGTCATCGACCGATTCACACGTTGGCCTGAGGCGTATCCACTACCTGACATCTCTGCAGAAACCTGTGCACAAGCTTTCATCTCTGGTTGGGTAGCACGCTTTGGATGTCCCGAGAAGATCACTACAGATAGAGGACGACAGTTCGAGTCCGAACTGTTCAAGAAACTGTCTTCACTCTTAGGTGCTCAACATCGCCCAACTACAGCTTATCACCCTGCTAGTAATGGTATGGTAGAACGTCTACACAGACAACTGAAGGCAGCCATCATGTGCCACAACAACACACGCTGGTCAGAAGTTCTTCCCATTGTATTGCTTGGCATACGCAGCGCATGGAAAGAAGACCTCAAGGCATCTGCAGCAGAGTTAGTTTATGGAGAAACTCTTCGTCTTCCTGGTGAATTCTTTGCTCCATCCTCTGAAGTAACTTTAGATTACTCGGATTTAGTAAGCAGACTTCGTAGTTATATGGTGAAGCTTACTCCTACAGCAGCAAGTTCGCATTCACAGAAAACATTTTACGTACCGAAGGATTTAATGTCTTCCGATTACGTATTTGTTCGCCTCGGCCCTGCCAAGAAATCTCTTCAACCACCCTACACTGGCCCATATAAAGTTTTGAAGCGTGGGGACAAAACTTTTGTTATTCTTATTCAGAATAAAGAGGTCACTGTAAGCATTGACAGGTTGAAACCAGCGCACTTAACATCTACAAATGACACCATGACTGGTTCAACTCCAATTAATCCAGAGGGTATGAAGACTCGCAGTGGACGCCGAGTGGCTTTCCCAGATTACTATCGACCTTAGCTAGCTAATGTCTCGGTGGGGGAGTGATGTGGCGGACAATAATTCGAAGACGAACACGCGGCGCAAGCATTGTATTGCGTCGTTAGGCAAGCGGGCGTCGTGTTGACAGCGCGCGCCTGCGTGTACTATATATATTGTAAATTTGATATTGTCATATAAAAATTTTCTTTATTTTATCTCTGTAAAATAATTAATTCATTTATGTAAAATTTGTAAATATATTGTAAATAACTAAAGACTACTATCATTGATCCACATTACTAACGATCCCCCGCAGTAAATAAATGAACGCGTCACATTTAATGGGGGGCCCATGAATGTGACGGATCTCATGATTCCGTGTCGGTGGTCCGAAAACGTACTCAACACAAACACAAACGCTCAGACCATGACAAACATCCATTTGGCAGATACAGACGTTTTCCGTGAATGGGACTCGAACCCACGACCGTTAGCGCTTCAGTCAGTTGCAATGACCACTGCGCCAAACTGTCTGTCAACAATAATATGATACAAAACATAGGCATTTTCGAATTCTTGTTTGCGGATAAGATAAATATAAGCAATTTCTTAGATAGGACCCATTGTACATAAATAATACTATAATCTGCTTACGAGAAATCCATACATTCAATTAAATCTTCTTAGACTGAGCCCCGAATTCCGAGGCCTCGTGGACCGACAGTAAGCAGGTTTTCAATAAAATATTAACATTGTACTGTTGAGGGACGGCTTTAGGTTGGTTCTGTATTTGATGCGAAGAGATTTTTTGTTTTAGATCATTTTATATTTATGATTGTTTTTTTTTTAATTTTTTTTGATGTTTTAATGATTCAATGGATTTGAATGAAATTCGTTATGAGTTATTAATATGATTATATCCTACTTTACAAGTAGCTTTTGGACTTCGTTATTTATTACTACAATAACAACGTGTCATGTATATATTCAAATATTTAAAACACTTACGTTCTATGAAACACCATTTTTTACTATTATTTATGGCGAGAATAACATTTGTAAGTCTTATTACCATTACTGATATATATTGTAATTTGGTAACATATACGACGTTAGTAGTTACGAAAGCTGTGTGTGTCAAAATAACGCTCTGACAGTAAATTCTATCAGGTTTAAAGCGATGAGAAATAACTTATGTAAATCTTTCAGCAAAACAGCGAAATGTTTATCAATATTTATTTAACGTATGACCAATTTGTGATTATTTTATATGTCAGTTTCTTTTGAAGACTATTGAAATATATTTCTATAAATTGTTATTATTGTCCTCATTGACATAAATATTAAAAATACACAATAAAATGGACGTATTTAATTTACATCAAAATATGTTACAGATATTAATACTTGTAAGTAACAAAATTATATTACATTATTAATTATTGTCTATATCAAAAACATTAACTACATTTTGTAAATAATAAAATATTTTATAGCAAGAATAAATCTATCGCATAGCTACTCTAATCGGGAACTAGTCTAACAGTAAGCGAGGGGTCAGAATAGGATTAGCGGTCTTATCCAGGGTTTGCACGAGAAAGTGAGGCGACTTAATTGTAACAGTTGTGAATGGAAATAGCTGATTGTAAGAAAACAACGTGTAACCCAAAATAGACTTTAAAATAAGGGGGTAGGGGTGAAGATTAAGCGTGTTTATGTGTGTTGTGGTTTATTGATAAAGTTTATTGCATAAATATGTATTGAATTTATTACGTGCCGTGTCAATCGTATGCAGTATAATTTCTAGTTTTGAATTTTTTTTTTCATTTTATGGTTAGTTTCTTCCGCATAGTTTTAGCGTATCGGTATTTTATTTTATAGTGGTTTATATATTTTCGCTGTTACTACGCATTGAAATAAAACGTATTTAAATTGGGTAGGTATATTTATTATTTTAACATCTCGACGATTCGATACATTCTATGTACATTGGTTGAAACTTCGCGATGATAAAAATAATAAATATTCGCTTTTTCGAATCGAATCGAAAAATCGAATCAGTTTAAAATAGTTGTATTTCAATTATTTATGACTTTTTATGTATCTAGCAAAAAGCAAAAGAGTATTACAAATTAAATTTATATATGAAAACTTATTTTGTGATTATTGAAATTAATTTAAAGATATATTTTAAGTCAACTTTTAATAAACATCTAAAAGACTAATGACTAATAACTTGAATGACATACTTATTCCAGTTATTTTTATTATAAAATCAAACTATTGAGCCGATTTTGACGAAAATTCTATGCGACAATTTTGAAAATGTAGCATATATTTTATTCTAACAAAAACAGAATTACCACAATCAGTTTTGCTGTCTTGGAGTTAGAGAACATCTATACTAATATTATAAAGCTGAAGAGTTTGTTTGTTTGATCGCGCCAATCTCAGGAACTACTGGTTCGAAATGAAAAATTCTCTTTGTGATAGATAGTTATTTATCGAGGAACGATATAGGCTATATTAAATCACGCTATAACTCATACATTTTATTGTGTATTTTTAATATTTATGTCAATGAGATAAAAGTCGCCGACGAACTGATTGCATCCTACATTTTTTGAAGTCGATCAAAATGACAAGACTACAGAATTAAGTGTACGAAGGAGAAAACGATTAAGCTGTGCTTATATTTTTCTTACTTCCCCAATAAATCTCCTCGGATCGTGTTAATCGTTCATGTTCTTGCTAATGATTGTGAGAGAAATAATGAAATCTGTTTGGAGAAATTAAGTTACTATTGCTTACCGTTTTTCCTTTGTTATTTACTTTTATCCATCTTGGAATTGAGGCGTTATAAGTAAGTACAGAATGAAAGTGTTTTATATACATGTCGTGGAATAACAATAATTTTTATTAGAAGTCGCTGAACTGATTTAATAGTAACGGGTAAACGCAGTGACATTGTTGTGAGTCAGGTGGATATAGTCTTGTTGGATAGTGGGGGACTGTGTCATGCACACTTAATACTTACAAAATCGTGATGAACCCCGTACCACCAAACGTAGACGATGACGCGACTATCGCTCAGCCATCGCTGTCGCCGTCATACATATAGTGTTAAAAATAGTTTTTTTTTTTAGGATAATATAAGATTTTGTGATTGAATCGAGCAAACGTGACAAACACACGGATTTACTGTAGCTCTCATAATATTAGCGCAGATGCTGCACCTATAAAGACCCCTTTACACACAGTCTACTTTGACTTCAAATAGCTTATCTACTTCTAAAACAAACAGCAGTAGTAAGTAATTGTACAAACAGATCCAGACGTAATGAAAAGCGTATACTGAGACTTAGGCAAAATTCTGCGCAGCACAGCGTAGAACAAATTATATAACACTAGCTGATGCTCCCGACTTCGTCTACGATGCCTGATGCTGACGTCATAGTAGCTTTATGTATGCAAAGTCTTACTCCAATCGGTTTAAAATTGACAAAATCATCCCCTATTTTATCCACATGGTGGTAGAATTAATCAAAATGCTTTCTTGCCTACATCTGTATGCCAAATTTTAGCCCGATCCGCTCAGTGGCTTGGGCTGTATTTCATTGGTTTCAATTTTGTTTTCGCGTAATTTTTTTTTAACCTATTTAACATTACTCATATATTATTAATTTCAAGTAATTTATACAATAGTCTTATATATTTTAAACACTTATTATAAGATAAAAGTTTTTGTTATACCAATTTGTTACTAATTCACCTCTTATCAAAATAGAAAAGAAAAGATGGATATATACATCTTTAAACAAATTTTTTAAGAATAGGTTTGACATATTTAGACGCCATTTTCTCAAAACGTAGTTCGTATAGCTTGACATATTATTGCTTATCAGCGTCCATATGTTGTCAATGTCGTCGTCCTATATGTGAGCATACGCTGGGCCTTAGATTCTAACTTTCCTATTACGCATGTCAGCAAATAGTCCGAAGATTTATCTTATATTACAACTTATAAGTTTCATTTTTCTGACCATTAGGCACGACTTCGTTAATTACGAGGCTCTTAGTTATTTATTGTTTGTATTTTCGTTTTATGAACTGAAATAATAATATTTTATCTTGAGAACTTTTATTTAATAACACAAATTACTTTATTTGTGACCAATTCAATATTCCAATACAAAAAGTGAGCCAAGATGGCTTAGTGGTTAGGACACGTCGATTTCAACCGACGATCGCGGGATCGAACCACGGGAAGCACCGCTGTGTTTTTATGTGTAAAACGACACGGGAAGTCTTCCTCACGATCACGATGTATATCCGCATATGATCAGCATGGCGAATTAAGTTCCTAATCTTTACCAAAATTATGAGCATAGGAGCAGGCCTCCTTAGTTTGATCCGTATATATGTATGTAGATATGTATGCATGTATGTATGTATGTTTGTTTGTTTGTCCGTGATTATTTACTTATAGTGTCGGTTTCTCTTTTTTTTAACTCTTGTTATTGTGCTATTTTCATAAAATACAAAATGTTCGTTGTTTTATTTTAAGCTTTTCACAGAGCATTAAAAATGAACATAGGAAATTAGATTCTTAATTTCTTGATTACAAATAGGAGTTTAAATACCTCTCACATTAACCACTAATAAAAGCAACTGTAACAGTGTTAAACCCTGAATAGGAGGTTAAAATAAAAATAAGCAAGTATTAATGGATTGCGGTGTCGGTGATTCGCATTGTGTATTCAGCGGCGAGCGTCGCCTCAGACGTCAGCAGCACGCCTGGACGCGGCGATATTAATTCACAAATAATCTCTGAAAACAACTTTAGACACAGATTTAAATTTAGAATATATTTTATTTAAATTGACTTAAAAGTATTTTTAGCCGTTTAGACATATGTAGCCGTCCTTAACACCCACAATTTATAATCTACAGCAGCAGAACTATTAGTATAGTGTATTATTCTGTACTTGTCTTATATAGCAAACAATAATGGCGTATTACTAACCACAGATAAGATTTAGAGACGAGAAATTGACGACCGAATGATTGAACTGAACCATTTTTATAATGAAAAATTGTCCGGAAAAATAATGTTCGAAAATTCGTGATTATCGTTGCGGGTAGTTAACAAAGAAAAATAGTACATACTGATTTAGAAGAAAAACTAACCGGAATTTGGTGATAAGAAAAGATATCCGTTATCCCTATTGTATTATCCGCTACAGGAATAATTACCAAACGGATTTCTTAATCTATCACGGTTTAACACCTTTCTCAACTTACATATATTCAACTTTAAAAAGCTGTCTTCTATCTATCTGTCTAAATTCTTTAAAAAGTGTGTATTACGCTTATTTGGACGCTGATAAGCAATACTGTGTCAAGCCACACGGACTTCATTTTGAGAAAATGGCGTCTAAAGAGGTCAAACCTATTCTTAATAAATATGTTTGAAGAAGTATATATCCATCTTTTCTTTTATTTTTTGATAAAAGGTATAATAAATTAAAATCAGTTTGATATACTGAATATATGTATTATCTGATAAAAAGTTTTTCAAATATTTAAGATCATTGTATAAATTGCAAAATACGGAACGCATTTGAAATGCGAAACAATTAATTAAGAAACATTTTTCTGTACTTAATTAGTTTATGTGACTTTAACTTTTTTGAATAATGTTAAATAGGTGATGCAGTATCAAAATACATCAATATCTCCGAATACGACTTTTTGTGGGTTGACACATTATTGCTTATTAGCATCCATTAAATACGTAGATATTATAATTTTTATTTATTCATCCGTTCATATGTTCCTACAGAACTTCGAAATTAATTAAAATAGACTCATCGTTGATTAAAATAAATATTTTCATTACATTCTGACAATTATATTTTTTATTGTTAAGTATAAAACTAAATATGAATTGTTATTTTTTTATTTCGTACTAGCTGTGCCCGCGACTTCGTTCGCGTGGATAACAGAATGCTTGGCATGTCTCCTGCAAAGCAAAGTTATAATAGCCTGCGGTCTAGAAAAGAGCCTTTTACTTTGGATTTGGAAACGTTCTGGTTGTATTTATAAGCAGACACTAACTCAGATACGGTATTCCTCCACGGTGTTAACAATAAATGTTGAAGAAAAGTGTTTTGTGCGAGTCTTTTTAAAATTTCGATTGTAAAACAGTATGTTCCCGCCGAGGTTTTCCTTACATTATATATCGGGTGAATTTTTTAACTGAGCTTGATAGGCCAAATCCGAAACTATAAGGAATCACGAAAAATACTTAATGGAGTCTCGTTTCCGATTTTGAGAAATTTAAAACTGCATCATAAGTTTTTTTGATTTCATGATTTTCTTGGTCAGGAATAGAACCCACTAATTTTGAAAAAAAAAACATTATTGCACCACCTAATAGTGTCACCTGTAAGAATCAACTTTAGGAAAGTAATAGTAAGCAAAAAATAAAAGGAAAACATTTATTTTTATACAAAATAACATTAAATCTATACATTAATTAGAAGTTAAGTAATCGATTCTACACAGACATAATCAAATATGTGGGTTAAGTTATGGGTCCCGGTAAGTTTAGAGAAAAAGTAAGCATTACTTCGAACGATTTTTTTATAGGTTGCATCAAAATGCTAGTCACCTACTAAAGTAAGAAAGGAGAGTGTGACAATCGAAAATATATAAAATGAATAACTCACAGTAACTTCTTTTATGTTGTCTATTTATTCTATGTGAGCTATAAAAAGTTGATAGAATGTGACGTTTGTTTTGGTCCCCGTCATCTAGGTAGGTTTAGATAATTCTTAAAAAGGTTAATCAATTTATTGAGAATCTACATTTCACTTCACTCGGCTATTGTACTCACCCACTATTAGCGTAACAACATCCCGTTATATTTTAAAATTTATATGTATCTTCCCTATTTGAATCAGGTGTTGTTCACTACTTCATTGGTTTCAATTTTGTTCCTTATTACATTAGCTTTCTTTCTTTCTTTTTTGCTAGTGAAAGTTTCGTCAAAATCGGTCCAGCTGTTTCAAATATTAGCCGAAACAAACTGAGTGACAAATAGACAGACAAAAATTTTAAAATTGGTAATTTTGTTGTTAGTATACTTTCAGTATAATATACTTTCACATGCATTAATTTAAAATTTCAAACAGACATATCAATTTTATTTATTTGTATAGATGTATAGCTTCCCTTTTTAAATCGGAAATTGTTCGATATTTTGTTGGTTTCTACAATATTTTGTTATCTCGTAATTCTCTGTTTTACTTATTCATTAAAATAAATATTTTACATAACATATTTTTTAATAAAAGTAGCCCAAGTTAATCTTTATAATATTAGCTGTCCATTAAATACGTAATGTTTTAAAGAACTTTTTAGACTTTGTGATATTTCGTGATTTTTTTCTTCCATCTCCTCTTCCTCCTTTGGGCCTCATTAATATGGGTTTAAAATATGGGATTAATGGACATCCCCTAACTGCGAGTGAAAGTCCCATCAAATTTGATTCAGCTGTTTCAGAGATTAGTCGTAAGAAACAGACAAAAATTTTAAAAATGGATTTTTTAATGTAAGTACTGTATATACTTTCATGCATTTCGTGAAAAGTCCAAAATAATGTTCGAGGTGAACCCTTAAATTGACAACTTTTTTATTAAGGAACCGATTTAAATGAAACAAACACTAAATATTAAGTGAAGCTTACTGCATTATTTTAATGACCATACATCTAAATCGGATAAGCCGTTTTTGAGATAACGCACAGATAAACAAACTGACAAAAATTCTAACAATTATTGTTTTGGGTTCTATTGCGTAGGTAAAAGGCGCCCAATATTTTTTTTCATATATCTTCTATGTACAGACAGCGACCCGTTAGAATTTTTTTTATATGTAAAGATTAAAAAATATCTTAAATAAAAGTAACCCTAAGTCATTCCTTATAACATTTGCTAAGTGCAAGTAAAAGTACCATCAAAATCGGTTCAGCCGTTCCAGAGATTAGTCGGAACAAACAGATAGACAGACAGACTGACAGACAAAAAATTAAAAAATGTATTTTTTGATGTACGTACTGTATATACTTTCATGCATTTAGTAATAAGCACAAAAAAATGTTCCACGGGATTCCTTAAATTGACATAACTTTTTTATTTATGGACCGATTGACATGAAACAAAGCCTAAATGTTAAGTGAAGCTTACTACAATATATTAGTGAAAACCGCATCTAAATCGGATGAGCCGTTTCTGAGATTAGCGTGCACAAACGCACAGATAAACAGACAAACAGACAAACAGACAAACAGACAAACAGATAAGAATTCTAAAAATCATTGTTTTGGGTTCTACTGCGTTGATAAAGGCCCCCTATAATATTTTTTTTCATATATCTTCAATGTACAGACAGCGACCCGCTAGAATTTTATTATTAGTATAGATTACTTTACACGTAAATAATATTATATCAATTTGAAAAGAGCTGGCGCCTACCTTGGCCAGCAAATCAGTTTGGCCATTCAAAGGGGCAATGCCGCCAGTGTTTTGGGCACTTTGCCTCACTGCAATGACATCGACAGATTTGTAGGTTTTATATAGTTTAATTTGTCTTTGTTTAATTCTTCTTCTAATATTTTTTTCTTTTCACAGTGTTAATCGAATGTAAATATTAGAATAAAAGTCAAGCTACAAATATATACGCGATTTAAAAAGTTCAACCAATCAAAAAAAAAAAAAAACCAAAAGAATTTGCAGACTACGTATTATTATTATATTTAAGACTCTAATAATGATATAGTTCGCAACCACAATATAATAATCAAAAGATAAATAATAAGCCGGTATAAAAACAGTATCTCAGTAACAGATTGCTGTATTTCGGTGGTCCATTGTTTGTTCCCGCGGACGAAGAGCGAATGTCGTTGACACCTACCGCCATTAAAAATGACACAGATATTTGCTGTTTCTTCAAATTTGAAAGATGTAAGGGGGAATATAATAAGATTGTTATGAATTGTTAACAATAGGGAGGTTGCAGAGATTTTTTAATTATTTACTTTTGTTACACAAGTTGAAAATAGTAACGATTTTTCGTAAGGGAAGACTATAATATTTTTGCAATAATAATTCCGTCCTATGAAAAAGGTAACATTACGCTACAGGCTGATACAACCTAAGTAGTACACTCTCGAAATAAGTGGCCTAAAATAACCAATATACATAACTGTTATTTATATTTTTGACAGACGCGTTGGCGCAATGGTCACTGCAACTGACTAAAGCGCTAACGGTCGCGGGTTCGATCCCCGCTCACGGCAAACGTGTGTATAGGCCATACAGATGTTTGGCGTGGTCTGGGTGTTTGTGTTAGTGTTGTGAGTGTATCCGGACCCCCGACACAAGGTCACGCGATCTTAATGGGGGCCGTTGAGTGTGATGCGTTATTTATTTATTTATTTATATAATTTTTCATACGGTGCGTAAGAGAGCCGGAAGCCTACGATTTTCCTTATTATACTCTTTATTCCTTATGGAAGCTTGCAATTCATTTATCCTCATCTAGTGTTGCAAAGATTCAAAGATTGCATGGATGGATGGAAAAAAAATTAAAAAAATAAGAGCGCATCAGTGGATAAAAATATCACAGCTCGGATACCCATAATAGTGCAAAAAAGCCACAAGGCGCAGCTAATAACAATCACTGTAATATAGATAAAAATAGTTTTATGAGTTTAGGGTTACAGTTTTAGCGTTTTTTTTTTCTTATCTATAGTTTATCTTCTCAACTCTGTTGTAACAAGTTATAAAATTTAAATAAAAAATTATAATAAAGTTAAAGTTTGCGCCAGATAGATGCCATTGTGTTCCATTGTATAATTCAGGCAGCGCTCCTCCCGCAGATGTCACCAACACGACACGTCCCATTGTAAATATCACGCGTTTTTGCACAATTTTTAGGATGTCAAGATGAAAAATAAATATTATTCTATTTAAAAAAAAAATAAAAAATGTCAGTGACGTTCCGGTGTTTAATAGGGACGGACATTTGGAATAGCGCCTTGCTTATATTTTATACCAGCGTTTTTTTATTGATATTGACACTTTAGGGAAAGATTTTATTGTTGTTTTGTTTGTATTATGAAATTATGTCATTGATTTTGTTATTTTTTTATAAATTTTTATTCAACGACTTCAAAAACACTGTAATGTTTTTTATATATGTTCTTTTTTGCACCGATTTGGTTAATTCTTTAAATTTCCTTTTCCAATTCAGAAATATAGTTTTAAAATCGAAATAATTGGAATTAGTATGCTGTTATAGTAAAAAAAAAGTTATTTAACTTATATATTATAAAGCCACCATTGTTATACGCTTTTTAGCTTTATTGATATCTTTAAATTTTGTACCTACAGCAATTTTGAAGGTTTTATTTTCTACTAGCTGTCTCTCGCGACTTCATTCGCGTTTATAGTTACTGCTTCGTTCCTATGAGTCGTGATGATATATTGCCTATAACCTTCCTCAACAAATGGGGTATCCAACGTAAAAAGAATTTATCAAATTGGATCAAAAGTTCTCGAAACTACCCCCTATGTACAAACACACACACAAATTTTACCTCTTCACAATATTAGTATAGATTAGAGACCCATAGCTATTAAACTAACTTATCATTTATTTTTAAACAGTTTCAAAACGATCGATTCTTAAAATACAATTCTCAATCCTAACAATACTTCAACCATAAAAATAAACACAAAAAATACATACACCAACCAAATTCTACCATTCTTTTTTTAAAAGGTTTTTTATCTAAGCAGATTGAAGAATTAATGAAGCAAACATTTTTACTCTTCGTAAATAATACTAGATCTTCGAGTTCCTTATTACGTTGTAATAAAGTTTAAATTGCTTATGTTATGGCTAACTCAGAGGGTTAGTGTAACAGATTTATGACGTCATAGCTATTTGTATTCGTCATTACTAAGTTACGTTTAAAGTTATGTGATATTCAAGTAGTTAAAATTTAGCTAACTTTTGTGCTTGGGTTATATATTGTTTATTTGTGTCATATAAAAAGTTTATTATCTACTTGTAGCGTTATAAAAAAAACTTATGAATTGTAAGTCACACGTTTCATTTAATAGCTAAAGTAGGTTTAAGACATCTGTTAAACTCACTTAAGCTTTGTTTACACGTAATGAAATTTAATATCTTAAGCACATGTTTTTGATATTAAATTTAATTGCCGACTAAAAACAGTCCTTAGACGCGGTTTTGTTGTATGGATTTTTAATATAGGTTTGAATATTTTATAGTATGACTGATAGTTTTTATACGACATAAATGAGCCGAGATGGCTTAGTGGTTAGTGGTAGTGGTACACGTCGATCTAAACCGATGATCGCGAGTTCAGACCCCGACTAGCACCGCTGAATTTTCAAGTGAAATATTTGTGTTTAAATTTATCTCGTGCTCGATGAAGGAAAACATCGTGAGGAAACCTGCATGTGACGGAGAAATTCTGACACATCTGTATGCAAACCCATAGTGGAGCAGCGTGGTGGATTAAGCTCTAAGCCCTCTTTAATGGGAGAGGAGCCTTTGCCCTGCAGTAGAACAATTGAGGGCTGTTACTTAACTTTTCACTTTAATGATGTATCAATTTACATTACCTATGTCACATATAGCTATAATATGGCGTAGTATCTTCACCAAGCATTAAATACGTACATGTAACCTCATACGTACCAGTTAAACCAATTCCCCATCCCTCGCTTAAATCTCACTGAAACAAACAAACCATGAAGACGCCCGTCTCAATTAAAACTGGGAAATAAATAAGATCGTAGTTAACGTTGTTAAAACTTAAACGAGTTACATGTACGAGTTTAAAATGGGTCTTGTCGAGCGACTGGTAAATGTGTGTTTAGTGTTTGTTTATAGCGCTTGTTTTGGAATGAGTTATACTATATTTGTAAAGCTAATTAAAAATACTGAAATATTTTTGATTAGCTGATATTTGAATGACATCACATATTATTAAATCGATGATTCGAAAGGCCTATTTGAATAAAGTATATTTTGAGTTTTTTTTTTTTCTGTTTTTATTTAGGGTCTTTGAATCTTTTATAGATTATGTCAGACCCATCGCAACCTAATTATATTTACAGTAACAAAAACTTATTCCTTAAATGTTCTTAAAACTAATCTATATAAAGATGTTGCCACTGCCGATGTCGGTGATAAAAGAACAGTTAGAAATGTACCCACAACTGCAAGATTAATGTTGTAGTTTTTAATAAGTACATTACGCATGACTACACTTCGCGCACATTCCATTAAAAGGTGTTGTGTGTCTTCAACAGTTCCACAAAGAGAACAAAGCGGTGAATCGTTTTTTTAAACAGATATTTAAAGTTGTCAAGAGGCATGTGTCCCGATCGAAGCCTATGAGCCAGAACAATTAAATCCCTCGGTATATTTTGACTTGTGATTAAATTATTGGATTACTAATATGTCCTTGAGAATGTGATTCGGTTTGCTTAAAGAATATAAGAAGTACTCTAATATAATTATTGAAATATTACAGTTTTTTGGTTTGTTAGTGAAAAAAGGAATAGAGTGAAAGAGACATAAAAATGATTTTTTGATGTTTTTCATCAGGCATAAAAAGCCCACGAAAGCATTTATCTATTTTTTATTTGTAAACTATTATCGCTAAAATAGTGAACCGTAAATGAAATAAAATATGATAATTTATTTTTAATGCAAATTTGGTAATAACTAATTGATTTTTATATCAACACAAGTTTCTCTCGATACTATTCCGTGATGAAAGGAAATAAGATACTTGAAGTACTAATCTTGTGCAGACGAAGTCTCGGACACCAGCTAGTTCGTAATATATTAAACTTATAGCTGTAAGAACAAGAATTAGAACAGAAGTAATTCCAAAGAATAAAGACTGAAAAAATTACAAAATTATTCCTCTTATTATAATTTTAAAATGAAACCACAGAACCGATTTTGCTAAAAATTAATTGAACCAATCTGAAACCAAATCGTTAAAGCCGTCTTCGAGCATGTGGGGAAAATACACAAAAAAATCTCCCGACGAACCGGCAGCATCCACCTTTTTTTTAAGTCGGTCATAAATAAAATCTTTTTAGTGTATATTGTCAACATTTTAAGCACTGAGCTATTAAAACTGAAGAATTGTATTTCATTGTTTAAAACAAAGCCTTTTAATTATAACGTTATTCAATAAAATTGATTAATCACTGTGTTGGTAATGAAAGAGCGTCGAATGTACGTTAAAACAACTTATGCGTCGCTACTCATTAAGCTATCATTTTAATGAAATGTTTTAAAAATAAAATATGATATTTTAATTTTTTAATAATATTAAAAATGTACCTTTTAATGTAAACGCTCAGGTCCGGTTGTAGTAAAGTAAGAGCCTGTAAATGTTCCACTGCTGGTCAAAGGGCTTAGAGCTTCATCCCTAACGCACTCCACTGAAGGTTGGCGAATGTGTCAGAATTTAAGAATAAATATATCAAACATTTGAAAACTCAGTGGAGCTAGTTGGGTTATGAAACCATGATCACAGGTTGTTAGGTCTTTTCGGCTCAAGTCTGGTTGTACCAGTGGAGTACCTGGTGGAAGTTTTCGCGATAAGTTGAATGTGCTAAATACCTAAGAGCGGATGATCATTTACTCATCATCAAAAAATTAAACACAGTATTTCGAAATTAAAAGACAAAAAAAAGCTCACCGTTAGTGAAGTTTTAACAGTGCGTAAATCAAAATAAGCTTTAAAGGAGAACGAAATAGTTTAAAAGTATTAAGAAATAAAAATAAGCTTTTATTTAATGCGTTATAAAGAATAAAATAACTTTTCCTTTAAAAGATTTATTAGCAATATATACATCATTATATAATTTATACGCGACATTAAGTATTGGTATTTAATTAGATTGAAAATTTAAAAAATTAAAATCAAACCGATCAAATTATTAATTTAATTGTTTATCTACACAGGTAAGTCAGTTAATTTGAATATAAATAATCTAATTTTTTGTTTTTTCTTTGTTACAGTGGAAATCTCGTTGGGGTGTCGTCACCAAACTGTCGCCAGCTGCAGGTGAGAACTTAATTTAATAAGTAATAATTATAGAAATAAAACGTCTCAGTTTATTTTACACAATCACTAATGCTAGCACAACGTGTGCGTCCATTTATAATATATAGAATAGTGGTAGTGAATGTAATAAATAAATCATACACCGAGAGCTAAATAAATCTAGTTGCGAAAAAGAAAATCAAAAATAAATCGAATAAACAAATTTAAAATGTTATATTTTAAAACCAGTCATATTTATTTATATGATCGCTACGCTAAAGCGTTTAAACATTTAATACAAAATATAATATATAACAAAATATCGTATAATATAAATAAAAACGTATTTTATTATATGATAAACATTTACACAACTAATTATAATAACAAAAAAATCCATTAACTTTATAATTTAAACGGGCATTTCTAAAAATGTTACGATATCTATTTATACTTTTAAGTTTTACTCTCGTGATTAACATAAAAAAAATTCTGTAATGGTTGCCTAGGTAAATAAAATAAAAAAGCCTTTTATTTCTTGCCATTCGTAAATAAAGTTGAATACATTGCTAAGAAACTAATTTAAAGCTATTTAAAAATTTACATAATGTTCTATACATTTCTTTTATTTACAGTTTTATAATTAGTGAAGTGATAAAGTATAAGTTGATATTAGTAATTCTTTAATATTTATTTAATTTATTTTTTTGTAATGTTTATGTATACAATTATATTTTTGTTATATGTACACATTTTTTAGTTTAGGAAGAGGTATATAATGTGTTAAGTGTAATGTATATTCATCAAACTTTATGTACTGTGTTATGTTATGTTGTTGAGCAAGAACCCCTCTTCATGTGAAGGCCTCCTCCAGAGATTGCCATACGTTTCTGTCGCCCGCTATGTTAGCCAAGGTTGCCTAGGTAACCTTACGAAATCTGTGAATGTCAAAAATAAGGCATTGACAGTGAAATCCGTCGGTTGTAAAGCAATGACAAACAATTTTGTAAATATTTGTGAAAAACTAGCTGCCCCTCGCGGTTTTACTCGCGTTTATGGTTACTGCTTTGCTTGTATCAGCTGTAGCGTGATGTAATATATATAGCTTTTCTCAAAAAATAAACTATCTAACACAAAAATAATTTTTCAATTCAAACCACTAGTTCCTGAGGTTAGCGCGCTCAAATAAACAAACAAACTCTTCAGCTTTATAATATTAGTATAGATTGAGAGCAAATTGTATAAATGTATTAGATTGTATTATTTCTTTAATAGCATCATTACGCCAAATTAAATAAATTACGAAATAATCAAACGACATCGTTCAGAAGTCAAATTTAACACGAAAAACATCGAAAGTCGCGTACAAAACCGATTACTCAGCCATTAATTCGTCGTAATATTAATTGTACACGTAATAAATTGTATTTTTCCTGATAAAGTCTACACAAAGTTGTTAATAGAGGCCGCATTAAGCGACTACGTTAAGCGTTCCGTGTTGAATCGACGAGATTGAGGGTAGATATGGATTTGGTGGTGAGGCTTGTGTTATGAGCGGAGCGATAAAGAACTTAAAAGGAGAGAAGAAATGTATGTAACCAGTCATGATGATAAACATACTTTACAATACCAGTATTGATATTGTAAAGTATGTATAAGTCTAAGTCAAAATAAGCATGTTTAAAGACCAGTGAAGAACTGTTTAATTTTTTGTAGACACTATTATTTTTATCAATATGTTAAATGTTGTTTTTTCCTTCGTCTACTTAAAATTAAATTAATTAATATTGGTGTGTGTATAAAATTATGCAGTTTTTTCCGCCTTTAAAGATGTTTATTGTGATTTTAGCATGGTTAGAATTTCAATGACGAAATTATGATACTGCATCCTAGTTCTCCTTCAAACAAACTCTTCAGCTTTATAATATTAGTAAAGATAAAATTGAATAATGTAAAAACATAATAAGTTTTATTTATTTCAAAGGTTATTTTTATTTTTAGAAATTAAAATAAAAACTTATTCTAAATATGCTTTTTACTCCTAATGTCAAAAAACTTAAAATCGCTACAACTCATAACATAAAGACACCTGAAAAACATAGTTCTTTCTAACTTCCCCCAACTGTTTCGATCCTTCCGTAAAATACTTCCCCGCGGTGTAAATTCTTTTGGATACAGAAAAGGCTTGATAATTTTTGTGATAATCACGTTTCACAAAGGTTCATGGTCTGTTAATTACATCTCGTAGAACCTGGTAAGGGATTATAAAAACTATTAAAATTCTTTACAAAAGATACTCGGCTTTGTAGAATTGTTGGGAGTTCATTTCTGAGTTTTTAATAAATTAAAACCTTTGTATAATGAAAGAAAATGTATATAAACGAGGTTTATTTTTACTTTGTAACGTCTTAAGAGACTTTCTTCTGGTTAGGATTTAATTTCGAAAGTAGTTCTTACAAAAAAAATGTTTCATTAAAATAAAAATTTAATTTAAAAATATACCTAACTCGTATACGTTTTTACGTTACTATAGTATGTGCTAACGTTTTGAACTGTTCACGGGTAATGACGCGTAGTGTTTTATAATAATCTAGTTCTGTATAAATCTATTACTGGTTCGGAATGTAGATTCTACCGAGAAGAATTGAATCTAGATATATATCAAATACAGATAGTATATTGTGACGGACAAAACTCTTGCGCACAAGTCCCTCGTCATTATCTTAGTAATATTATAAATGCGAAAGTAACTCTGTCTGTGCAACAACACCGAAGCTACTGAATCGATTTGAATGAAATCTGGTACAGAAATTGTCTAGAGCCTGAAAAAGGACACAAAATCATTTTAAAGCTAGAAGCTTGAAACCTAGATGGAAAATATCAGTTTTTAAAATGCGAAATTATGCATTTGCGAAATTCTAAACTTTATACGGGCGACGCCGCGAGCTAGTTTGATATTTTTAAATGTCTGTAACAAAACTGGAGCCTTATTAAAAGTTTATTTTCTAGCTATTAAAAGTTAAGTATCATAGGTTTTAAACGTCCTCTTTAAGTACTAAACAGCTATCTAAGTAATTTATTACCGCGGAAAAGTTTAATTCGTTTTTGGAAAACATTCGGACAGTCAATTTATAGCAGTTTCGAAACGGAGTTACTTCTTTAGTACTTTCCGAGTTATGATTTAGAGTAACAGGAATTATTCGATTGAGTCTTTATTTTTGGTATTTATGGTACATTAACTATAATAAATGGCGCCAGAATGCGAGGAATTTTGGACGACGTTGCTTAGTAACTAGATAGTGACTGAGTATGGCGAGGATCTTTTTTGGGAGTATCATTGGTTTTTAAATGTATAAAATTTTTCCGTACTTATTAAGTGATTTGAATTGATATTTTTTGAATAATATTAAATAGGTGACGCAGTATCAAAATACATTAATATCATCGAATTTGACTTTCTATGGGTTGACACATAATTGCTTATCAGCGACCAATTCTAATTAATTAAAAGTCATTAAACGTCTCGTCACGTGTCACATTTATTGGTCCTTCGAGCCGTGGATAATTTTTCTTATTAATTATTGCGTAAATTTTTTAACTCTTTGTTTTTTTTTAACTATAGGTGTTACGTTAATTAAAAAATGATATTTACTTTACGTTCAACGCCCTATTTAATATTTATCGCGATCAAAGGTCCTGCAATCTTCTTTACGGTGTGTTCTTTACCCGCTAAAATTACCTACAGCTTCGTAAGCTCCCTATTCCTGTCAAGAAGAAGAATCAGTACAAGCAATTAGTATTTTTATAAATTATTTACTAAATATATTTTTGTAATTTGAATACAGGCTGAAGCTTTAATTTTATTAAACTTAGAGAATGCAATTTGTTTCTTGTTAGTTACGCTCCGGGAAGCTCGCGACATTGCTTTAGTAATAAATTAGGGGATGGAAAAAAAATATGTGTAAGTTTTTATATAAAAAAGAAACTTGACTATTAAAATCAAACATTTAAAATTTTAATGCAATCTCGTAAAAATAGTTGTTAATAATAATATAAGGGATTAAATTTGACCAACTCTTAAATGTTTATGGAGATAACTATTTTTATATATATTATGTAATTTATGTTCACACCTCATTTTATCTTTTTTTTTTATTTTTATACATTTTAATAATCATTTAATTTTATAATTTGCATGATTGTTTTTTCAATTCTTAGATTTAATGGCTTTTAGTTGTGCCATATGAGCACGGATTATTTCGCCAATGTCACGTAGGATGGAGAAGACACGAAGGAGGTTGAATTTTGAAAACAGGCGAAATAGTAGGAATTTCATTGTTGATTGTTTTTTTACCAATTATAAATTTTAAAATAATATATAATAATATAATTAAATGTTAATGTATGTTTAAAACAATTTTTAAAACAAATATTGGATTGTTGTGGTTCCTTGTAAAACCTGCACATATTAGCAATTGTCATTTTAACATTTTACTGCCATTACTAGGAGCTACTAAATGTTATTCATTTAGTAGCTCCTAGTGAAACTGAAATAATTAAATAACTTTATGCTTGTAAAAAAACATAATAAATCAAACACTTCATTCGAGTAGGCTTTCTGAGGCACATTTAATCTGCAATAGAGAAACAAAAAAAAATTAAAAAAATGATAAATTTATCTCCACTTCAGAATGTAGATTCTTTTGATAAGAACTGCCGCTTCTACAAGAACTGTCGGTAGAAACGATAGTTACTCTTTTAAAAAAGTTTAACAATAGGTCAATGAATCCAGCTTATACTAAATCCAAGCATCTTTATCGTCTGTAAAATCTTGGAGAAAATAATATGCTTTCGTTATTAAAGACTTTTTTAAATATATTTATACATTGAATTTTTAGACTACTGATTTATGCATGTTTTATTAGCAAACCAAAACACATGTGCAGAACCGCGGGCTAACACTTGTAAACAAGACTTATGTCTAAATTACCATTTGCCTTCACAATAGTTTCGTCAACATATACATACGTCATATAGATGACTTTATATTATGTGTATTCTCTTCCCCCGTCTTACCCTCGCAGTTTAAGTTATATGAGTAATAGTGGGACCCTCGGTCTTAAGGAATTCAAATTACAGATTTTATGGCGTCGAAATCTGCTTAATATCTGTCGCCAAGGGGTCGAAGTTATAAGGTGTGACGCGTTTTTGTGACTTTTTACTATAAATATTATAGAGTTATATTTATTGATATATTTATATATATCGCTTAGCGGTCGGAATTCGACCGCGGTTGATTAAATTTTCAACCGATTTTACCACAGAGTTTAACAATAAACAAATATATATATATATATATATATATATATATATATATATATATATATATATATATATATATATATATATATATATATATATATATATGCGCACGTGTGTGAAATGCCTTGATTAATATAATAATAATAATATAAAAAATGCGTAATAACAAAAAACATTACCATTTCCTCGCTCCTTCTCTATGAACAGTATGTGTGCGTTACACACTCCTCCGCTCGCGATATTTTCGTAAAAAAGTGTACAAAATATTTGCTTTACGTATATATCGATATAATTACTTGTCCTGACTGAATGATTGATTCATCAACGTAATACCTAAACCGCTGAGGCTATAAATTGAAATTTTACGAGTTGACACTTTTTATGTTGTAACATCCACTAGAAAAGTGTTAGGAAATTTCACAAAGGGGTAAAATAAAAGATGAACGCTTGAATGAAAGTCCTTGATTATTAAGTAAAAAAACACAAAATTTAACATAATCACTTCTGGTTAGCAATAAATGCACATGTATATCGGCATTTTTTCATTAATTTTCCCTTAATCGGGTGAAAAAGAGTAAACTTATATATAACGAGCGACGCCAGTAAGGTCCGCTAGTTTTTTATATAACATCAAAACTTATTATAACGTTATTAGTTTTTTTTTTTTTAATTTAGACAAAAATATCTGGCGTCTCCTAGCAGTTTTCGCATTTCGTTTTTCCGAATTTTTCACACTTGTTTTACTATTTTAGAAGTTAAGAAAAGGTAGACAATATTCGGTTAAGCTGGACCTAGCTTCAGAAAAACAAACATTTAAATATGTGTATACTAATTTATAATTATTTTATTATTATGTGAAAAAATACGCAAAATGAGTAACTCATAAAGGTCGTAGCTTACTTATACATTTTCGCACCCGTACGGTAAAAGAATGAACACCGTAAAATGCACCTAAAGAGCACTAATTTACGCCTGTTTTTGATTAATCTTTTTGCGAGATCGGAGACGACATATAAGCTATAACCTTCTTCTTACAATCGAGGTCAATGAAAACAATATATATATATATATATATATATATATATATATATATATATATATATATATATATATATATATATATATATTTACTTAGAATCCTTTAATGTTTAAATATGATTTTTAAAACACTAGTAACCAACTTTCTTAGAATAAAAAGAAACAGTCACGGTAAGAAGGTTGTTATGTACATAAGAACCGAGTTTAAGACTGAAGAAGAAGATGGAAAAAAATTGAAGCAACTCGAATAGGATTGGCTCCCCTCAATAAGTTGATTCCCTTGACAATGCGAATTATTTTCATGCCTATCTTGTTTTCCCAATTTTAGGGTAATTTACTTTGGACGAGGATTTTAGAGACTTTTCTTAGTGCTGAGTAATTTTTTTTTATCGAATTTACAAATGACCAATCGTTTCCTAGTAATTTGCGGAAATTGCTGATGAATGAATTTGGGTTTTAGATTGAAATGTCTTGTAAAATCAATTATTAGTGCCTTCGTGATTCCTTTCATTAATTTACTTTTTATTATGTATATTTTATTAAAAATTGTTAAAGTTTTAGCTATCAGCCTCTTGCGTTTTCACTTGTATTTATATTTACTGCTTCGCTTATATGAGTCGTAGCGTGATGTAATATTTCCTATAACCTATAGCCTTTCCAAATCTTAGCCTTACCAATATATGCAAAAAGAAATTTTCGAAATCAGATTACTGGTTATAGAGATTACCCCCATCATACAATACAAATTGTACCTTTATTTTTCCTCTAGAACATGGATAAAACTTTTCGAATCGGGTCCGGAATCACACACAACACAAACACCCAGACCACCTGCCTGTTATCCTACAACTCTATGATTTTTTAACCGATTTTGAAAACAATATTTAAATTTATGTTCCATAATTTGTCTAATAAAATCGATTCAGTGGTTTGATTTTTAAATTAACATAACTAGAATTATAATTTCATCGAGGACAACGAAAAAGCGTCTTTTACTTTTGAATTCGATTCCTTTTTTGAAGTCTTGCTAGCTGTATAAGGTATTAAACTGCAAAAGGCAATAAACTACAACCATCCGTGTATAATAAAATTTGCATGAACTAAAAGCATAGGGCTGAGACGCTGGGGAGATGCGAACATTTAAATAAAACAGATGTCGTGGTTTCAAATTTATAAGATGTAAGGAAGAAAAATTTGTATTAAAAGTATTATTCGTAAATTCGTATCGTTTTTTTTTGTATATTCGAGTTATTTTTATTTAAGCGTTAGACAAGATTTACACTTAGACGCTGATAAGCAATACCGTGTCAAGCCACAAGAACTTCATTTTGAGAAAATGTCAAACCTATTTTTAATAAATTTGTTTTAAAAAGTATATATCTTTTCTTTACTATTTTGATAAAAGGTATAATTAATGAAAAGCAGATTGATATAGTTAATGTATTATCTAATAAAAAGTTTTTCAAATATTTCATATTAATGTTAAAATTACAAAATATGGAACACACTTGAAATTCCAAACATTAAATTAAGAAACTTTTTCCCGTAATTATTTACTTTATATGGCTTCAAAATTTTTTGAATAATGTTAAATACGTCACGCCGTATTAAAATACATGAATAACTCCGAATTTGACTTTTTGTGGGTTGGCACATTATTGCTTATCAGCATCCACTTATAAGTTTGGGCTCAGACTTTCATAAAGATTGACGTAAGTTATTTCTTATTACTTTACACCTGAAGAATGTATTGTCAGTGCCTTATTTTGGACAGCCTCCTTTCGTATGAACTTACGACGTCTGTCTTAATATAGTTTATTCTTCTTTCCTTGTCTTATTTAGCAGTCAATGGCGTATTTCTAAACACATACTGTCATACTACAAAAGACGCATTAAAGCCATGTTTAACACGTGTCTAGCTAAACAGTGTTTAAAAATTAAACATTGCTTAAAATATTATCTAAATTACTTAACAGCGAATAAAGTCATAAAAAAACTTATTGATAAAATGTTATACGTTACATTTGCTGAAATAGGTTTTAGACATCAATTAAACTCACTTAAACGTATGTTAATCTATATCTAAAGCATGTTTAACTCAAAAATGTGCTTAGACGCGGATTTGTAGTACGGTTTTTTTTAAACACGCGTTTAACGTCTGTTTAAATCTTTTGTAGTAAGGCAGATAAGAGTTAGAGATGATAAATTGTCGAATGATTGAAGTGAATTATTTTTATAGTGAAATATTAACATGAAAAATTATGTTCGAAAATTCGTGATTATTGTTGCGGGTACAGTTAACAAATAGGACAAAGAAAAACGACTATAAATTACAGAGTTCCTTATTCTCTTGAGAGTAAAAATGTATTTTTGATTTACCAAAAATAATTATTTATATTAAAATTGAAACAATTTTAGTTCATTAACCGAGTTTCCAAAAAGGTGGTATTAAATTCGTCGGAAACTTCTTTTTACGGCAGTTCACTATTCTCCTTACGTATGTCCTTATTTATACCTAAGAAGTTCCTTTTAATGTTTTTTGATTGTAAGACGTGGCTCTATTAACAACGTACGTAATACGTCTATTACTGAAACAAGGTAATAAGACTTTTTTTAAAAAGGGGAACTTCAAAAGAAAAATACATTTTTAATTTTTTTTTAATGACATGAGTTAATTCGACTTTAAAACTAAATAGTTAAACTGATTTTGGTGAAAATCCAATGTGAAGTATACCATTACAACCAAACAAAAACCAAATCAGTCACGCCAATCGAATTGAGAACCTCCTCCTTTTAAGAAAGTCAGTTAAAAACAATTTTTGCTCCTTTAAAGATAAATTAAAACAAATAAATCAAGAGTAACCTCCGAGGTAAAATTATACGCTAAGTTAAACTTACTTCGCCTTGTTTCAACGAAGGTAGCGGGACACGAGGCGAGTAAGGAGGTTAAGTTATAGTGTAATAAGCCCCACAAACTACAGTTATCTGGATTTGTGTGACTTTCTAACGTAAATTTCTCCCCTGGCTTTACTTTCATTGTGTCACCAGATTCCTTGTCTAGACCGGCGAGAAAATATTGGTATATCCGGAGAATTTTCTAAAACTCCAGCTAACAGAATATTGCGAAAGAAATGTATATTGATAGGAGTCATGGACAATCTTTTTAAACTTAAACTTTTCGTAAACGCTTAATAGTGTAAGAGCCAGAAATATTTTTAGTACAATATCATTTAAAAATAGCTCATATAATGTGTTTAAAACTTTACACATTACTACTGTGTATAACACATTGATCTCAACCGATGATTGTGGGTTCAAACTCCAGCTAGCATCGCTGAGTTCTCAAGTGCTAAATTTTTGTTTTAATTTATCTCGCGCTTGGCGGTAAAGGTAAAAATCGTGAGGGAACCTGCATGTGAGGAAAGAAATTCTGATATATGTATCTGTCAACCTGCAGTGGAACTGGAAGTGAAAATGGTAGATTAAACAGTAAACTTTCTGCTTTATAGTAGAGGAAGCCTTTGTCCAGCAATGGGACATTTACAGGCTGTTACTTTACTTTACTTTTACTGTGATAAAGCCTAAGCATGCCTACTGACTATAGCTCGTACACGGGCTTTACCGGGGCAATACCACACTCTCACAGAAAACCGGTGTAAACATCAGAACGGTGAGTGAGAGCGATGGAAGCTTACATCTCACCACATCCCTTTCCTTACTTACTATTATTCTTCATTCATGCGAATGGTCTGCTACAAGACGTTGCGTTATGAAGATCAATGTTGATGTTTAATTGCAAGACGCCAAAATAAGACACGGTTCACAACTGAACACCATGAAAAATTCTTTCAGCTTCGTTCCACGTCCTTTAAATAAGCTACCATTTGACCATAACCTTTAAGATTTTCGAGATTTCATGATTATTCCGTGAGTAAGTGAGTTAGTGATATTTCATCAATGATATATATTATAACCATAAATATGCTATTAATGTCTTGATTTTGAGCACCTAAAATATATTCCACTTTTAGAAGATCGAGTATTGAGACCATATAGTCGTTCTCTAGCAACCAGTTAAAAACCTGTTGTCTTATTTGGAAGGTCTTTCTTTAAATAGTTTTAACGTTACATATGTATAGAACCATTGTATCTCATTTATAAACAGTACAAATATTATCAATTTATTTGAGTATACTCTCAAAGTGCATGTCACTTACACGCTCACTAAGTCAACATCGCATATGTACATGTAAAATGTCGACCACAATGTTTGCGGTGAACAAACATATCTACATATATCTGTAGCCTTCAACATGAGTAAAGTAATGTTGTTTTACAGTTCAATATAATGAGATGTTTTAACATCATGGGGTATAGTCTTAAGCTCTGGTGTCATAAAATAGCGGGTCTGCATATAGCGGAGCGTGAATGTAAAAAATCTGACAAAAATTAAAAAAAAATCGAGGTAGGTCATTTTGTATAAGGACATTGTTTGAATTATACATTGAAAGTTATTTGAAGTAGATTAATTTCAATGTACAAGGTATTTAATAGATAGAGCCTAGCTGTAGTCAATTGACTACAGCTCATATACGAGCTAGATTAACCGGGGCAGTACCTCACTCTCAGAAAATTGGCGTGAATTAGTAAATACAGCCGCATTTCGTACGATAAGTGAGAGAACATGGAGCCTTACTTTCTTTCTTACTTTCTATCTTTTCTTATCCTTTATTCCTTTTTAAGCTGACAACACATGTGTGGACCCTCTGGTGCTGCGAATGTCTAGAGGTAGCAGAGATCACTAAATCTTCCTGCCTGCTGCGTGGTACGAAATTCAACGGGTCATCTAGTCTATATAAATAAAAATCAATGTTTGTTTGTCCTCTAAGTGTTTTGAAGCCATTGATCGTATTGTAATTAAATTTTAGTAGGTGATTTTGGGGACACTAGGGTTACATTTCAACGTATGTCAATTACATTTAGTTTATTAAAAAGTCTACATTCCACACCGGTGGTAGTTTTATTGAAAAGGACTTTGTAAGCCTACTTGAATAAAGTATATTTTGAAATTGAAACCTCATTAAAACGTATTAATTATTTTTATTGCAAATATTCATAAATGCGTGAAAATAATATCTTAAACATCTAGTATCCCAATAAAAAACAAACACTTGGTATTGTAATCAACACAAGCACTAATATTATATAGCAGTGTATGTATTTAGCAGCGCATTCCGCAAGATCATGCGTTGACTGGTATATAATAATACATAATGTTATGTCATATAAAATAAACACAGGAATGAAATGTAATTACTAAGTGCTCATGATAATAACTAAGGCTGACTTAAGGGTAACTTGACTATTACTAATTTGGCTAAGACGTTTTTCTATCAATTGTAAAAAAAAGTAACTTAGGCACTTTTTATGGGCAAAGATAAATGTCCCACTTATGGACAAAAGCCTTCTCTTTTATTAAGGAGAAGGTTGAGAGTTTAATACACCACGTTACTCCAATGCGAGTTGGAGTCTCCCGGCACATGCAGGTTTCCTCACGACGTTTTCTTTTACCACCGAGCTCGAGGTGAATTTAAACACAAATTTAGCACTACAAAAATTCTTCAACTCAACAGCCTGGGTTTAAACCCACGATCATCGGTTGAGGTCGACGTTTTTTAATAGGCTATCTTGGCTTATCTTTTTATATTAATAATAACTACAATCTGCTCGCGTTTTACCCGCATGTATGTAGTTCAAAAGTAATCTACATGACAGAAGCGCTAACGGTCACGGGTTCTATCTCCGCTCTTACCTCCCCCCATGGACATATGGTTCATAGGTATACCTAGTCGTAAATTTATACATAAATATAATATAATACCTGCTTGAACAGGAATCGAAGTCCTCTAGTATTGGCATTGAAGATTCATTGTCATAACTATACTGTTATCAACTGTTGAAAGATCTAATTATATTTTGACGAGACTATCCCAGAAGAAGGTTTACGTTTTTCGAGGATGTTTGTATGTTTCTTTAACGCGTTTTCCATGCTAATGTATTTTTAACCGACTCCAAAGGGAAGTTTTCAATTCGTATTGTATTTTATAAACATTTGTAACCATACAATTCTATAATAAAAGCGTAAATTTTAAATTGATCTCATAGAATTTTGATCAAAATCGATTCAGCGGTTGTTGTTTTAAAATCAAAATAACTGGAATAAGTATATCATCTAAGTAAATTAAATCACGTATTTTGCTTTTGAAGTATGTTGAATTTTTTTTTTATTTTAAAATATTATTATGTAATAAAAGGTTTATATTTAAAATGCTTGCGATATTTTTACGAAAACCATTTTTATATTTTTTTATTACTAAAGTATTACAACGTTTTAGATTTCAGTAATAAAACGCGTGATTTATTCAAGTCTGTCCTCGCCCTTACTTCGTAATATGATAAAATTCCAGTAGATTTATGTAATCCGTAAGGCAAAGTCATAGCTCGCTCTAGACGCCTAGATAACGCTAAGTTAAAGCTATGCTTAGTGAGATTGAGGAGCTTTGGAGAAGTTTAGATAGTGATCTATGTGACGTTGAAAATATAATAAATTATACTAATGTTAGAATCATGCATAATGCTAAGACTAAAAGTTGAACAATTATACATAATTTCATTCATTAATATACACAAATACATAGATATACACGTAATATTCATACATAATCTAATACCTTTATACGAGCAATTCCTCTATATTCATATGTATACATATATTAGATTGTGCCCTCGACTTCGTCTGCGCAAGATTTTTTTTCCTATTTTTATTATTATTTACAGTCCTTTTCGCATTAAAAAGGAGCCTATATTCTTTCTCAGGCTCTATACTATATCTGTATCAAATTTAATTTAAATCTATTCATTGAAAACTGCAAACATTTCTGGGGGATTTTATTATAAAAACGAATACCTTGCCCCAGAAAGGAAACATTAACTTTGTGAAGTCGAAAACAAGGTGTTATAAGTTTATCTTTCTTTCTCGTGTTAATATTATGTTTATCTCTATTTCTTTGAAAAGAATGAATATTTTTGTGAATGTAAACTATATCGAAGGCAATAAATCGATCTAGCAAGATTTCATTTATAGAAAATGTCTCAGTGTTTTCAGGTAATGTGTTTTTGCTACTATTTTTACATAGTTCGGTCATCCAGGTACTCAATACATAAACTATAAGCGATTACCAACCTTAAGTATTATGAGCCGAGATGACCTAGTGGTTAAAACACGTCGATCTCAACTGATGATCGCGGGTTCAAACCCCGGCTAGCACCGCTGGTTTTTCAAGTGCTAAATTTGTGTTTAAATTCATCTCGAGCTCGGCGGTGAAGGAAAACATCGTGAGGAAACCTGCATGTGTCGAGAGAAATTCTGACACATGTATATCCGCCAACCCGCGGTGGAGCAGCGTGGTGGATTAAGCTCTAAACCTTCTCCTTAATAGGAGAGGAGGCCTTAGCCCAGCAGTGGGACATTTACAGGCTGTTATTTGACTACCAACCTTAAGTGACAATTTCAGTTCAAAATTACCAATGTAGATTTTTTTCGAGTTTTATATGTTCCTTTGGGTTATATTATGTCGAAGACAAAAAACACTAAAATCTTACGAATCATTTTATACTTTTTGCAAGACAGTTGATTTTTAAACGACTACAGAAAAGGAAAAGGTTCTATGTTCGACTGTATGTGTATTTTTATATTATATAGACTCCGTTGCTAATACATGTATCATTCCAGCATAATGTTCTTGCATGAGTGAAAAATATTTGAAATTGGACCACATTTTTACACGCTATCATCTCCTTCGCAGCAATATTTCAGCAGCCAGCGCCGCGATACATGTGCCATCAAATATTAAAGGCAGGCAGGCTTTCATTAATATGTGAGTGATCCCGCACCCATAGTGCACCTTATTTTATACTTTTCAGGGAGATTATCCATATTTGGATGCTGATAAGCAATACTGTGTCAAGCCACACGGACTTCATTTCGAGAAAATGGCGTCTAAAGATGTCAAACCTATTCTTAACAAATATGTTTGAAGTAGTATATATTCAGCTTTTCTTTGATTTTTTGATAAAATGTATAATTAATTAAAAGCAGACTGATATACTTAATATATTATCTAAAAAAAAGTTTTTCAAATATTTGAGATTATTGTATAAATTGCAAAATATAGAACGCACTTGAAATTCGAAACAATTAATTAAGAAACTTTTTTCCGTACATATTTAGTTTATATGACTTAAAATTATTTTTGAATAAAGTCAAATAGGTGATGCTGTATCAAAATACATCAATATCTCTGAATTTGACTTTTAGTGGGTTGACACATTATTGCTTATCAGCATTCATTTATATTGTCTTGATGCCTGTTTTATCAGTGCATTAATATGGTGCCGTGTTATACCATCTGGTGATGATGAAGGTAAGTAATATTGATCCATATTAGAGACTGTTTGTCCCTTGCGGTTTTACTCGCGTTTATGGTTACCGCTTCGCTGCTATGAGTCGTAGCGTGAGGTCATATTGCCTATAGCCTTCCTCAATAAATAAAAGTATCTAACACAAAAAGAATTTAACAATTCGAACCAGTACATGGTCTCAAATAAGCACGTGTTGAACAATTTACCAGCGTTATCAAAACCAATATTTAAAAGTTTTTTTTCAATAAATAAAACACTTTTTTAAATTAGAAACTTTAGATTTTGTAGGCTCATATAGTATAGGCAAATAGGAAAAAAAAAATAGTTTTTTATTTTTATTTTAAATGTTGACATCTGTAGATTGGTAAATATGATAGCGTAGAAATGTTTTTACAAAAGAGTACTCGCGGAGTAAAGATTATGTTAATAAAAATGGCAATCATTTATTTGTTACATGTGGTCCATTCTTCAACCGAGTTAAAAAAGAAGAGGTTCTTACTCGGTTTATTATTTTTGGTTTTCAAATAAAAAAAATACTTGAATAAGTGTGAGATCCAGGTAAATGAAATTACGTACTTTGTTTTTTTTAATCTTAACTATTTCTTTTATGTTTAATTGTTTGCTTTTATACAGTTGATTTTTAAACGACTACAAAAAAAAGAAAAGGTTCTATGTTCGACTTTATGTACATATATTTTTATATTATATAGACTCCGCTGCTAATACATGTATCATTCCAGCATAATGTTCTTGCATGAGTGAAAAATATTTGAAATTAGACCACATTTTTACACGCTATCTCCTTTTAACTGTCTATTATACAGATTATAAAATCATGTTTTATTATTATTAAAACATATTATATGTATATTGGTCGAGATGGCCTAGTAGTTAGAAGACGTCGAACTAAATCGATCTCAAGTTCAAACCCTGGCTAGCATCGCTGAGTTTTAAACACTGAACTATTGTTTTATTGGTTCGACAGTGAAACAAATATAGTGATTCCTCAATGTGTCTTAATGAATACTCATTTAATATTGTATATGCATGAATGAATACACTTCTGTGTCAGAAGTAGGTAGACAGTGTGACAGTAAAAAATATTTACTGCCAACAAACTAATGACTTAAGTAGTCTACCTACATATTGATATACTTAAAAGTGCTTATTTGTAAATGCATTACATTTGATTAGATCCAATATCACAGACGATTACTTAGCAAACACTTTAGAACTAAGTATAAATTTATATCGACATGCATTCAAAGGACATTACATCAAACAGTATTATGCAGTTCAACAACACTTGTTTGATTAACCAGCCAGAGACCGAAGCTTGTGAATATGTTATGAAGTCGCCCTTTTGTTTTCGTTCTTCTATTTTCATACTGCTTTCTTTGTCTCTTTCTTAAAGTAGTCGTTTGAAGGGTATTGTAGAATTGGAAGGCATAAGCCTTTTTTACCCGACTGCAGGATTATGTTTTCGATATTTGAATATGACTAAAATTTTGGTATTGACAAAGTTGGTACTGATTTAGAAAAGTTTTAGATATTTTTTTGCTGTTTAGTTTATTTATTTGTACCTTTTAAATTTGTTTTTAAAGTCGGTTTAGTTTTATCAAAAAATATGTATTATAAAAATTTAAAACGTTGATTACTACGTCCTGTACTCGTTAGTCGTTTTATATACACTTTTGTACTCATTACAAATTACAATCGGGCGGAGTATAGGCGTCAAATTGTGCACTTTACCGTATAATGGCGTTCGGCAAACATGTACAATGGTTGATTGAGTGGTCCTCGAGGCCGACGGCTCGTCAATTTATAATGCGGCTACCTTATTTGCTGCGTAATTCACTCACCCCGTACGTTGCTGAAGGACATAGGTGAAATTCTGTTGTAATTTTGTAACTAAACTCAATTTGTATGGTAAACAACTACTTTTAAGCTGGCAATGCAGTTGTGGCTCTTGTGCTGCAAATGTCTTTGGCTTGCGGTTATAATTTAAAATCAGTTGTTTTTTCTGCTCCTTTACCTGCTTATTTTTCATAAAAAAATTATGACACAAGTGCCGTAAATACGCCTGGTGTGAGAGTAGTAAGTCGTGACAAATGCTACAGGTCACACTATAAATGTGTTTCAGATTTATTATAATTCATATTTAATATAACGGGTGTTATCGCGATAACTAATGGTAATACCTTTTATTGCCCGACGTTTCGACGAAGTTACATTCGTCGTGGTCACGAGCAGACTGGTGTACCGCGCGCCCTCCGGCGACGAGTGCGCGAGTTTTCTTCGCCTACCCTCACAATATTACTATTGTCTTTACCGTTATTATAATGCTGGGAGCACACTACACTAACACAATCGGTTCGCGCGAACAGTATTCGAGGTACTTCACTTTTGTGAAATTTATTTATCACCGGGTTCCAAACGACCGACAATTAGTTATCGCGATAAGACCGTTATATTAAATATAAATAGTATAAATCGCGAAAGTTTAAAATATGTAATTTATTATAACTATCATGTTTTCATAGCTAAAACCTTTGCATTTTTATATTGCAAATGGACATACTGCTTTCAAATAAAACTATAGCCTAAGAGATTAAAATAGAGGTTCAATAATATTAAAATTAGACATTAAGAAGTTTTAATATATAGTTTTTATTGTACTTCTGTACCTTCGATGCTTGAAAAAACAAGAAAAGCTTTCCCGATAACCACAATTTCTACGAAACTAAAATAAATTTCATTCAAAACCACTTTCGCTTTTATACACAAATTTAAATCTATTCTACTTAAAAACTCCCAACAGATAGTTTACAAAAGCTGAATTGAATTTAACTGAAAAGATCTCGCAACGTCTAGATTGCACTGAGCAGTTTCCCTGCATCAGAATTTCAATCGCTTTGTATCGTGCGCAAACAAAATTCCTGTTGGCGTCAATGAGTCGCCGGCTGAGTCAACACGACTAAGATAGTCACAGCTCACGAGATCGCAGATACCCCACGTTGTAAAACTATGACTATAATGATGTTTGTTTTTGTGGTGTGTTTTAAGGGTTGAGCTTTTTGTAAAGTTCTTTCGACTGTTTTATTACTTTACGATGTTTAGTGAGAGATATTCAACTGAATCTCCAAATAACTGTAGCTTGTGGGGCTTATTATACTATAACTTAACCTCCTTACTCGCCTCGTGTCCCGCTGCTTTCGTTGAAACAAGGGGTTACTCTTGATTTATTTGTTTTAATTTATGTTTAAAGGAGCAAAGATTATTTTATAACTGACTTTCACAAAATGTTTGTTACCTTAGAACCCTGTAATTTTTTTTATTCGGAAGTACACCACTTTCAGATTAGTCACTAAATTCATCTTAAGCTCGGCGGTGATGGAAAAACATTGTGAGATCCGCCAACCCGCAGTGGAGCAAAGGGGCGGATTAAGCTCTAAACTTTCTTCTATATAGGAGAAAAGGCCTTTGCCCAGCCGTGGGATATTTAAATGCTGTTACTTTACTTTACTTTTAACTTATATTCTTTGACACGATCGTCTAAGAAGGTCGCGCTTAACAAGAATCTTCACGAGATGATAGAGGGTGTTTTAAAATTGAGTAATGCAATGTACTTACGGAGAGAAATTCTTTTGCGCTGTGTCTGCTTAACAGCATGATAAATTCGATTTTAGCAGCTTCGCGCGGTTTGAGATTTAAAATGAGGGATTATGTTTAAAGTTGCAATTTATAAAGAACTAAGATGGAGGTGTTTTTAACGATCGCTTTAAATAAAAGTGTCATTTTGAATTTTCACACTCAATTGGTAAATGTTATAGCGTCCTTGTTATTGTTTGATGCAGAACATTTATAAGCATAGAGATAATAATTCCGAAAAAGACAATTGGCTTTTATGACGATTACAGCTTCGTTTTATATATTCCAGTATAAATCGAATTTTGTTAACTAATGGATATTCGTGTCAGATGGTATAGCCACGTCATGCGGAAAGAAGAAGACCAGAAGAATAAAAAGTTGCAACTACCTAAACACATGAAGTATAAAGAATAACCTCTTGCCACGTGGTGGTCCAACATTACGAAACTTTTATAAGAGAAAGAACTACTAAACCCAAAAACCACTGGATAGATTGTCATAAAGCCGGAAAATAAGGAGAGCCGACTCCACATATGTAAATTGCTAATGAGTTAGGAATAAGAAGAGGAAGAACAGAGTGAATTTTGTTTGTGAGAATGAACTCCGAAAGTAAGTAAACATGTTTTAAAAATTATGGTAACCTTTGAAAGTCACGTTATTCGAGACTAACTGCCCTTCGCAGTTTCATTTGCATTGATGAATACTACTTCGCTCCGGTTAGTCGTATCGTGATGTAAAATAGCCTATACTCTTTCTCAACAAACAGGCTACCTAACTCAAAAAAAAATTATTCGAATCGTAAAAGTAGTTTTAGAGATTACCCCATATAAACTTACAAACAAAACTTTACATTTTTACAATATTAGTATAGATGGTCATAGGCTATATTTTATACACGTATTCATTTAAAACAAAATCTACATTTACACAAGCGAAGCCGCGTGCAGATGCTAGTTAATTTATATATTTGTTACATCTTATCAATGTAAAGTTGAACAAAAATCATCTTAGAAACAATCTCAACCACTCAATGCCAAAAACGTTACAAAAGAAATTTGTTACAAAAAGTTTTAAAGTATTACGATAAATTAAAAAGGAGTGGAGACAGGTAGAACTTTTCTTTCGGGACTTTTTAATTCCAGCAGCAAATTAGGTACCTTTTTTTTACATATAAAATGTTTTCGTAACTAGCCTTCGTTGTTTTGCCTGCCTCAATTTAAAATGTAGATGACGTAATAAGTTTTATGTAATGTTTTTGGTAGGTTTATACATATATAATATGGACGCTGATAAGCAATAATGTGTCAACCCACAAAACGTTGAATTCGAAGATATTTATGTATTCTGATACTAAATAACCTATTTAACATTATTAAAAAAAATCAAGTCACTTAAACTAAATAAGTACGAAAAAAAGTGTCTTAATTAATTGTTTCGAATTTCAAGTGGGTTCTTTATTTTGCAAATAATACAATAATCTCAAGTATTTGAAAAACTTATTATTACATAATACATTATATATATCAATCTGCTTTTAATTCAGTATAACTTACATATATCAAAATAGAAAAAGTGATAGATATAAACGTCTTCATACAGATTTATTAAGAATAGGTTTGACATCTTTAAACGCCATTTCCTCAAAGTGAAATTCGGGTGGCTTGACACAGTATTGCTTATCAGCGTCCATATAGCAGTTTCTCGCGGCTTCGCCCTGACATATTTTGGAGTTAAATAAAAGTGTTTCAGAAGACTGATAAAATACTATGTTTTGTGTTTTATATTTCATTTCAAGCATCAAGAAATAAATTTTAAGTAAACATGATCCCATCACATTTTGCATACAAACGTTTTAACCGTTATGCATCCCTTTTGGGATGAAATATCGAAAAACTATTTTTGACAGGCACGTTGGCGCAGTGGTCACTGCAACTGACTGAAGCGCTAACGGTCGCGGGTTCGATCCCCGCCCACGGCAAACGTCTGTATTGGCCATATGGATGTTTGTCGTGGGTGGTTGTGTTAGTGTTGTGTGTGTTTCCAGACCCCCGATACAAGACCACGAGGTCTTAATGGGGGCCGTTAAGTGTGATGCGTTTATTATAAAAAAATGGATCCTTATATCATTACAATAATGCAAATTTAAACTAAATACCTATCAGCGAATTTTATTCCGTTTCCGACTTTAATACCCCCTAGCGCCTCTATAAGGGATAATGTTGGAATTCCGGGATACACATTTATTTAGTCATTGTATGTTAGAAATTTTAAAATGTATTTAGATAGCCTGAATACTTAGTTAAGACTTACAGTCAAAACAAAAAAAAAACACGTTACGATGTCACGTGATTTTTTTGCTTGATTTAAAATGTCAATTAGCATACCACATTGATTTCGTGTTTAAATTATTCATTTCTATGACTTTTACGCTATCCCTAGAACTGTTTATGAGTAAAATTATTTTATTATATCTCGGCAAATCTTAATTAGAAATCACAAAAAAAACTTATGATTTTTTATTTCAATAAAATCAAATACGGTTCAATTCGACCGTACACCCCCCGTATTTGCAGCGGGGGAGAGTGGGCACAATCGAATAATTAGCAAATATTTGTGTAAAGTAATTGGTGCAACTGGCTGGCAACAGAAATGCCTACTCGCCTCTGGCTGTTTGTTCTTGATATACAAAACTTTATTGTATTGTATAATATAATATCTATACTAACATTATAAGGTTATAAAGATTGTTTATAAGTTTTAAAGTTTCGCGATTTATACTCATCTATACTAATATTATAAAGCTGAAGAGTTTTGTTTGTTTGTTTGTTTGATTGATTGTTTGCTTGAATGCGCTAATCTCAGGAAATTCTGGTCCGATTTGAAAAATTCTTTCGTGTTACATAACCTATTAATCGAGAAAGGCTATAGACTATATATTATCACGCTAAGATTGTTTCAAAATCGAGGGATATTTTCCTATTTAGAGAGATTTCGTTGTGTGCGCTGCGTAAACGGTTAAAGTCTTGCAAAAATCATGTATGACAGAATTGTTTTCCTTTAAAATTAAAAAAAAAGTCCGCGACAGCATATGTCTATGTTTTAAGGTTAGCTCACTATAACCTTTTTTATGCTAACCAAATTTGTTCAAAATAATGCATTATTAGCCCAAAGTTTCTACGGGTCTTATCGCGATAACAAATGGTAGTAATACCTTTTTCTTACCCCGCGTTTCGACGAAGTTGCATTCGTCGTGGTAACGAGCTGAGTACTGACGAGTTGACGACCGAATACGAATACAACGTATTAAATATGAATTGTTTATAAGTTTCTATGTAGAGAGGGTAATCTCTGAAACTTCTAATTCGATTTCAAAAATTCTTTTTGCGTTTATTGAGAAAAGTTATAGGCTATATTACGTCACGCTACAACTCATCATCAGTAAACGTAAACGTGAGCGAAACCAGGAGGAGCAGACTAGTTATTTATAAACCACTTTTGTTTTTACATTACATAAGGCTTGTATGGTTATAGACCATAAAAACCACTATAAACTTCAATATTACACCAGGAACATGTAATAAAATTATCATTTCAAACCAAATTAAATCTGCCAGAGATTTCGAAGTTTAAACGATGTCTATTAGAGGGTAAATTACTTTATTAGAATTTCGGCGATCGCTACAAACTGTTGCCGTAACACGATTGCTTAATTACTTTGTCGATGGAGTAAGCTTATCGCTTTCAAACTGTTGAGCAGTTTATGAGTTGCTATTTTAATAGATATTAAAAAGTTTACTATATGGACGATGTTCCTATTGTATTGTGTGTATAGAATAAATAAGGCGAGTGTGTACAGGTCGTATATTTATGATATGACACAGGTTCTATTCTGTTTTTTTTTTATTAGAACTATATGTAATAAATAAAAAATGGACGTGCCATTTATTATAACATTTTTGTATTTCTTCAGCGCTACAATCCTGTCTATCTTTGTCTTGGCAGCTTTAAGGTCTTGAGGTCTTCTTCAAGGCAATCGCCATTTTTTAGGCCTATCTCAAACTTTTGTTATAGAAAAAGTATAGCACGGTTTCCTAGAAAATATTAAGACGCCGATAAGTCAAAGAGTTTTCTAGATGTTCATATTATTGCGCCCATAATTTGACGGTCCTCAATCCTAGAAAACCAAAGCTTCATAGGATCAGAAATTTTCTTTAGCACTTTTCTTATAAATGTGGTAAGTTTTTTTTGAGAGACGGATATTTTAAATTGCCTGCTGAGGTATTTCATGCTGATAATAAAAACAATGAAGTATTGTTACTTACGTAAAAATATGATAAATAAGCACACATATTAATATACACTACCTGACGCACACACACATAGAAATTATATATTTTTTTGATAATCAACATATCATATCATAAGAGTATTTACGTCAGATAACTATATTAAAATCTAAATATATATAATTCAAAGGTGACTGACTGACTGACTTATATAGTGAGATCGGGCTGAAATTTAGCATGCAGGTAGATGTTATGACGTAGGCATTCTCTAAGAAAGGATTTTGATTAATTATATTCCCAAATGAATAAAATAGGGGATGAAAATTTGTATGAAACGTAGTAGACGTAGGCATCACAGACATCGCAGATGAAGTCGCGAGCCCCAGCTAGTACCTTATAAATCGTCAAGAAAGTTATGAAAATATATTCACACTCGAGACGTCAATACTGAAACAGTCCCGAACAAACTCCGATTGATTTTTTTTTTTATTTTCAACTCAGTTATATTAAAAAAGTTCGGCGCGGTCGGGATAAGCGTTGACGGCCTACGGTGTACTTTTCACTTATTTGAGTTCCCTTTGAAATTAAAGATGTAAATCTAAGAATTGAAAAGTCGCAAATAAAGTATGGTTGAACTTTAGGGACTTATTCCCTAAGGGTAACGTCGATATGGATTTTTGCAACTATCAGATTCGTTTAAAAGTATTTATGATATATTTTATTTGTAATTTCTGCCCGTGACTTCGCTCACGTTAATGGATAATACATATACCGCTACGTACCTTCCATTCTACCTGTATCTTCGAATTAAATACAAAGAAATAAAGTATCATTGATTTTAGATATCACTTGAATTTCATCGCTCCGTGTGCACTGGAAAGGAAGTACTTCCGCCTCTTTGGCGAAAGACGCGGATACGGTCAAAGATCCTTATTTCCCTCTTCACCAGAATGTCCAAGCGGAAAGCACGCCAGAACGGTTGCTGCGTCAAAGGATATCGTGCGATATCCCCGCACTATGGCTCGCTGCAGACTCAGGATCTTAGTCTTGCAGCGGCAATTGATGAGACCATAGAGGAATGCCGTAGAGGGCCAATAAACGCATGACACCAACGTAATGATGGCGAACCTCCTCCCTCAGGCTCTGACATTAGGCAGTAGTCTGCGCATTGCACCCGCTATCTTTTCGACCTGAGGAGGAACTTGAAGTGCTCTTCAAAGCTTTAACGAACTTCACTTCTATGAATCGTAGCGTGATGAAATATAGGCTATAACCCTTCTCAATAAACGGGCTATCCAACGCAAAAAATACAATTCAAGTCGGATATATAGTTTCAGAGATTACCCTGTACATACAAACTTACAAATAAATGTTACCTCTTTATAATATTAGTATAAATATCTAACTTATAACCTCATTACCTTAATATAAAGCCTATACGTCGGAATGACACATTGGCTAATATTAATTAATATATCATACTAGCGAAACCATGAGGACCATTACCAGGTGATTGTAATTATGACTGGAATGGACACTTTACGTGCTCTCCGAGGTACAGTGAAACCCACAAGAAAAAAACATCCAAACCTAGGATGTCTATACAAATTTAAATATCGTTAGAGGTTCAGACCTAAAACGGAATAGCAATAAAACATTGTTGCCTGATTGTATTGGAGATAACCCCATGTTAAGATAAAATAGTGTTTACAATATTGAACATTATATAATAGCCTAATTAACATAAAGTCCGCAATGCTTGTTGTTCAAGTAGTGTAAACGCAGCATTATCAACATCACCCTTAAGACTATTATAGCTTGCAGCGCTTCAGAATATTGATTAAATATCAAGGCAATTTGATCGTTCAATTTTTTTTTCTTCAAGCGCTGTATAGTGAGTAGGCGATGCGTGATACCCGCTTTTACAACCCACTCGATAATTTTCTCCTTTTATTAATTGGCTTTTTTATAAATGTAATTAAGTGGAAAAATCTTTTGATTCCAGTATTCTGTTTTGGTTCTTTTTTAGGGCGATTATTTTACACTCTTTTGAATTTGTGTATTTAGAGATTTGTAAACATTTAAACGTAAAACTAAAAAAATTTAAGCATTTTTATCGTATATTTTTTCTTATATTAATGTATGTATATTTCTTCTTTTTATTGTATTTCATACTTTAAAGGCCTTTATATAATTAACATCGTTTCCTGTAAACAAAATCAAAGTATAGGAACAATTTGTAAATAAAACGCCAACCACCATTGTTGCGGTCTAAAAAAATAATCACGTCATTATTATAAATGTGAATCGTTATAAAAATAAGTCATTAAAATTTCAGCTAAATAGATTTACCAGCGAATACTTTTCTGTTCCGGACTAATGCTCAAAGGGATGATTTTGAAATTCTAGTATAAATATATTTAGTTTTTCACTCCAAGTATTATTTATACAAAGTTAAATATTTTTATACTAAGGTAAAGTTAAAACTTATATTATAATTATTAAATGCTTACTATGCAATAAATAATATATATAAGGATAAATGACAAAAGAAAATAATTTACTCAATACTTCACAGCTCCTTTGCACCCCAATACGGCATGGTATATTTCTTTTTTTTCATATTTCATTAAAGCCACCCAAAAATATGTGTGTGTGGTGGTGGTTTCGTGGTCGTATTCACTTACAACTTAATTTTTTAAGTGAATACGACCACGAAGTAAGATTTTCTATAAAATCTTTTTAGCCATTTTCACCCTCTGAGAGGCAGAATATAGAAAAACCTTTTCTCAGTAGATGTTTCCAACTTAAAAAGTACTGCCAAGATCTCAAGTTCATACCCCCAGCTCTGCGTTGTTGAATCAGTCAGTTAGGATGTGTGACGCTGATAAGCAGTGTTGTGTCAAGCCACTCAGACTTCATTTTAAGAAAATAGCGCCTAAAGATATCAAACCTATTTTTAATAAATTTGTTTGAAGACATATGTCTATTCTTTTCTATTTTGATAAAAGGTACAATGAATTAAAAGCAGTTTGATTTGTTTAATGTGTTATGTAATTATAAGTTTTTCAAATACTTTAGATTATTGTTTAAATTACAAACGTCTCATGTAGACGCACTTGAAATTCGAAACATTAAATTAAGAAACATTTTTTTCGTAATTAGTTTACATTAGTTGAATTTTATTTGAATAATGTTAAATAGGTGACGCAGTATCAAAATATATATTAGTATAGATTACACACTATTTCGTGGCGATTTTTTCACACAGGTACTTTTTCTAATTATATAAAGCAGTATCATAATCGACTCTTCATTAAGCTGAGATAAAGCAGGACCGAGACAGAGCTCATTACACTAAACGAATTATCCACTCACTAATTACCGTTTTGTATTAATCTATCTTCATTTGCAAATGAACCAAGAATTACCATCTTGCGGTCTCGCATTTCCTATCTTTAGTATTTTTTTTAAATAGGCAATTGTGAAACGTAATTAAAAATACATTTATTTTCTTTATAGACCTTTTTTATATGCAATTTTTTATACATAGTATTTGCTATGAATATATGTATTTTGTTAGAATCGTGACTTTATGGCGAGATGACTATGATGTATGCAATAGTTAATGTTATTGTCTCATCAGAAACTTTTAGCATAAGGATACTATACCCTAAAAGTTACTAATAGGACCGTATTATTAAACTCGCATCGTTTGTCGTACGTCTTATTTTGAAAGGCTGTATCTTTTGAACCGTATATATAAGAATATTTTGTTGAATTTTTCCAATATGTTTTATTATAGCGGCGCAGTGGTTGCAACTGAAGTGTTAACGGTCGCGGGTTCGATCATTGTTCGCGGTAAACGACTTTATAGCCCGTACGGATATTTGTCTTTGTATTGTGTGTTTCTGGACCCCCGACACGGTATCATGAGATCCTAATGGAACCGTTGAATGTGATGTTATTAATTACATTTATTTAATTATACCTTGTTAAATTTTCTCAATATTTTATTATGACGGATATCCTAACCTATTTTACAAAATCTATTTTTGTATATTTGTCCACTATACGTTCTGAAATCGCTAGGTTATTAAAGTTTTTTAAATTTATTCGGTTTATTAAAGTTTTTCTTATAGTCGTTTCATTTTTTCTGTCTTATAACTTATATCTTTGAAAATCCTGTTACGATGTGCGTGTATAACTTGAGAGCTTGCGTGTGGACTGAAGATAGAATTTCTGGTCTAAATAACGGACTACGGTTTAGGCCTTCTAGCTAAACGACTCTCTTGATAAATGAAAGCCTAAACGACTTGTGTCTATACGTCCGACGGTCGATCTTAAGTAATTACATGTACAAATGGTATCCTTTATCCGTCGAAACTAATTTGTAGTTGAAATCTAGCTTAGGAGGAAAACGATACAATGTTTACGATACGTGTGTTATATGTGTGATATCGCTTTTTATTCGATTTTGCAGTGGTCGAATTCAAAATGGATGAGAAACGAGTTAACTGAGTTAGTAATTAATTAATTAAAATTTAGAACGAAAGAAAGAGACAAAGGTTTTATGTAAGAAATATGGTAAGCATAAATTTCAAAATAAAGTGAATCATATAAAATAAACACAAAACAAATTATAATAAAGACAATTTTAATAAATCAACAAAACAAAAACTCAAATTTATAAATAGAACAAAAAGTCTATCTATTATATTAATTACTAATTAATAATAACTATTAGTAATTGAATGGTTTTATTTAAATTACAAAATAATAATAACGAAAAACAAATAATAATTATAAAAAGGATGATATTTTATCAAAGTTACAAAAGATAAATAAATAAATTTAAAGAATTGAAACTTTTTTATCAATATTTTGTGACATTAATGTCTAAAAAAACGGTTGAATTTTCAAGTGTTGAAGGTTTTTGCGTTTTGTGACCAAAATTGTGAATTTTAATTTCAGCCACTTTAATATTAAGCGTGGGATATTTACAATTAAGTGGTAATAATTAGTAAATTGGGAAAGACCTGACGGTTCAGTCTTAAATTTGAGTAAAACTTGAAATTGGTAATTCTAGGTGTTACAGGATTTATCGGCTCTAGTAGTTTAAAATAAAAAAATGTACTATAAATTGGTATTACAATATCATTTTATGTATCAAAAATTTCTTAACACAATTTTGAAGTCCTTTGTGCCGGTGTAATTATGAAACTTTATGGTTCAATAATGGGGAAATTAATGGGCTTAAATGTAGTTGATGATAGAGACGGTGTATTTGATGGAGTAAATTATAAGCTTAATTATAACTAATGATTCTACCGCATTTCCATCGATTATCTTATGTACGATATTGTATTGAATTTTATCAGTATTGTCGGTAATAGATTAAATAGATTTTTTATATGAAGTAAATTTACTAAAAATTAAGTTTAATAAATAAAAAGTGACTTCAAAAACTGATTTAATACAATTAAAGTGATTAGCCAAACGTAAATATTTTAACAACATTTTGAAGTCAGTGCCAGTAACTTATTTTTTAATTGGTTCAGTAGTTTCAGAGATCATCGAAACAAACTCAAAAATAAGTTTTACCTCTTTACAGTATCAGTATAGATTTAAATCATCGTACAAATTCTCGAAAAGTATTAACTGTCCCTCTTTTGGAGGTTGAATTATTTGAAAATGAATGATTGTGATAACACAACATTACATCTTCAGACTTCTGTCCATCCAGTTTTAGTTTGTCAAACTAAAACTTCAAATAAACAAATGTCATCTTAGTCTACTCGAAACGTCGAGATGATAAAAATAGTTAATATACGCGATTTAAATACGTTTAAAATAGTTTTATTTCAATGAGCAATAATCGCGAAAATCTAAGACAACGTTAAGAAGTGTTTATCGCATAGTTCGTCGAATTTAATGTGATCATTTATCATCATAGCTATGTATGTCTTCTTTAAATATTATTTATTCATCGAAAATAAAATTGCAATATAATATCATATATACAATAAAGAGAAACTTAGCTATTTACAAGTCGTGATAATTAATGTATAAATCATGTCCGCGCGGAATGGTGGCAAGAATACTAGAATCGCAATTGCGATTCTATGTAATATTTTTTATCATGTAAATATTGTACGAGAAACGTTAAGTTTCCATGCGAGTAGTTTTTTTTTCGGAAGTAATATGTTGGTATTGTTCGCATTGTTACAAAATATTACCGAAATATTTTACAATTTTTATTTTTTAAAATTGTCTGCCCAATACCCATAGATCACGCGGAAACCACTATGTGAACTTTAATAAAACTGAACATTGTTTTTTTTCCTGGTTCATACACTCTCGTTCATATAATCCTGAATTACGCAAGGGAATAATAAAAAATAGACTGAACTCAAACTCAAAATATACTTTATTCAAATAGGCTTTTAAAGCACTTTCGAATCATTAAGTTATCTGTCATTTTTTTTTAGATTTTTATAAAGCTACCACCGGTTCGGAATGTAGTCTTTACCGGGAACAACTGGGAAGAAACTCGATAGTATCTCCTTTAAAATAATTTATAATATAATATAATGTAGCTTCCATTTACCTTAATTTATATTTTGTATCTTCGTAAAATAAAAAAATTATAAAAAAATAAGAAAGCAATGTTTCAGTTATTATAATTTGATATTTTTACAGTGGTTTAATTTTAAAAGTTGGCAATATGCTGGGTAATTACGGTGAGCAGTTTTGAACCGTTGCTTTCTGATTCTCGTACTGAAATTTAGAAAAAACCAATGTCAAAATGTATCACATTATGTTAGCGAAAGCTGCGCTTAAAAACTCCTCTGTAGTAATTAGTTAACCTAAATATACACAAACGAAATAATAGACTAAAAAACGATTGAAATATTTTAGTACGCGAAACGAATTATTTCAATTTCAAATCCGATTATTTGCGATTTTTCAAAATTGATAATTTAAATACGTAGTATGGATGAAAATACATTTGTGAAAGTATGATAAAATATATATAAATCAAACAATATATAATAATATTGCTGTTGTATTTATATGCGGCATAAGTTTAACAAACGACAACCAAAACAAACGAGATACTTATCAAAAGATGTTATCCAAACTATGAATAATAACTACATAAATAAAACAACCAATTTCCATATCAAACAGCTTATAAACAATTCATCTAAATAATATTGAAAAATATTTAGAATACCAAAAACCCGAATGAGTAAACTTATGCCCTGAAGCAACAATTCTGTACGTCCCGACCACATCTAAGTCCTTTGCAAACATTTTTAACGTGTCTGAGGGGCGCCTTAGACACAAGTGCTTGTCGAAATGTCTTCAATACAGATTTTATTGAAAATTACACTATACGTATCACAAAATAAGGTCCAAATTTAAATGTTCAATGGCTATAATTGTTCGATAGAATTGAATATATTGTTGGTTGAATGTATACTTTATTTGGAAGCGTTAGGGTTTATTTTTATTTCCGAGAAGGGTTTCAGGCTGTAATGTTATTTGTGTATTGTGTAAAAATAAACAGTTGTAAAGTTGATTTTGTTAGTGTTCTGTTTGTGTTATTTGTTGTTGTTGATTTTTAATTTCTTTTGTCACAGCCAGTTTTGAAATTGTCAAATTATTCTTAGCTAATGATCTTAGCAAAATAATAATCTCATACAAATCTCTAGGCTACATAAAATATATATCGAGTATACATGACTATGTAAAACATAGTCGAATTAAAACATAGTCGGAAGTTGGAATTAGAAATATAAAAAGAAAAATAACTTCACTTGTAGGCTATTGAAGTTATCTCAGTCGAATGCTATTGAAATTGATTTAGTTCACGACTAGATTTCATTTTTAAATGTAATAATTAAGTTAATATTCTATTACCAATGTTTCCGAGTTATGCATGTATACAGGTGGAAATGGCTTAAATCTGTTTTGTAATCTAAAAATCGAACATTTTTTCGAAACAATACTTAGGACAGATTTACACACACATTTTATATTTTATTGAGGTAGACACTGCTGTAGCCGACAACGGTCGGTACCTCACGAGCAAAGATGATCTGCGTGTAGTAGCTAAGATAGCTACTTCACGCGCGTCGTACATTCAATTCCTTTTCTAACTTTCTATTTCCCTTTCTTATTTCTGTTACTTATTTATTTTGAAGGCGGAAACGTGTTTGTGGCACCTCTGGTGCTGTAAATGTCCATAGGTAGGGTCGATCACTGAACATCATTAACATCAACTATCATACTACAAAAGATGAAATAAATCTATATTCAATACGTGTTTAGCTAAACAGTGTTTATAAATTAAACATCGCTTAAAATCTTGTGTAAATTACTTTACTGCAAAAAATTTTTTTAAAAAAGTTAATAATATGTTAACGTAACTTACTTTAGCCATCATTATACTTAACTAGCGGCCCCTCGCGGTTTTACTCGCGCTCAACATAGGACTTTCATACAAACTCCTAACCCCCATTTATATTGTTACGTTCTAAAAAGAATTCGTAAGCAAAATTTGAAACTTCTGGCACTTGTAGTTTTTGAGATTTAAATGAGTGAGTGAGTGACCTTTCGCTTTTTTCGCTTTTCGCAATAAAAGGTAGCGTATGTCTTTTCTCAGGATCTAAAGATTGTCTGTGCCAAATTTCATCAAAATCGGATAAGAGGTTAAAGCTTAACAGACAGACAGACACAGTTACGTATTAAACTTAATGTCTAAAACGTATTTAACTCAAATCTATCCTTAGACGCGGATTTGTAGTACGGATTTTTATAAACACGCGTTTAACGTATGTTTAAATCTTTTGTAGTAAGGCAGCATGTGTTTCACTGGCTCGTCCGCCAAGCAATATTAAATATTTCTTATATAAAAATACTATTCACCAAAGTAAATAACTTTATTATTACATCCCTTCTAAAATATTATACTATTAGTAACTCTTAAAAAAACCGTAAAAAGCCGTCGTGTTTCCTTGACAGTGATGCAAATACGCGTGGATCTTATTATAATGGCCCTTGAAGGGTGCATTTTATTACGTCCACCCTTTCGTATTAGTCATGCATTTTTCAGTGAAGAGTATGACGTCCGAATTTTATGACGCATCTGCTAAATATGTAATGTTCAAGTGGGCGAGCTGATCGAATTTTGCTGGCACATATGGCTCATTGAATCTTTAAATATGGCTCAAGATACCAGCTCTGGAACACAATGTACATATGGACGCTGATAAGCAATACTGTGTCAAACCACACAGACTTCATTTTGTGAAAATGGCGTTTGAAGATGTCAAAGCTATTCTTAATAAATTTGTTTGAAGACGTATATTTTCATCTTTTCTTTTCTATTTTGATAAAATGTATATTGAATCAAAAGCAGATAGATTTGTTTAATATATTATCTAATAATAAGTTTTTAAATATTTGAGATTATTTTTTAAATTGCAAAATATGGAACGCACCTGTAATTCGAAACATTGAGTTAAGAAACTTTTTTCCATACTTATTGAGTTTAGATGACTTGAATTTTTTTAATAATGTTAAATAGACGATGTAGTATCAAAATACATCAATATCTCCAAATTTGTCCTTTTGTGGGTTGACACATTATTTCTTATCAGCATCCATATGTGACTGAGTAGTGTTAGTGTTTCTCAAACAAAAGTCTACTGAAGCTTTACTACAAATTTTCTTACACGGTATTTCTTATGCTATTATATATAAAATATGATTTTAGTATTATTTTTAATTTAAAATATTATAGTCTATGGGTTTGGTGCCGTGATTTAAGTCTACAAAAACTCTGCCCAATGCAATGTTACAAAAATATTGAAATTAAATTGTTAATATAAAGACGTAAGCGAAAGAACTCCCTCGCATTTATACTAACGTGGACAGAGGATTTAATTTTAATAGTAAATTTGTAACACGTTTTATTACAGTAATAACTTCAAATAGCAGAAATCTTTAAAACAGTCACGATTTCAAATCAAAGAATAAAATTAGTTATTCGGAAGTAGCATCAGTAAGGTGAGAACACTTGTAACTTTTGCTTACAGATTTTGACAAGGTTTACATACATTTTTTATCAGTGCTTTTACAATAAAAAAAAATATATATATATATTGCCCGTGTCATAATTTTGGGACTCACGCCTTATGTTGCCTGGGTAATTGTTACTAAGTTACAATGATGTCTCATATTAATTACGAGTGTAAAACTTAGAAGGGGAATTCTCGTCTAACATAAAAATAACTTGTAATTCTTTTGTTATTTATTTTATAATAATTTTATATTATGAAGCGTTATTATTTATACTTTCAATATTTTAATAAGAAATATTTTTAAATATAACTAGAGATAAAATAAAAGTAATTAAAATACCTTTTTTTACTGGAATAAAATTTAAACCTTTGCTTTAACTAACAGTACGGTACAAATCGGACCTTTTTTCAATTCGCAGCAAAATCTTAACAACAAAAACACTTACACACAACACACATGCAGCATAACGCAATTTTTGGACAAGAAATATTTCTGCTAATTCTTCATCTACCATTTCTTATCAACTATTCAGTCAACGCTTCCCGCTCTCTTCGATCAAGTTTCTGCTCAGAATGCATTATAATGCAGTTTCCACTTTATAACGCGGATAACACCTGCATATCGTAATAAGACGTCTACAATGGCAATTGCCACTCTGTGGCAGAATATTTGATATGAAAATAGACGTCGATCGGAAACTAATTCAAATATTAACAGAATTGTCGTTATATCGTGTGTGTGTGAGTCTTTGACTTCTAAATTGTTATGGAAGGCTTCTATGTTCAGAAATATACTTCATCATACTAAGATACTAACAATCAAACTTTTTTATTCTAAAATAAATATCTTTTGATGATTTATTTGTTTTAATAATATAATATGCAAAAGTAATTGCGAATCTAAAATAAGATCTTATGATTTACTTTGAGATTTGTTAACCCACGAATAATCTAATAGTATAGTATAGTAGTAAAGATTAAAAACCCGACTTATTAATAACAACACCTCGCACTTTAAAGTCGGTCAAACTATTTAAACTACGAGAGAACACAACGGTTCGAATTTGACAGTTGACGTCCGCCATGTTGATTTTTGCTGACGTCATAACACTACGGAGAATAATATGAACCTAATGACATTTTTAATACAAATAAAACCATCCTAAAAACCAAAGAATTGAATTCAATTGAGATACGAAACTTCTAATTTTTAGCCTACACTAATATTATAAAGAGGTAAAATTAATCTCTGAAAGTATTGATCCGATATGAAAATCTTTCAGCGTTAAATATTCAGGATGATAATAGGTTATAATTATAATATCACGTTAACATATATTTTAAACTTTCGCGATTTATACTATTCATATTTAATATAACGGGTCTTATCGCGATAACTAATGGTAGTAATGCCTTTTATTGCCCGACGTTTCGATGAAGTTACATTCGCCGTGGTCACGAGCTGACTGGTGTACCGCGAGCCCTCCGGCGACGAGTGCGCGAGTTTTCTTCGCCTACCCTCACAATATTAATATTGTCTTTACCGTTATTATAATGCTGGGAGCACACTACACTAACATAATCGGTTCGCGCGAACATTACATATGAATCACGTTAACACTTATAGGAGAGAAGCGATAACCATATACACGAGTGAAACCACGTGGAGTAGCTAGTGTTCAATATAGACATTGAATGAGCTATTCGCGTCCAACAGCATGTCACGTCTTGCCATTGAAGCGTTTCTACTCCTATTATATTATTATACAAAAAATGAAAATAAATAAAATTTCTAAAATAAAAGTACTCCTAAGTTACTCTTTATAATATTAACTATTTGTTGATATTAGTCCCGTCAAAATCGGTCCGCTATAAAAATAAGCCGGAACAAACACACGTACAGATAGACAGACAAACAAAAATTTATTTTTTGATCTAAGCTTCGTATATACTTTTATATGCTTTCAATGACAAGATGTTAATTTTTAATTATAAACAGCCACTTAATTTTTATTTATTAGTATGGATTAGATTTCACATCAAAAATATACCATCAATTACGTAATTCACAAATTAAATTATAATCATTACTCCCTTAGGATCGTTCACTCTTACTGTTAATATAAGTTTTTGCTTTACAAAAAAAAAGTTTTTTTGTTAACAAAAAGCCAATGAAAAGTTGTGTCCGCTATAAGAACATCATGAATTTTTAAATTTCCCTATAGAATAATTTTTCTCACATCCACCGTGAAAAAAGCTCCATAGTAATTATCGTTAGTTTCACTTAACGAGGATTAAGCTGCCTTTCCACTAGAGATGTGTTACATTGCTAAACTATGGATATATGTTAAACTCACCAAAATAATCATTTGATTATCATAGGTTAATTCGGATGACAATGACTTTAAAGCTAAGTTATTGATGTGAATCATTTATTAGCATGCTTTAGCAGTAAAATAGATTCATAGGTCGTGACGGAAAATGGCATGACGCTATTGTTATGATCTCTATATGCTACCGCTCTTTACACTCATATAAAGAGGTAAACCTAGTGCTAAACCCAATGCGCATAAAGATTAAGTTTGAAAGATTAATGAGATACTACAATTATAGTTCTTAAGTAACAGATTGAACGAGATACATAAGCCAGTATAAATGAGACTGTAGGTTAAATCAAGTGTCCCTACACTAGGAATAAACCTGTATAATAGTCGACAAAACTCTCTTTATATTATTTACTAGTTTCCGCCCGCGACTTCGTCCGCGTGGAATAGTTACTTTGGGCTAATAATGCATTATTTTAGAACAAATTTGGTTAGCATAAAAAAGGTTATAGTGAGCTAACCTTAGATAGACATATGCTGTCCCGGACTTTTTTTATAACTTTTAAAGGGGAACAATTCTGTCATACATGATTTTTGCAAAAAATTAACCGTTTACGCAGCGCACGCAGCTTAAGCTCTCTCAATAAGAAAATATCCCCCGATTTTTAAACATTCTTCATCGGTGCTCCGCTCCTTTTGGTTTTAGCGTGATAATATATATATCATATAGCCTTTCTCGATAAAAGGGCTATCTAACACTGAAAAAAATTTTCAAATCGGACCAGCAGTTCCTGAGATTAGCGCGATCAGGCAAACAATCAATCAAACAAACAAACAAAGAAAAAAACAAACAAACTCTTCAGCTTTATATGTATATTAGTATAGATATTGCCACATATTTCAAAATATGATACATTCAAAAGTAATAACAGACTAAGAAGAATAAAAAATATGTTAAGCGTGTTTTAATGCGTATATGTTTGTGTGTATATATGCACGAATAGTACATCATACTACGTTGCTTCTATGTGTGAGTTGTGTTTATTTGACTTTTGTAAGTATACTTGACGCATTCGTTGCTGCATAAACGCTTTGCATTACGTCTTTTAGTATTTTACTGCATAACATTATTGGTTTTCATTAATTATAGAGTCATGCCATCAATGTTTTTTATAATATTTAAAGCAAGGAAATCGCTCCTTCACCGCTTTGCTTACACGTATTTAGTGGAAAGGCAGCCTTAGTGCTGTTAGGAGCAATTTCTTCTTAATTTATATTCCCCGGCGCCGCCTGTGTATGACTTTACCTTTGACACTATACGTTTAATAAAAATTTTATGACTTAAGTATCGACGATCGCTTTTACCCCATCGTAAAAAATTATGCTGTGAGTTTGGGAGTTTGATGCAACTAAATGTGTAACATCATAGCTCCTTAATAAATATATTGTTTTGTTTTTTTTTTTTTTAAGTTTCGTTTACTAAGAATGTCTTTTAGTCATGTTTTATAAACATCTGTTTAATTATTTTTTTTTACATTTCTTTCGAAATGTGTACATACATTTATATACCCTGTGTAAATCCTACTTATACTAAATTCAAGCATCTTTATCATCTATGTAAGCTTGAACTGATTATTAAGCACTTTTTAATATGTACTTTCAATTTATTGTATTTATTTCATTTATTTTGACTAATTTGACACAGTTACAAATATTATTAACCGGTTAAGTATTTGGCTACAAGATACATAAATACTAAAAGAGAAATATATTCTTATTTAATAACGATTTTCAATAAATTGTAGACTTTTCAATTTGTCCACTTGTATATCATTGAAATCGGCTACGTGATTTTACAGGAAACCGGAAAATCAATTACTGAAAATTTCAGCGACCCCACTCCAGATTCGACTCGAGCGAATATAAAAAATATTTAAACTGAATATAAATGCATTTATGTTAAATTCAATGTAAGATGATTGTAGCATAAAATGATTATACAGTATATACGAGTATCACAGTGTTTATTATAATACATATTATTTAAAGCTCGTGCATTTAATGATTTTAATTTAGCTTTCATAACGTTATATAATACTAATATTAGTTTTACCCCCCTTAACTTTATTTTTAACCATATTAAAATTTAATCAATCCGAAGAAAGCTAATTTAGCCACCTTTGATTTTAACTTGATTAATCTAAAATATATGTAAAAAAAAAAAGAGGAAATTTATTAATTTCATTTCGTTCCAAGAGCCCCAATACGATACAAACATAAAAATGCTAGTAACGTTCACACGTTTGAAGAGATCTTCATAAGTTATAGTTAAATACTATCCCGATTACATCAACTTTCAAAGTAAAAATGACACCAAAATCTCATTAGGGACTTACGATGTTACAGACAGACACACGGATGCACACGTCACACTTATAACTTTCCTCTTTTTTAATCTGGGTTTATTAAAAATAAATCTTTATAGTTCATAAAATGTCTCTAGCTAAAAAAAAAATAGGTTCTATAAAAAAAGTAACAAATTTACTCTTTCATTGTATACGTCTTTTTGTATGTATGTGTATCCAACTTTATGAAACATTTAAAAGTTCCCGACACAAAAAAAAAATAAAAAAGAGAAAAGTGCTCATGATCTTGAAATCACTGGACCAGTTTTGGTAAAATACGTCTAAGAACCATCACAAGTAAACCCTCTTTCAAATAAAAAAAAAACCGCATCTAGTTGGGTCACTTAGAAGCTACGGTACAGACAAACACACAGCCACACATAGCGATCGAACTCATAACACCCTTCTTTACACCGGGGGTTAAAAAATTGATTTTCCATAAAAACAAATGTCAAGAAAGATATCTCAAGAACATTATGCAAATATTTTAATACATATACCGTAAGACGTCAGATGCCACTAAAAATGCATCACGTTATAAACGGGCCCCCAAGAAAAGCCCCTCGCTCCGAGTGCATGCATTAACTAACAAGCAGACAAACAAGCAACTGTCGGGGGAGATTTTATATTTGCAAACTTATCGAATTGCGCCTTCGAGATGACACCCTTACACGTAACTGTTAAAGATTATAATAATCTTAGGAGGGAATTATACTTGTAAGATTTACTCTCGTAACTGATATAAAACATTTCTGTAACCTGGTAATAGTTACCTAGGTTTACGTTAGCTGTGAATCTATATATTAATATATGAAGTAAACATTTTCTACCATTTTTTACGAAAATTGCGTGGACGATGGAATATGAAAATTCTCAGAATTATAGTTTATATAGAGAAGGAATGCAAAATGCTAATATATTTTTTAACTATGCATAAAAAAGGATTAAATACTCTATCATGTATTGGACGCACACACATATAATTGGATGCTGATATGCAATAATATGTCAACCCACAAAAAGTGAAATTTGGAGATATTGGTGTATTTTAATACGGAATCACCTATTTAACACTATTCAATAAAAAATAAAGTCATATAAACGAAATAAGTACGGAAAAAATTCTTAATTAATTGTTCCAAAATTCTAGGTCGTTCCTTATTTTGTAATTTATGCAATAATATTATATTTTTAAAAACTTTTTATTAGATAATCTATTAAATATATCAACCTGCTTTTAATTCATTACAGCTTTAATCAAAAAATAAAAGAAAATATGGATAAATACTTATTCAAACAAACTTATTAAGAATAGGTTTGACATCTTTAGACGCCATTTTCTCAAAATGAAGTTCGTGTGGCTTGACACAGTATTGCATATCAGCGTCCAATTATCTTATATATATTGTTAAAGTCTGTCGTGAAATTGAGAACTGATTATTATTTATTTTTAATCTTTAAATCGGTTGAAAGCTTAATACATTACTTTAATTAAATTAATTACTTTAAAATATAGTTCAGTGTGATATTAAATACATTCGAATAATTAAAAAAAGACTAACACATAACAACTCTACATACAAGGAAAAATAAAAATACTATATTTCTCATTACTAGCTAGAATCATTAATTTTCAAATCACCATTTGATGTTCTATATCATTTATCTAAAATAACTAATAAAGCTCTCATTATCAGGCAGGTTAACTGACCGCCGCCAATTACTGCCCTCTGCCAATATTAGCTGGAACGCATTTCACTATGATTATGGCGTAAAATAAAGTTATTTTACACTGGTTACGTTAAATACGCTTTAAAAACGCAAAAAAATATATTAAAATTTATTTTCTGTTACAAAAAAAAAGTTGTTTGTTGTCTTCAGATAAATGAATTAATATTTTTTAATCTGTGGTTTTAGAGTCTCATTCTTATTTTTACCTCATTTCTATTAAATGACAATTCCAATGAGTACAATACATTTTTATAACTTTAATAATTTATTTAAAACAGTCGCTGTGAAGAACTTGATTGATGATTGATTGAGAGAGCCTGAACGCGAAAGATAGACAGTTTATAGATTCCATAATTTTCGTAATATTGTAACATTTTATTAGCCTACTTACTAGTGAGAAATCACCCTTACTGCCGCATTCTAATATTACTAGACTAGGAGCTGCTATGAATATTTATATATTATTTTTTAATGCGTTTCATTTTATGTATGCGGATAATTTCTAACCTCGATCACTAATCAAGCTGAGATTTTAATATCAAATGCTTTACATAATGTACGTGTAATATTTTTTGATTAAAAAAAAATTGTTACGATATTTTTTTATTTTGTACAGTCCAAGTATGTTGTAATAATAAATTTTGTTTCTATAATAAATTGAATTGTTATTACACGCTACTTTTGTGGCAAAATAGATAATTACAAAAATTAAAAACTATTATAATTTTATGTATTTATGGTTATTTCGAATGAATAATAAATACAATGTTTTCTACCTCTTTTTGAGTATGTATACTGTTACATACTATGAATTGTTATTCTAAATAGTCCATATATCAATAATGGTTTATTACAAATTAATGCAGCGACTCATTATACCGTCATCTGCCTGTCTGTCAGTGCGGTAAAGCGATTGATTCATTTCCAATTACTCACAATTTATCACATATGATGAATTATTCGCGAAGATAATATTAATTAGATCATTAGCGATCGTTTAGTAACACAATCGTTAAAATAAAATGGAAATATAATAATAGCCTAATAATATTCTTTTTTTTGTTTTTTTTTTCATATGGATGTTTTTCGTGGTCTGGGTGTTTGTGTTAGTGTTGTGAGTGTTAGTTTCCGGACCCCCGACACAAGGTCACGCGATGTTAATGGGGCCGTTGAGTGTGATGCGTTTATTTATTTATTTATTTATTATTCTATGGAATTATGAAATAAAACCGCCGGTAGTTTTAATTACAATAAAAATGTAATTTATATCAAAAACATCGAATATTTTAAAATGTTTAAAAATAATATGTAATATAAAAAATGAGTTTTACTGTATTTAATACTGACTGACTACGCGACGGAAGGGAGTGTAATGTCAATTAGTCTATATATATATATATATATATATATATATATATATATATATATATATATATATGTGTGTGTGTGTGTGTGTGTGTGTGTGTGTGTGTGTGGATTAATACCTTTGTGGTACTATTTTGGCCGTTTTTTGATAAATGACATATCGTTTAATTTGTCACATCGGCTTGTATGTTGTTAAAATCGAATAACTTTGTTAAGTGAGGTATCATTAAATAGTTATTTAAAATCATTTTTAGGTTTTTCATATCATTTTCAATCAAAATTATTGTTTAGAATCAATAACGACTTAAAGTCGGTTTGTAGCAATGCACTTATAGGCTTTTAAACAGAACTGATATGAATACGGTACTGCTGACTGCAGAAGTCTGGTTCGCAGTCGGGTTTTTAATATTTTTAATTATTCACTTGTATTTAATAAAGACCATTAATTGAATTAAACCAAAAATCTTCTCTTTATTATTTATTTTGTTATTCAAGTTAAAACTCTCTGACTATAAATGTATTACAAGCCCTAATTCTAACAATCATTTGCGATCGCGGTCATAATAAAGGTTATGTTCAGCTGATGCTGTACACAGGCTGTTTAGCGCAACAAATTTTGTGGAAAATAGTATTTGAAGTACTTAATTTTACTGAATGCAGCACTTTTCAACCGACATCAAAAGGAGGAGGTTCTAAACTTGTAATGTATGGTTTTCTTGTTTTTCTTTTTGTACTTCGTCAATTCACTGATTTAGAATATTTTATATTGCTCCCATTGATTTTTTATCTAAATTGTTTGTTTTGGTTTTAACTTTAAAATAACTGAAATAAGTACATCATTTAAGTAAATGAAATTACTTATTTAATATTTGTGTTTAAATTCATCTCGAGCTTGGCGGTGAAGGAAAACATCGTGAGAAAACCTACATGGACCGAAAGAAACTCTGATACATTTATATCCACCAACCCGCAGTGGAGCAGCGTGGTGAATTAAGCTATAAATCTTCTCCATAATAGGAGAAGAGGCCTTTACCCAGCAGTGGGATATTTACAGACTGACTTTACTTTTGTTACTTCACTGTACGTTTCATCGATTAATCCATTCGCTTTACCGTACACTAAAATTTTGACAAAACCCATCAATAGATCATTTAGGAGCCGTTGAGCAAATATAAAAAGAAAAAGAACGCGTGTGAAAGAGAGCTACACGGTTTAGACAAAGGAAAATATGAAACGTAACAAATCGATTTTATGGTACACATAAAATTCATCGAACACACTGCATTATTTCTCAACAGAGACAAAGCGGCCGCATCGCAGCCCATCAGCGTTCAATTGCATACAATTGTGTGGAAAAACGTTTCGTAAAATTCACTCCTCGCGCGATTTCAAAACCCATTATCTCGAGAACATGGTAATGATGTCATTATGCATTAAATCACTCGTCCCTTTCTAGTGCTTTGTGTGTTTAAAGTGAATAGTTCTTTAGATTTCTTTTGGTAAGTTATTGGTGCGCCATTTATTATATTATCTGGTATAAGAAGTTACATCTTTGCTGTTTTTACTCAACAAACTCAGACGGAGAGTGTTGTTTTTCGTTTTATAAATGTATAATGTACATATGTCGCTATTTATGTATGACTTCCTGTAGTGTAATGGCTGGATCAATTATGAAATGTAATGTATCATAAGATTGGATTTTCTCCGACAGTATCATAGGCTATATTACGTCGACAAAAAAAAATACATGGCAGACTTAAATTGTCAAAACTGGCGCGCCGTTATGATCTACTGTTTACTATTTTGTGCAATGGTTACATATGTGTAAAAGTGAAACTTATTAAGTGTTTAAAGTTTAATATTAAGTTAATGTTCATACTTGGAGATATTAGATTTAACTTCAGTTAGTCTTCTTCTATACCTACTAGAGAATCCTTTCCTTAGTAGTAGATACTTGCAAAATATTTTTTTTATTATATAGCAGATATTATTTCATTACCTAAAATGTGTTACAATTAAAGAAACTCAAATTTCACAATTGTTTGAATATGTCCGAGTCTTTTAAAGGGCTTATAATGTCATCTCCGCGGGAAGAAAATAACTGCATAGCCCATCCGTCTTCAATTATATATAAAAATGAATGCAAAATTCTTTTAGAAAAGCTTACATATTCTCGACATTTCGTTTCAATATCTCGAAGACGTGGTAATGACGTCAATAGGTAATAAAAAGTATTCAGTTCTAGATAAGTGGTAAAGTTATTTTTTCAAACATAAAGTGCTAAGTTTTAGAAAATGATATTGTTATTAGAAGAATTAAACAGATTTTTATTTTATTAAGAAAAAAACTATTAAAAAAATACTACTTTTAATGAAGTTAATATCTTTGCCGTATACTACTACTTCTTAAATATTCATCCTTATTATTGCACCACCTAACAGTGTCACGTACACGATTAGATGATGCAATAAGAATGTGTTATTTTTTTAAAAATCAGCGGCTTCGATTGCTCGCTAGTGAAATAAAATTTCTAAAATAAAAGTAGCCTAAGTTACTTCTTATAACATTAGCTTTTTGCTACTGAAAGTCCCGTCGAAATAGGTCCAGCCGTTTCAAAGATTAGCCAAAAGAAACAAACAGACAGAACGACAGACAAAAATTTTAAAAGTTCTTAGTTTGATGTAAGTACTATATACTTTCATATGCACTTAGGTTAGAGCTGTTAATTTAAAATTCCAAACAGACACTTCAATTTTATTTATCTGTATAGATATTTATTTCAAAGCAAATCGTAAATTCGACGTAAGTTCTATCACGAAACGGAGCTAAGATATTTTTTCGCGAGTCCATTGTTTTCTCAACAATAACACTACATCAAGTTCAGCGGGCGGTGCGCGCTGGGCCAAACTGCAGTATACACGACACCCTTAATGCGTCTGCAATACTATTGATGTGTATTTAAATTTATATTGCGTATTGAATTGTTTCTAAGTAAATTATGAATTGCTGCAACGGTATTTCAGTTTTTGTGTCTACTGATTGCTTAAACTGATTTATATATGGAAGCTGATAAGAAATACTTTTTCGAGCCTCACGGACTCCATTTTGAGCAAATGGCGTCTAAACATTTATAACATATTCTTCATAAATTTGTCTGGTGAAGTATATATTCATTTTTTCTTTTCTATTTCGATAAAAGGTATTCTACCTTAATTTTTAAAGCAGATTGGTATAATAAAACGTTTTATCTAATTATAAGTTTTTTAAATATATGAAATTGTTTTATATTGTTAAATATGGTAGTCCATAGTCCACTTCCATATTCGAAACTTTTTTCGTTCTTATTCAGTTAAAATGTATTCAAAATTTTTAGAATAATGTTAATTAAATGTCGCATTATCAAAATACATCAATATCTCTGAATTTGATTTTTTGTGGGTTGACACATTATTGCTTATCAGCATCCATATATAAAAATGAGTTGTCTTTTTGTCTCGATGAAACTTGTGAAAGTCTCGACCGCTTTAACTAATTTTGGTCTTGAAATATTTGTGGAAGTTCAGGATGGTTTAAATGATGAGAAATATAAATAATAAGTAAAGGAAAATACTAAGAACGACGATCTAATTTCCTAATATAAACAGTTTTGTCACTTGCTTGTAACAAATATTTATAGGTACGCCTGTACAACCTACACAATTTCTGTACGTACAGAAATTGGTGTGTCATATAGCTGTATTATGAAGTATCTCTTTGTTCTGTTTTATATATACTACGAAAATATAATACGAAACAGTTATTTTTTAGAAATTAAAAAAGTGTGTTGCATTTAATAGAGATAAAATTTTTGTATTAGGTTTTAACATTTTACACACATATATGTAGGTGATACAAACTTCACCGCATCATCTTGTCGTAAATAAAAGTTTAGTAATTAACAGACTATGAGAATAGAGAAGGGTCACATGTAGGTTAAGATATGGTGAAAAGCATGTAAGTTATATAATAGAAATTCTTGATTGAAGAAAACAAATTACTTAGCAAATAAAAGAAGAATATTTTTGTTTAATGTCATTTTACATTAACATAACATTTGTTACATAAGAAAAACTACTAAAATGTTTTCTAAAAATACATCTTTTTAAGATTTTTTATTTCTACTTTAATTTTATTTATTTTATTACACGTGTATACTTATCGTGTCCAGCTGTGCACCCTCGAGTGTTCTTGTTGAGAGCTCGTTTCACGGCCCATAACCCGGACGCCATTTTTGTTGCATACAAGTGCATTCATTGTATTTATATGTGGTTTTTACTCGACGGAACTAAAGAGGGTAATTTATTTACAGTTAGTAGTACTTAGAGTCTAAATAAGCTTAACAGATTTTTAAGAATATTGTATGTTTAGAATTTTATAAGCTTTTTTTATATAATGTTACGTTATGTACGTTATATAGTGTTCCTAAAATTCTATGGATGTTAAATATTATATGGATGAAATGTATAAACGTATACACTAATTTTAAACATATACGAAAAATACTCCTCGTTTTATATGTACATTCTATATTTCGTCTATATATTCGCGATACTGAGGCGCTGTAGATTTCAATGCGAATATTTTAAAAGGGACATTTTCATATATATTATTATAAATATGTCACGTCATTAAATATAAATATGGTGAAAAGAATACGAATGTGTTTCGCTTTCATAATATCAAGAAGTAAAATTTAAAATAAATGGCTTCAAAAGTAAAATTTGCAATTTCGTTTAACTGGATGTCGCAATTATATTTCAAGTATAAAACCAAATTGCTGAATTTCGATTAAATTTCTATGGTACTAATTTAGAAGCCCTTAAAACAAGAAAAAATTACAAAATTGATTAACAAATGACATTCAATATAAAAAATGTAAAGCGAAATGGCTTAGTGGTTAGAATACCTTTTTATTGTCCGATGTTAGGGCGAAGTCGCATCCGTTGTGGTCACGAGCTGACTGGAATTAAAAATGGTATTACTACCATTAGTTATCGCGATAAGATCCGTTATATAAAATATAAATAGTATAAATCGAGAAAGTTTAAAATAAATAATGTTTAGAACGGGTCGATCTCAACCGATGAACGCGGGTTAAATCCCGGCTAGCAACGCTGAGTTTTCAAGTGCTGAATTTGTATTTAAATTAATCTCGAGCTCGGCTATAAAGGAAAATATCGTGAGGAAACCTGCATATGCCGGAAGAAATTCTAACACATGTATGCCAACCCGAAGTACAGCAGAGTGGTGGATTATTTTCTATACCTTCTTAATAAGAGAAGTCTTTGGTCCCAGCTGTGGGGTATAGACTGTTATTTTACTTTTTTTTACTAGAAAAAAAAACGCTACGTATTAACAACTTGCACCTTTTTATGATATGTATGAATAATCTCCAGTGTAAGTAAATATTTTTAACAATTTTTTATATCTGATTTCACCATTATTAATAAATTGTTAACTAATTCCCACTTGCCATCACTTAAATGAAAATTAATATTTTGCTTGCGTAACGAAGTTTAGCATTTGTCGAGTTTCTTTGCTCTTAACAGCTTTGTTGCTTGTTCCAGGTATACTCCCTCGCTAGATGAAGATCTTCGGTAGGATAACACTAACATTGTAGTTGACTACGTTCAAGTATCCTAACTTCGTGACTAATATTGTAAATATAACAGTTACTGTATGTCTGTTTGTTTTGCTTTCTTATCTAAAGTTTTAAAGCAATTTTGATGATACATATGTAAAGTATTAAGTAATATTAATTTTATTTTTTTTTTTTTTTTTACACATAAAAATTAATCTTTTGGAAAGTTTTATGTCATAAAAAAATTATACATATATTATACCCAATTAAAATATAAAATATGATATAAAATTCGTATGGAGAACCCATCATTATTTAACGAAATAGGTTATTCAAAATAATTATTTCACGCAGACGAAGTCACCGGGAAGTAATAGTAAGTAATATTTACTTTAAATAATTACTTTATTCTACTAATAATAGCACTTTTAATCAGTATTCCTCACATCTCAAATAATATACTGCTGAGGTAGAGCCTAGCTCGACTGCGGCTGTCTCTGAAGATTGTGAGTGAGAGATGGACACACACTTTCCTCAATTATTTCCTTACCTTCATCCCTCATTCCGTTTTAACTGGCCAGCGCGTATATTCTTGGTGCTGCAAATGTCTATAAGCAGTAGTGAGAACCAAGATGGCTTAGAACATGTTGATCTTAAACGATGATCGCAGGTTCAAACCTCGGCTAAATCCATCTCGAGCTCGACGGTAAAGGAAAACATCGTGAGGGAACTTGCATGTGCCGGGAGAAATTCTGACGCTTGTATATCCGCGAATCCGTAGTGGAGCTGCGTGGTGGATTAAGTTCTTAACCTTCTTTCTTATAGGAGAGCTGCTTTTGCCCAGCAGTGGGACATTTACAGGGTATTACTTTTCTTTTACTTATAGTGGTGATCACTGAATACCACTTGATTCGCCTGCTTGTTTGTCCACTATTCTAAAAAAATAACCTATAAAGAATGAACGTACTAAAATGGAGTTAGTTGGTTTTCGAAATAAAGTCGATAATTGATAGTTATGTTATTCCACTTATAGTAGCTATTTCAATTTGTATACATGTCAAATCCTCCGTTCCTTAGTAACATATTAATATGATGTGATTCGCTCCGCGATGCGACAATCATAGCCGAACACTTGTAAGTCATTTCGGGTTATCATTACAGAGTGATGTGTAGAATGTGAAAAAATATAGATGAAGCTTATAATTGGAGATGAGATGGTTTTTAAAACAAATATATGTAATAGTTTTTGGAATATTCGATGTTATATATTAGGTTGAAGGTGTTTTTGCATTGTATTTAAACTAATTTAACTTCTTAATACTAATCTTACTTATTACATTTTTGCCTGTAATTGGTCACTGATTATAAACTAACTAGTTTTCTTTTAATATAAAATAAGTATTGATAATTGTATTTTATTACACTAATATTAGAACAATCTGTGGTGACTGTAAGAGATCTTCTGTATAGAAAAGCTCTCCTTTGTATTACCACGTTTCTATGTTTTGCTTTCATGTAATGATTTTTTTTTTGCTACATAAATCTATACAAATATTATAAAGATATAAAATGCAATATTCAGTTTATATATTTGTAAAATTCTATGAAGGGAGCAATCCTTAAAGCTACTGATACTAGCCCATTTATTGAGGAAGGTTATAGGCTATATTAGATCACGATACGACTCCTCTGAGTAAGCAGTAACCATAAATGCGAGTGAAACCGAAAAGGGCAGCTAGTAGTAAAATATATAATATCACTGCTCCATAATAGTAATCTTCAGTACAATATACACACGAACAATAGAATAGGATGTCTTTTTGTAAACAAACCAACTCTTAAAATATTTTCAGTCATTAAAACTATTTAATTAATTCTTAACATATTTAATATTACCTTTTACGTTTTATAAACTTTATTCTCATATGACTTATATAATATTTTTAATAATGTTTTTGGCATGTTAAATAAAGTGTTTAATAAATAATTTTCCATATACTACATAAAATTGCCCTACGTACGCCTTCCGCCCGGATTGCCGCATATAATTCACGGTATGACACGAAATTCATCATCTCGCGAACATTTCTCATTACGAGATGTACGTTTTTCAAATGATTATGAGATGTCTTAAAGAAAGTTAACATGTCAGCCTTTTTTTGGGGTAAGAGTGATTTATAAATATTAAAAAGCATATTTGAAATGTTTACTAAGTGTGTGAGATATGTTGTCTTTTCAAACTGTGTATATGTTTTGTGTCTTTTGTGTTTGCAAAGATCTTGGGATTTGGGTGTGATTTTAAGATAAGAATTATATCTAATACTAGCGACTTGCTTGCTAACAAGCTTAACACATTCAATTTCATTCAATTCATTCAAATTAATAGCAATCGGATCACGATTAAACTTTACAGGATTATCCGTCGAGTTAATATTATTTTTACTTGAAAATTTGATAAAAATCGCTCTAGTCGTTATATAGAGCCCAGAGCACAATTTGGAACGTTACATACATACGTACACTTTGATATATAATTACAGATTTTAATATATAATTAATATATAGATAATAATGTATAATTAATATATAGATAAAATTTAATATATAGATAATAATGTATTTTTGAATATTTCTATTATTACTTGTAGGCACAAAGACTTGTACTAATTGAAATTAAATTATAACTTAGTTTAACAATTACTAAAATGGTTTCGTTAGTTTAATTAGAAAACAAACTTTTAGAAATATATAATATGAATATACATTGCGGAATATTTTTTCATCTCAACGAAAAAGTAAAATTCAATAACTTATGCAAAAAAAAATTCATAACCTAGAATTCTAAACCCACATCACTAACGATCCACGACCATACGAATTCCACTCTAAAAAAAAATTCAAAACTTTTCAATGAAATAAAAAATTTAATATCCCGCGTTGGACATATTGGATCAAACTCGCCAACACATTGGCGTGATGGGGAACGAATAATAAATTCAAAACACAAATGAAAATCCAGACCATCTGTCATCCAACTACGAAACAGAATAACTCCAAAACACAAATAACTTAAACTCGAAGCGGGAACTGATTTGCATGCGATGCGAGTATTGATTTGAATGAAGCATCTGCTACTGTTTCAGCGTTTTCTGTTTTATTTGAGTGTTATCAACAATAATAGTTGGGTCCAATTAAGGCGATTGTTGGCTAGTTTTTTTTTTCAATGTACCATTTAAGTAAATATTTTTCTACACTTGCGTGTATGCTCTTCTAGCTTTTAAATCTTATTTTTTGTTCTGGCTGATAGGACACGCACGCTGTTAACTGGAAGTTAATTGTACAAACAATAAATGGACAAAGTTTTATCTGAATTGGCTAAATATTATAGTTGAATATATGAACACAAAAACAAACATTCTGTATTTTAACCAAGTTTTTTTTTAAAGGAGCAGGTTCACAATTTGTCGGGGATTTTAACTTGATCATATAGAATTTTCATCAAAATCGGTTCAGTAGTTTTGTCCTAAAATCTAAACTGAAATAAGTAATAAAGTTAACGAAATTACGTTTTATGTGGTACCCTTTTTTAATAAGTTTTGTAGACAAACATTCAGGATCTATATTTTAGTGGATATATTGTCTTTAATTATTACTAGCTGGTTCTCGCGACTTCGTCTGCGATGTCTGTAAGGCTTTAGGCATGCAAAGTCTCAGCCCGATCGGTTTAAAATTAACAAAGTTTCATACAAACTTTCATCTCCTATTTTATCCCCTTAGGGGTAGAATTAATCAAAATCCTTTCTTGACGGATGCCTACGTCATATCATCTACCTGCATGCCAAATTTCAATACGATCCGTCCAGTGGTTTGTGCTGTGCGTTGATAGATCACTATGTCAATCAGTCATTCAGTCCTTTGAATTATATATATTTAGATTACCTAGCGAGTGATAATATTTAAACATTTTCTCACAAAGCTATTGGCTCATCTAAACGTATGTAAGGGATGACGCAAACAGCATTACTGAAACCAGCCGCCTGAATAAACAGACACTAAAATGGACGCGGATTACTGTCAGTACTTTATACCGGAAACCACAATTGGAGCCATTTTGTTATATTTTGGTTACGAAAACCCACAGGGCTCATGGTATTACCATGTAAAATCCAATGGGTTCTTATACCAATATTATTAGTTCAATGACTTGTGTTTTGCTAGATGAGACTTACACATATGTATAAGTGTTCAGACTTTTATAAAGATTTACATTATTTTTTCTCATTGTCTTACACCTGAAAGGATTTAATGTAAGTGCCGTATTTTCAACATTCACAGCTATCGTAGATACTAACGAAGTATCTGTTACTAAGTTACAGAGTGTTTATATATAGCTCTCGAGAGTAAAACTTAACGATATAATTCTAGCCTTATGGTTAAATACATGAGCTAATTTTAATTATGTATGGAATCGAATTTTGTTTTTATTCTTATACGCTGATATGAGTTATGAAAAAATAAACCCCCAAGAACACACAATTTAATCGTTTTTAAAATGTAGATATAATATAGTTAGAGAAGATTTTATTTGTTAAGTGATTAAATTACTTTTCTTTTCTTTATGTTCATTTTAAACTGGAAATAAAAGGCTATTTTTTTAATTTATTTAAAACAAAGATCTTTGTAAGGTCGTGTATGTTTGTAATATTTTGTTTTTAATATAATTATGACGACAAGTTGGTGGTGTGCACGGCAAACGTATTGACCATACTAATGTTTTTCGTTATCTGGGTGTTTGTGATGTGTATTTCCGGACCCCCGACACAGGTTTGTGTGATATTTATGGAACCCTTGAGTGTAAAGATTTTTTTATTTTACTTCTACGCTTTCTTTATTTATTTATTGAAAGGTTCGTCAAGTTACAAATCCAGAGAGTTCATGCTTACATTTATCATAAGACTATTATACAGATTGTGTAACTATATATAGACAAACAGCACATACATACAAAGTTGAGAAAGGAAGACAAAATGGCAAACTATATTAAAAAAAAATAATAATAATAATAACAAATTTTGATTCTGTAGCCTATACAAAAAATAGAGGTTATACTTATGATAATACAAAATTATGAAAACAAAAAATTTTATAAACAAATTGAGTCTATATGTAGTATATATGGTCGAAAATCGAAAACAATCAAAAATAAAACTGTACAATTCTAAATTCTAATTAATAAGTATAATTGATACAATTTCAAAACTTCGTATTTAAAATACGGTGTGAAATTCAAAGTGGCGTTTTCTGAAATTAGTCGTGTAAAGACGAGTTCGAGTTGAAGACAGAGGTATAATTACAGCGAATTTGAATATACAGTTATACAATTGTGGGAACGCACAGGTGCTTGAGACGGTCTTATTCTGATGCGTTTTTGTTCGAGGGCGGAGGGAATCGGATTATATGCGATTATTACCCCCCGTATCCTTACTTTTTAAGACTTGTATGTGATTTTGATTGAATTTTTTTTGGTGTGATATTATACGGGACGAGGTGGCAATTGAATTTCTCGCTTTGTGTTTTAAGGCTTCGTGATATTAAGTATGCTACTCGTATGTATTATTTGTTTTGATTTTTTCAGTATAAAAATATGATAAAAATTATTTGAAAGTTAGTCAAATTGTGAAACGTATTCTTTCGATTAATATAATTTCCTGTCTGTAATTATTAATTCAAATTCGACAGACACGTTGGCGCAGTGGTCACTGCAACTGACTTAAGCGCTAACGGTCGCGGGTTCGATTCCCGCTGACGGCAAATGTCTGTATTGGCCATACCGATGTTTTTCGTGGTCTGGGTATTTGTGCTTGTGTTGTGAGTGTTTCCGGACCCTCGACACAAGGTCACGACCTTAATGGGGGCCGTTGAGTGTGATGCGTTTATTATTATTATTATTATTATTAAATTGTTACTAATAAAAAATGAAATATTGACTATATATACGTCAATTGATTTTTATTAACATTACTAACTCCTTATATTGGTGTACAATAAATTATATTTGTATTGTATTGTATTGTGTTATGTGAGTTCACAAATTTAAACACATCTATTTTTTCACTAAGATTTTTATTAGTCTCGGAATTCTTAAAACACGCAATAGAAACAAATCTGAAAAACACATTTATTGTCGACACAAATACATGCCTTAAGCTTTATATGAAACCAACGGCCGTTAATTTTTAACAACAAAAAGCAACCATAAGATGCAACAACCATAAGGTGCGAGGGAGGAGATATCAATAGGGTAACCATTCTAAACTTGATGCTCATGGTTTATAAAACACTAATATGACGTAGGTGTGTAATGCTGCCAGTATTTTGGGAACTTTACCCAGATGCAGTGGCTTAGATGAGGTCTACAATGTTTTGTAAAATATAATCCTTTTTTTTTGTATTAATTAAGATGTAAATAGTTTAATATATAATCTTTTCGTTTATTTTTTTTTGATTTATGTATATAAATTAATAAAGTTTAGAAAGTATATTTTCTACAACAAAATATATTATTTTGGTATTTAAATCTAATTGTAGAAACGTCGCGATGGATCATAGTGCTATCTACTTGTCAAATTATTAAGACAAAATCGATAGAAACTATCGTTTCTTTTGGAATAAATTAATATATAATGCAAAATCACAGCACATTTTGTACGAAGTGACTTGTTTGATATTAATTTATTTATTAACTTTATTGTGCTACTATTAAAATACATTGAGCAAAAGGCGAGCTTAAGCTTTACAGCTTTATCTCCCACCCAACCTTAGGGCGTGCAAGAAAACAAAGTAAAGAGCGTTCAGTAAATGCATAAAGCATAAAGCCATATATACATACATACATGCATATAAATATAAATACATACATATACAAAAATACATACCCTACATATATACATATCAAAATACATATACACATATGGACGCTGATATGTAATACTGTGTCAAGCCACATGAAATTCATTATGAGAAAATGAGGTCTAAAGATGTCACACCTATTCTAAATAAATTTGTTTGAAGAAGTATATATCCACCTTTTCTTTTATTTTTTGATAAAAGGTATAATTAATTAAAATTAGATTGATATATTTCATTTAATGTCTAATAAGAAGTTTTTTAAATATTTGAGATTATTGTATAAATTGCAAAATATGGAACGCACTTGAAATTCGAAACAATTAATTAGGATTTTTTTCCGTACTTTTTTAGTAAATATGACCTCAATTTTTTTTGGATAATGTTAAATAGGTGATGCAGTTTTAAAATACATCAATATCTCAAAATTTGACTTTTTGTGGGTTGGCACATTATTGCTTATCAGCATCCATATAAGATAATACTTATAATGTGATATATATGCGATGATAATTTTTAACTATAAATACGTTGTGTTCAAACTATTTAACGTTAAAATCTGTATTGTATTCCCAACTTTGATAATCTCGTCAATTGCTTTGTTGTACCAAAGATACTCTCGCCTGTCAAACTCAGTCACTAGTTGGTTGCTAGGCAATTTCGTCCAAGACATTTTGGGTGCCCAAAACCATATGCTTATAACATATCTATTAGTATATCATTTATAATAGGTCCTTAATAATAGTTATATGGAAGTCAAGCCTATTCTTAACAATTTTTTTTGAAGACGTATATGTCTATCTTCATTTTTCTATTTTGATTAAATGTATAATGAATAAAAAGCAGATTGGTGCAAAAAAGTTTTATCTAATAATAAGTGCACACTTTAATATACGAAATATTAAATTAAGAAACCCCTTTCCTGTACTTATTTAGTTCAGATGACTTGAATTTTTTTTGGATAATATTAAATAAATGATGCATAGTCAGAATATATCATTATCTCCGAATTCGACTTTTTGTGGGTTAACACATTATTATTGTTTATTAGCGTCCATATATAAAACAATTTTGTTTATCATATCCAGAATATACCCGTCAAAGTCTGTTTGTAAATAATTATACACTACAATAGATAAATCGAGCATCTTCCAGAAGTCGATTAAATTATTCAAATCGTATCGTGATTACAATTTATGAATAATTCAATAAACGCAACGTACCGTCAGTATACATGATGTTCAAGTCATAAATGAATTTTTCTTTCAGATATCCGTACTAATATAAGAAATGGTTATTGACAAAAATGTATTAAAATTTTAAAGTAAATTTGATATTCCATATGCTCTGAGTTACCTTTAGTAATATTATATAGGTGAAAGTTTATAATGTTTTTTACTATTTCACACAAAAACTACTGAACAGACTTTGACAAAACTTTACGAGAATATAAGTTATACATCAGAATAATATATAAGCATTTTTTCGGCGGATGCTATTCGATGGTGTTCGATAATAATCGTCTTCTTTGTTGATTAAGACCATAATTGAATACACCATACGTTGTAATATTATGTTTTATATAAAGTATCTATTTTCATTTATATTTTTAACGATTCTTCCACCTTAGTATCGGCATTCAAATATATTTTTGTGTCCATTGGTTAGAGTATTACGATGCCACAATCAAACATACAAAAACACACTTCATAACCCTTTTCCGGTCGGGAGTTAAAAATGACTACCAACAACACGAGATCGTTCTAAAAAGGAAAACCCGCGGTTTTATTGTGTTTCATGTAAATTCTGTATGTACGTGCGTGTACTTTCATTGCTGCGAGAACGCCGTGACCTCGTTACATGCACTTACAGGATATACGCCTCTCCTATACGATCAGATCGCGTGTCAGGATTTTATTTCTGTTTTTTTTTCATTGTATTAAGTCTGTTTCCGTATCTTTATTAGTGTTTATGTTTGAATAAAAAACTCTCATAATTAAAGGTTTTTTTTTTTAATTATACTACTGCATTAATAATAAATAATAATAATAAACGCATCACACTCAACGGCCCCCATTAAGATTTTATGTCGGGGGTCCGGAAACATACACAACACCAACACAAACACCCAGACCACGACAAACATCCGTATGACCAATACAGACATTTGCCGTGAGCGAGGATCGAACCCGCGACCGTTAGCGCTACAGTTAGTTGCAGTGACCACTGCGCCAACGTGTCTGTCAATTTAATGAAAATTCTATAGGACCAATAGAAGAAAGCATTGTATATTCTTTCACATACATATAATAGATATCATAATCTCATAGAATAGTCCATTAACCATTCAACCATCAACCATTACAAAAAATAAACAAAATAACCAATTTAACTGGTCAAGCCGTTTTTAAGTTATCGCGAAAAATATTTTTCGATGAATTGAGAACCTTCTTCTTTTTTGGAAGTCTGTTAAAAATGTGCAACGATTAAGGCTTTTATTCCATTTAATTTTTCTTAATAATTCGAAATTAAAATGGCGACATTAGGCCTAACAAAAATCTTTAAATAGTCGTGAAAGTTTTATCCATATCGATATAACGCTGGCAAAAAAAAAGACAACCGATACCACTGACAAAAGTTTTTTATTTAGTTAATAAACTAGACAATAATATCAAAAACACACACAGGAAAATAAAAATAAATAAGTATAAATAATACATATTTTCTATAAACCAAAATAAAATATACGCGAATCTTTTGACTCTCAATAATCCTACAATTGACAGAAGTGAGTTTTCGCAATTGGAGGAAATAATAAAGTGCTCGGAGTTTAGAAGTTGTCTTGGACGTGACAAACTATCAGCTGGTTGGGAGGACCGTGAAGTTGTCTGCCACGTCGGCTGTTGGGAAATTGCCGGTTTAGTAAACGCTATGATTCGATTTTATTGGATATTGTTCTTGTGTGAGTTACGTTTTTAGAAGAAGAATTGTTTTTATGTTTGTTTATATAATTTGATATTTTATTTGTTTTTTTTTTTTTTGTTAAATAAGTATCAGTTTGTAAGCGCACATTTTCTATAAAAGTTATATATTGATTTACGTAATATCGATTTTTTTTGAGTACAAAAATTTACTTCTCACTAAATGTTCGATAAATATCGTTAACAGCTACGTTAATTACCGAAAATTTATATTCATAAATGAAGTAAAATTAATTTAATATATTAAGATATTTCAAAACTAAATATTTAATTATTTAATCAATCTACATAGAGTCGCAGTATCAAAGCGTAGCACGTAACCGAAGCGCTACGAAACGTAGCAGTTTCGTAGCATCCATTCTACATTCCATCAATCCACGTTTAAAATAATAGGAAACAAACAGTTTGTTTGGAATTTATTGTTTCTTAAGCGAAGATATATTTGCAAACTATTCGAAAACTCACAAGATTGAATTCAGAAGTAGTAGTTTCACACTCGCATGCCAACGAGGCGTAAACCGCAAGAATTGTGCACCGTCGTAGCAAGGAATTTTAAAACTAGCAAATAAATCTCCGCATTCCCGAACCCTTCGGGCCTGTTGCGTTCAACGGTTGATTATCGACCTTATGCTATTATAAATAGCGGCGCGTTTCATCTCAGTAACATCTGAGTACAGTCGAGAAAAAAAGTTTTAAAGAGCACCACTCGTGCAGACAATTTCGTTTTTTGTTTAAACACGATACAGTTTATTTTAGCGTGGGTTTATTGTTATGAAGTGGGCTGGACGTCCGCAGCAGAACGCTTGCAATGCGTCGCCGCACTGCGTATCGGCGGCTATCCGATGCGTACCTTCAGCGGATACTGGGTGATATTTATGGGCTCTGCTGTTTGTGTTCGGCTTGCTTTGAATTGATTGCGTTCATTACGATTGTTCTTTGAGATTGGATACGTAATGGACGTTGAATTGCGGACGCTGGATTTATGTAATTGTTTTTTGTGCTTATTAACGTAATTTACGATTATTATTAAATGTTCTGGTGTTAGTTTAAATGTTGCTTTGTTCGTTACGCAAATTACGTTTGCGACAGACAGAAGGTTGAAAAAAAACCGAAATTACTTTAAGACTAACTTTAATTACTAATTAATTAATTACAAATTAACCCTATGAATGATGATTCCAATTCGAAGTGTGAATATAGAATGATCATTCTTACAAAATTAATTATTAAAATTAGCTATGCGACATCATTTCGTAACTGCTGCATTGACACTTATTATAATTAATATAAATTAGTGGAGTTGCAACGTCGGCGATCTCCATATATATGCACTATGTAATTCCTCCCCCCTTAGAACGGCGACTATTTTAGCACGTTTAGTGAAAATGTTGCCGGAATATTCTCCTGGTTGCCAGATGTTTGTGGGATCTCAGGCATAGGTTGCTGCTCCTTTTTCGTATTGACTCTGGGATTCCATAGGTAACGTCGGATCGCTACGATAATTCCGAGTACGGCTGCACTCAATAATATAGTATAGAACGGGATTGTAGTGTGGTATAAGGTGTCTCCTTGTATTTCGTCAATTTGAATAGGGTTGTGGATCATAAGTTTTTCCTGGATGTTGTGTAGTCCTTGGAGATCAATAGACTTGAGATTTATGTGAGTAGCTTTAGTTGCCTGCTTTTCGGCGTTATAGGGTATTTTCATTAATTTGAGAGGTTGTCCTTTGATCTTGTTATAATCGTTAGCAATAGTGATTTGTTCCGATTTCAATCGACATCCAACTGGAATCGTGGCCAGATAACTTCCTTGTAGTAAAGTGTAATCGTTCTGGTTACAAATTAGTTGCGCTTTCGTTTGTTGAGGAAAGGAGAGGACGTAGTGCTGATCATCAAGTTTCTCCAGTGCTTCTTTATTTAAGGTAACTGTGGTGAACTCACAGGATTCCTGTATAATCTGGTTGGTGATCAATGCCTGAATGCAATCTGATTTGGTGCGGATCTGATGATGAATTCCTTGCTCACAGAGGTACCAGTTTTTTAACTTCGGGCATTCAGCCTCCATGTACACAAACGACATCTCAATTGTTGCCAGGAAGGGAAAGGGTGGGATAAGAGCCTGGTTATATTTATTCGGTACTACTGATAATCTATATAAATCATAAGGTGTTTTAGAGAAAATTGGAAATTTGAATATAAAAACTATCTGTTTATTCGCAAAATATGATCCTGGTTTAATAATGTTATAATATTCCCTAAGTTCTAAATCTAGTATTTGCTCTTCCGAGTAAATTGATTTTAGTTTTAAAACCATAGATTCTAATACCTCTATATCTATCATAGAATAGTGTGTACTAGAAGCATGAATAAACGCTAAACTATTTTCTATTCTTAGTAATTCTAAAGATAAATCTTCTATGTTTTCACTAATTAATTCTAAAAGTTGAGCAAAATTTGCGTATCTTGTTAAACTGTCCTCACTAATTGCTTTATTCTGTAATAATAAGTCTAGGGTACTATTTATTCTATTCTGGTTATCTACTATCTGTCTAATAACGTTTCCATGTTTTAACATCCACTCTTTGCTCAGACTGATGTGACTGTTAAATTCAGATGATAGTTTTATTTGATTATTTTCTAATACTCTAATTGCCTCATTATATTTCAACGCATCATCGTGATCTAAATTACCGGTTAAACTTTTTATCATAGAACCCAACCCGTCTACAAGACCTCTTTTTATTCTATTAGGCTCTAAAGAATGTAATTGTTTTAAAACATTGCCAATCTTATTAGCAAGATAGTTAATTTGAATTTCGAATAGTTTGTATGTTTCATTGGTCATTCTATTTCGATAGTCAAGCAGTTCAGTCTCTAATGAATGAATGTTATTTTCAATATCATCCAATTGTACATACTGTATGAATGTATGATAGTGTGCGGTTATTTTCATGGGTCCGAGTTTGAAAGGTAGTAGTCCTGGTCCGTCATTAAGGCTCTCAAGTTTTATCTCTTGAAGTTGTGTCATTGGGAGAATCGCTATTAGAAGAGTCCTGTAACAAGTTTGCGGTTTTAGGAACTCGTTTAAGTCGAGATTTCGCTATGGGACCACGTTTCTTAGAGGTATAAATATGGATTGGTAAGTCAGCTAACACCGTGTCATGTGTGTATCTTGGGGCGGTCTTTTGTCGACTAGCAAGAGGGTTTTTTATAAAAACTGGTTGTTGAGGAGCATATTCCTTTTCAGGTTCACGATTCTTATTCCTTTTCTCTATCAATGCTGTACGATTTTCTAGTGATGATGAGTTAATAATATCATATACTTGTTTCATTTTATCTCTATGGACTTGGATGTATTGTTGTAGAAGTTGTTGTGTTATGTCTATGTCTGTACAGTCCCTAGGGTCAAAATGTCCAGTCAGTAAATCAAAGGGGCGACATCTTGTAAAACTATGTATGGAACTGTTGTAAGCTATTATAGCATAGGGTACAAGATTGACTATTGGTTCGTCTTTATGTTTTAACTTGAGAAGTCTTAGGTGTTCTAAAAGGGTTGAATGAAATCTTTCTATACTTCCATTATCATTAGGGGAATGAGCTAATATTCGGTGGTGGTTAATTTTATGAAGTCGGGTAAATTCCATAAACAATTGGTTAGTGAATTCAGTCCCATTATCAGTAATTATCGTCATAGGTATACCATGGTGAGAACTGTATTGTAATAAAGCTTGTAATATACTTAAAGCTGTACCGTCGCGAATATGATAAGCCTGGCCATATTTAGTAAAAACATCAATGAAAGTAATGTATTTTTCACTTTGGACTGTGAACAAATCCATATGAACAATTTCGAATGGCTTTGTGGCAGGTGGAACTACATTGAACTGTGGTCTAAGTGGGTTTCTGTCATACTTTGCTTGGCCACAAATGGTACATTCGTTAATAAATTTGGTTATGTGCTCTTTCATTTTTGGCCAATAATACTTGCGAGACAAAGCTAAGTAGCATTCGTTGATTCCACGATGATTAGTTTTACCATCGTGATAATGGCGAATGATTTCTTGTTGACGCAAATACTCCTTAACATTTTCTAATTCTGTTTTAGCTAAAACAAGGTTTAAGGAGGAACTTTTAAATTTATCTTGTAGGATTGGGATAATAGAATACATAGCTAAAGGAGGATTTATTAAAAGGGCTGTTTTAATTTTAGGGGTGACATACTCTTTTACAGCATTTATCACATCTTCTTCTAAATTTGACTCAGATAATTGGATACTTATACGTGTATGAGTGTCAAAAGGTTTAGTAACTACAGGTCGTTTTTTAATGTCAGTCACAAGGTTAAAATAGATCTGCCGGTTAAATTTATTAAGGGGTTCGTCAGTTATCGGGATTTCTAAAATTGGGTTTTCGCGACTTGTGTGAGCTGTCTCGGTAGAAGAGTTAGCTGGGGCAAGAATAGTTTCCGATGGGTTACCGAGTAGAGAGTTAAGTTCGTCAATTTCTTCGATTAATGATAATGCTTCTTTTGTATGGATTTCTATTCGGGAAAGAGCGTCTGCATTTGAATTTGATTTTCCTTTTTTATATATTACGGTATAGTCATACTCGCTAAGTCTTAATCGCCAACGCGTAAGTCGGGAATTTGGTTCCTTCATGTTCATTAACCATTGTAAGGGTTTGTGGTCAGTAAAAATTTTGAATTTTCGTCCAAATAAGTAAGGTCTAAAATATTTTGTAGCCCAAACTATAGCGAGAAGTTCCTTTTCTATTGTACTATAGTTCATTTCGCTTTCATTTAGAGTCCTAGATGCATAACAGATCGGTTTGTCTGAGTTTGAAGGGCCTTGTGATAGAACTGCTCCAATGGCAACATTAGAGGCGTCAGTTGTCAGGTTAAATTCTTTTGTAAAATCGGGGTATTGTAGGATGGGGTCATTCGTCAGTAAAGTCTTACATTTCTCAAAACTATTTATGTAATCAGAGTCATGAACAATCTTTTTTCCTTTCTTAAGACATTGAGTGAGTGGTTTAGTTATACGCGCGAAGTCAGGGATGAATTTTCGGTAATAACCGAGAAGGCCAAGAAATTGTTTAATTTCTTTAGGTGTTTTCGGAATTGGATATTTTTTTATAGCGGAAATTTTATCGGGATTTGGCTTTATGCCGTCTTTACTTATAATGTGCCCGAGATAAGCAGTTTCAAGCTTTAAGAATTCAGACTTATCCATTTGAACTTTGAAATTAGACTCTCGAAGTCTCTGAAAAACTTTTTCTAAATTAACCATATGCTCCTGAAGGGATGTACTGAAAATTATTATATCGTCTAAATAAACTAAGCAAATTTCATTCTGGAGGCCTCTGAGTACGTTATCCATTACACGTTGAAAAGTGGAAGGGGCATTTTTTAATCCCATAGGCATGCGAAGAAATTCGAAGTGCCCATGCTCAACATTAAACGCGGTTTTAGATATATCCTGGGGATCCATTTCGACTTGGTAGAATCCACTAGCTAAGTCAAGGGTCGTAAAATACTGACATTTCCCTAGTTTGTCAAGGACATCGTTTATATTCGGAATGGGATATTTGTCGTCTATTGTCTTCTCGTTAAGTTTACGAAAGTCAACTACTAAACGCCATTTTTGTTTTCCGGAGGCATCGACCTTTTTTGGTACTACCCATATAGGTGAACTCCAAGCAGAATCCGAAGGTCGAATGATGCCCTGGTCTAACATTTTTTCTATCTGTGTTTTAACTTCTTGACGGTGTATAAATGGGTACCGATAATTCTTACTATGTACGGGTACTTCGTCGGTAGTTCTAATCCGATGTTTAATTTTATTTGTGAATGTTAACCTTTCACCTTCAATATAAAATACGTCAGAGTAACGTGAACAAAGAGTTATAAGGTTAGCTTTTTCCTCTGGGTTTAGGTGGTCTGTACGTAAACGTGAAATTACGTCCTGTGTGCGAGGCTTTAATTGTTGAGTACTTGTGCACTCAGCGTTAAATAAATCCGCGTGAGCTGGACGATCGAGCGACAGTATTATGTCATTCGGTGTCGGGTTCTCTATTTCTAAATAGCAACGATTATTTTTAACGGAGGTAATGCATTCGTGAATAATACAATTACAGAATACTTGTTCATTAATAAAAGCATCACCTTCTCTAATGTCGACGGGAACACGGATAATTTTAGAAGTTCCCGCGGGAATAATATCTTCATACAAATTAACATTACACGAGTTATACATTCGAATAGGATTTGAAGCATTTTTTGTAAATAGTTTTCCTTCTTTTAAATCAATACGGGCTTCCCAATTGTTTAACAAATCTAATCCTATTAATCCGTCAAAGAAATCATGAAAACGGTAAACGAATAATTTGATACTATTGACATCGTTAAATTCCGCGAAACAAGGTAAAGTAATAGAATAATCGTTTCTACATGTCGCGTGTATGTTGGTTACTTCGAAAGGATCGAAATTCAACGGATAATGAGAGAAGTATTTTTCAACAATTTCGGGACTAATAAAAGATTTGTTGGCACCGGTGTCTATTAATAATTTTAATGGAGGATTAGCTATTTGTATATATGGAAGTTGTCTTTGGAACTGTATATTTAGCTCTATCCTGGTTTTTGTGATGTCGACTCCTTGTGAAAATCCTGTTGGTCTTGGTCAGCTTGTGGTTGAGAGTCAAAATAATTATTGTCAGAAGTCATATTTGAATTATTTAAGTCATAAGTAAATCCGGGCGGAAACTCAGTTTCGTAATAGTCGGTGTTGTAATTGTAATCCGGCTCGTGCCAGTAATTGTAATACGAGTCGTCATATGTAGCACATTCATTAATGTTCATTTCATTTGATTTAAAATAATTCGATGGCGTTGAATTATTATTTAAGGGCAAGAGTTTAGGTGTGAAGCGTTGAACGCCACTCATAGGGTGAGGACCTTGAGATGGATTGTTTCGGGGTGGTAATCTAAAAACGTTACTGCGAGGGTTATAATTAGGAGGGGGTGCAGCAAACATCCGTTGTGTGTTAGTTGGCATGCGTGGTTGATGTTGTCCGGGTGCAGGGAATTTAAAAGGTTGCGGTGGGGGTCCCATAGGGCGCTGGCTTACTGGAGCTGGCCAATTGGGTATAGGGATGTTATGTGGTCTTGCAGGAGTAAATGCTACCGCTGGTAATGTAGGGGTTAGTTTAGGAGTTGCCTGAACTTTAGGGGAATCACGCTGTTGCAAATACATGACATTTAGCTCCTCTTGAACGAATTCAAGAGCTTTCTCTATAGTGTCTGGGCGCATACATCGTATACGGGATCCTAGAGGTTCTTTTAATCCTCGTACATATGCCTGCATTGTGACCTTTTTGTATAAGTCTCTTTTTGCTTGGACTGTAGTTGGTATGGTCTCATGTAAAGTCACGTATGTCATTAGAGTGCTAAATAAAGTTTGGCAATGATTGTAAAATTCTTGTGGTGTCCGATTACCTTGCGTAGCTATAGAAAGGTCATTGTATAGAGCGGTTTCATCACGCTGATCGGAGAAATTATTAATGAGGGCTGTTCTAATCCCTAGCCAACTTTCAGGTATGCCGTTAGAATTGATGGTACATGCCGCGGTCCCTGTTATTTTATTTAAAATTCCGTTAATTAGGCAAAGGTTTGAAAATTCACTACTGGGGTTACTACTGAGATACTGAGCAGCTAACGAATCGCATATTTTTATGAACCGGGTGAGGATGTTCGGGTTTCCGTCGAACTCCGGGACAAGGCGAAGAGCTTTAAAAATCTCGTCAGGGTTGTACGTCTGTGTCATTGTTAACTTTAAATTTTCTAATTCTAAATTACCTACGATATCTCTATTACTATCAGCTAATTGTCTGCGGGCCTGGCGCGATTCAGGCTCCCGCGAACTAGAGGCTCTGGGATGATAAATCTTGAAGTTAAAGATTTAAAGGAGCAACACGAGAACGATTCAAGTGTACTTACAAATACATTTCTGGTCTTCCTCCGTGAATCGATTGTTGGATTCTTCTTCTGGTCTGCAGCAGGTCCGTAGATCCAGGATATCCGGAACGGTGCTTGATAGCTACCCGAGTGACTCTCGACGTGATTATCGATGTCAGATATGGTCTTGAAGTCTCTCGCGAATATCCTACCGACTGCGCCAATTACGTTTGCGACAGACAGAAGGTTGAAAAAAAACCGAAATTACTTTAAGACTAACTTTAATTACTAATTAATTAATTACAAATTAACCCTATGAATGATGATTCCAATTCGAAGTGTGAATATAGAATGATCATTCTTACAAAATTAATTATTAAAATTAGCTATGCGACATCATTTCGTAACTGCTGCATTGACACTTATTATAATTAATATAAATTAGTGGAGTTGCAACGTCGGCGATCTCCATATATATGCACTATGTAATTCGCACATAAACATGAAAGTTGTAACTAATATTTAAAAAAGTCTATTATTATGACATTAAGATTGTGCTATTTATTTGGCCTAGTTATTATATTTTGTACTTATTTGTGCACGAAATCTCTTAAGACAAAGGATTATTTTAAAACGTGACTTATTGGTGACGTGATCATTGTAACTGACGTAATTTTCTTGCTTCTTTGTTTTCTTCGACATGGTTTCTTTGATTTTACATCGTTTGAGCCAATTCGTAGTTGGTTTTGATTAATTTACAATTGGACTCAGTACGTGTCGCGTATATTGGCCAGGAAAAAGTATGTTAGTTGCGCTGGTTTTTATATTAAATAATTCTTTCATAATTGATTATATATCACTGTAGTTAGTAACATATTTTATTAGTTTATATTTACTTACATAATAATTTGTTCTTATTATAAGGCGAAAATAACACTAATAAGTTTTGCTTTCAGAGTTTCATAAAGATTTACAATTTTTTTTTGTCATAGCTTTAAATTTGAAAGAATTTACTATCAGTGCCTTATTTTTGAAATTCACAACATTCATAACTACTTACTACGTATCTGTTTCTAGGTTACAAAATTGTTTTATATCAATTACGAGAGTAAAACTGACGAATTTAATTCTCGCCAATAATTAATGAAATTAACAAAGTTCAATGCCCCTTTTATCTACGCCGTGAAACGCTAAAGCGCTAAAGTTGATGTTGTACTAGAATATTCTCAGTATCGAAGTGACACATAATCTCACAATATCCACTGGAAAACTTAGTGAGGTGTAAAATGTTGTCAGCATTTCTGTGGAGCGGAGACGCAAATATCAACGTCGCGAGCCTCGCGGCGCCGGAGAGACGAGCAACTTGTGGGGCCATGATCTTAACTACTTTCAATATAAAAACAGTACTGTGATGAAAGATACTTTTTGCGATAAGCGAGTAGGCACTTGACGTTAATCACTGCTGCCCATGAATATTTGCAGCAAATGCCTTATTTGTTGGGCGAATTGAGGATAGAAAGACTTTGTGTTTGTTGTCACGTAATTTTTTTTGAGTTATCTTAAGTTATAATTGCCACCCTTAATATTTTTAGCAGCCAGGGCGTTACAAATATGTAGCCAGCTTAAAAAAGAATTAAGAGTAAAGACGATAGACAGAAAGAAGATAGAAGGAAAGGGTAAGCCAGAATTTCGGCTTCTGGCTCTCTCACTCGCCTTTAGAATTGTAGTACTTCTTCTACTACTGACTTCTACTGAGGTATGTCGAGCTAGCCCATAGTCAAACTGTAGTCAAAGTGTAGTTGGTTGCTGCTAAGCTTTACCATGAACGTGGTAAAGCAGATTTGACATTTGTATGTACTTGGAATTGAAATTTAATGTAATTTTCTTTATACTTTTCAAAATTACTGCAGTATCATTGTTTCTAATCTGGCTGGTAATTACTAAAACTAACTACTAACGAATACATCAGCGCGTTCAAACAAACGTTTCGCCTATTCCTAAAGCACATTTCAAAATATTTTCTTATAATTATATATTTTTTTTAGATATTTTTGAGCGTAGCTTCGTAGCCACACATGACTCACCGCACGCCTTGAAATAAATTATGAATAAACATTATTGTCGTGGGATGCGTGATCACTCGGGTCAGTAGTCTTACTCTTCGTATATCTCTTAGACAGCATACAAAATGTTTGTAAACGTCCTTTAATTTTCTTCTATAGTTCTATAAAACGTAAATTTGATTAATATTTTTGCGTAAAGTGGCATTTATAGAATCCATACTAATTAATAAACAAAAACAATTTTTAAACTTTTTGTCTGTCTGTCTGTCATCTTTACCCAACTACGACAAAACCAAAGGAGGTTTATGATTGGTTTATCTGTTGCATCATAGCTCCTAAACTACGTATCAGAACTGGACAAATGAGGTATTGTTAGAAGCGTCTTGATCGTCCGCTGAAATAATAGTAATATAGGCTATATAACGTGTCACTAAATCTAATACGGCTCCCTATAGCGGGCATAAAGTAATATACCGTGTTTAGAAAGAATGTCACTTGCATCATATTCAACCGATAATTAGATGCCGATAAGCAATAATGTGTTAACCCACAAAAAGTCAAATTCCGAGATATTGATGTGTTTTGATAATTCGTTACATATTTAACACCATTGTAACTTTTTATGTCATCTACACTAAATAAATACAGAAAAAAGTGTCAGAATTTAATGTTTAGGATTTCAAGTGCCTTCCATATTTGCTATTTATACAATGATGTCATATAATTGAAAACCATATTATTGTATACCAATCTGTTTTAAATTCATCCTATCTTTTATCAAAATAGAAAAAAAGATTTATACTTCTTGAACAAATTTATGTAATAATAATTTAGGTTTGACATCTATAGACGCCATTTTCTCAAAACATAGTCCGTGTGACTTGACACAGTATTGCTTATCAGCGTCCCAATTGTAATATTTCTAAACATTTTCAGTGTCGTCTTTTGTTGTAATTGGGTTATACACTTTTGATTTTTCTTGTATAATACATTGTAATTATTGAGATAGCCTAGAAGCGATCGTCTCTTTCTAACGTGTGTAATCATCTAAAGGATAAGATCACAATAAAGTTTTACCAACATCTTTTATCACTATCGTCAACGCATTCAAACAATAACGAAAAACCTGTAAAAAGTATACCTCGTACCACCACCATACATAAAACACACGCGGTGATAACCCTTATAAAAATATCATAAAACATAACGCCTGGCTTTTATAAAGGCTTCACGACAACCCTTTTATTTTATTATCATCTGAATTTGCATTATTTACAGTTTAATTTAGATGACAATTCTGACGTAATGGTAACGATTGCTTCTTTTTGTTCAATAGGCAAACGCTTGACGCCAATCAAGCCTTATAGTAAGCAATGATGACATCTAGATGGTTACATTTGAAACTCCCGATTTACTCTTCCACTGAAGGCAAATTATAAGTGGCAAGGAACTGTGACAATGGTAGAGTTTTACATGTTTTTTACTTGTAATCTACAAACATTTGCTTCTAAGACCTTTCTCCCACGAGGCTACTAGCAAGCGACTTGCGTTTTGTACGTGCAGGTCGTACTAGTTGCTCCGATCACATCGCGACGCGTCGACTATGCACCTTGCGTCAAAATATGGTAACTGCTGACTACTGCTAGTATAGGATTTACTAGGGTACTGATTAAATTGATGTGTCCTAGCGATATTAAAGACATTCAAACGTAGCCAACGAAATTACCCGAGAAGAGAATTGGCGCGTCCTGAGAACGTTTTATGACACCGGTAAATCAACAAATTCATCATATTGCATTCGCTAAATAATGGTCCGCTTTTCTTGAAAAGCAAAACTTGATTCTAGATGTCTATCTTCCTTCTTTTTCTTTATTTTGTTTTGTGGCTTTTAGTTGTGCCAATTGTGCACATATTATTTCGCCAATGTCACGTGGAGTGGAGAAAACACGATGGAGATTGTTCGGTGGGGTCGAGTATCCAACCCTAATTAAATTTGGAAAACACCTTAAAATAGTGTGAATTTTATTATTAGTCCTTAACCTAAAACAACACGAATATAATTAAATAAATTAAATACACTTCATTATATAAATACTTATAATTTAACTAAGACAATCACACACTTTATTTACAACTTAATTTTATTACTTTTTATGTATTTACATAAAAAACGATAGATGTCTCTCTTAAAGGATTTTCTCAACGAATTAGGATCAGTCAAAATTGTCAGTTAGTTGTCACGTAATAAACATCGTTACTCGTTATAGAGAATCTTGTCCAAAGCGTTTTACTTTCTCAAAGTTTGTAGACACCAAACTCTCTGTATAGAAATTGAATGCCTGCAGATTATATTAATAAACAGATCCTAGCAAAAAAAAAAGATTTAAAACGCTAGGAAGAAGAGATCGTCCCTCGCTTTATTTATGTTTTAATATCCGCAGCACTTCTGACCGCGGCCGACAGCACAGTTTTATTAATTTGGAGTGAAAATTAAATTCAATCTAATTATGGGACGGGAAAGAGATTAATATGAATATTTTGTTCAATTTTTTTTTGTCTTATAGTAAAATTTTATTTTAGTTGAAAGAAAATTATTACGTGTTCATGTTATGAATAAAATTTTCTGTTGATATTTTGATTTTCAAAATAGAGAAGGTTCAATTCGTTGAAGATATTTTAATCGAAAATTGTTTTCAATTTAATTCTTTGATTAGTGGTGGTAGTATCGATTTAGATAATTATATCATCTGTCGTCATATTTTTACTTGAGAAGGTATATTGTCCAAATTGCCTCTTAGCATTTTCATCAAAATCGACTTAATATTATTGTTCTAAAATCAAAATAGCTGAAATAAATACGTTCAATTCAAGTAAATGAAATTACGCAGACGTGTTTTGTTATTGAAGTCCGTACTCCTTTTTAAAAAAGTTTTGTAATTTATTTACCTTTTATTTACTGAGAAAATAGTAGTTACATTAATATAACATAGAGGTTACTAAATGCTTTTGATGTTTATTATCATTTCATACGTTTATGTTTATTTTATAGTAATATTATTTCCACGTAAATTTACACCCGCTCGTAACAATACAATACATAAACAAACACCGTTTTAATATAATTAAAATATATTTCAATAATAAAAACATTACAATACAAATAATAATTAACATTTACCGTTTAAGTGACTGTAAATGGATATGATGAACACTCGTCGCTACAGAACGGTAAATACGGATATATTTGCATTTTCCCGTATTTACCGTGAATGCTGTGATATGCAGACGTTTTGTTAGTGCACTTAATGTAATTGTTAACTTATTAAACTAAATATGCTAAAAAAAATATTTGTTTGTTTGTTATTTTAAAATAATTGATATGCTATGTACATATACATATACATTTATTGAAAAAAATCAGTTTTTCCACTGGGTAAAATAACTGTATGTGTTAAATTAGGTAAAATTTTAATAGAACTTAATTAACTCTTTCGACTTAATTCTCTAAAGTGGTACTATTTTGATAGGAGATTTTATAATTTCGGAACTATGAAAGTTTTCTGAGAAAAATATAATTTGTGTTGAATTTTCAAGAGACAATATTAGTTTTTTTGTATCTTTGACTAAATGCGTACTAAACCACAAGACAGTAATTATTTCTGCATTTTAAAAAGTTTAAATTTTTAAGATCACATCATATATATTAATATTTGAAGGATTCATATACTAACGATTTTTTTAAGTAAATAACTTTATGCAAGACACAAAATTTTAAAGAAATATCAATTAATGTCACTTAGTAGATATGAAATTGTATTAAACGGCCATTAGCGTTACTAACTATACGAATATCTTCCGATAATTAGTCGCATATGTCTGCCGGCAGATGGCGTTCATCCATTATTGCTATCGACATTAGAGGGTTATGACCATGGGGTTACTATACATAGAACTGGCAAGCTCGGAAAGTCATTATTTCACTCAAATCTACATGATAGCTGTCTCTTACTAATGGAGTCAAATAGAAAGAGAGATCTGACTTCTCGACATGTGATCTATATTACTGCTATGAACTGATTGAGCGATCTTGAGTACACATAGTATATATTGAATACGCGTAAATTGTGGATATGTGTCAACGTGTGACAGTCTTTTATTGACTGCATTTAGTGTATGTGGAATTATGTGATCCGAAAGTAAAATAAATCGCCAGAATGAGGTCCGTAGTTTGACATAATGTCAAAAAATTGACAAATATTGCACCGTCACGAACCTAGCTCTCAAACAAATTCATTTCAGTGTACGCGTAAACAAGATTTCGCACTCCGTAGACAGTTTAGAGTCAATTCATGCTACGCAGAGTCGAAACGCATCGAAACATCTAAAATCTAAAAGTAAACAGCAAATTCACCATAATCTTATCATACATTATGTTTATACTTTGTGTGAAATTGAAAAAAACTTACAATTTGCGCGTATTCTGAATAAACGTTTCTATGAATGACACATCGTGCAACTTCACTTTGACTGTAAAAATTTGACACTTTATATATATTGGGCCATATGACTTACTAAGGTTTTGTAACACAGTAAGTCATATGGCGTTTACTCTGTCTATGGTGTTAATAACTCTATGGTTATGACCAGCAGGCATATGGGCGTCCCTATTAGTACCCAGATTATATTAGGAGTGATATTGAGTTTCTCAAGCTAAGTTATTAGGTGTTCTGTTTGGTATCTGGTGTGGTATAATGTATGTTTATTGCCTGTGGTATTTTCTTTATTACTTTATTAGGACATCAATATTTTCGGTCGCTATGTAGTTTGGGATACCAGCATCGTAGCGAGATAAATTTGTAGTTTTTAAGTTTAATTATAAACTTAAATTTACTGTATTCGTTTATTTATAACAATTATTTTTGATCGTTTTAGCGTTGTGTTATAACTGAAAATTTACACCAGACAATTTTGTTAATTTACTTTTTTTAACTTCACGCCGGCAAAAGTTAAAAGGTTTCAATACAGTTTTATTTCAATAAACTAAAATTTCTTTTAAATTATTTGCAAATCTGCAAGAATTCATTTTCGTACTGCTAAATAAAAACCACAAATAATAATTACAATAATAAAAATATATAAAAAATATAAAAACAATCAATAGTTTCACATTATATATAGCGTACATTATTTAAAAATACAGATAACACATTAAAATAATCAACATGTTCCATTAGTCATCGATGACATGTATTATTTGAAAAGGTACATTCTTCTTATATGTAAACAATTATCTAATATATCTTAGTCAAGGATTTTGGTAGTCTGAATGCCGATCACTTCAGACAGTGTTGCTTGGCTGGTTAGCTAGCGATTGAGTATACAATATAAGTGAGTAAGACGCTCTATGGTCTAACAAGGAAATAGAAGTTGTCAAAATTGGAAATGAGTTTATATTTTTACTATCAAATAGTATGAACGTATCATATATATAGTTATGTATAAGATAGCATTGTATGTAATAATGCTAAACAAAGAGGACGTGTTACATAACATCGCTCTATATGTGATACCGCGTTACTAACAAATATAGTAAAAATGGATATTCTCAGTGAAAACGGTATTCAAATAATTGAATTTCATAAGAATAATATTTTTTTTAAAAGCAGTAAATAATAGTAATAATAATCTTGCCCACGAGATAACAGCCATGTGGAGTGTGGACTCAATAATTATTGTTGGTGTTGTCGTCTCGGTTAACAGCCTATTAGCGAAGAATTTTCACCAACATCTTCAGAAACTCTCGCTTGGTTGTTGGATCAAGCTAAAGCCTAACTGCCGATGGCCTGGCATACTCTGCCACCGATGGATAACTATTTTTTTATATTTTAAATATTTTTTTAAAATATTATGTATACAAAACGGATGAAATAAGAAAGAAGAGACCATAAAAGATGAAAATATTTCTTAATCTATCTTAAGTCTAAAACATTTATAAATGTAAACATATTTAGTACAGTTCGATTTAAAAGAAGTTTTTTGTCTCTCCTGTAAAGTTCGGCATTTGCATGTTTACATTCTGAACGACGATATATATTTATATGTCAGGGTTAACTGAAATCATAAAAAACCCAAAAATAATAAAAAGAAAAAAAAACTTGTTTTACAACACTAAAATCCAACGAACATCCTCTATTTCGTTCAAACATTTTCCGAAAGCATCTGTTTACGGATAATCCGCAAAAATATTTCCAATATGCAGAAGTTTTCCGGATCCGATACATCCGAACTTTCGTAATGCTCTGGGAATTTCTCGCCCATTTATATCATTCAGATGCTCTGTTCGCGATCGTATGAGAGATTTTTATTTGATTTATCATTTAGATGTTACCTTGATTTAAGAGTGCGTTTTGTTATAGTTTTATCGCTTTTTAGGGTTCCGTACCTTAAAAGGAAAAACGGAACCCTTATAGGATCACTTTGTTGTCCGTCTGTCTGTCTGTCTGTCTGTCTGTCTGTCTGTCTGTCTGTCTGTCTGTCGGGATGTCAACCCTTTTTTCTCAGAAATGCATAGACGTATCATGTTGAAATTAATATCATATACTCAAGTCTACGATAACATGCGGCCGTGAAAATATTAAAGTTCTAAGTCAACGCAATCAAAAGATAATAGAAAATATGTCGTATATTTTGACCATTTTAGCGTTTTCGCAAGGGAATCAAAACCTATAGGGTACTTTCCATTGACCTAGCACGATGAAATTTGGCAAGAAGTAAGATCTTATGGTACAAATAAAGGAAAAAATCTGAAAACTGTAAATTTTTGTATGTATGTTTGTCTGTTTGTAAGTTTGTCTTTTAACCTTTTCCTCAGAAACGCGTGAATGTATCAAGTTGTAAATTAATCAAGCGGAAAATATATTAATCTTAGAATTAAAATTATATGTACTTGTAACAAATTAACATAGAAGTTGACCATGGTCAAAAAAATAATTTTACAAACACTGAGAAGAAATTTGTATCAATACGAAAAGATTAAAAAGCAGCAAACCTTTATAAACAACGCAATGCAATCTATATATCGCAGCTAACAAAATGATAGCGCGATGCAGCGTACAGCTAATGCCATCTATTACAACATTATGACATTAACTGTGATATAATTCTGCTCGATTAATAAAAATTTTTATTTTAATTATTATTTAAACGCGCTAAAAATTATAAAATAAACTTTTCATTTAAAAGTTTTATCGTCGATTTATAACGTCATTACGTAATTAACATTCAATATAAGAGCTTCACGCGATTTGATTTAAGTACTCGTATTGACTTAGTACGAAAATTTTAAAATTAAATTCAAACAGATCGAGTTATTTAATTTACTTATTTATCTACACATATAAGTCTTCTGGTTATTAGTAATATAATTAGTTATTTATAAATAAACAATTAGTTTTGTTCGAATTAAGGACTAATTATTTTCGTCTTGGCAACACTAATATATATTTCGATATTTTGATTGATAATGTAAATCTAAATATTTTACGAACGTAGTGCAGGGGTAGTGGAGTGTAGTAGAATATAAATAAAAATAAAACGAGAATAAAATATAATATAATTATGTTGTTAATGTCAAAGTCAACAAGTTAGTTCATTGAAATTGTCAGGAGATGGCGCTAGGTGTATCCTGAATCGAGCTATAACTTTTTTTTTTGAAAGTATAAGGTGTATTAGTACTTAAAATAAAATTTTGTGTTTCCATGGATTGCATCCATGATCGTGTTTTAAATTAAAGTGCTCCTAAGTAGTTTCAAAATAGTTTTTGGGACGTGATCCATATTTACATAATATTTGATTATATTTAAGCGACTTCAAAAAAGGAGTGTTTTCAATTCGACCTTGTATTTAATTTTTTTTTTTATGATTGTTCGCCGATTACGCCGCCATTTGGGTACCGATTTTCAAAAATTTTTTTTTTTGTTTGAAAAGGTATACTTCCAAGGTGGTTCCAATTCCTTCAGGTCAGGATCAAATGATGGGATCCTGGAGAAATTGAGGGAACTCCTCAAATATTATAGGCAAGCGTATACCGATTTAGGTATTTTTGATAGTAACTTATGTTGGAACTGATGATGAAGACCACAAATGGCGTAGATGGGTTAGTGTTATATAGATTTCTATAAGTTTGTACGGAACCCTCGGTGCGCGAGTCCTACTCGCACTTGACCAGTTATTCGTTTTATAGCCAAAGGTAGGTTAATTTTAAATTGCGATAAAGTATCGTAAGCAAAGTCTAAACTAATATAATTAAGATAAAAAAAAACGATTTTCACAATAAAATACGTAATGGACGACATAAATACCAGATATTTCGATTTTGTGTAAAACTCTATAATTCTGAAAGTATACTATTTCAAATAAAAAAATCGATTAAAAATTTGAGGTAACAAACTTCAAAAAAATACATACACCACAAATTGAGAATCTCCTTCTATTGAAGTCGGATGAAAATAATAAACATTATTGTTAAGGCATTTGTGAAACATCTTAAGACATGTTCTTCTATACAAGGTCTTAACTGGACATGTTTTGGACATTTTACCAGAATTGATATTTAAAAGTAAAAACTGATTTAATTTGTTTTTGAAAAAAAAAAAAAAACTTAATTAAAATTTAAACGTATATCCTGTATGCTCACACACTACTAAAAAAACTATTAAAAAAAATTAAACGGTAAAATGTTTAAATCATGCCCAGTTGACACCTGTATAATGTAGCGGGCAAACGAGCAGGCGGGTCACCTGATGTCAAGTGATCATCGCCATTCATTCATATTTTATATAACGAATCTTATCGCGATAACTAATCATAATAACAAAATTAAAATATATAATTAATATATAATTAAATAATAATCCCATAATAATAATTAATTTATTATTATTAATAAATATATACTCGTAATTTAATTTTTCGACAAAATTGCATCTTTCGTGATCATTATATAATATATATAACATATAGGCATAGGTATTATTACGATTATTTATTTATCATAATAAGACCCGTTAGCTATACTAATATTATAAAGCTGAAGAGTTTGTTCGTTTGTTTGAACGCGCTCATTTTAGGAACTACTGGTTCGAATCGAAAAATTATTTTTGCGTTAAATAGATTATTTATTGAGAAAGGCTTTAACCCATTAAGCGCCAAATCCTGTATTTTCTAATTATTGATGACATATTAAAATACAAAAGAAAAAGGGACGTTTTTCTATTATAAAGAGTTCTTGAAGGGTGTACTCGCATGAGTACAGCGGTCACAAACTTATTGAATCGTCCGTATGTAAAAGCTATGTAACAAAATCTAACTGTACTCAAACGAGTACGGCGGCACTAAATGGGTTAAACTATATTACATCACGCTACGACTCATACGAGCGAAGCAGTAACTAATTGTTTTTAATTGGACGATTTCCTGTCAATACTGAATAACTGGACGCTGTTAAATTTTTGATGTTTTACACATGTCAAGCGTCCCACGATGACTTGTTACGTTTAATGAATAATACACACCAAATTGTTGAGTAGAATTGTGTCTAATAAACATTAATTACATAGTCAATATCTCACTTGTAATGTCCTTTTAAATTGAGGAGGTTCTCAATTCGTTATGTATATATTTTGTAATGTCATTACCTAAGAATGGAGTACTTTTCAACCGATTTTTTTCTTCAAAGTTTTTTTTTACAGACGCGTTGGCGCAATTGTCACTGCAACTGACTAAACCGCTAACGGTCGCGAGTTCGATCCCCGCTCACGGCAAACGTGTGTATTGGCCATACAGATGTTTGTCGTGGTCTGGGTGTTTGTGTTAGTGTTGTGAATGTTTCCGGACCCCCGACACAAGGTCATGAGATCTTAACGGGGGCTCTTGAGTGTGATGCGTTATTTATTTATTAATTTTTTTTTATTTAGGATATGATTTCAGCTTGGTCCCATAGAAATTTAATTAAAATTGGTTCAATAGTTTGGTTTTAAAATCAAGGTAATGCAATATATATGTCATCTAAGTGTTTAATTAGATCACATACATATATATTCCATAGATTTGTTTGAATCTATGTATTTTACTTACGAAGATTTTTGCAAAGACTGAATTACTAATGACATACATATAAATTGTTTTCTTTTACACATACATTAAACATATTACATATGGACTAATAAAATGATCAAATAGTATTATAAAATTATTTTTAAATATTTATTTATTTTGTAATTCAAACTTAAATGTAAAAATTAATAGGTCGAAATAAATGCCGTTTTGAAGTAATACTATAACAACTTATCGAGAAAAGCAAATTAAACACAATATTCTTCGTTGCCACTGTCATAAAATATACAAAACTTAATTGTAATTCATCTCTGAAGATATTTAACAATGAATTTAATACCTCATTTCTATGAAGCATTTAATGCGACAGACGGACAGCCTCAAAAGGTGCACTCCACAATGGAATTAATTGTATAGAAGGAAATTTCAGAATAGTTTCTGCGTTTCTATATTTTAGTGTCGGAACTATACCGCTGACCATTTGTAGAGCTGACTTGAAATTCCTTTGGCTTTCCGGCTACGATGAATGTTGTATGAAGAGGCGGAATGAACGCAAACATTTTGACTACATTATGATTTTGTGTTTTACGTTTATGAGACTTTGTTCTGATTTATGTCTTGAGCATATCATTGAGTGAGATTTAGTCGGCTAAAATGCTGAGGTTCTAAATTGGAATATGTTGCGAGAGATTTCTGTAGATTGTTGGCCAATTAATATGTAAAGAAAAAACTGTGTACTACTTGTTACGAAAAATTGCGCGCACGGCGGAGTACGAAATTGCGCACACATAGTGCAGAATGCAATTTTTTTTAATAATGCATAAAAATGTATTACTTCAATAAAAGTGGCATTACACATGTATGTATTAGACGCGCATATACTCTTTTGTTTATTACTAAAGTCTGTGGTCAAATTGAGCATAGATAATCTGTGATTTATCTTGAAATGAGTCAATAATGGTGACCACTACTTTTAATAATTCTTTTATTTAATAGGTTGTTTCTCAAAGTTGGGAGCAATATTATTTAGAAAAACAACATCACGTCCAATCGGAGTTATCTAGATTTAAGTTGTATCTTGTCGTAATTTTTGATGTAATATTTTTATAAATGAGGTAAATACGAGTAAGTAGAGGAAAGTATGCGTGTATTACGTCTAGTCACACACATCAAAATATGCTTTACCTGTTAATGATAATAAGACTTTTTTAGAAAAGAACCACTTATTTCAGTTATTTTGTTTCTAAAACCTGTATTGAGGAATCTGAGAGTATACCAATTAGTCTGAAGTCGTTTGATAAACGTTTTAAATGAAAACTTGTATAGTAAAGACTTTTTAACATAAAGTTTTCAAATTAAAATATCAAATAAAATTTGTGTCTCAATTATTATTCTCATCAAATATCTACAGACTATTCCAACTTAATAGCGATTATTCATCAGCGGTTTTAAACATAACAGAGCTCGGCCGTAGTCTTAACAGAATTTACTTCCTAATCAGCTGCGGCCGGAGCGGCGACCGCCTGTCTGGCTCAGGTACCGACGTCCTGCAAATTGTATTATTAATAATTGTATCACTCAACGGTTTTGTGAGATAACTTGATGACGTTTAGGGATTATTTTGACAGACACGTTGGCGCAGTGGTCACTGCAACTGACTGTAGCGCTAACAGTCGCGGGTTCGATCCCCGCTCACGGCAAATGTCTGTATTGGCCATACGGATGTTTGTCGTGGTTTGGGCGTTTGTGTTAGTGTTGTGTATGTTTCCGGACACCCGACACAAGGTCACAAGACCTTTATGGGGGCCGTTGAGTGTGATGCGTTTATTTTTATTTTATTTATTTATTATTATGATGATGCTCAAGGAGCCTCCGTTGTGGGCAAGATAGGCATGCCAAAAAGGCATGATGAAAATGGATTTGTGACGTCACACACATACCTTAGTAACATAAAAAAAATCGTGCGTGAATCAGACCCAGTTTTGGAAATAATTTAATGATATTTTCGATCCGAAATCCTGAATATATTGTAACGTAGCTTACGCGTACGTTACATGATTTCAATTTTTTTATAAAAAAAAATAAATAAATTCGTTAGTTTTGAATTATTTATAACCTAAAATCTTTTATGTCATTTGACATTTGACTTTGACACCTTAATTAGGCCCTTTTTGCATTGAAATTTCTAATTGTCACTAGATGTCGTTACTTGTTATGCAATTTTGTGCCAAATGACTCCCGTCCAGATAACGATTTTCTAACGATATCTGATTTTTGATCTATGGTTTTGACATTTATCTTGATGACACTTTCCTTCCATAACTTTTAAAGCGGACATGTTTCCGTATTAAATATTTTTATTTTGTTCATCTTTGGATGTATTTTTTTGTAATCATGTGGTGAATCGTTATTTTCAAATACGTGAAACTATTTGTTATTGTTTTCTTCTAAATTCCGTAAAGGATGTTTGTAATATTTTGAGATTTATTTCGCCTCATGGTAAGTTTGCATATTTCGTTGCGGCTTATTGTTTTCTTTTCGATTTTATTTTTGATTTTCAATATTGTTTTGGTTCTTTTCAGGAATCTTTGTTATTATTTCCATGAGATTATAAATATTTTTAAGGGAAATAACCGGATTCTTCCGGGTAAGTTATTTTTTATATTTTGGATAGGAATTTGATAAAAACAATTCATTGAATAAAAATTTAATTAGGTAAATTTTCTTCCTTTACAGTTATTTTCCAGTTTTGTACAATTTTCAAGATTATTTTCCAGTTTTTTTACAATTTTCAAGATTATTTTCCAACTTTAATTTATTTCAAGATTATTTTTCAATTTTGATGAACCACAAGATTATTTTCCCAGTAATTTATTTCAAGATTATTTTCCATCTTTAACGTATTTCAAGCTTATTTTCCAACTTGAACAATTTTCAAGATTATTTTCCAATTCTCTCAAGATCTTAGTGACGACTTTGCGAAATGGATACTTAATTAATAATTATTTGGTACTTTAGAACTTGGCATTCAAAGATAAAAAGCTAATTCAAAAGCTAATATAATTTATTATAATTTAATAATTAGAGATCATTTGAAACTTACAATAATAAGTAACATTTCTGTAAGTAATATTTTTTTTGTTTGGTTATTTGAATCTAACGCATTATCTTTTTGTAAACTTGACGGATGTAAACATCCTGGCGCCCGAATTTAATATTTAAAATCTATTTAACTTTAAAACTATCTGTATTAAAGACCACACCAAATAATAAATGGTTATTTAAGTACATTTGTTTTCTTTATCTTTGTTCATTTGTAATATAAACAATATTTTCCTGGCTTCCGGAGCATTTATATTAATTTTTGGTAAGATTTAATTTTACTAGTATTCTTTTTTTCCAACTCTACCATTTGTTTATTTAGCTTACCATTTGTAATTTATTATAAACCTTTAAACCACCCTTAATAATATTTAATAATTATAAATATATATATTTTTTTTAAACAAATAAATTTTTTATATTACAAATTTGGCACCCTGTGTCAGGGACTTGAAACATAACTTGGCCTGGATATTTTGTTTGTATACTTTGTTTTGATATTGTACTATGTGTTAGCATATGTATAATTTTGTTTTGATATTGTTAATTTATACAACACATTGTTGTATACATTTTGTAATTTGAATGCCAACTTCATATTTTTGCACTTAATTTTTTCATTTGTTTACATTTCGTAACATATATTTGTGACATTATCACATTAATATCTAGGACGTTATAACCATGTCGGATAAAGATGAATTAGCTTTGATACATAAACCAACTACTGACGTTTCTGATAAGAATTTATCCCCTAAAATTATTAATATTGAACATTCTGAAATATTGGAAAGTAATATATCTCAAACTAAGCCTTCTGCTCCTAACGACTTAGTAGATTTGTCGGTGGATATGCCACAATATTTTAATAATAGTCATTTATCTTCTTTGAATAAACAATTACATTACTATAAAAAACCAGATTTATTTAAATTTAAATTAAAATTCAATGGAAAGTCTTGCATTCGTGAATTTTTGTTGAACTGTGAGGAATATTGTGTAAGTCGAGACATTCATGATGATCAAATATTATCATCATTTTGTGAGGTTCTGTCGGATATCGCATTGAAGTGGTATAGGTCTGTTCGTAGTTCCATTACTTCTTGGAAACAACTTAAATTAGAATTATTGAAACGTTTTGACAAACTAGACTTTGATTATCAACTTGAGTACAATCTTCGCATTAGAAAACAAAAACAAGCTGAAACTTTGTCTGAATTTATTATTGAGATTGTTGATATGTCAAATAAGCTCACTTATCCTTTGTCGGAAACTACCATTTTGGAAATTTTGAAGCATAATATGTTGCCTGCTTATTCAATATATTTAGTTGGTCGTTCTTTGGACTCTATTGATTCTTTAGTTAAACTTTCAAAAGAGATTGATGAATTTCACATTTTGTCTAATAGAAATAATAACTTAGATTTTAAAGTTAAAAAAGTTAATGCTGTACAAACTTTTACTTGTTTGAAATGTAAAGAGACTGGACATACTTATAAAGATTGCAAGAAAATTAAAGGCACTATTTGTTTTAAATGTGGTAAATTAAACACTATTACTAAATTTTGTAAAAATTGTAATATTCCAAAAAACGAGTAAGGTTCTGTCAATCACAGATTCTTAATAAAGAAACTATTTGTGATGTGGCAGATAATAATAATAAAATTTCTAAACCTAATTCTTCTGAAATTCGTAAAGATTTTTCTAATTGGTGTGATTACTTAAAAGTATTTTTTCATATTAATAAATTTGCTCCTGTTTTATTTACTAAGAATAATGATTCTCGTCCTTTTCTTAAATTTCAAGTTTGTAATCAATCTTTTACTGGTTTATTAGATAGCGGTGCTAATAAATGTGTACTTGGCTCTGGCAGTCATTTACAATTTTTAAATTTAGGTTTCAAACTTAAGACTAGTTCACATAAAGCTTGTACTGCTGACGGTAGTCAACAAAATGTTTTAGGTACTATTGATATTCCCATTACTTGTGACGATGTAACTCGCATTGTAGAATTTATGGTTGTTCCTTCACTGAATCCAGATATTATACTAGGATTTGATTTTTGGCTTGCATTTGGATTAGCTAAAGATTTATTTAATAACATAACTTTTGAAAATAATATTAAAAATAATAATTCAATTTTTATTAATTCGGTTACTTCTGCTGTTCAACTTTCTACCTTTGAAAAAGAACAATTAGATGAAATTATTAAACTTTTTGAAGAAATTTCTTATGAAAAGAAAGGTTTAGGCTTAACTCATCTTACTAAACATAAAATTATAACTGTTGGTGAACCAATTAAACAACGTTATTGGCCTATTAGTCCTGCTAAACAAAAAGAACTTTATGATGAAGTTCAAGTTTTGCTTAATGAAAATATTATTCAACCTTCTAAATCTCCTTGGTGTTCTCCAGTTCTAGCTGTCGATAAAAAAGATGGTGGAATTAGACTTTGTTTAGATTCTAGAAAATTAAATTCCGTAACTATTAAAGATGCTTATCCTTTACCTTACACTTCGAGAATTTTGGACAATTTACGAGGTGCTAAGTTTATAACAGCTATAGATTTATCTAAAGCATTTTTACAAATTCCCTTAGAAGAATCTTCTAGAGAGAAGACTGCATTTGTAATACCTGGAAAAGGGTTATTTGAATTTGTTCGTATGCCTTTCGGTCTAACTAATGCCCCAGCAGAATTACAAAGATTAGTAGATAAACTTTTTGGTGTAGAATTTGACTCTCAGGTTTTCGTTTATTTAGATGATTTAATAGCAGTTTCTAGTGATTTTCAATCTCATTTAGCTCTTTTAAGAAAAATTTATTGTAAACTTAAAGATGCAGGACTTACTGTTAATTTAAAGAAGTGTGAATTTTGTAAGGAACGTTTGTGTTATTTAGGTTATGTTGTTGATCGCAATGGTTTACATACTGATCCTTCTAAATTATCTGTTATAAGTAATTTTCCTCGGCCTGTAACTGTAAAACAAGTACGTAGTTTTCTAGGTATGTGTTCTTATTATCGTAGATTCATTGAAAAATTTGCTGATATTGCTTCGCCTTTAACTAAGTTAACTCGAGGAAGTAGAAATTCTAAACGTAATGTTGAATGGGATTCAGATTGTGAAAATTCTTTTGTAAAATTAAAACAAGCGTTATTAACCGCTCCTGTATTGTCTTGTCCAGATTTTAATAAACCATTTTTTCTTCATTGTGATGCTAGTTCTTATGCTATTGGTAGTGTTTTATGTCAAAAAGATGATGATGATGATCAACATCCTATTGCTTTCTATTCTAGAACTTTTAATAAATGTGAAATAAATTATAGTACAACTGAAAAAGAATTGCTTGCTATATTAGATTCAATTGAACATTTTAGACCTTATATTGAAGGTATGGAATTCACTGTTATTACGGACCATGCTAGTTTAAAGTGGTTATTACGTTTGAATAATCCAAGCGGACGTTTAGCACGTTGGGCTGCTCGTATTTCCCAATTTACATTTAACGTTGTTCATAAAAAAGGTAGTTTACATGTGGTACCTGATGTCTTATCGCGTATTCAAATTAATGCTATTGATGTTCCATCAGACATAATTCAACCTGATGAAGAAATCGATGATCCTTGGTATAAAAAGATTTTTATTGGTTGTCAAAAATTTCCTTTGAGATATAAAAATTATAGAGTAGAGAATAATGTTCTTTATAGATTTTGTAAACCAAAATTTCAATTACAAAGTAATTTAGCATGGAAAATTGTCATTCCAAAAGAAAATATTATTGAAACTATTCGTAATAGTCACGATACTTTAGATTCAGCTCATTTAGGTATTCATAAAACTTTAGGAAAATTAAAACTTCATTATTATTGGCCTAATATGTTTAAAGATATTCAAAAATATATTTCAAATTGTGATACTTGTAAAGCATATAAGCACTCTAATGCTCCTCCTTTTGGTATTATGACGAATCCTAAGATTGTTTCTTATCCTATGACAATGCTTTCTATAGATATTGTTGGTCCCTTACCTAAAAGTTATTCTGGTCATAGATATATTTGTTCAGTAATTGACGTTTTCACTAAATATTGTTGGTTGAATCCTTTATGTAATGCTACAACGAAATCAATTTGTAAATTTTTAGAAAAAGAAATCTTTTTAAAATTTGGTTGTCCAAAGATTATTGTTTGTGATAACGGAACTCAATTCACTTCGAGATGTTTTGTTGAATTTTTGAAAGGTTTTAATATAACCAAAATTTTTTATAACACTTTGTATACGCCTCAGAACAATCCTGTAGAGCGTTATCATAAAACTGTAGAAACTTGTATTGCATGTTTTGTTCGTGATGATCACAGAAAATGGTCAACATTTTTGTTACATGTGCAATTTGCTTTGAATAGTAGTATTAATTTAGCTACTGAATTTACTCCTAATTTTTTGATGTTTGGTCGCGAAGTCATTATTGATGCTTCATTACATCGTTTTAGTAATTCTTTTGAGAACTTGGAAAATATTGAAATGGGAAATCGCCAATCCTATGCTTTAAACCTTAATACATTAGGTTCTATTTTTGAATTAGTTACAAAGTCTTTATTTAAAGCTTATAAAACTAATGCTTTCTATTACAATAAGGGAAGGAAAGTCATTTCTTATGAGTCAGGTGACATAGTTTGGAGACGGAATTTTGTTTTATCTAATGCTTTGCAATATTTTTCGGCTAAACTTGCTCCTAAGTTTGTAAAATCTAAAATTATTGAAAAAATTTCTAATAATGTTTATATTTTAAAAGATTTAGAAAAAGGCACAGTTGGACGCTATCATGTTAAAGATATTGTTAAAATTTAATATTTTTGGATTAACCTTTTAATATTTTGTGGAGTTATGTTGGGTTTTGGGTTAGGTAGACCTTTGTTAGAGAGGAATAAGCGTGATGTATGATAGGGAGGTCTAATTTGTAAGATGTTTGAGTGCTAGGATTCCCAGTCTAATATTTTTTCTACAAATATATTAATTAAAAATTTAACTTAGGACATTTTAGGTCAACTTAAATTATAAATTCCATTTATTTCTTTTGACTCGTAAGATCTTATCAATTTTGTTTATACACATATTTTTGTGTAAATATTTTGTTATGTATTTTGTGTTATATTTTTGTATAATATTTTGTTTCATGTTTTTGAATGTTTGAAATTGCAAGTTTTTGTGCAATTGTTTTTGTGCTTGCATGCTTTTGTATTTATATTTAGGTAAGTCTTGAAGGATTATTTATCCTATGGATTTGACTAACCGGCTTAGACATTTATGAGTCAAACTTGAACTCAAACTTTGTTTTTGGATTTGATAGTTCCGACTTTTGTGAACTTATCAAATTTGTTTTGGTTTTGGATTTGATTGTTCCGACATTTGTGAACTTATCAAATTGACTTTGGGTTTTGGATTGATAGTTTTAATTTTTGTAAACTATTCAATTATCTTTGGATTTTTTGTTTGGAAACAAACATATTTTGTTCTGTGCACGGAAGTCTGGTGGTGTTGTGCCGGTCACAGATACAATTTTTTCCCTGTGTTCGGAAAGCTGGTGGTGTAGAGCCGGTCACAGTAGAGTTTTTATGCTTCGTGTCCGAAAAGTCGATAGAGGTTGCGTCGGCCACGTAAGTCATATTTTTTGAAGATGTTTTGTCTTCACAATTTAGTTCATGTTCGAGAAGTCGATTAGAGGTGTTTAGACCACAAATCACTTTGTTTAAAACTTTGTTAAGTTTTTGATATAAATTGTATTGATGTTCTAGGTATATTAACCTTGTTGTTAGTGTATCTTAGTGCATTATTTACAAATTTTGTAAACATTCCATCTTTCGAGTAAGGTGTATAACTTTAATCCTTTACTCTAAATGATAACAATTTTGTTGGACACTATTTCTATTTCGAGTAAGAATGCTTCTAAATTCTTATCTCTGAAGGAAGTGTTTAATAAATTTTGTGTTTCTTTCATCTATATTATTGTAGAGTTATTTTCATGATAACCTTTTTATATTTATTTAATTCACAGTTTTGGTGTGGTTAATATTTTAATTTTGTAATTCTTTTGTAGAGTCTTATATTCTTTAATGTCTTGTTTGTAGAGTCGTCTCTATAATTTTTTGTAGAGTCGAATAAAAGAGTCTCTCATGCTGAGCTCCTCTTTTATTTTTTTGGTTGGGGGGTAATGTAACGTAGCTTACGCGTACGTTACATGATTTCAATTTTTTTATAAAAAAAAATAAATAAATTCGTTAGTTTTGAATTATTTATAACCTAAAATCTTTTATGTCATTTGACATTTGACTTTGACACCTTAATTAGGCCCTTTTTGCATTGAAATTTCTAATTGTCACTAGATGTCGTTACTTGTTATGCAATTTTGTGCCAAATGACTCCCGTCCAGATAACGATTTTCTAACGATATCTGATTTTTGATCTATGGTTTTGACATTTATCTTGATGACACTTTCCTTCCATAACTTTTAAAGCGGACATGTTTCCGTATTAAATATTTTTATTTTGTTCATCTTTGGATGTATTTTTTTGTAATCATGTGGTGAATCGTTATTTTCAAATACGTGAAACTATTTGTTATTGTTTTCTTCTAAATTCCGTAAAGGATGTTTGTAATATTTTGAGATTTATTTCGCCTCATGGTAAGTTTGCATATTTCGTTGCGGCTTATTGTTTTCTTTTCGATTTTATTTTTGATTTTCAATATTGTTTTGGTTCTTTTCAGGAATCTTTGTTATTATTTCCATGAGATTATAAATATTTTTAAGGGAAATAACCGGATTCTTCCGGGTAAGTTATTTTTTATATTTTGGATAGGAATTTGATAAAAACAATTCATTGAATAAAAATTTAATTAGGTAAATTTTCTTCCTTTACAGTTATTTTCCAGTTTTGTACAATTTTCAAGATTATTTTCCAGTTTTTTTACAATTTTCAAGATTATTTTCCAACTTTAATTTATTTCAAGATTATTTTTCAATTTTGATGAACCACAAGATTATTTTCCCAGTAATTTATTTCAAGATTATTTTCCATCTTTAACGTATTTCAAGCTTATTTTCCAACTTGAACAATTTTCAAGATTATTTTCCAATTCTCTCAAGATCTTAGTGACGACTTTGCGAAATGGATACTTAATTAATAATTATTTGGTACTTTAGAACTTGGCATTCAAAGATAAAAAGCTAATTCAAAAGCTAATATAATTTATTATAATTTAATAATTAGAGATCATTTGAAACTTACAATAATAAGTAACATTTCTGTAAGTAATATTTTTTTTGTTTGGTTATTTGAATCTAACGCATTATCTTTTTGTAAACTTGACGGATGTAAACATCCTGGCGCCCGAATTTAATATTTAAAATCTATTTAACTTTAAAACTATCTGTATTAAAGACCACACCAAATAATAAATGGTTATTTAAGTACATTTGTTTTCTTTATCTTTGTTCATTTGTAATATAAACAATATTTTCCTGGCTTCCGGAGCATTTATATTAATTTTTGGTAAGATTTAATTTTACTAGTATTCTTTTTTTCCAACTCTACCATTTGTTTATTTAGCTTACCATTTGTAATTTATTATAAACCTTTAAACCACCCTTAATAATATTTAATAATTATAAATATATATATTTTTTTTAAACAAATAAATTTTTTATATTACAATATATTGTTATATACAGGTTCAATTTTTAATAGACATAGATACATATTTATGCATTAAGAGTCATATGTACGAGTTCATACTCCAACTCGTACTTGACCGATTTTCGGGAGATTGCGCGCATAACCTTTTTTGAGAGCTGGATCCTCTGATGATGATTGAGGTTGGTTAAGTTTAAGAATTAATGTCATAAATATTTGTAGCACAAGTACAAAGTAACATGAACAAGTTCTTAATTGAAAAAATCAAAAACCCATTAACAAGACCATTTGCAGTCAGCAGTACCGTATCAATATCAATTCTATCTAAAAGCCAAAAAGCGAGAATCGTCCCAAACCAACTTTCAATCGTTATAAACCCGAAACAGCAATTCTGATTGAAAAACGATGTAAGAAACCTAAAAAAATGATTTTTCAATACCTATTCAACGAAATACTCATTTGACATAATTCTTCGACTTTAATTTTTTTTTTATTTTTTACATCACTTCTTCTAAATCGGCCATTTTGACTTTTACAAACATTTGCTTATGCTAATTGCGAATTAAGCAACGTGTCATTTATCAAAATCGGCCTCCGAGTTTAGTCTAAATAGAGCCACGAAAGTACAAATACATACACAGGCTGATAAACGCATTGCCCTCCTTTTCGTCGTGCAGTCAGGTAAAAACAATAAAAATTGTATACTTCCAGTACAACTGTATACATCATATTCTTATAATGTAGTTTATTTTGCTTGTTAAATCGTCTCGCGAGCGTGACGTACGTGATCTTTGACTATTACTTGAGAATAAGATGCAAGGGATTTGATTTAAAGGCGGTCTCCTTGAGGTATGTATCTTGTTGTATGATTTGTGAAGCAATGGTTTTTTTTTTAGCACGTTTTGTTAGTCTTCATAGAGGTTTTTTTTTTGTCCGTTTTTGTATTTTATTTTGTCCGGAAGTATATAGAGTCTATTAGTCTCTTGATAAGATGTGAAACGTTAAGTTCACGACACCTGATGTTAAATGATCACCGCCGCTAAAGGACTAACAGGAAGTAAGAAAAGGAATGTAGGAGGGGGTTAAGCTTCCGGTTCTCTCACTTACCGTACGAAACGCAGCTGTTTTTTTTGTGAGATTTTCTGTGAAAGTGAGGTTCTGCCCGTATACGAGCTGTAGTTAGTTGGCTACAGTGAAGCTCTGCCTCAATTAGTAAAGTATTTAATGTTTTAGAAATGAAAAATAATTCTCATTTTAGCTATTTTGTATTTGATTGTAATACTTTAAAATTTTCACTTTTGAATTCGAATTGGATATATGCAATAAATACATACCTTGACTTTGGGAACTATTGTTTCGCATTTATTATGTTTTTTTTTTTATTAAATTTCAGAAATACATACAACACTCTTATTTTATTACAAGCTTTTATTTAACTTGCAATGTATGTATGTTTATCTTGCAACTTCATTTTGAACCAGTTATCTTTAAACGATTGAGCTGAAATTTTGTATACACGTTTAGCTTATACAATTTATGATAGGGTATATGACGTCATCCTAAATCCAAGATAGCGGCACACACAAGATGGCGGATTAGTTATTTTTAATGCATTCCCACAATATGGGTATCACATGAAAGGGCTTGCTAAAACAACTCGATAAATAAAGTGACGTCACTCTAAATCCAACATGGCGGAACATCCACGATGGCGGACTAGTTATTTTTAATTAATTCCCACAATATGGGTATCAAATTCAACTAGACTTAAATTTTTTCGTTTTTAATTTATTGAAATATTTTTGAAAAAGTCCACTAGGAAATAATAACTGAATTATATTACCAGTAACATATTGAATCGGTACTTGGAGGAAGGATATTATTGGTTTATAGATCCGGATAATAAAAACCGAGTATATGAGGCCGGTTAACGGCTTCTGGGTCTTAAGATACAGAGTAACTAACGTCTAGAGCTGTCTTAGATTTTCGCGATTATTATTCATTGAAATGAAACTATTTTAAACGGATTTAAATCGGGTATATTAATTATTTTTATCATCCCGACGTTTCGAGCACTTTGCAGCGTTCGTGGTCACGGGTATGTGCTAAGCCCCCAAAATTGTATGGGTTACCTAAAATACACAAAACTGGTGCTCCGTTGCGTCCTATTGTAAGCCAAATCGATACACCAACATATAGATTGGCTCAACACATAGCAAGGATATTATCACCACTCCGAGGACACACGGAAGCTTATGTGAAGGATTCTTACCAGTTTGTTGGTGAAATCAAAGATCTCAAATTAGCCAACAATGAGACAATGGTTAGTTTTGATGTCCAGTCATTGTTTACCAACCTACCCATACAAGACTGCATCGAAATTGTCAAGAGGAAGCTACAAACAAAAAACATGCCTATTGAGTATGCAGAGCTGTTACATCACTGCCTGACATCTGGATATTTATTGTGGAATGATGAATTCTATGTGCAAGTCGACGGAGTTGCAATGGGTTCTCCAGTATCCCCCGTGGTCGCCGATTTATTCATGGAAGACCTGGAGGAGAGGGCTCTTCACTTCGGACCAATCACACCTCGGTTTTACAAGCGGTATGTAGATGACACTTTCACAATATTACCTAGTGATATGACGTCTGCATTTTTACAACATCTTAATTCTATTAATAATAACATTCAATTTACTATGGAATTAGAGGCAAATAATGTTTTAGCTTTTCTTGACATTCTTATTATCAAGAATCCTGACAACACATTAAGTCACACAGTTTATAGGAAACCCACACACACTAATAAATACCTCAATGGTGACTCACACCACCACCCTAGTCAGTTAGCTACCGTTGGCAAATCTTTGTTTCAGAGAGCCCACCATCTCTGCGATGCTGAACACCTAGAGGACGAGCTACACCACGTCAAGCTTGCACTCCACCAGAACAAGCTGCCCGTGCCTCGCCAGCATCGTAGAAGCCGTATCAAGCCACCCACAGTTGAGCGACAACCTGCATTTCTACCATATGTGAAGGGAGTTACAGACAGAATTGGCAACATCTTGAAGAGAGCTTCGATTAAAACTATCTACAAGCCTCATAAGAAAGTGAGCCAGTTCTTGAGACCTATCAAGAGTAATATTCCTTTACAGACTGCGGGAGTATACAAACTCGAATGTGAGTGTGGTTTATCTTACATAGGCCAAACAAAAAGAAGCATCGGTACTAGGGTCAAGGAACACATAGGAGATGTCAAGAATAGGCGTTCTTCAAAGTCTGCAGTTTGTGAACATGCCTTGGATAAACCTAACCATTTTATCCGATTTGATAAACCACAGATCCTCGCTAGAGAACACAGATTCATTCCTAGAATGATACGCGAGGCTATTGAAATTCAAAAACATCCGAACTTCAATAGAGAAGATGGTTGGAGACTTTCAAACACCTGGGATCCGCTTATTAAAAATTTAAAATCCCAAGTCCAACAGACTGCCAGACCAAAAGATACAGTTAGTGCCTTCTGCGTGCAACCGGAACGTTATTCAAGATATCATTTAAGAAACCGTTGGCGGTAGTTGTAAATAATATTTTCTCAAATCTCAAATAGACAAATGTCACCTTAGTCTACCCGTGACCACGAACGCTGCAAAGTGCTCGAAACGTCGGGATGATAAAAATAATTAATATACCCGATTTAAATCCGTTTAAAATAGTTTCATTTCAACGTCTAGAGCTATTTAGTGTAGATCCCATAGGAGTATAAGTTATTGTGTGGACTGTGTGATTATAATGTAGCGCTTTCCGACGTATGTACGCTTAGATGTTTTAAACTACGTAACGGATTTTAATGCGGTTTTCATCAATAAGCTGAGTCAAGAGGAAGGTTTATACATATAAAATGCTTTGTCCACTGACTGACTGACGGATCATTTTGATTTTTTGATTTTGAACATAAGTTCCCCTTAAACAAATTCAATGATGAAAATCTCAATCTCACCCAACTTCTATTAACACAGTGTGTACGATTCCAATCTAGCAGAGAAGAGATTATAGAACTTATGAATTTAAAGAGAATCGACGTAGGAATGTTTTAGGATATTCTTGCTAGACCAAGATATAATCAATAACGATTTTTAAGTTTAGGTTCGTAAGTATTCACGAGGAGGACGGCAGCCGGGATGGCCTCGAACTGCCGTACGCACCAGCGAGGGGTGCGGGGAGGGCAATATTAGACTTTGTCCTCCTGAGACGAGCTCCGCCAGCCACGAGTGGAGCGTCGCACGGGAGGGGCAGCGGATGCGCACGCGCAAGCGATCCCGAGGCCTCTCCATTTCCGTGCTGAGAAAGGCCATCGCAGGGGTTTTAGTGGGTATAAATCTCCACATAACCCGATCCCCCCCCCTCAGGAATCGGGTATCTTTGTGTTTTGATTATAACTAGTCTATTATGAGGTTACGATGGGACTGGCATGTACTTTGTATTAAAGTTTCTAATTAAATAAAGAGAAAAAAAACATCAGTTTAGAGAGAAATTCAGACTGCGTATGACTAACTTAAATGTAAGTCATGATTATCAACTAGCCCAAATGTGAAAAAGTAATACTTACTATAAAATTATGATGCTCATACAGAATGGTAAACATTTTTTTCAACGGTATTTATGATATAGATACGATAGGTATTATATATAATTGCATGTAATTTGTATAATAACAGAGGGTACGACAAATTATTTTTGTAATTCTCACTAATTATTCTAAATTATATGTTTTAGATTCACTTGCGGCGGCGGCCGGTATGAATAATATGGGTTAGTTATATAGGCTTGTTATATACATGAATTGCGTTCAGGAAATTATTTTTATTCTTTACGGATATACCTATGTATTATGACGGGGTGTTATTTTTTGTATCATATGTACATATATCTAATTCTTGAGCACGCTCTAAAGCATTTATAGGCTTTAGCTCATAAGCTTTGGTTTTCGAAGAGTTCGGTCCATATTATGAGCACATTAGTCGTGTCTAAAATAATCTTTTACTTTAAGGCGGCAAAATACGTTGTCTAGGCAAAATCAATTAAAATAAAAATGTACTTTATTCAAGTAGGCTTTTACAAGTACTTTCGTATCGTCAAAACAAACATTTTTTTTAATTAATGTAAAGCTGTTACCGTGTACCGTATTATTTAAACAGTAAAAGTTTATCTAAACAGTTACAAAAAGAAATATCAATTTCATGGCTCTAGCCGAAATGTATTTTTTTCTAAATTCTGGCAATACTACCTATAATTCTAAATCTGTCTTAAATGTTATCATCCTTTTTTCCAATAAAAATAAAAGACATATTTGTTTTGTAATCTGTGCAATATAATTAGGCATAATATAATAAAGTTCTATAATATCGGAATATATTTTATTATTAGTGACCTTCTTCAAAATATGAGGTTACAACCACGACATACTACGAATCAAAACACATACACAAAATGCTACGTCGTGTCGTGGTACGTTCCGATATCGTGACGTGCGTTTACTTTTTTCCATAATGCTAAAATCATATAACAGCATGATGTAATAAGTCTCTTTTGATATGATAAGCATAATGTTCTAACTCATTAACATCGTCTCCACTATCAGTATGTTACTTCGTTAACATTTATTAAATCTAAGCTCATTAATAACTGTCACTAAAGTTTATACGGCAAAACTAAAGATTTAATAAATAATTCCGTAGGAATATTCCTTCTCCTCTCATGCCTTTCCTTACTTCCTATCCCCTTCTGGTTGTCTTAATATTCATACATAGACCACTTAACTTCCGGTGGCCGGCCTATTGGTTTGTCTACATTTAGGAAAGGTGATTGTCTGATACGTCTACGAATCTATATGCATGTAATATAAATGATAATAACATGTAGGTATGATATTAACACTCATGAAAGCCGAGATAGACCTAGTGGGTAGAATACGTCGACCTTAACCGATAATCGCGCCTTCAAACTTTGGCTAGCACCGCTGATTAGTTATCGCGATAAGACCCGTTATATTAAATATGAATAATATAAATCGCGAAAGTTTAAAATATATAATTTATAGGCTGTAACTATTACTACTTACTTTTAATCTTAACAATATATAGGCTGAAAATATCATTACAATAATGTCAATATGTAACAAAATCGCGAGTAAAAATCTATATCTTAATATTACTGAAAGCTTATCGCCTCTATAGTGTAGGCAGTCTGCATTTCGACTCGACTTATTTTTATGATCCAATAAAGTTCCGTTAGGATACGTCTGGATAATCTGTTTTCATTACCCGCTATAAACCAATCCTTTTATCTTTGTAATGAGCTTGTATAATCCTAAACTCACACTCTTTCATTTCCTCTAAGTAGTAATTTAACACTAATGTATGATAACTGCATCATATAATTTAATCTGATTACTTATTTTGTTTCCCTAAATATTTGAAATTTGAAAATGTTTATTTTTATACTTTTTATGACATTCGCGCCCTTATGACGAAGCAAATGGCGTGTGATTTATCAAAATCGGCCCACGTGTTCGGTCTAAATAGTGCCACAAAGATACAAACTCACATACATACATACATGCATAACGAGCAAATTGTATCACCTAATAATATAAGTAACTATCGCCCATGAACATCCCTAATGTTGCAGATGCCGGCCTTTGACAAAAAGGTGACTATACAGGATATCCCGAAAGTCAACGATTAAATTGAAATGGGATATAGGCCAGTCTGTAGACAAAAATCGTTTTTGTAATAGTCCCTTGATTTCTGAGATATATTTATGTATGTTTTTAAGAAATAGCAAGTTATTTCCGCTAGTTAATGTAGAAGTAAATTCAAACGGACCAATTATTCGACCATTTATTATACCAGTCCACAAATTTATTTTAAAATGATACTGGGACCGGTTTTCTCACATTAAATGGGGGTTTGTTATGCTCCAGCAATGTAAATTATGTATGTTCGTAAAACCATCTTTTTTAAAATTGCTTTCATCGGTCCACAATATTTTATTGAGAAAATATGGATCTGCTTCATGTTTCAATTTAATCTTTGACTTTCGGGACACCCTGTATAAACGCTTGAAACCCCCCTAATTATGACGCTAATTTTTCACTAAATTAAATATAAGTTAGGTTAGTTACTAGTTACTGACGTAAATATAGATATCTAGGTTCGCCTTGCTTATGAAATGAGTTTTGAAATATGTTGGGAATCAATTTTCATAGTCTTTTACCTTCTCTTTTAAAGTGACTTTAACCGACTTCAAACGGGAGGAGGTTCTCGATTCTTAGTGAATGTTATTTTTAATGTACTACAGAACTCCGTTATATCTTAACCGATTCTGTAAATTCTACATAATTCAATTAAAATCAGTTCAACGGTATAAGATACACTAAAATTTCGCATCAAAATAAACGATTTTATAAACTGTAACATGTATTGTAGCTATTTATATGAAATCTTTGATGTCTGAACAGTAAAAAAGAAATAAAAGATATTCAGAAAAGAAATTAACGATTAAACGCTATTACAGAAGGGCTCATTAAAGATTCGTTAAGGCTTTATGTAACGGTTCATAGAATTTATAACGATTACAATTTTTTGAACCCGCGTGCGATGAAGCGAACGTTTACCTTTAAGAAAGTAAGTCGTGGTTAATTAAGGACAGCTATTGAAATATAATGTATACAAATAAATAGAATTGAAGTGTCTGTTATATCAAATTTATAGCTTTAAGTTAATGTATACGAAAGTACGGTACTTACATAAAAATCAAATGTTTTAAAGTTTTTGTATGTCAGTTTGTTCCGGCTAATTTCTGGAACAGCTGGACTGATTTTGACGGAACTTTCACTCACAATAATGTTGTGAGTAATTTAGAATTTTATTTTTAAATTTATATTATTTCCAATTAATAAATAACAAAATAAAAAACCAATCAAATAGTAAATTATATCCGATTCAAATAAAGAAGGTAAAGATTATATAAACATTATATATGTATTTAGATAGACAAGTTGGCGCAGTGGTCACTGCAACTGACTCAAACGCTAACGGTTCGATCCCCGCTCACGGCAAACGTCTGTATTGGCCATACGGATGTTTGTCGTGGTCTGGGTGTTTGTGTTAGTGTTGTTCCGGACCCCCGACACAAGGTCACGCTATCTTAATGGGGGCCGTTGAGTGTTTGTTTTCCTCAAATTAACGCAGGCGACAACGCGGGGCACAGCTGGTATACAATAAAATCGTGTTACTTTTTGTGTGTGAGCAAGACGGACAGTGATGTCTATGTGTGAATTTAGTTCTGAAAATTTATTTGATGTAAAGATTTTATTAATAAAAATCAATAAAATCTAAATGTTTTTGTGACAAATTTTAAAGTAGCATATCTCTAGATAACTTTAATACATCGTAAAATGAATCCTGTATCAGGATCGTGTATCCCGTGGACTGATAATATGACTATCGCTATCAAAATATGCTATTTTAACAGTTAAAAAAGCGCTTTAGTACAAAAATCCGAATTCAACTGTGAGAATTTAGTATTTTGTGGTAGCGACAGTTTAACTACCCTGCTGCTTGTAAATTTGTAAAAGTCCCCGTCATAATCGGCCTAGCCATTTCAGATATTAGCCGGAACAAACAGACAGAAATCAATATAGCAGTTTCAAAAGATAAGCTCAAAATAAAATTTATTAAAAGGCACAATTGTGAAAACATAACAATTTATAATAACGATATCGAATTATTTAAAAAATCATAAAAGGATATTATTTTTATTAATTAAAGTTTAATGAAAGAATAAAGTTTTATGAATTCATTCAATTATCGAACAGATGTCAAAGGTAATGAATAAACATCTTCGAGGCCTTAAATATTCTCTGTTATAATATTAAGCTGAGACCAATTACGGATAAATAAACCTCAGTATTCAGTGAACATGATAATTGATGCTGATTTCATGACTGTACAGGAACTTGATACACATATATAGAGAGTTCAAATTTTAATTTAATTTATATGGGGGGTTCTATAAGTTTGACATTTACCATTCTGCATATTTTTTTCTTTTATTTATTTTACTTAGAAAATAGTAAAAAATTTGACCACCACAGCATTTAAACTTCGTTCTATCCAGGCCGCGTGACGTGCAAGTTTAGTTTACTCTTGTCTCCTTATAAATTAGAGAAAAACACAAACAATTTCTAGCGAACAAACAGAGTCCCATATGCGCGAAAAAAAGCGAACAAAATATTAAAAAAAGTTTTTATTCATGTACTAGAATTAGGATCTTAAATAAAAATTGAACATCCTATATATGTATATAAATAGAAATCGATTGTCCAATGTATGTCAGCGCGTCATTTCAGAACGGTTGCATTTATTTGATTTTTTTTTGTTCAGTTTATATTAAATTCTTGTTGCGTCTAATAATATATCTAAAGAAATACCCGACGATTTATATAAATATTTATTTTTTGTGACAATCGTATTCCTGAGAAAGATTTTAATGTTTAATGCCGAAGTATCCACTGCACCTGTCATATGTATAACAGCGATATTAGCCAGTATGTAGCATAACTTATTTTGCGTAGATAAATAAGTCTTTTTTATTTTAAACATAATTTGTAAATTACACAATGAATATAAAATGTGCTATTATTTAAATTAACCAGTTTATTTGATACCACAAAAGAATATTTCCACAACACAAAAAATCTTAGTTAAAAGGACTTTATGCCTATTATACAATCCCAGACGTTTAACTGCACTTTGTCGTCCCTCGTCATTATCCACCTCTCGTTAAACAAATCTCAATTGCCGTAATTGGCAAATATTTAAATAATATAATTAGTTTGTCCGATGACGCAAATTGTACCCTATAAGGTGGTGTGAGAGTTCTTTTTACAATGGTCGTATTTGTAACTCGTTAAATGTGCTAATATTGAAACAGTCGACAGTCGGAATTATTGACGTGTTTGAACAAAAATCACCGAAACTCGACGCCTTGGTTAAGGATTTCTGTTTCATTTCGCAATATGAGGTCTTTTGGATGCAGTTTTGTAATACTACCGTCGGTCATCGCCTTCGCTAGCATGGATTGCTTCAAATCGTAATAGATTTATTTCTAAATTTGATATAGGAGGTAATTTCTGACGCTACTGGTGTTTATTAAGAAACGTTCAGACCATATTACATTACGCTGCGACTTATACGAAAGAAGCTGTAAGCTAGTAAGTAATTACCGTCATATGTTCGAACATGCACTGAGCTACAAATGCGTTTTCAAATTTAAAAAGGGAAAGGAAAGAAGGGAAAGGATATGGAAGTGAGTTAGGTTTCTGGCTCTCTCACTCACTTTACCAAAACTAGCTATAATAGCCTTTTATGTTGATTTTTTGTGAGTGTGTTAAGTCAGCCCAAATTTGAGCCGTAGTCAGCTGGCTAAAACTATTCTCACCACATTTTGTTTTTAATAAACGTATCACACTCAACGGCCCCCATTAAGACCGCGTGACCTTGTGGCGGGCGTCCGACACGACAAACATCCGTATGACTAATACAGACAAATGCTGTGAGCGGGGATCGAACCCGCGACCGTTAGTGCGTGAGTCAGTTGCAGTAACAGCGCCAACGAGTCGTATCGAACATTATATTAAGTTCAGATATCTTTAAAAAGGTTTGTAATAAATTTAACCAATTGCACTTACATCAATGATATTATATAACTAGATGTATATTTTATAAGCTTGTAAATTTTGGCACACCGAAATGCAAACTTCTTTGGACGATGTTTCCTAGCAAACACTTAGCGACTGAGTACAACAGACGGGGCTATCTTTCAGCCATCAAGACAATTGACGAGCTTGATAAAGTTGGATATGGGTATAGATTTAAGTCAATAGTATGAACGTAAATCTATAGCCTTACACGTAAATAATAGACATCTAAAATGCCATGCACGCAGCTGTCGCGTGGGTTCAGACAGGATTTTTTCCATATAACTTTTATAAGCCCGCCACCTCCGTCCGTTGCATGCCAAAATCAATTCTTGTACAATTTACTTTAAATTTGCATGCCGTGTAGATGGCATAGTTCTGTGAGCTCGGACATAGCTATGCCAGATATTTCTGGTTTTATAAATTGGTAACGCTACGTCCAGACCGAATAACTGAACATGGTGGCATGGATATAACCGTAGCATTTCAATTGTGGTATGTTTCGTTAACGGCTCAATTGTTTCTGTGTTACCAACATAACAATTGGATGTTGACAAGCAATAATGAGTTAACCTACAAAACGTCAAATTCGGAGATATTGATGTACTTTGATACTGCATCAACTATTTAACATTATTTAAAAAAATTTGAAGTCATATAAATTAAATAAGTACGGAAAAAAGTTTCTTAATTAATTGTTCCATATTTTGCAATTTATACAATAATCGCAAATATTTAACTTATTATTAGATAATACATTAAATGTATCATTCTGCTTTTAATTCATTATACCTTTTTATCAAAATAGAAAAGAAAAGATAGATGTATACGCCTTTAAACTAATTAATTAAGAACAGGTTTGACATGTTTAGACGCCATTTTCTCAAAATTAAGCCCGTGTGGCTTGACACAGTATTGCTTATCAGCGTTGATTTTAGTTAGAACCCATCATATATATTGTTATATTAAAGGCGAATAGACTTCTGGCTATATCAATTATCGAAATGCACCTGTATTAGCGGTGTCATACCTTTCTGTGGGATTTCTAGCTATCAATATAGAAAATGTTATTATGTTAGTTACTATAAAGGCTTTAATATGACTGTACTACACGGAGTTTGATCCATTAATGTTACATGGTTACATTAATGTTACATGTTACATGGTTGCATGCAGATGTAAGTGTTATCTATACTAATATTACAAAGAAGTAAATGTTAAAAGTAATCTCTAAAACTACTGATCCGATTTGAAAAATTGTTTCTGCGTAAGATAGTTTATTTATTGAGAAAGTTTAGAAGTTTACATCACGCTAAGCAATAACCATAGCGCTGGTAAAACCGTGAGAGGCAATTAGTATAATCCACCATACTGCTTCATTGCTGATTGGCTTATATACGTAGCTCAGACTTTTTCCGATACATGAAGGTTTCCTTACAACATTTTCCTTCAACACCGAACACGAGATGAATTAAAACACAAACCTTGACATCTGTAAATTTTGTGTTATTTAATTTAAGCCTGATAGTATCAATAAATATCTATATTGATATAAAACTATTTTAAACGGATTTAAATCTTTTATATTAACTATTTTTATCATCGTATTTGAATAACGTTCCGGTTTTATGTTCAAGATACCAACTAAGAAACCGTTGGCGGTAGTTGTAAATAATATTTTCTAAAACCTCAAATAGACAAATGTCACCTTAGTCTACCCGTGACCACGAACGCTGCAAAGTGCTCGAAACGTCGGGATGATAAAAATAATTAATATACGCGATTTAAATCCGTTTTAAACAGTTTTATTTCAATGAATAATAATCGCGAATATTAAGACAACGATAAATATCTATATGTTAATTGGCCAAAGCGGCCCAATCATTACAATTATAATAGATATAAGAATACAGAAAATATTTTTTTTACACATTAATTTTAACAATCAAAAAATATTATATGTAAGGCAAAATTTAAACCATAAAATCCGGTTTAATCCAGGTAAAACCGCTTTTAATAAACGTTTTTTTACGCGATTACGATAAATTTAATCAAGCTCATTAAAATAAACGGTTAATAATGCGAAATGAAGTGCGATAATGTCTGGTAATGATTATACAATAAGTGCTCTTAAATTACCTTAAATTTTGAATAATTAAATTTGTCAGTAATTTTTGAAAGTAAAGTAATCATTGATTAGTTAAATTGATTTAATAAAACAGATGTGCTGAAGGAAAATTATAGTTATAAATATATTTGTAAAAAACATAGTAGATAAATGTATTTACGTGTAACAAATAAGCTCAAAGGACCGTAATTAGAGGAGGATATGTAATTTACAGGGAACTTAAAATAAAAGTAAAGTAAAGTAGTAAAGTAACAGCCTGGAAATCCCCCCCTCTGCTGGGCAAAGGCCTCCTCTCCTATTAAGGAGAAGGATTAGAGCTTAATCCACCACGCCGCTTCACGGGTTGTCAGATATACATGTGTCAGAATTTCTCCCGACGCATGCAGGTTTCCTCACAATGTTTTCCTTCACCGCATCAGTCGAGATGAACTTAAACACAAACTTAGCACTTGAAAAATCAGCGGTGCTAGCCGGAGTATGAACCCGCGATCATCGGTAAAGATCGATGTATTCTTACCACTAGGCCATCTCGGCTCTTAAAATAAAACTCAACCTTTTATGACCGTGACCGTGACTGTCTGACTGATTTATTAAAGCATAATTCTGTTTAGCACAGTTATTATGATGTACGCGTCGACTAAGAATGGATTTGTAATTGATGACAAAAAAATCATATCCTAGGATCACCCGTGTCAATAAATATAAACACAATTGATACGGGTGAGTGCAGCTACGGATAAAAGTATTATAGTCGTAAGACAGAACGCCTATTAAAAGGTAACAACTAATTTGTAAAATTGTACCGTTTTCAAGTAAACATTCCTATATTAAAAACTCCATGAAATATCATCCACAGAAACACAAACTAAACAGACACGCGGACAAACATTATATTTATTTTAAACCATTCTTCAACTCAAAGTGGTAGTTTTAAAAACAACTTTTCAGTGAATAAAATTTCTCCATTCATTCGCACTTTTTCAACTAAACGGAACCTGTACGGTGCCCGAACTCTGTACAACTTTTTAGGGTTCAATGTCATATTGATATTAAAACTTTAGTTTAATAAATTGAATGATTACATTTATACACCCCCGCTAGGGTGTATTTGTAATTTGTATATTAATTTTCTTTCGACTATCTCCCTCGATCATATTCAGTCGGAGACGCGATTCCGAATATCCTCCTTGAAGTGGATACTTTCGAGTGGATAAACGGAATCTTCTATACTTATAATAAATCTGTAGAGAGGTCAATTCTGTACATGAAATATATTTTCAAAATAACTATCAGGGGGTGATTAGTGATCAATACTGATGCCAAAAATGCAATCAGTAAAATTTTTGTCTGTCTGTCTGTCTGTTTGTATGTTCCTTATAGAAACAAAACTACTCGACGGATTTTAACGAAACTTAGTACAATTATTCTTCATACTCCTGGGCAGGTTATAGTATACTTTTCATCACGTTACAATCCATATGAGCAGAGTTGTGAAGGGAAACTTTGGGAAAACGGGAGACGTTACTCCAATTTTTAAATTTCCGTCGCGTATGCAGCCTTAATGGTTAAAGTTACATAGAAATCATGTACGACAGAAATATTCTACATAAAATTTTCTAAAAAATATTCCGCAACAGCATATGTCTATCTTTTATGGTTGACTCACAATAACACGTGTAACTCTTGATAGCTTAGCAGTTCGGAGCATTCTCATTATATTTGTTTAACGTTTATAAGACTCTCACTCATCCCTAATCATAGAAATCAAGTACTGTGGATTGACATATTATATTTCCCTACCAAAATACGATCTGTCTGTCACATCAAAACCACTGAACCCTGAGGAAGGACATACGCTACTTTTTTACGAAAAACGACGAAAACGCGGACGAAGTCGCAGGCAAAAGCGAGTCATTCAATAAAGTGAGCATTTTGACTTCATTCGAGACAAATAAGTAGACGGAGATCTCAAACAATTAATATGGATTCAAATCCACGATAGCACTTCTAGGGACCGAAACAAATAACCTCGATACTATGTACATCGCGCCCCACGTTACCACGTGAGGCACGGGATCATGATAATAGCGAGTTTTTTACTATTGATAAGCAAGCACTTGACGCCAATGACTTGTTGGTAAACAATGATGACGTCTTAGTTTGTAAACAATTGGCTAGAAAACACATATTCACTCTTCTCATCACATTTCATTCATATTTTCAGTCCGTTCAAGACATTTTTTATGTATGTTACCCGATTACTTGAAAACTATTTCACGAAATAAATTATCATTTTTTCGTTTGAAGTATAAAAATTTCATTAAAATCGGCACTTGTTTTAAAAAAACAAAATAACTGAAATACGTATATTATCCAAGTGAACGAAATTACTATTATATTCATTTAAAGTCGATTCTTTTATTTTAAAGTCCAGCTCTTTGAAACATAATGTTATACTACGAAACCTTTTTATGCGAAACTAATTCACACTTATCAATTTTTAAAAATAACACGCCGGCTTACAGCGGTCCGCGGCTTAAAAAATAAAGTTGTCCATTCATCGAGATTTTCTAATCGATCGTCGGGGCTTTATAAATACGGTTTGTTGGTTCTGAACGGGTTGCCTTTACGTTGGTGGCATTCACGTGATATCGTTTTTGTTAAATATTGAAGAGATTTTTATTTTCGACACATACTGTATTTATGCTAGATATTTTTTTATATAAATATAGTTGGCTAATGAGCGGTACCTGACGTTCAGTGATCATCGTCGGTATTGGACATTTCTAGTACCATATGAGCCATAAATGCGTTGCCAGAATAAAAATGAATAAGAGATGATATGACATGGAAGACGTAAAGAAAGAGAAGGGAGAGGGTTACATAAACGGCTTTCTCTGTTAAAATTAATAGAGCCTTAATCCACTATGTTCCACTGCGAATTATATATACAATTATAGATGTTTCCGAATTTCTCCCGCTACACAAAGTTTTCCGCAATTACTTTTATTTCACCGGCGAAACCAAAATCAATTCAATAACTGCTTCAAAAAGTACTAACATTTGATGTAAATCAGTATAATATGTTATGGACCCTGAAAATTAACAATTTTTATCACATAAAATTAAGTTAAATCTATATATATAAAATCACTTGGGGTGACTTTCATCAACGCAGAGCCTAAACCGCTGGGGCTACGAACTTGAAATTTTGGCAATAGGTGGCTTTTAGGTTGTAGGCATCCACTAAGAAATGGTTTTTTGATTATTCACCCCTAAGAGGGTGAAAAGGGGTAAAAACGTTTGTATGCAAAATCTTATTCCGTGGTCATATTAACCTAAAACTTAATACATATACTTCTGGATGATAGTAATGAAATGTTATATAGAAAACAGGGTACTATTATTCCACACTGGGGTGCAAGGGGGTTGTAAAGTTAGTATGGAGAAAATTTATTTTTTTGTCCGATTATCCTTAAATTCAGCATAAACATTATTTAGGGAGAATAACTAAAAACATGTATCCCAGAATTTCAAAATCATCCCTTATAGTGACGCTAGGGGGTATTAAATCCTGGAACAGTAGTAATTTCGCCGGTAGATTTATTTAGCTGAAACTTTTACAGCGTATTTCTATCAAGACAAAGGGATGTATTAAAAAAGAGCTTTTCGATATTTCACCCCAAAACGGGTGCAATGGGGTAAAAACGTTTGTATGCAAAATGTTATCCTATGGTCATATTTACTTAAAACTGAATACTCATTCTTCTTTATGCTAATAATGTAATATAAAACACAAAATCATCGTATCAATATCAACCCCAACCCACAGAGGTGCAATGGGGTAGTTTAGTTTACATATTTGAAAAAAAAATCTTTAAATTAAATATTTACTATATATACGCGTTTAGTAATTAAATCCCTTCAAGGATGGTGTTTAACCGTTTTTTTAAATTGCTTCTATGAAATTCCAAAATTTACGCGGGCGAAGCCGCGAGCAAATGCTAGTACAGTATAAAACAAATGCATAGTCTGATAAAAAGATTAAGCCCCCTTTCTCGGACGGACTTCTAAATCGGACGTGCATTTCCTTTCCTATATACCTATGCAAATTTAATTAATTAATTATTCAAGCGCAGCCCCTCTTCAACGTCCAAAAACGTTATTGTATGAAATAAAATACCTACATCAAGATATACAATTATCTGTATAAATTAATTAATTTTTGTTTTCATCTCATGGGAATAGTATATTATGATATGGGGCTAATTATGATAAGATATCGTTATCAAAACATGCCACATTTAAACAGTCAAAGGATGTGTTTTGGTATAAGAATCAGAAATAAAGTTTGAACAGAATAGTTAGACGACCACGGGTGTACATAAATAGATGTTTAATAAGGATTTCCGTTTTGACTTTTAAGAAACGATATATTAATACTAATTATTTAAATTTAGAATGGTCCTTATGATATGTGTTATATATATGTGAAGATATTATGACTTTTTATAAAGAATATGTTTGGCTTGTATTTTCAATGTACCCTCAACTTACTTAGCTTTTATCATAAAAGTTATGTTAATGTAGAGTAGGATAAAAAGTGAGTGTCATCTAATTAATGATTGAGAATAAAGTGTTTTTCTAGTAAATAATGTGTTTAAATATAATAATATGTTTCCAAATTCATTTTTTTATTCGATTTTTTTTTATTTTCGGCTAAGGGGATTTAAGGTATCATAATGCGAGAAATACATTTGTAACTTTTACTCTTGAGAGCGATTTAAAATAACGTTACCTAGTAACAGATATGCCGTAAATTATTACGAAACCTAAGAAAGAAAAATTTGAAGTAAATCTTAAGAAGATATAAAATATAATTTATCAAGTGGGTTATCAATCAAATGCGCTTAAAATCACAATTAAAAATGTACATATAAACAATATTTCACAAAAGTCTGATGTTTTAGAAGGGATTCTGTCTTCATCAGTTATGTTCGCCTGATCACGTCTCAGAATCATCATATAGATTGCATTTGAATGGGTTAGCAAGACAAGTCCGAAGTTAAAGAGTGTGAACACTTTAATATTTATGGTATATTAAATGTATTCAGTAGGATTTGTGAGATTAAAGTGACCTTAGGTTTTCAATCTTTTTTCATAAATATATATTTTGATAATGTTTTTGTGCCATATCGTGCCATGATATTATACATTACGCGGGAATCACACTTGTAAGGTTTACTCACATACTTGATATAGGGCGAAAATAACACATATAAATTTTACTCAATTCAATTCTTTAGTTAATGACATTTAGTTGTGCCAATTAGACTAAGTTTTAATCTCAGACTTTTAATACCTAAATACCTGAAAGAATTTAACATCAGTGCTTTATTTTTTATATTAAATTTCATAACTACTTACTAGATATCTGTTACTAGGTTACAGAGTTGTTTTTTTTCAATTACAAGACTAAAACTTTCAAGTGCAATTCTCGCCTAACAAGGTTACTGCTTCGCTCTCATGAGTCATAGCGTGATGTAATGTTTCTAACCTTACTCAATAAACAGGCTATCCAACACAAAAATATTTTTTGCGTTCGATAGCTCTTTATAATATTAATATAGAAGTAACAACATTAAAAGTAATATTTGTATAAAATTTAAAAGCATTAAAACGAAAACCATTCATAAGATTCGCCACCTACAGACAATAAAGTCGAATTTGTTGAAGTTCAAAATAAATTAAGTCGTAAAAAGCGCGTTTTCAATACAATCAAGATAACGTCGGCGACGGCGCTGTAAAGCTTCGTTTGGACCGCGACCGCGAGTCGCGGCCACACGTAGCACTTTGTTAGAACCGAGATTCCACTGGGCTGCGTGAAGCGTTTGTTTATCATTTTTATCCGACGGCTGAAGTATGATTGTGTTCTGTATATATATAGTTTGCCATGTATGAAATTCTTTGACACGAACTAAAGTCTACTAATTTTAACATATGCGTATATTTTATAAAAAAAGAGGTTTTTATTTTTTTATTTACTACGGCATTTTTATTAAACAGGAGAGTTATTGCGGTAAGCTACCGCTACTGTGATACTTTTGTTTCGTTGTAGCATAAAATCAGAAATCACTATTGTATTGCGATAGCGATAGCGCGCGCTTAATTGCCCAGCAGCTTCTTTACATTAACAGAAGCGATGGCTCTGAAATGTAAAGCTTTGTTTGGACCACCACAAGCCGCGGCCACACGTAGCACTATGTTAGACCTGAGAATGGTCCACTTGTTTGTCATTTTTGTCTGACAGCTGAAGTATGATTATGATTTGTATGTGTTGTATGGGTGTATGTTTCTATGTATCTATAATTGTTCGAAACGATCTACAATCTAAACCGTTTGATGGTTTTCAAAATATGTATATATAGGAGTGAATTGGGCATGTGATGGACATTTTACGAATGTTACCAGAATCGATATTTAAAAGTAATAAAAACTGAACTATTTTTTTGTTTATTAAAAAAACTATATTAATTTAAACGTTGGGACTTATAGGCTCGTGTAAATATACGTATGGGCATCTGTTTTGAAAAACAATTAAAAAATAATAATTCAGTGTATTACTTCAGGTGGCATTACAACGCATAGCGTGTTCAGCTAGTAATTAAATAAAAACAAAACTGTTATTATTTTATCTTAAAATGAAATATTTCAATTCAATTTTTTATAGTGTAATATTATTCATCATCTGACCCGGCCACGCGTTGCGAAACTCAGTTATAGTATATTCAATTAATATTATTTAAAATGAAAACATATTTTTTTAGAAATTCACTTAATTCTCGCATTTATAGCAAAAAAAGGTCTTCAAAATAACCCATCGAACATTTACTTTGATACAATATTAAATGTCTCGTATATTCCAAACCAACAAATTGAGAAATAAAATATACAGATTAAAAATGTAATTCACAGTTCTTATCATTAAAATTGTATATTGAAATATTCTCTACACTGTGCTCTTACGATACTGTTATTAGCTCCGCGTGGGACCGGCTTAATTGTAATGCGGATGAACGCAGTATCTGTGTAGATCGTTTGCTGCCGGAATAACGAGACTTTAGGTGTGATTTTATTTTAATAACGTTTTTAACTGACTTTAGTAATAACTAAAAAAATATACCAAATAAAAAAACTAATGAAATACAAGTAAACTTAAAAGCAAAAAATGTATATTTAATTCAACATTTTCTTATTTGACCTTGATCTTGACTTGATGACAATTTGAATAACTTTTTCAAACAAGAAAATGATTAACCGAAACAGTCAAGCCGGTTTTGGGCAATTGAATATGCATTAAAAAACGTTTTGAGAAACTCATTCTTTTTGGAGGTCGATTAAAAATATTAATTACCAGTCTTCGACACTAACTAAAGTCAAGTCAGCACCGAAAATTGGCTGTATCTCTTACTAATTCCACATAAAATATGCACACTTGCACAAGTCATGGCCGGCCACAACTATCTCGTGAGAAACTTTTGCCAATAATAAACTTTTTCAGGACCACCATACAATCCGGGCATCGAGTTACCCGGGTGATTTGTCTCCAACTAGTTAGCCCTAATCCGGATATAACCGGACACACTATAAAAACTTTCGCGGTCTTTTACGTAATGAAATTATCGGATACTTTTTTGTTTGACCATTAGTTTAAATGGTTTTCTTTGGGTAATGGGTATTTGAGTTTGAGTTTTTGATAAGTTTTATTGTTTTTATTATTTAGCAGTATAAGTTTACGCTACAAAGTTGATGTCATTAGAGCTCTATTCTCACTGCACTTGGAAGTTCGAAGTAACCATTACGTTACTTCTAGCTTTTATGATTTACTAGCATCCGCGTAATATGTTAATAAAAATATAGCCTATGTGTTATTCTGACGCATAACCTATGTTCTAGTAAAGCTTCATAAAAATCTGCTAAACGGTTTTTGCGCGAAAGAATCACAAGCATCCATATATCCGTACAAACTCGTTTATAATATTAGTATCTATATCTGTCCCGTTCAACCTTTTTGGATGTCTTATCCACTCACACATACCAATTTCCTACTACCAAAGTATTATTTATTTCTAAAAATCTATTTACTGAGCTAGATTAGTAAATAGCATAATTATGATACGGTATGAATTAAATCTCTAGAGCCTTTTGGTATAGCTAAGATTTTAACAAATCAAGGACTATCAAACTTAAATATGAACGAGTAGACGGAAGACTAACTCGTTACCAAATTAAATTGATTGCAAAAAACTCAAAAACCCGACTGCGCAACAGGACCATCTGCAGTCAGCAGTACCGTATCAATTTCAGTTCCGTATAAAACCCCATAAGCGAGACTCACCAACTCAAATCATTATCGACCCTACACGGTAATTCTTATTGAAAAACTATATAAACAATTTATCATTATTTTTCAATACCTATGCAACTTGACCTAGTTCGTCGATGGTGTTCATAATATGCTATGTGCTGCAGCAAATAGCCAATTTTGGACACCATTGACGAATGCCGTATCATTCGCCTGGTCATGATGAATCGAACAACGTATCAATCGAAATCAACTCACGCGTTTTTTCTAAATAGTGCTTCAAAAAGACAAACCCACAAGCATACATCCATACACTCATAGCCTGATAAACACATTACCCCTTTTTTGCGTCGCGCAGTCAAGCAAAAGGATGGCTTAAAATTCGTCTACATTCTCTTGTCTTGAATATTTTTAATTAAAATTTTACAACAGATATCAAAACGCTTTTAAGACGGAAATAAATTAATTTTCATTTTACGAGCAATAAAACTTAAATCACAAAATTCCGCGTAATTACATTTACGGTTAATTGTTTGGATTTTTTTACGATTTCATTACGATAACTGCACTCTATATCGGCATAAAACAATCTAAAAATATTTAGAAAGAATATGATTTAGGACTGAAGACTACTTTTTTTGTATTTTTAATAACTAGTCCTTTTTACTTATAATTTATCGGACTACCGTAGAGTAAAGAGGAGATTTTTGTTTTGATATATGTAATTTTAATTTTTTATTCTTCTTGAGATCACGTGACATTGGCGAAATAACATGTGCCTAACTGGCACAACTAAAAGCCATAAACCAAAGAATTGAATTGAATTCTTCTTGAGATAAAATCTCCTTATTATAATCTTATAAATCTACTTATTATAGTATATAGAAAGTCATATTACACTTTACTTAATTTCGTATCGTACCGGCCCGACAAATTATTTATTAGATTAGGATAACAAAATTATAATAATTATTGTCATTTGGTAAATTTCATAAATAAGGGGTTTAAATGTATTCACATAAATATCGGATTGGTAAAACAAATCGAAAAAAAGTTCGCGTCGAACACGACTATCGCATTCCCAATGCATTATTAACTTTTATAGGCTTGGCGTGTAATTGACAAATGTTTGATCCAATATACCAGTATTGGCATATTGGATACACGAATGTAAATATCGGCAAATGTGTCATATTTTTTACTGAAATAGATAAGTGAAATTGAGAATGTAAAACAATTTACGAAACATTTTTATAAAAATGGATATTCTAAATGTTATTAGCATTATACTATGGTTTATGTTATAATATTTGATGTGATTTTAAATAAACTTTACTTAAAAGGGTATATAAATTGTTATTTAAATTTATTTACATTACGTTTTGACATTTATTGTCGTTTTCAAATACCATGAAAATACGACTAAATTTATCGTCATCTACATTAATAGAAAAGGAAGTGTTTCACAATAACTTCTTTAATAACTTAATTATTATTTTAATAATTTTTACAATTATTGGCAATGCAAATGGCATGTGGCATGAAATTATTATTCAAAATAATCTATTACATATATGACACACCATGGAAATAAGGCGATCAATTCCAAGCTGTCTCAATAAATTTTAGAATTAGTAAAAAAAAGTTGAAAAAAAAATTCAACAAAGAAAAAAAAATCCGCTTAGTTTCGCAGTTTTTTCTTAGGTCTGAGGTTTAACTTTTCCGAAACCGCGTTGGATTTATTCGGTTGACGTTCAATAAGAGAATGTAAATTCCTAATTTAGATAAAATATATATTGATTTTTATCTATCTCTTAATGTTGTAAACTAATTCAAGTAAGAAAAAAATTAATGAAACACAATATCAAATAATGTTATAAACAAGTTAATACTGCTCCTAACTACTATCTATGTATATGCTCTAATACAACTGCTACTACTACCTAAATGCAACTATACACAATAATTTATTTAAAAAAAAAAACAACAAATACAAAATTGAAACACCAACATGCAAATATCGTTTGTTTCAAAACCAACAATTGGTTCCAACATTGGCCAATCTTTTTCACTTAATGGAGCGGGTCCCCATATGACGTCTTTTTCGAGGGGGACAGTTTTGTTTGCTATGGCGATTTTTGCTAATTCGAACCGGCGGCTCTTCAGCGAGGGTTGACGGGGACTCTAATGGAATCCAGTAAAGCCTTTGTTTATGAGATAGAGTTTTTAATTTGACTATCTTTGCTTTTAGCGGCAATGGTTGCTTTGTATACAATCATCGTTAGTTGTGTGGACGAGCAAGTACTCTTGTGGTCTTTTTTAAGATAATAGTTTTATTTAGAAAGTTGTATGGAGTAAGATAGCAGGCTTTTATACTCGACTGCGCGAAGCACGGGAGGGTAATGTGTTTATCAGTCTATATACGTATGTTTATGTATGTAGCTTTGTGGCACTACTTACACCAAACGTGCGAACCGATTTGGAAAAATGATACGCCGTTTGAATCGTTATTACAGCGCAAATGTCATAGAAAGTATGATATTTTGAAAAAAATCAAAATGGCCGATTTTGGATGCCATAATGTGAAAAAGATAAAACTAAAATCAACGAACTGAATTAAGGGGGGTATATATAATAGGTGTTTAAAAATCATTTTACATCAGAATTACCGCTTAGAATCTATAATTATTTAAATTTGGTTAGTTACGATTCTCTATGGTCTTGTTATTCCGTCGGGTTTTTGATTTTTTCTATTAATTACTTGTTTAAAAAATAAGACATTAAAAATACCTTTAAAATAAGCAATTTCAATTTCGTTTACGTAGACGAAACTCTAGTGCCCGTTATATTAATTTTTAACCCAAACTACTGAACCGATATTAGTAAAAAAATTATGGGACCGATCTGAAAGTGTATAATATAATATTAGTAATTTTACGAAAAATACTACTTGATACGACGTAAGAAATAGCGAAATCTAAGTTTCATACAAAATTTGGTAAGAATTATTCTTGTAAGTTTTACTCTCGTAATTCTCGTAATCTACTATATTACAAAGTTACCTAAGTAATTAAGGTTTTAAAAAATTAGGCATTTACAGTAAATTCTTACAGGTGTAAATAAATGACAAAGAACTTATGTAAAACTTTATGAAGGTCTCAGAGCAAAACTTATAAGTGTAATTCTCGTCTAATAAATGTTCTACGTGCTCGCCCCACGTCACATGGTAAACATCTCCGCGGTACTGACCCATTCACGTATCGTCGATGTTTACCGGCGCAAGTCTTGGTGCGCTCCTGGAGCTCAATCGACGTTATCGACAAATATGACGTGTAAACATTGTCTTTCACTGGTCTTTTTACCTTGGGGACTACCTGAATAAGTAGCAATTAATCAAAATTAATCAGTTAAATTAGCATGAACTAACGACACGCCCCGGCTTCGCTTGAGTATATGTATTTAACAAATAATTATAAATATGAATAGCATAATATGCTCATATTATGTTTATTGAGAATAATGTAGGATTCAAATAGTGAAAGAATTTTTCAAATTCCAGTAGTTTTCTAGCTTGTTCAAAGCAATTAAACTAACAATCAAATCTAAAAGAAGAACTTTAAAATACTGTACATGACTTCAATATAATGTTAACTATTCATATACATTTTTTGTAGTTGAAATTTACCTGAACATGTACATTATGGTCTAAAATAATAAGATATTATTATCATATATCTAAAACATATAAAAGTTTACTCAGTTTAAATACAAATATTTGTTATAAGTTATGAACATCCCTCAAAATAAAAATCTATAACATTTTACAATAATATTTTATGTCTGTGTCAAAGAGAATACAATAACTACGATCTGTTTTTCAATTTTGTTTTATCAATCAATTTTATTTATATATCACCGGGTTCCAAGCGGCCGACAATTTATTTTAACAAAAGTGAAGTACCTCGAACAATGTTCGCGCGAACCGATTGTGTTAGTGTAGTGTGCTCCCAGCATTATAATAACGGTAAAGACAATATTAATATTGTGAGGGTAGGCGAAGAAAACTCGCGCACTTGCCGCCGGAGGGCGCGCGGTACACCAGTCAGCTCGTGACCACGACGAATGTAACTTCGTCGAAACGTCGGGCAATAAAAAGGTATTACTACCATTACTTATCGCGATAACACCCGTTATATTAAATATGAATTGTATAAATCGCGAAAGTTTAAAATATATAATATAAAGAAAGAGCCGAGATGGCCTGTCAAATCGCAGGTTCAAGTGCTTAAGTGATTAATTTCATCTCGAGCTCGACGGTGGAAAAAAACATCGTGAGGAAACCTGTATATAGCAGGAGAAATTTTGAAATGTATATCCGCCAACCTGCGCTAGAGCAGCGTAGTGGATTAAGCTCTACAAACCTTCTCCTTAATAAGAGGAGGCCTTTGCCCAGCCGTGGGACATACGGGCTGGTACTTAATTTTTAAAACATATGAAAGTTAGTCGAGAACTAATATACAAGTTGGAATATAATTATAAATACGAACCTTAATCATAAATAGACTTCATAACATTTTCGTCACTATCATAAGCAAAAGTCATCGACCCTAAAAATAAAAAATCAAACTATTTAGCGCACCCCGTCGCCGCTTGGATTAAAACGAAACAATTAATGTGTGTGCTCTTATTTGCATATTTGTACAATTACTGAGGGTCCGATGCGGTTTCCTGTTCTCTTTCTGAATAACAATTAGCTGCTTTATTAAGATACATTTTTATTTTAGCTTCCAAATTAGAATTTCGATTTTAATTTTTTGATAAAATACAACATAAGAATGCTTAATTTTTTTTACGAAAAATATGCGATAAGAAAATTAGTGAAAATAAATACAAATGATGTCACTCAATTGAAACCTTAACTGGTAGATGAAATATATAATAAAGAGAATTTTATTTGTTTCTTTGCATTCGCTAATCTTAGAAAATACGAATCTCATTTGAAAGATAAATATTTTTGTATTACATAGCCTGCTTTCCCAAGGAAGTTATCCATATTATAAAAGTATTTTTTTTTGTCTGTGAACATGGAGAAGAACATAAGGTATTTTTTGTCGTGAAAACAAAACATGAAAAAAATACAGAGAGACTGAATTGTGTCTGTGCGAAGTAAAGTCTGGAACTACTGAACCTATTTCTAAAATTATTTGATCGTTTGACCGATTTTTTTTTTGTATATATCGCGTATTATTTTAAACTAAAATCAATTTTGCAAAAACTAGTTAATAATATAACACCAAAAAATATATGATACTAGATGACCCGGTGAACTTCGTATCACCTACATGTATTTGTGTAAAATGTAATTAAAACTTAATAAAAAAAATATGTAAAAAAATGCAACAAACATTTTTTTTTATTTCTGAAAAGAACTCTTTTGTATTTCAATAAAATATACCAAAGGAATAGGACCTTATACTACCGCAGAACAGACAAATTTCAATTCAATTCAATTCTTTGGTTAATGGTTTTTAATTGTGGCAATTAGACATATGTTATTTCGCCAATGTCACGTTTCTAAACACACCTATATATATTTGACCACCACATGACAAAGCAATTTATATTGGAAAATTAAATTATCATTAACCAAAGAATTTAATTGAATCATTAACCAACGAATTGAATTGAATTAAAGTATCAGTTTTAATATTTTCATTTATGTTACTTAGCGTTTAAACCTTCCCTGAATGTACATAAGTATTTCAAGATCAAAATTAGCCAAATCGGTCCGCCATTCTCGAGTTTAAGCGAAACAAACGAACAGCATTTTATTTTTATACTAGCTGTGCCCGCGACTTCGTTCGCGTGGATTACAGAATGCTTGGCATGTCTCCTGCAAAGCAAGGCTATAATAGTCTGCAGTGCTGCTCAAGAAAGGAGCTTTTTACTTTGAATCTGGGAACTTTCTTGTTGTATTTATAAGCAGACACTAACTCAGATATGGTATTCCTTCATGGTTTTCACTATAAATGTTGAAGAAAAGTTGTTTTGTGGTAGTCTTTAAAATATCGACTGCAAAACACTAAGTTCGCATCTAGGTTCTTCTTGTATTATATATCGGGTGACTTTTTCTACTGAGCTTAATAGGCCAAATCCGGAACTATAAGGAATCGCGAAAGAACTTAATGGAGTCTCGTGTCCATCTATCATCTATATATATCTATCAAAAATCTAAAACTGCATCATATTTTTTTTTATTTCATGATTTTCCCGGCCAGAAATAGAACCCACTAATAAAAAAAATACATTCTGTATTATTGCACCACCTAACTTGTAAAGATCAACTTTTGGAAAGTAATAGTAAGCGGCAAATTAAAGGAAAAGGTTTTTTTTTTACAAAATAACATTAAATCTTTACATTAATTAAGTATTCGATTCTACATAGACATAATCAAATATGTGGGTTAAATCATGGGTTCCGGTAAGTTTAGAAAAAAATGTGCGTTACTTCGAACGATTTCTTTATAAATTGCATCAAAATGCTAGTCACCTACTAAAGTGAGGAAGAGTGTAAACAATACAATCGAAAATATAAAAATGAATTACTCACAGTAACTTCTTTTATGTTTGTCTTTTTTTTCTATGTGAGTTATACAAAGTTGATAGAATGTCACGTTTGTTTTGGTCCCCGTCATCTACTCAGTTACCTAGGTAGGTTTAGATAATTCTTAAAAAGATGAATCAATTTGTTAAAAAAACTACATTTCACTGGACTCGGCTATTGTACTCCTAAAAATAGCCTTTTCTTTTTGTTGCAGTTTACTGTATAGTATTACCTCACTAAAGTTGATCTTTATAATGTGTGAAGGTATCAGATGGTGCAATATTACAGAATGTTATTTTTTTGCAAAATCAACGTGTTCGTTTCTGGCTAGGAAAACTTATTTTTCAAAAAACTAATGATGCAGTTTTAGTTTTAATCAAAATCGGCTCTGTGACTTAAATTATTTTTCGCTTTTGCTTATAGTTTCGGTTTTGTTCTATCATATCCAGTAAAAAAATTACCCAGTATATATATTATTTTTTAAAATGATTATATTAATATAATATATATCTTCCCTATTTGAATCAGATATTATTCACTATTTTATTGGTTTCAATTTTGTTCCTTATAAAATTGGCTTTCTGCTAGTGAAAGTTTCATCAAAATCGGTCCAGCTGTTTCAGATATTAGCCGAAACAAACTGAGTGACAGATAGACAAACAAAAATTTTAAAATTTTGTTTGAGTACCGTGTATACTTTCATATGCATTTATTTAAAATTACAAACAGACATCAATTTTATTTATTTGTATAGATGTATACCTTCCCTTCTTAAATCAGATGTTCACTATTTTATTGGTTTCTCCAATATTTTGTTATCGTGTAATTCTCTTTTTTACTTATTGATTAAAATAAATATATATTTTTAATTTAAGTAGCCTAATTTAATCCTTATAATATTAGCTATAGGGGCTGCTGTAATGTTTTTAAGAACTTTTTAGACTTTGTGATATTTTGTGATTGTTTTCTTCCATTCCCACTCCCTTCTCTGGGCCTCACGTGATTAATGGACATCCTCTAACTGCGAGTGAAAGTCCCATCAAATTTGATTCAGCTGTTTCAGAGATTAGTCGTAAGAACAGAGTGACAGTACTTGATGTAAGTACTTTCATGCATTTAGTGAAAATCACAAAATAATGTTCGACGTGACCCCATAACTTGACATATCTTTTTTAGCGGGCACAAACGCACAGATAAACAGACAAACAGACAAAAATTCTAACAAATTTTGTTTTGGGTTCTATTGCGTAGGTAAAGCCTCAAATATTTTTTTTTCATATATCTTACATGTACAGACAGCGACCCGTTAGAATTTTTTTCATATATATAGATTTAAAAATATCTAAAATAGAAGTAACCCCAAGTCACTCCTTATAACATTTGCTAACTGCAAAAAGTACCATCAGAACCGGTTAAGTCGTTTCAGAGATTAGTCGGAACAAACAGATAGACAGACAGACTGACAGACAAAATTTTAAAAAATGTATTTTTTTATGTAAGTACTGTATATACTTTCATGTATTTAGTTATAAACACAAAAAAAATTCAACGTGATTCCTTAAATTGACATAACTTTTTTATTTATGGACCGATTGACATGAAACAAACCCTAAATGTTAAGTGAAGCTTACTACAATATATTAGTGAAAACCGCATCTAAATCGGATAAGCCGTTTCTGAGATTAGCGTGCACAAACGCACAGATAAACAGACAAACAGACAAACAGACAAACAGATAAGAATTCTAAAAATCATTGTTTTGGGTTCTATTGCGTTGGTAAAGGCCCCCTATAATATTTTTTTTCAAATATCTTCCATGTACAGACAGCGACCCGCTAGAATTTTATTATTAGTATAGATTTCTTACAGTAATGATGAAATCAATTTTTCCATTTATCCAAATCAAAACAACATTCGCTGGCAACACGTAACGAAAATAATTACATTTAAATATATTTAAACTGCCCTTTGTCCGTTTGTCCGTTAAAAGTGAAAATGGAAACAGTGGTCAAGTGCGAGGCGGCCACGATCCGTTTCATATGAAAATTTCATTAGCTGCGTGCCCTCGGTGACGGAAAGGTACTCTTGGTGCGGTAAGATGATTATGTACTTTTTTTTTTCATTTCTAGTTAATATCGGCATAGAAAATTGTTTGCCCAGGTTTTTTTTCGACTTGTAAATAAATAAAATATGTTATAATTATTTAATATTAATACATCAGGAGCCAATTGTTGCAGAGAAAATATATATAAAATAAATAGTATTTCAGTATTTTTGTAACATTTTCTTATACTATTTTCCGTTTTTTAAAGTTTGTAAATTATGATTTGTAATGTAAAACATGACTTGTGTTCTTTTTTTATCAAAGTATTGTATCAATGTATTTAGGTCAATTTGATCTAACCCATTTTTCGTTTCAACATATTTTATTTATTTTGAATTGAATAAATAACGAAAACAGACAACAGTAGAAAACAACAAGACACACTTTACAAAGCCTGCACATAAACGAAAAGTAATTATGACATATCGTATCGAATGTCCAAACATTAACGCGAGCACACTGCTGGAAAGCGGTACAAATTTACGTGCAGATAAATTAGCCGGGTCCCGCGCGATTTGCATCCAATCTGCACTTTATGCAGCGGCTAATGGGGACCCGGCGTTTGTTGCGACGTCATGCGAATTGACACCCGCTCTTATAATTCAATTAGTTGACGTTTAGGTGACGTTCTGACGTCGAATGGACGTTTAGTTGAATTTCCTAACGAGTATGAAATGTATATAACATACGTGTGCAAAAGTTTCGAAATACGAGTACAATGTAGCGTGCTGGTCACAGTTAATGATACTTTGGATCGATATCTTTACATGTCTGAGGCGAGAATTACACTTATAAGTTTTGTTTTCAGACTTTCATCAGTATTTACACAAGGTTCGTCTTTGCTTTAGACCGAAAAAAAATATTGTCAGTGCTTTAATTTTAGCCGTACTTGCGACGGTAGGTAATGTGGTGTGCGTAGGGTAATGTGATTATTAGTCTATGCATGTATGTATAATAAATAAATAAAAAAACGTATCACACTCAATGGCCCCCATTAAGACCTCGTGGTCTTGGTTCAGGGGTCCAGAAACACACACAACACTAACACAACCACCCACACCACGACAAACATCCGTATGGCCAATACAGACGTTTGCCGTGAGCGGGGAACCCGAGACCGTTAGCGCTTCAGTCAGTTGCAGTGACCACTGCGCCAACGTGTCTGTCTATGTATGTATGTGGGTTTGTAACTTTGTAGCACTATTTAGACCAAACGCGTGGACCGATTTTAATTAATGACACATCGTTTGATCTGTCATTATAGCGCAAATGTCATAGTAGATATAATAATTAAAAAAAATCAAAATGCCGATTTTGTACGCCATAATGTGAAAAAGTTAAGTAAGTGTGTAATTTTGAATATATATTTCAAAATCATTTGAAGGTTCTTCATAACATTTTTTAAACAGAACTACCGTTGAGAATCTATAACGATTTATAGTTGGTTAGAAACGATTCTCTATAGTCTTTTTACGCACACGGATTCTTGATTTTTTTAATTAATTACTTGTTGACATTCACAGCTCGCTAATTATCTACTTACTGTAATAGACTCACAACAGAGAATATACTTTACGGTCAAAATTTTTTTATAAACAAAAAATAATAATACACCAAAGATTTAACGTCATATCACTTCACACGCGTATTTCTACTCGATTACCTCAAACACCCGCAAGTCATTAGAACCAAACAAACTTGACACTGAGATACTCGAAGTATAATCGCAAACAAAAGTCACGTGTCAACACCATAAATAAAATCAGGGGACCGTCATGATTTCCCTTTAAAAATCATACCATAGCCCATTGTAGTGCTTTCAATTTGTACGCACTAACCAAGCACGGCGAATTTACGAGGAGCGCCATTACGACGCTGGGGGACGGCCAGACAACGGCCGCATAAATTAAGCACCAGGCTTGGGTAGGAAGGGTGGACAAAGATTATGATATCGCAGATGTGACGGTGAAAGCACTTGTGTTTACTTTTATACCTACTTGTTTAAAATGTTATGTTGGAAATTTAATTCAGAATATTATGTTGAGGCTATTTTTGTTTGAGAGTTCTTTCATTAACTATATCGCTTATGACATGTCTATTTATAAAACTGTTAGTTATATGATTGTACATTTTACAACTTTGATCAGATTAAATAATAAAACGAATTTCAGGTAGAATTTTCTGTTGTTATTATCAATGAATTAAAATTATTGTAAAATAAGCCAATTATCATAGAAACGACATGTATTCCAATAAAATGTTTACTTTGGTTAATACTTACTTTGGTAAATTATATTAGTAAGTTATATATACCATAGCTAAAATTGAAATCTGGTCACAGAAAATTGACAAGAATAGTCTATGTGAATTTTCACTTACTGCATTTTCATTTTCAAGTCAATATTTCCGATGTAAGTCACAGATTACACTACTAGACATTCACTGCTTAGATATCTAAGTCTACACCACCTCTGCAACATACCTAATCTATGACATTAAGCCAAAATATCTACTTACTCGCATCCTGTACGCATTGGAATCTGGGAGGGTTAAAAATCGTGAATTATTGCACTCGTGTCTATCCGTGCTTATTATGATTTATGCTAATACGAGAAATACTTGATATAACCGGTTAAAAGCGGATATTAAGGGGCTTAATTGTTAAGTTCTAATTAGAACGAGATGTAACTTTGTAAAATTATTAGAAAATATGAACATATACACTTTGTATTTTGATAGTTTATAAATTGGCTGCGTCAGTCTGTATGTAAAAATAATATATGATAATGCAGGCAAAAAGACATAAAATAATACATAAACGATTTTATTGGTTCTATAATAACCTATAATGATTATATAGGAAAAACAAATGGTACAAACAATTTATAATTGTAAATAAATTCGATTATTTAATTTAATCAATAACAAATTAATCTATTATTGTTATCTGTGATATATCTGTCATATTAAGAAAATAAAAAGTGTCAAGAATTACACTCATAAGTTTTGCTTTCAGATAGATGAAGATTTACATAAGTTATTTCTTAATGGTTTACACCTGAAAGAATTTGTTGTCAGTGCCTTGTTTTACCCGACTGCTCGACGCAACGAAGAAGCATGTGTTTATCAATGTATGTATGTATGTTTGTACCTGTGGCACTATTTAGACCAGACGCGTAAACAGATTTTTATAAATTATACGCCGTTTGATTCGTCATGACGGCGCGAATCTCATAGAAAGTGCAGACGGTTTTGTTACGCAGTTTGGTTTTTGATTTTTTTAATTAATTACTTATTAACATTCACAGCTTTCGTAACCACTTACGAATTATCTTTTTATAAGTTACAGTTTTTTTTATATCGATCTCAAAAGTAAAACGCTAAATCTAAATTGTTTCCCGGAAAAAAATACGCTTATGTAAAAGTTGTCGTAATGGAATTCAAAAGTCAATACCTATTTCATTATTATATAACTTAATTAAAATTCCATTTTTAGAGCTCATTTTTCACACATTCTTGGACAAATTAAAGCGAACAAAGCCGCAGACAGAATCTAGTATTTAATTAACAAACAGAACTTCACTCAAATCCATTCTCTTAGCTTATTTAATATGAATATTTTAAGTCATCGTTTCTTGTCTTTATAATGTAAAATAGGTTTCTTCAGCATTCTCGTTTAATTCCAGGCTCACTAGGAAACAGCGGGTGGTGTAAGCGAAACGTAACCGCTAACGCGAGAAGAGGTCGTATAAATTGCGACTATCACACCGTAGCGTTTAAAATGTGAGGTTAAATTGGTTTTTGCTTATTAATAATTTCAATTTTAACTATAAGACTGTTTTTAACTTAAAAAAGAATGGCGTAAGTTTTACGTATGTATCTGTGTGCCTTTCTGCGCGTGTGGGTTTCATTGTACCTCATTAAATTGACCAATTTCGTTTTTTTTTATCAATCAATATAAATATATATGCTATTATCTGTATATATAAAATCACTTGTCCTGACTGATTCATTAACGCAGAGCCTAGACCGCTGGGGCTACGAACTTGAAATTTTGGCAGTAGGTGGTGTTTAGGTTGCAGGCATCCACTGAGAAAGGATTTTTTAATTATATAACCCTAAGAGGGTGATAAGGGGTAAAAACGTTTGTATGCAAAATCTTATTCTGTGGTCGTATTAACTTAAAACTTAATACACATACTTCTGGGTGATAGTAATGATATATAAAATAGAAAACGGGGTATTATTCCACACTGGGGTCCAAGGGGGTAGTAAAGTTTGTATGGAGAAAACATATTTTTTTGGCCGATTATCCTTAAATTCAGCACAAACATTACTTAGGGGAAATAATAAAAAATATGTATCCCAGAATTTCAAAAACATCCAAAATAAACGCAGGCGTAGCCGCGATTAACTGCTAGTTAGCTTATATAATCGAGATGGTTCTAGCTATAATATGAAGATCTGTTCAAACATTTGAGGAATATCAGGTCTTTTTTAGTGGTTGAATGAATTTGAGTACTTTCCTTTCTGCTGGTCTAATTGGCTCGAAGTCTACTATACTGTGAATGATATTAAAATAATATAGTGGCGTTACCTTGATCTGATGCAGTCGCAGCATCAGGAATCAGCGGGATACACGACTCCTGACCAACTCACAGCAGAAGTATCGTGTTGTGGTTCGTTGAAATGTTTTTAATTAATAGATCACAGGACGGTTTTTTTTAACTTTTATTGTACCATGGTTATTATAATTAACTAGCTGCTCGCGACTTCGTCTGCATGCTAAATTTTAGCCCATTTCGTCCAGTGGTTTGGGCTGTGCGTTGATAGATCACTATGTCAGTCAGTCACCTTTAAATATATATATGTTTATGTTTAGATTAGCTCGTTTGATTAACTGAAACAAATTTTTTGACACCTCAAATGTAAGTAGATTCTAATGTTTAAGGTTGTCCAAGGAATTAAACATATATACAGATAATATGTCGAAAAACATAACCCTACTTCGGCAGTCGGATAAAAAAATACTTAATAATATTTTATTTTGTTCTGTGAACCTTAAAAAAAGTTGCATTATATGTTAAGAAAAAAGCAATCTTATAATTTACTTTTTTAAATAAATTCGTTCAACCGTTTAAGCGTGTATACCTAACAAACAGATAGACAGAGTCATTTTCGTATTTATAATATTATATATATATTTAATAGTATGTATATTATAGATCTATCCGTACCAATTTTTTATAGTCGTGTCTTTTTCTTTCTAACTTTATTGGATAATATTTCTTTCAAATACGCGTCGGTGTGAGAGTGACTCAAAACCATTGCTTTAAGCAAACATTAAGTGCGATGCGATGTCATTAGCCGCTAGAAAAGTTTCAAAGGTGCCGGAATTAGGTGGCGTGTCGTTCACAAACAAATTCGTAAGTTTTTCACACAATCTCTCGTTTTCTTTGCAAAGTCTCTGAATTGTTTGGACTGAACCTTGAATTTCATTCGACGTCTTATTTTCAGTTGAGTTCTATTTATTTCTGCGTTATTTTAGTTGGGTAGGAGTGATCATTTTATGTTTTATAAAATATATTAAATTTGTTTTTCTTTTAAGTGAAGGAGTCCAGTATAGATAAAAAATATGAAGATTAAGTAAAATCGAAAATGGTTATTTCGAGTAGCATAAAGTAAACCGGGTAAAGTAAAGAAATAATTACAAATATTAAGTAATTATTTCTATAAATCCTTGTATATAACGAGATATTAACCAATACAACTATTTCTTAGGTCGCTTTTAAACGTCCTATCAAATTGATTAGTACCATAATAAGTTGTAACAAAAAATTAAAAAAAAAAAAAGCTCATAAATAAATTGATAACGTAAATTAAGTAATGTCTTTTCATCGTCCAAATATGTTTAAAATGTTTTAACCATCATATTCACCAGCTGACCGTCTGAAATAATACGCCACAAAAACTACATGTCTCTACTTATAAATAGTCTGATCCAGGACAGTAAAAGTAAATTTGACTTATAAATTTATTAACCCCAATTTTTCACTTTTCCTTACAATTTTTCAAACATTAATATCTTAGAGTCTACCCGTGACCACGAACGCTGCAAAGTGCTCGAAACGGCGTGATGATAAAAATAGTTAATATACGCGATTTAAATAGTTTTTTTTTCAAACATTTTCTTTTACACAGACCTTGTTCTAACAACAAATAACACAATAAAATACGAATAAACCAAAAAACATTTGCAGTCCTTCTAAAGTGCGCTTACATATATTCGTCGATTTATTTACTAGCTGTACCCAGCATGCGTTGTAATGCCACCAGAAGTATATGGTGTTTTGGGCTAGTAGCCATCGTGGCGATCCCCAGAATACCCTAGCAAAGTTTCATCACAATCCGATCAATGATTTCGTAACACACGGAAGACAAACATACATATATTATTTTTTATTTATTGATGTAGATATAGACCTATACATTATCGGTGTTTCAAACTATACAATATAATTTTTAATTAATTAAACAATACACTAAAAATTAAATCCGGTATTATCATTAAATCCATAGCAAACTCATTAGTTACTTCAGTTTCAGTCTCAAAACGCGTAACTTAAGGTCCGTATGGTAATCGGGCAATCTAATTTGCATCGAACTTGGCAGCCTAACGCGCCATTGGCACCAATTTGCCAAATTATGGCCCGGCTCGTAAAGCCATTTGGTTATTGCAGAACAAGTCCGTTCGATTTTATTACTGTTAAGGTTTTTCTTGTTGTTATTACCCTGGAAATGATTTGGTATGGTTTAGAATGGTGGTTTTAGTTTATAGATAAAGTTAATTTAAAGTAATCGTTACTTTATATAATGATTGTAGATGAGGTTTTCTTTTAAAGTAATAAATCTATATAAATAAGAATCAATTGTTGTAATATGTAAAACTAGGTGCCTCGCGCGGTTCAACTCGCGTTAATGGTTACTGCTTCGCTCCTATGAGTCGTAGCGTGATGTGATATAGACTATACCTTTCTCAATAAACGGGTCATTGTCATATAAATCGGATAAGTAGTTTCAGAGGATAGAAACTTACAAAAATACAAACAAATTTTACTAAGATAATTTTGGATAATTTACAGAAAAAGTCGGATATTTTTATCGTATTTTTGTATGAAAATCAAGAATGTAACTTTCAGTTAATTTGTAAATTGTACCATGGCGAAGCCGGAGCTAGTCGCTAGTTTTACAACCGACATCAAAGGGGAACTTTTTTAATGTTTTTTACATTATAATTTCTCTCATTTCTTAACTGATTTTGAAAATTCTTTAAGTTTTTGTTGAAAAGGATATGGACCATTATTTATCGAAATCTGTTATCGATATCGATATCGTTTCAATAAACGAAATTATGTATTTAGCTTTGAATTCGGTTCTTTTTTTAAAAGTGTTCGTCATTTAATATAAAAGAAGTTAATTGCAGTATTTCCATTGCTTACATTGGCGTAGATTTTAAAATTTAATATACACTCTGCCGAAAACCGGCTCAACGCCATCTATCGAACAATGGTGTTTTAATCTTGTAAAACCTATAAGTTTTATTACGATCAAATCTATCCAATGAACTATATTCTTATTTTCGGTGATATCTTCACAGTATTCGAATACCTACAAGAATTTTCAGATTGAAATAAATTCTATTCAATGTTTTTAGTCTCAAGAATATTAAGCGACGTGAAAAATTGTAGTACGTAAACATTTTTAGACACAAAATAAAAGGCTTCCATTATCACAATTCGTTCCTAAAATCCTTACATTTCAAGCGCAAAAAAACGTAATAATTTTCTAACTGAGCACATAATGCCCTGAAAATGCTTTAAATTCGAGTAATTTACGCCGTCGAAAACTCAATTCAACTAGTTTTTAATCCCGACACACAGTTCTGAACTGTCGTGTGGTGGTTATTTAATTTAGGTCTCAAAAGCCAGCTACGGCGGAATTACCATGTCACAAAAAGTTTATAATGAGAGTAGAATTATTTTCAGAATAATTACGAGTCATATTTTATGGCTGTACTGGACCGACCGCCTAACTTATTTTTCTGTCTGGCCGGTACGACACGCGCACCACCTACAGGAAGCTAATCGTACTATGAACTACACCGATAACCTTTTCGCAAGTGAAAACAATAAGTTGACTAAGTTTTATCGCAATAAAATTAACTATATGGTTGCGCATAAAATACGAAGAAATATGGATTTTTATATAATACATAAATAAATAAATAAACGCATCATACTCAACGGCCCCCATTAAGATCTCATGACCTTGTGTCGGGGGTCCGAAAACATACACAACACTAACACAAACACCCAGACCACAAAAAACATCCGTATGGCCAATACAGACATTTGCCGTGAGCGGGGATCGAACCCGCGGCCGTTAGCGCTACAGTCAGTTACATTGCCCACTGCACCAACGTGTCCGTCAATTATATTTGACACGTAGATTAGTTCTGTCCGCAGCTTTATATAATTTCGATTTATTTGTGTTTATGTTATACTAGCTACCCCTCGTGGTTTCACTCGCGTTTAAGGTTACTACTACACTCTTATGAGTCATAGCGTGATATAATATAGCAAATACCATTCCTTATTAAACAGGCTATCTAATTAGAATTATTTTTTTATTGGATCAGTATCCAAATTTCCAAATTTACCCGCTACACACAACCTTGGAAATAAAATTGTACCTCATTATGATATTAATACAAGTATAGATTTGATGAATATTAAAATAAATCCGTTAACAATTCTCAAACTAATAATTTGTTTTAAACAAAGAAATCATATACAAGTTCCCGCTACAGTTTTATGTTTAAATAAATGACCCAGGAAGGTTGTGAGAATTCGTAATAAACGATGATATTAGGAAGTAAAAAATGGGCGGCGTTATAATGGCATCCGTTTCGCTTCTATTTTAAATAACTTTAGCCACAAAAACCTGGGGATCCGGCCCTTATCGAAGGACTAATGGTAGCACAAAGGCTCTAATGTGAAATAAATTGTCGGCCACCTCCTGAAAGTTGCGATGAGCGAGGAAAACTAGAAGTGTTATATCAAAAAAATAGTCTAAATTTAAATTTTTGTCGTCGCTGTTTTACATAATTTTTTACCGATATTCAAGTATGAACGAGAAAAGAATCTGTTACGTATCATTTTGTGTGCGATACCTATCGTAATTAATAAATATATTAATAATTGTCAAATAATTAATTAATTTTATAGTAATTGGTTATATTTTTTATACAAAACAATAACAGCCAGGCAAGTCATCTAATGTTAGGTTAGGTTAGTAACAACAGAGAAATGAGTTGCCAGCCTACAAAGGAATGAATAGTCAAGAGGAATAAGATATAAGAAAAGAAATAGAGGAAGTAAGACTTCCGGTGCTCACTCGCTGAACGAAACCCTGTTACATATATTAGCTACGTCACGCCGGTTTTCAGTGAGAGTGTGGTACTGCCCCGATTAAGCCAGTTCGTATACAAGGCGTATACGGCTAAGCTAGCTAGAAATAAAATCAATCAAGCTAATAAACACCTTAACAATTCATGACATAACAAACCTTTCATGATTGAAATTACTTTTAACCGACTTTAAGAAAGGGTACGTACTCAATTCATATGTTTTTTTTTAATATTTGTTACCTCAAAACTCCATCAATTCTAAACTAATTAAAAAATTCTTTGCTCGAAAGGGCAATGCTTTCAGGTTGATCTGATAAAATTATCAAAACAAATTACGTATTTTGCTCCTGGAGAATGTTTAATTTTTTTTTAAAGTTTTAATTACATAATTATTAACCGACTTCTAAAAAGTAGGAGGTTTTATGATCGGCCGTATGTATTTTTTTGCTTGTTCACCGATTTTTTTGCCTTCAAAATTTTGTAGAAAATATTTATTTTTTACTTTTTAGTATACTTGTTTCGGTTTCGAATTCGGTTTGTTTTTTCAAAAAGTTTTTTTTTTATCTTAGTTATTGTAAAGCACTTTCAGTATCAATAGGGCTTCGCGTATCCTTCACGGCACGCTTTTTACAACCGGAAACGGAAACCGCTCGAGCCTTCAGGAAATGCTCGCGTGTTTGGAGCAGTGACGTTAACACAATGAGAGTATTTTCTTAACTTATTTAGTTACTAGATGGTGCCCTTGACTTCGTCTGCGCAGGGTTATTTACCGGTATTTATTATTATTATTTCACTTCTACTTTAACCCCTTAAAACCCCTTTTTCGAAATAAAGATTACCCTGTGTCCTTTCTCAGGCTCTAGACTATCTCTGTATCAATTCCATTTTTAGACCGAGTAATTTTCGCATTTATAACTATCTGGTGTCCGCGACTTCGTCTGCGAAAAATAAGTAAAATTTCTAAAAGAAATAACTTTAGTTACTCCTTAATAACATTAGCCATCTTCTAGTGAAAGTCGCATCAAAACTGTTAATTTAAAATTACAAATAGACACTTCAATTTTATTTTATTTATTTGTCTAGATGTCCGGATTTATTTGGACATACTTTGTTGTATAACTGTTTATATATAAGTTAAGCAGTATGGGGTTAAAGCTGTAGTTGTAGCTGTGGTCTGGTCGCCTTAGGTTTGAAAATCGAGTTTTATAGTAAAACGAAGACGTTTGTACACTTAGGTTTTTAAGCTATACAAGGGATTTTAATGCGGTTTCAAGCTATACAAGGGATTTTAATGCGGTGTCAAGGTTTATTATATATTATATACAGTGAAGAAAAGCAGAGAATTTCAAAGATTTGTAATGTGAATCCCAAAAATATTACATAGTACCCATGAGAAACCGGGGCGCGTCGCTAGTGATTATAAATAAATATAAATCAACGTTTGTCCTTTACGTGTTCCGAAACTTGATTGGATTGCGGTGAAATTTTGGTATGGTGTTTAAGGGACGCCTATGAGTATCGCTCGTCAAATCTATCTATATAATAGGTGGCATTGCAATACATGTCGAGTACAGCTAGCTATGTATAAATAGGGCAGTAAGACGGCCAACAATTGTCAATTTTACAGACTTTGAGGTTTTTTTATTCAAATATATTTATGTATAATTAGAACCAAGTGTACCGCAAACCTTTCTACATTATAAAATAGAAAATTAAGTTTTTAAATGCAAACGTAAAAAGTAACGATTACATTTTGTCAAGGTTATCACAACACCATCTTTTATGTTACAAGCATGTTATAGTCCTAGACGAACTTAATTATATTTAATGAAATTATTAATCGCGCTATTTTAAAGTAAGTTTAGTTTTACTAGCTTTTGCTCACGGCTTCACTCGCTTTTATATAGATTTTGTTACGCCGGCGAAATAAAACTTATTTTTCTGTCTGTCCGGTACGACACACGCGCCACCTAGTGGATGTTAATTGTATGCCAAACTTCTCGCAAGAGCAAACAAACAACTATACACTTTTATATTATATTAAATTACATTATATAGATAGATTATATACAATTTTCAATATTTAGAAACTCCTAGAACGCCTTAAAAAGAGAAACATAATTTTGATCAAAAGTACATAGTCTAAGTAAATAATAGTGGCGACTACAAAGTCTATACAAAGGAAGTAATGGCTATTTCCTTCACATATTGTATATACTAGTCTTATGTACAAAAGTTTTTCTATTAATTTTTCGTTTTGTATAAGACGTCACATGCACCGCGCAAGTTATATTAGGTTCGGCAGGTGTACCGTGACGACAACGAATTTCACTTAGCAAACTGCTACGGAGCTACCCCATGTGATCGATTGATCGGAGCTGTTTGAGGGGTTTTACATAACTAATACATAGTGTTTATGTACCTATATTACCCGTAGTTTGATTTGGTAATTTCATTAGTAGTACTGTGTCCCTTATTTCGTTTGGAAACACTCGATTTCGTAGTTTTCATTTTTTACCCAACTCAGAAGCTTTTTTACGCGTTTTATTTTTATTTCGCATTGATTTTCATCGATTTTGATATTTAAGATGCCGTGAGATGTGTCCGTAGTGTCATGTGCTATATGACGTAGGCTGAGTCGATTTTTGGAGAGTGTGATACAATTTCGGTCAAGTCAGATCGTATATGAGCTGTTGTCATCACAGCTAGGTCTAGGTCTACCACAGTAACATCTCATCTATACTAGCCTTTATCTATACTAATTAAAGTAAGTAAGTAAAATTTCTTTGTAAGTCTGTATGTAGAAGGTAATCTCTGAAAATACTGATCTGATTTGAAAAATTATAGGCTAGCTTACATCACGATACGACTCATAGAAACAAAGCAATAACCATTAACGCAAGTGAACCCGTGAGAACCAGCTAGTAATCAAATAAAATATATAGGAAAGGGAAATCATAAAATCAATATACAACATATATGTATGTATTACGAAAATACCACAAAGTATGTTAAAACATACAAAAAAATCACCCAAATGGAATTATTGTCAAAAATTATAAACAGTTCTTGTTTAACATAATAATACACCACGGGTTGGACCCTATTTATTAAGACAACCTTTTCTTATTATGAATAAGTTTTCGCTCCTAACCAAGCGAGCCGATCCATCAATTAGACGTGACTGGGTCCTTAAATGGCATTTTATTCAGAGGTCCGCGAGGGTCCACGAGTGGTCGGTGAGAGGTCAGGTATGAATGGGATCCTTGGGGATAATGTGCATGCGTAATGTATTAATTAATATATAATGTGACGTGACAGGGTAATGTAGGTATTTGTGAATTTATTTGTATGATAAATGATATGTTTTGACATTGTGTTGATGTTGATGTTATGAGGTTTGATTGTGGACTATGAAACGTTTTTTAAATTCTTTATTATTAATATTACAATTTAAAAGGTTCGTCTTATTTTTTAATAATGGAAAAATAAATTATACTACTGATATATTGTAATGTTAACGTCATAATGATACTAAAGGTCTGAGCAGACAATGGACTAAATGCACCTAAAAAGTCTCCCGAATAAGGATTTCATTTTGTGGCAGACAAAAGTTCCGCAGACTAAAGCCTTTACAAACTGCGGGAGTATACAAACTCGAATGTGAGTGTGGTTTATCTTACATAGGCCAAACAAAGAGAAGCATTGGTATTAGTGTCAAGGAACACATAGGAGATGTCAAAAATAGGCGTTCTTCAAAGTCTGCAGTTTGTGAACATGTTTTGGATAAACCTAACCATTTTATTCGATTTGATAAACCACAAATCTTCGCTAGAGAACACAGATTCATTCCTAGAATGATACGCGAGACTATTGAAATTTAAAAGCACCCGAACTTCAATAGAGAAGATTGTTGGAGACTTTCAAACACCTGGGATCCACTTATTAAAATTTTAAAATCCCAAGTCCAACAGACTGCAAGACCCAAAGATACAGTTAGTGCCTGCTGCGTGCAACCGGAACGTTATTCGAGATACCAACTAAGAAACCGTTCGCGGTAGTTGTAAATAATATTATTCTTAAACCTCAAATAGACAAATGTCACCCGTGACCACGAACGCTGCAAAGTGGTCGAAACGTCGGAATGATAACAATAATTAATATACGCGATTTAAATCCGTTTAAAATAGTTTTATTTCAATGAGTAATAATCGCGAAAATCTAAGACAACGTTATGATAAGAATGGTTAATTGTTTTTTTAATATTTTTAAAACTTTTTACGCATTATTAAGTATTAAAAAACTTGGCATATACTTCAAAATGTTGTGGAAAATATTTGTTTTTTGCTTTTTCGTTTACTTCTTTCGTCTTTGAAGTCGGTTTTTTATTTTAATTTGACGTTTATTTCCTCAGAACTCCGTCATTTCTAAACCGATTTTAAACGTTCCCAAAAATCCTTCGATATAGAACTATCACATATATATTATGAACTAACATAGACCATTGAGTATCTGTGTCTTAGATATTAAAAGATATATGATATTAGAGACAAATCATCCGGGCGTTTTAGTGGCTAAACTTAAATAGATATATCAAAACTTTGTATAAAAAATTTGCTGATCTCAGAAACGTCTACACACAAGTCTGAGATAGCATCTATCTTCTACAGATAAGTTCCAGATTTCCAGTAACCACTTTAAGTGTAAAATATGAATAAAGTTGCAATACCGTAACTTGACTCAAACGTGTAACGTATAAACATATCTTAAACTAGCTGCTCCTTGCGATTTCACTCGCGTTTAAGGTAACTGCTCCGCTACTATGAGAGCGTAATTTAATATAGCCTATAGCATTCCTCAACAAATAAACTATCTAACACAAAAAGAATTGTTCAATTCGAATCAGTAGTTCCTGAAATAAGCGCGTTCAAACAACTCTTCAGCTTTATAATATTATTATAGGTGTAACAATTTTGACTTATGTTAGATATGATAATTTTAATGCAATTTAGATGATTCAACAATCAATTAAATTAACACATATCATAAAAAATATTTTTCCATATTTAAATATTGTAATCGAATTTCGCAAGTCATAATGTACTTTTGCAGTATAAAGTCACGACCACACATTCAAGTTTAATTCGTTCCAAGGTATGGGACATCCGCAAAATGGAGAAAGAGGAAAAAAGGATCGACATGGGAAAGTTTAAATTGGCGGAAGGGATCTAGTTAGAGTGGTTTGTTACTTGTACCTGTGTAATTTGTGTACTAATTGAATTGTGAGCCCGTTTTGCTTTGAGCCGTTCGTGTAATGCTGAATGCACGTTGGTGAAAAAAACGCTGCGAATTAAAATTTTCACGTGTGTATTTATTATATTTTGCGTGAGCCAGGGGATTTTTAGTAATCATTACATACTTGAAAATTATTGTTAATTATAATTATAACAAGACTTTTTATATAAATGTAATTGCAATTATTTATCCCGCTGAGTTTCTATCGCGGTTTCTTTTCAGGTCTGAGGTTATACTTTTGTTCGAAACCGTAGTAGTTTCGTTTTCTTGACGTTCAAAAATAGAATGTAAATTCGTATTTTGAATAAAAATATTTTGATTTTGACTCTGATGCAAATTCTATGGGACCAATCGTAAAGTAGGAAGGGCACTTCCAAATAAAACAGTATTTAACTAAAACTTTCACGGCGTTTTCAAGATGTTTTTTTTTATTTGAAGTCTGTAAAAAATAAGTTAATAACTTACTAGCTAGATGGTTACACTGTGTCTGTCTAATATTATTTAAATTATCAAAAAAGTAAATAATACATTTATTTCTACCAATTTTCGTAACGATTTCGTTCGGAATAAAAAGGAATAAAAAGAAACATTATCCAATTAAAAATTAAACGTTGGAAAAAAAAATTCAAAACAGTCCATCAATTACATTTCGAGTATCACAAACACAAACATACGGCGGCTTAATTTTTATAACGATTTTATAATATGCTACTCAATCAGAGGATCAAAAAAACTGTCGTTATAGCATAGTCGCACAAAATCTTTTACTTTGTTCTGTATTTTGCTCTCTTAAGTATACGTAATAATATTGAAAACGAATATATATTGAAAAGCAATACATAGACGTCGTAGATACACCGGAGCAATCAATTTAAACAGGAATGGACTAGCCAGCGCGTCTGCACGGCGCACAATGTAAAAATGTATGTGGGAATAAATTGGAGTTTGCCGCGAAAACATTTGCCGCGCAACGGTCGACGCTGTGCAAACTTTATTGTGTACATTGCTTTAGGATACGTCTTTTAGTTTTAAACTCGGAATTTACATTTTTTTTTAATAATTTAGAACAAGTTTTTTTGTTCTAAATTTGAATCGATAAGTTTGGTTATTATTATTTAATTTTTAAATAAAAAAAGAAAGTATTACTATATTTTGTTCGCGATTTAATCCATGTAAAACTCTGAATATCAGTTACATGTTTAGTATATAGTATAGATTACAAGATGGGCGCATTTTTAGAATATATTTAGGTGTGTTTTATGTTTTATCAATTCAAAATAAAAGATTTGACAAAGTGTAAAATTATGAAAACTATACGTATTTATTTATTTCCACACAATGGGTACATGTTTTGAATTCTTTGTTAAGTTAATATGTTTTTTTTTTTATTTCAGGTACGGTCTAGTTTATTTAAAAGAAGATAAATAAGACACAAATGCGTTGCCAGCTTGAAAAATTTAAAGGTATGTAAGGAAATACGAAGAACGGATAAAGAATAAATAAGAAGGTTACGCTTCCGTCTCCCTCACTCGCCGTACGAAGAACGGCTATATAACCTACTTCACGTCGATCTTCTGTGAAAGTGTAGTACTGGCCCGGTCAAGCCAGCCAGTATACGAGCTGTACTCAGTAGGCAATAACTAAGCTCTTTCTAAATTGGTCGAATAATGTAAATGAAATGATAACAATATAAAGTAAATAGCATTTGAATATTGTAATGTAGTTTCTCGTTGAGTCTAATTGAGCTTAGGTATTATATGAGAAGAGAGTTTGCAAGTTATGTAATAACACGTCGGTAAATACACGACGCGCACGCAACGACCGCGAAGAGGCACGGAGTGAGAAATATCAGAATTGTTATATAGAATGATAGAAGAAACACTATACAACAAATAAAAATCAATTTATAAAATAATTAAGAAAATTACATTTTTAATTAAAAAGTAAAAATAATAATAATAATACATAATTATAGTAGCTGTGTGCTGTTATTAGTAAAATAATAGGAGAAACTAGCATTCACGTGACATTGTCTGAATATAAACAGAAAAAGTTTCGACTGACTGGACATTTATCATTATAATTTAACCAATAATTGTATAATGTTACAATCTCCATCGTGTTTTCTACACTCCACGTGAGATTGGCGAAATAATAGGCGCATAATTGGCAGAACTAAAAACAAATCAAAGAATTGAATTGAATTGAACAGTATAATCTTCAGTAATGTACAGTACTTTATAAATTATAGCGTATATATGAGTGATTTTGATGTTATATTACTGGAAAGTTTCATCAAAATCTGTTTAAGCTTTGTTGCGTGAAACAAACTAATATCTTTCCACAAATGCTTTCTACATACTTATGTTCTAATAGATACAAGAATAAGCAATTACGCTTATTGTTATCTACACATTTGTCGATTTCGTCTAAGTAAAAAAAAGCATTTTTCTACCATAGCATAATATAAAAACAAATTACATTAAATTAAAACTATCTATTTGTTATTCTCGATTCATAACTATCATTTCTACACGATGCCATTTCTAAGACTCAACGTTCTGTGACCGCTACATTTTCTCTGAAAACGTCGGCTAAACGAGCCATCCCGTCTGTTGGCTTTGACTTGCCAACTCTCATACGCACGGTAATGCCGCTCGCAAGTCTCTATGAAAATATACAGACGTATGTCTTGAAAACGGCGAATTCGTCAAAATGTTAAACCCAAAATAACGATTTTTCATTTTTAGTGGAGCTTTAAAGTGGAGCCGATGATACAACACCAGAAGAAATCCTCAATAATTAACAGCCCTGCATCGGGAAAATCTATATTTTGTTGACAGCGATGATCAGTTGGCATTAGGCTTTTGTAACTTAAGTAAATCAATTAACCTTACTATAATCGTAACTCAAAAATGTATTTTTTTTTTCAAAAAATTAAACCGTCTTTAAAACGAACCTAAGAGATAAAAATAAACCAAAAGGCAATTAATAAATGTTTTCTACAAAATATAAACTAAATATTATCACAAAATATACTCAAGCTCCGACTAATACCTTGAAATTTCGTAACTACCGAGAGATATCTACCGAAATAGCTCGAATTGAAGACGTGAATATTTTTAAAGCGCTTTAATCTACCTCTCCGAGTCGAAAAGATCCCGTCGAGTATCACTCGAGAGTTCTAGGAAGTTTCTTGGGAAGGCTGCCTGTCCACTAAGTGAGGAGTACTGTAAATAGTATTTTAATGTTTTTTTAAAATATTATATATAAAAAATAACTGGCAAACAGCAGGTGGGACCTGATGTTACATGATTACCACCGTTCAGGGAGAGCCGAGATGGCCTAGTGGTTGAAACACATCAAAATCATTTTGCATAATCTTGCATGTGTCAGGAGAAATTCTAAATCATATATATCCGCCAACCCGCAGTGGAGCAGCGTGGTGGATTAAGCTCTTAAAAGAATTAAAGTAAATAGATAGTAAGGAAAGGATTGGGAAAGGGGGGTTAGGTTTCCGGTTTATTTGTGTTAGTTGTGTTTTGTACGGTTAGTGAGAACACTAACCATACAAAACACGACTATATTAGCTACTCCACGTCAATGTTCTGTGAGAGTGAGGTACTGCCCGAGCCATATACGAGCTGTATGTAGTAAGCCTCAGCTAGGCTGTATTTCACATCACCTTAGAGACGTGAAGCATCTACCAAAACCTTAGCTGTCAAACCAACTCGCCTTGCCTTGACAGCAGGACATTATGCCACTTTTACGCCATCGCTCTTCACTATGCATTTCGTTAACGATACATTTCGTGCCATTTTTAAATAATGTAATTCATACTTATTAATTGATTTATACTAACACGCTTTTGCGTATTGCAGATTTTTTAAATCAAACAATAGTGCAAAAGTTATTTTCTGTCTGCTTATTATAACACGCGCGCCACCTACTTTGTGTAAACGCACTACGCCCATAGTCTTCACGTAAGTGCAAACAATAAGTTGATAAGGTTTTATCGCAATCTAATAGGATGGAAACGGGTAAGATACAAACATACACACAATATACTTGATAAGTTTTCCGTGACAAATTTATCGCGGGCTATCTTTGTAAATTCAGTGGAAAACAAGCATTTTAGCAGTTTGTGTACTTCGTTTTCTTTTGCACTTTAATTGAGTTCGCTCAGATACGTCAATGAATGGTGAAGACGTTCTGTTACGTGATAAGGAAAAACATTGCAGAGATTTTGTTTTAGAGTATCAGAACTTGTATCTATATTTAGATATTAAGACAACTGTCTGTGTCGTAAGAAAAAATAGATCAATCCAAGTTTGCTTTGTAATTGTTAAAGGTCTTCAATTATTACTAGCGACCCGTTTTCCAAAAACTCACAAATCACCGATGATTCGATCGCTATTAAACTTCAAATAATTTAATTTAATTTTTTTAAAGTATCGTCCGCTGGGCTAATCTGAAGATTTAAAAAAAATAGCGCAATCCGTTTTGAAACTAATACATGCAGAAGTAAATGTAGTTTTGGTTCAACATATTTTTTAGGCTTCGCACTTATGTACAAAATATATAAAAAATATATAAAAGTACGCAAGATTAGTATCATTTTAAAATGAATCTGATTAATTATTTTTCTTCATTTTGAAAAGACTAACTAAATCTGAAGACTATTGAAACTAATAAAATAGTTCTACACAATAAAATCATAACAATTGCAACATCAAAACTACAGAATAGTGATGTAACAACATCGAATTTTAAAATCTTTACAGCACACTCGATGAAATCAAGCCTCCGCTAGCATTAACTCTTGAAACTCAATTTCACTTACACATGGTTGCACTTTGTGCATGCAACATACATCGTGCAGTTTGACAACGCATTCGTCGAGGCTTCCTACGGGGCCGCGGAAATTAGATGACGAGGCGCGCTTTGAGTTGATGTTATCGATAAATTAGTATCGATAATTTATAAACTTTATTTTTTATGTGTGATCAACGATATTAACATATAACTAAAATGATAATTGTAATTGGAAATTTTAAAAAAGAAAAATCAATTTCAGAAGGGTTTAACTATTTTCTACTGTAAGTAAAATAACATATAATAATAAAAATACTGATATACTTTCATTAATACCAGCATAATTTCACCGTCTCAAAACATCTTCAAGATGTGCATATATTTATTCTAACTATAAAAATTATCTTTCATTAATATACTTTCACGATGACCATAAATTCTAACACACCCATAACTTTTATTTTTGTTTAATTGAGATTTTAAACAACAGACATTATCACTGTTTGTTAAGTTTAATAGGAAAGAACTGACTCTTGAAACACAGTTTCTTTAGTTCGGGAGTCAGAGCCTCATTGTTATAATAAGTACAATTGGTTGAGTTAATAAAGTTATTATTATTATTAATAAGATCGACATCGATAATCGGTACCTGTTTGCCGATATTAACCCGCCCATGAGACTGACTCTGGCCTCCGTCCTGTACGGATGCCTTTGCTCAGCATTCTCACGCTGTGTCGACGTTCCGGCATTCTCCGATCCGCACTCAGTGCGACCGCCTGGGTTTTTGCGACTTTCGCAAAAACCCTGTCCGTTCCGCGAAGCGCGTTACGTTCTCGAGGAACAAAGAACAATAAAGACAGTAACCAGTGAAGTGTTGTGAAGTGCATTTCGGACAGTGTAGTGCGCAAGGACAAGACAGTGTAGTGTTAGCGACCGTTCGTCTGTTAAGCGTGATCGCGGTTCTTCCCAGAACCGTGAATACACCCGCCGATAGGACGCGTGCGTAAGTACACACTCCTATTTTTAAAAGGAATAGGCACACATTTTCTGTCACCTAAAGACAGAACATCAAGTAGGAAACACATTTTAGGCACACACCTCCCTGCCCTCCGGCAGGGAGGATAATCTTAAATAACCCCCGTCGTCATGGACGAGATACCGGCTTCGGCGATCGTGCTGCTAATTAAGCGGCGCGACCCGGCATTGTACGAGGAGCTCGCTCGTACCTACCTGGCAGTTGTTGCTAGGTCGGGTTCGGGCTCGAGCACCGGCGTACCTGCTACCGCCCCCCCCGCCTCAGAGCCCCCCGCCCCCGAATCCCCCGAATCCCCCGCGCCCGAATGCGAAGACTCCGATATGGAGATCGTCGCAGAAGCGAGCGCCGAAAGCGCTGAATGCGCTTTAAGCGTTGAAAGCGCTAGAAGCGCAACCGACTCCCGCGCACCGTCCCCAGCGACGGAAACGTCCGAGGAGGACTCGGACGGGTTCGAGCCCGTCCAATCAAAGTCGGCCAAACGAAAGGCCAAAGCCCCTAAGGCTCCGCCCCCACCCAAACGCCCGACCGTCGAGGTGAATACCACCTCCACCCCTCGCCCTACGGCCGCAGCCGCTGCAGCCGTAGCAACCCCCGCGAACCCCGCTCCCACTGACGCCCCTCGTGTCAAGAGCCCGCCCCCTATATTTATTCAGGACAAAACGTCCTGGGACCGCGTTTCTCGCATGTTAGCCGAGAAGCGCATTCACTTTACGCATGCGCGTTCTACCCTACAGGGTATAAGAGTCCTAGTACAGGACTCGAACACTCACCGGCGCCTAGCCTCCTTCTTGAGAGCTGAGAAAATCAGCTTTCACACTCACGCCCTTGAAGACGAACGCCAATTGCGCGTTGTCATAAGGGGCCTCCCCCGTGAATTAAACACGGAGCCCATCGAGGAAGACCTTAAAGCGCAAGGCTTCCCTGTACACGCGGTACACCGCATGTACCATCCACAATCCAAAGCACCATACAATATGGTGCTCGTCATATTGGACCTTTCCCCCGAAGGAAAGGCCATATACAACCTAAAAGACGTCTGTCGGCTGTCCGGCCTGACAGTCGAAGCTCCCCGCAACCGTGGCGCTCCAGGGCAATGCCACCGTTGCCAGTTATACGGGCACTCCGCCCGCAACTGTTTCGCGCGCCCCAGGTGCGTCAAGTGCCTAGGGGACCACGCAACCGCGGATTGCCCCCGCAAAGTTCCCGACCCTCTCGTGCCCCCCAGCTGCGTCCTCTGCGAGACCCAGGGGCATCCCGCGAACTATCGCGGATGTCCTAGGGCCCCGCGGAGACCTAGCTCGAGGGGTAAACGTAACAAGCGCAGGGCCGCCTCACGGCCCACAACGGCGCCCCCAGCCCCTAAGGCAACCCCGGCCCCTCAGGCCTCTTCAACAGCCACCCAGGCTGCACCCCTAGCCCCTAAGGCCGCAATTCCGCCATTAATGGCGCTTACACCCCCTACACCCCCTCAGGGTAAAGGCGCGTGGGCAAAGCCACTGCCGAGGGCCCAAAAACCCGCGGCAGTGACCCCCAGCCCCGTCACACCCACACCCAACCCCGCACCCATTTCCATAGCTCAGGAACTCGCAAACACGAGGGCGTTCCTACAAAACTCCCTTCTCCATATGGCCACAATGATGGCTAGATTGGAATCACTAGCCAAAACCATAAATGGCTAACACCGCCAGAGTAAAACCCCGGTCACTAACTATTGTCACGTTTAACGCTCACGGGCTTATCCATCAGATTGACTTAATACGTGAATTTTTAATAAATCACCCAGTCGACGTCATGCTTGTGCAGGAGACATTCCTTAAACCGAGTTCGCGAAGTCCTAGGGTAGCAAACTACCGCATAGTCCGCAACGACAGGGTAACAGCCGGCGGCGGCACCCTCATTTATTACAAAAAGTCACTGCACTGCGTGCCGCTCGACCCTCCCCCGCTGGAGAACATCGAAGCATCACTGTGTCAGGTCAGCCTGACGGGTCATCAACCCGTCACACTGGCCTCCATATATCTCCCCCCGAATAAATCCATTAAAGAAAACGACCTTAGAGAGTTATTTGCAATAAGCAACGCGGTCATTCTGGCCGGCGATTTTAACTGTAAACACTCCCGCTGGAACTCCCATTGCATCACCGCCAACGGTAGAGAACTAGACAGACTGACCACGAAAACCGATCTATTTTGTGATATTATAGCGCCAGTAACACCCACTAGGTTCGCTGTTAGAGATACAAATGACAGACCAGACGTACTCGACATAGCGCTCTTGAGAGGCGTAGCTTTACAGTTGCGATCAATCGAAGTGCTATCAGAGTTAATATCAGACCATAGACCCGTCCTAATCCAGCTAGGACAAGATCCTTCTCTAAGCCCACCGACCAAAATAATCACGGACTGGAGGAAGCTCGGAGAACGTCTCCAGTCCCTAGATTCAGAGGCGCTACGAGCGATCCCGGACACAATTGATGCAGTCGATGTCGCGAAAGCGGCCGCGAATAGTCTTACCTCACACCTACAAGGTGAAATAGATAATTGCTCCAGGGAAGTCCCGATTCGCCCTCCCGAGCGTTTCGAACTCCCGCAAGATCTCAGAGATCTTCTTACGCGAAAAAACGCAGCCACTAGAGCCCATGACACATATCCGACAGACGAAAACCGGTGGCAACTCCGGGCCCTACAGAGGGAGGTAAAAGCTCGCTTTGCCGAACTCAGGGACGACAGATACGGCCGTCAACTCGCAGAGATCTCGCCGTCGCATACGGCCTACTATGCGATGGCGAGCGCTCTGCGAAAAGACACATATTCCACTATGCCCCCTTTGCTAAGACCGAACCTTCCTCCCGCAGTAGACGATATGGATAAGGCCGAGTGCTTAGCGGACAGCCTCGAAGCACAATGTTCCCCAAGCAAACAACCGATAAGCACCAGTCACCTTCGGAAGGTAGACCTGGAAGTACAAAGTAGGGCGGCTTTACCGCCATCAGACGAACCCCTTCTCCCGACCTCAGTCGAGGAGATCGAATCGCTCCTGAAATCCATGCACTCCAAAAAGGCCCCTGGCCCCGACCGAGTCACGAACAGAGTCCTCAAAAACCTTCCACATCAGCTACTAACGCTGATAGTCTTAATATTCAACGCCCTTCTGGCGGGTTGCTCCTTTCCCGACGAGTGGAAAGAAGCAATCGTAATAGGTATCCCCAAACCGGGCAAACCGATGAACCTCCCATCCAGCTACCGCCCGATCAGTCTTCTAAACTCTCTCGGCAAATTGTACGAGAAAGTTCTCCTAGTTAGATTAAAATCCTTCGTGGAAACAAACCACATCCTCATCGACGAGCAGTTCGGCTTCCGACCCGGACACTCGTGCGTAAACCAAGTGCACCGCATAACGGAGCACATCCTAGCCGGCTTCGCCTACCGGACTAACTACACCACAGGCGCCCTATTTTTCGATGTCGCGAAGGCATTCGACAAAGTCTGGCACAACGGCTTGATCTACAAGCTGTACCAACTCGGAGTGCCAGACAGACTCGTGCTCATCCTACGAGACTTTCTGTCGAATCGCTCATTCCGATTCCGCGTAGAGGGCACCCTTTCCTCCTCTCGTCCCATCAGAGCCGGAGTCCCTCAGGGCTCCGCACTTTCACCCCTCTTGTACTCCCTATTCACGAACGACATACCGAGACCGACAAACGGTAAACGAGTCAAATTAGCCCTCTTCGCAGACGACACAGCTATATATACTAGCTCCACGTGCCCGAATGTCCTCACTAGACGCCTCCAATCCGCAGCCAATGCACTAGGCAAATGGTTCAGGAAATGGCGTATAGAAGTCAACCCAGACAAAAGCGCCGCAGTGCAATTCTGCAGTAGGCCCCGTGCAGTCCGAGGACGATACGGTCGACCAGGGAGAATCACCCTCTTCAATGAACCGATCCCGTGGCGAAAAGAGGTTCAATACCTCGGCGTCACGCTAGACGAACGCCTCACGTTCAGGCCCCACATAAACAAAGCCCGCAATAAGGCAGCGTTCGTGCTGGGCAAATTACATGTGATGATATGCGGGCGGAGTAAAATGTCGCTTAGAAATAAGACGACATTATACAAAACCTACATACGTCCCATCATGTCTTACGCGAGCCCTGCCTTCGCACATTGCAATCCCGCCTATATAGAGAGGCTACAGGTAATACAAAATAAATTCTTACGAATAGCCACGGCTTCACCGTGGTACGTTCGTAACATTGACCTCCACAAGGATTTCAGGATCGATTCGATCTCTAAGCATCTCAAAATGTTGTCGACATCATTCTTTGAGAAAGCTACCCGCCACCCGAACCCCCTTATCAAAGAGGCCTGTATCTACACAGGTCTGAGGCAAAATCTTCAGATCAGACAAAGACGGCCCATGCACGTCTTGACTGACCCCGACGACCGAATCACTCTGGCGAACGCTCCGTTCGTAGGGCCCGTTAGGAACAATACACACACACACACACACCGTCTCCGCCGGCGGAGACGAGGTCCTCGGTTTGCGACGGCTCGGGCGCGCTTAGGCGCGTCGTGAGACCGTCACCCTCGTCATCCGCGCTCCGCACAGCGCCATCCTCCACTCCGACGACGTTCTAAGCCGAGGTGCGATCTCACTAGGAGACACCCTTAGACACGGACGTCCATTCTGAGCCCCAACGGGGGCTCCCAATTTCAAGGCCGAGTCTCAGTACTCGGCCCCCCCCCCGGTGACGCTGTCAAGGCCAGTAGGGCCAACAGCAATACTCATTCAGAAAAAAAAAAAAAAAAAAAAAAAAAAAAAAAAAAAAAAAAAAAAAAAAAAAAAAACCCGCCCATCACTACCCCGGCGGCGCCCGCAACTCAGCAATTTCCCGCAACGAGAGGTGATTTATTCTATAACTCCAGCCGAGTCATTGTGTCGACTTCGCGTCCCTGATCGACTACACTACGCCTTACAAATCTTATATTCTTAATTTTATACTTTCAACCGACTTCAAGAAGGGGGTGATTTAAATTCATAGTATTTTTATAGTGTTTACTATACTCAGAATTTTAACAAAATCGATTCAATACTTTGATTTTTAAATCAAACTAACTGGTATAAGTGTGTCGTCTATGTAAATAAAATTACGTATTTTACTTTTGAAGTCGGTTGCAATTTTTTTTAAACTTTTAATAAAAAAATTCCAAGGTCCAATTTATATGTATACCGAAAATTCAACAAAATTAGTTCAACAGTTCAAGCGTAACAACGTAACAAACAAATAGATAGCTACTTTCACATTTATAATATTAGTAATAGTTATCAATAACACTAGTAGTATTACTAATTTAGTCTGGATAGTATTAAACATGAACTCTTTCAGTAGGTAAACAATAATACTATTCACAAAACAGTAACATTTAATAAATATCGAAGAGTCCTTTGCAAGTTTATTATTATTCGAGGCCGGGCACGCGTTGGATATAATTTGTCTCAACCGCCCGGGCAATAATTTCGCTGGCCCGGTCAACGGGTCTATTTATACTGGACAACGCGAGTTATGCTGTGTACGTGATGATAATCATCTTTAATAAAGCAAGCATCTTTATTTATTCATTATTAGCTTGGCCCGCGGCTTCGTTCGCTTTAATGTAGATTTTATTATGGTGAACGGCAGTTTAAAAGCTTCTTTAGACTTTACAAGATAAATTAAAATACTTTAATAAGCAAAATTCAGAGTGTTCGTATCATATGGTGTTCGTATATATATATGCGCTACCATGCCATTCATCGGATTATGATAAAACTTTGTCAATTTATCGTTTGCATTTGCGAGAAGGTTTATATAGCCATAGTACAACTAAAATTCAGTAGGTGGCACCCGTATCGTAACGACTAAACAAAAAATAAGATTTCCATGGTCGTCCTGCATAACATTATCTTCATTAACCTGAGCGAATCCCCGAGTAAAAGATAGTATAAAATAAAAACACTGAACATTTTTATATAAAATAATGTAGGCACAGAACCTAATAAGTATGTACCTTTACTTAGCGGTGCATTGGGTGCAAGCAATTTGGCCCCAGTTGGCCCCACTCTCCTGCTAATTAATGATACAGCATTAATATTCATTAGTTCGCCGTTTCACGCTATAACGTCTTTATTCTGAGGCTGAGGAGTCTGGACGGCATTATCATCCTGGTGTTTTACACACACTAAGAAATCACTAGGTATATTAGAATATTTTATGTACATAGAGGTATCGTAAAGATGTAAGGAACTACGTTTATCATGCTTTTGTGATTAGATTGTTAAGCCAATTTAAATTAAGTAAAGTATTTAGATATATTAATCAGTAAAGATCATACATAGGCTTTATAAAATGGACGTTTAAAGATCTCAAAATTATAAATTCATTATGCTTCAACATTTTTTGTTCAAAGTTCCTAAATTTTCTTCTGATGAATGAGGAATTTAAAAAGGAATAAAATTTATCAAAACGTTGTTAATATATTCTCTGCATCAATAACACACAATACACATATACACACTTTATCATTTCTAAAGGACATTGATGTTTTCCGAGACGAGTCCGCAGTTCCCTTGAAATTGGAAATAATTCCACAATTCCGCAGTATCTCAGTTTGAAAACGACCAATTGTAAAACCAATACTCGGAAACGAAACGAAAATATAACGTATTTTTGGAGGACCACAATTTTTCTTAGCATTCGAGAAATTGCTTCTTTGAATTGAACAACTTCTGCAAATTGAATGCGTTTACTGAATGTGCTTCAGTGATAAATTTATGCACTATCTAATATATTATTTTGTGTTATAATTGTATAGGTCAACTTAAAATGGCTTAGAAGATAGTCACTGATATTTATCGTTTCAAGCTTTAATATTTTATAGCATTATTTTATTTATTTCTCTATTATACAGGTCAACATATAATGGTTTATCTTAATAAGCCAAAAATTGTCTCCTTAATCACAATAATATTTTGAACTTGATGGGGTTGTTTTATGTTTAAACGCACTAATTTCACGAACTAATAGATTTTTTCTTAAACTATATAGTCCAAAAATACAAATTTTTAGGGTACCGTATTATATTTTCTCTATCGTAATAATGATTGCACCTAGATACAAATGTCAAACTTAAAATGAATATACAGGATGAATTCTTACCTATACGAGGAGGCTTTTTATAAAAACTAATTATGCAGTTTTGGTTTCTTAAAAAAGCAGCCCCGAGACTCTTTTGACTATTTTTAGCTTATTATAATACTCAGTTAAAAAATCTTCCCGTATAAGTCTAGTATGTTGTTTACTGTTCTATAAAGTTCCTTCTAAAGGTTATCTGCATAATACGACAAGACACTTTTAAGATTCTGCATAATTATTCATTGCTGTTTTGAATTATTGAATAATTTGTGTATAACACACAAGGCGAGTTTTGATTGAATTAGAATATTTTAAAACAGAATATATATATTTTTTTTTTTACGGAAATACATTAAAAACGAAATTAAAACAGCTTAAAACTTAAAATTCTTCGTTACGCATATGACACATAGATGAAATATACACTTATAAATGGAGATTTAATATATCATCGTAGAAAAAAGGATTAAACTTTAGGTATAAAAGAGTCAGCCCTACAAATAAACGAATTCAAATCCGCATTGAATCGCATTTCCATGTGAATCGGAGAGTGTTCCGCATATTTCAACCACAACCAGTGCAGCTTTCATCTTAGAAAATCTCCCTTTGCAAAGGTTGGTACTCACTAGCTAACAATTGGAACTATTATTATAATAGGCGTTCTTTTATTTTTTTCATAGAAAGGGGTAAAACTAGCATATAGTTCCAGCTAATAATAAATGTTTAACATAGCCCATGGACATCTGCAACATTAGGGAAATTACGATAGCGTTATCGGCTTTCGGAGAAAGAAAGAAACCCCTAAATTATCAATGAAAATTTGAAGAGGAAGATCATTTTACAACGTGCATGTATGCGGGAAAAATATTATTTCATGTATATAGCGGGAAAGCGAACAGACGGATCTTCTAATGTAGAATCACCATCGTGGACAATTGCTGTACCAGAAGAGTTACGAATACAATACCAGCTCTAAAAGGAATATAGGCTCATATTTTATACACGTGTGTGTATATAACCTAGTATTATTATAATTTTCTTTGTAGTTACTGTTGTACGTACACCCAATACCCATTAATCACTGGTCATGATTTCCTTCGCAACATGGTTGCCTGGTAGAGATCGCTGCTGAGCGATAAGGCCGCCAATTGTACTTGAAATACTGTATATTATATTATATTATTGTTTACACCAAGGAGTGTACAATAAAGAATACTTTCTTTCTTTCTAGTATAACCTACATATGGGCAAAGGCTTCTTCTCCTATTAAGCAAAGAGGTTAAGAGTTTAATCCACCAGGCTGATCCAATGCGTATTGGTGGATATACTCGTACAAGTGTAAGAAATTCTCGTACCACATTTCCCTCACGATATTTTCTTAACAATTCAGTAATTGAAAACTTAGCTTCGAACCCGCGTACATCGAGCACGACCTGTCGTACCTACTAGGCCGTCTCGACTTATAATTGTGCACAAAAACGCTTTTATGCTATGTTTGAAAAAACGCTAGATGTGATGAATGCCTTAATTCAAGACAAAAACGTATAACCATAGAACGTTGCGCGCGGCGCCTTTTGTTGCAGCAAGCTCGCGAGCAATGTATATATTAGCTGTGCCCCGCGGTTTTACCCGCGTTAATTTGAGGAAAAAAATATATTTATATAATGTATACCTTTCCTAATTTAATGAGATATTGTTAGCTTTTTCATTGGTTTTAATTATATTGTTGTTTTTTATGTAAGTACCGTATACTTTCATATCCATTTAGTTCAATTCAATTCTTTGGTTTAATATCCATTTAGTGGAAAGTTTTTGATTTGACATTACAAACAGACACTTCAATTATAATTATTTATTTGTACTATTTCTATAGTTTGATAACAATATTGTGTAACAATTACAATTAAAATTCGCTAGTGAATATCGGGTTTTATGAAGATGTTTTTAGGGTTCCGTACCCGAAGGGTGTTAACAGAACCGTATTTTTTAAGTCTCCGTTGTCCGTTTGTCTGTCCATCCTTCCGCCTGTCAATGGATTATACCTTAGTAACCTGAAAGAAAATCCAATTTTTATCAACACTAAGACTTTATTACTTTACAAAAATACAATTTTAAATAAACACTGTCCGTTATGTTTAATACATACTAACTAGTTAATAGTACGTAAAAAGTTCAAAATACCAAGTTTTATCAAAATTATGAACATGCAAAATGTATGTATAAATGTACACATATTTAAGATACGTGTATAAACACATTGCTTCTTAAAATTATAAGGTAAGTATTCTCAAGTTTGTTACCCATATCAGCGAAACCTTAGCCATCTGTCTGTTCAGTGAAAAGGCCCTAAAGGGCCCTCACTTCACGTTTCGTATTCAAATCTCTTGCATCTGAATTAGCATATCGCATTCTCTCGTCTGTTTGCGTTTTACTTTTACTGAATGTGAGGGGTGAAATGAAATGAATTTTCATAGGTAAAAAAATTCAATATGGGAAAAGATATCCAATTTCTTATACAAATTTGATCACAGCCTATTTTCCGTGTTTATGGTCTCCACTCCAGTCTTATATCGTTATATGGTCATGTGATGTTATATCTTAGCAAATTTCAAAATAAATGGACCGACCTAGACAGTTTTCATATTGGACGTATTGTCAGTTTTCGTTTAACTCCTTAAACGAAAAATTTAGCTGTCATGGAAGTGAAAACTTCAAACTATAAATATAATAGTATTATCCCTAATCCTCGCCAGATTGCAGTTTCTTTGACATTAAGGTTATATTGACGAGAATCCTGTGATTTTCTCCTCAGAAAGAAGTTTTTATTTCAAAAAATCTTTTCTTAGTGTTAAGGTTACTTTATTGGATCGTTGTCCTTATAGTCCGGGTTCCCTGGCCTATTTTTTCACTTGATTAGTAACAAGCTAATTTTCCGTGAGTAGCTTCGTTTCAATGAGACGCCCAACTTTTTCCTCTGTGAAAATTCTCGATTGTGGTAGGTAACAGGGGTAGCAGAGATAAAAGATGTTGATTTGATGATTCTAAAAAATTTATTAGTAACTGGTTTTTATTCCGTTAAATCTAATGATAATTATCTAAATTATTCGAAAACATTTTTGTCCTACAAAATGTATGGTTTCATCAAAATGTCCCCCTCCTTCCAACATGTATCGATAACAAGGTCATCAAAAATGATTGCTAACCAGCTGATTTTTTTTTTTTTACTTAGTTAATATTTATATAATCTAACAGTTATATTGTCCTACAAATTGCATGGTACGTTATCCCGGTCCTACGCTCGAAAATAGTAATACAGATCCATGATATTAAAATAATTACTATCAAGCCAAATCTTCGTGAATAGCATCGTTTCTATGAGACGCCCAACTTTTTCCTCTGTGAAAATTCTCGATTGTGGTAGGTAACAGGGGTAGCAGAGATAAAAGATGTTGATTTGATGATTCTAAAAAATTTATTAGTAACTGGTTTTTATTCCGTTAAATCTAATAATAATAATCTACATTATTCAAAAAAAATTTTGTCCTACAAAATGTATGGTTTGATCGAAGAGTCCTCCTCCTTTCAACCTGTATCGATAACGAGGTCATCAAAAATGATTGCTAACCAGCTGATTTTTTTTTTTACTTACTTAATAATTATATAATGTAACAGTTACATTGTCCTACAATTTGCGTGGTACGTTATCCTGGTCCTCCAATTGAATCGATATTTAAAATTCATGAAATTAACAAGAAATTTTATTATCTGTATTTCGTTACTACAGCGGTAGTCATGCGCAGAGCATTGTTTACAGCATGTTTAGGTATCCCATGTTAGTGTCATAAGCGTGTAAAATTTTTTCAGCTAACAACGTGTTTTATTTTCTCTTTTGGGAAATAATTTTTGTGCAGTAAAATAATTATGGAGTGTTTTTTATGTAATTTGCTGTGTGAAAATCTTACTTTTCGAGAGAAAAGGGAAGAAGTAAAAAATTTTAATAAAGACATTTGGCTTTCTTGTAAAACTTTTTTATCTGCTCGAAAGCATCATCAACATAAATATCGAGATGCTTTATTGCCTGAAAATTGGAATGATGAACTAATAGGTTATCATTCCACTTGTTACAAAGAATTTCGAGTGAAATCTGAATATTTGTCTTATGAAAGGTAAGTCGATAAGTCGTCCCTGTAACTTCCCGCTATTCCCATACCTAAAAGCTTGGATTTCGTTTATTACCCTGTTTTTGAGCTCTGCGAGCTCAAAACTATAAATAGTACATTATTTTGACCTCTCCGTGCTCAATACAAGAGCTGCTCTATGCTTTTGAGCTCTTCGAGCTCAACAGTCTGATAACAGTTTCATAAAGTACAATTTATGTAAATTTAAATTGCCATAACTTTTAATTGAATCAACCGATTTTCACTCGATTGGTGGCCATCGATGTTATTTTTCAAGTCCTGTGGAAGACTCAAAAACACCTATTGATCATATGAAAAATTTCGAAATAATTTGAAAAAAATCAATTTTTCAGATTTCTTTCGTTCACGATAACTCACAAACGAATCAACCGATTTTGATCTGGTTTGCGGCAATCGACGTGGTTTTACAAGGTTGAGAGCTGATTAGTTGTTGGAATTGATTGGTTAAGCTATTTAAAAGTTAGTTTGAAAAAAACCACATTTGAAAAATTTATTTTTTTAGTTTTTTTTGAGATTTCTCAAAATCTAAAGAATGAAATTGGTTCAAATCATATTAAAAATCTAAGTTCAAACAAAACCTTTCGAATGACACCAATTTTTAATAAATTGGTCTAGCCGTTCAAAAGTTATAAGCGAGTTACATACTCACACACACACACACACACAAACAGGCATAGTCACACCCTCGCGGGAATGGTCACGGAAGCTTCCTAGGACCCCGAAACATTGAGATCTGATGAAAACTCGACTTTTGCAAAACGGGGTAAAACCAATAACTTCCCGATTTTTAGAAAATTGTCAATTTTCTTAGCGGGAAGTTAAAAATATTTGAGAGTCTTGAAGTTAGTTACGATTTCTTATTGGTTGAAATTCATTCGCATGCGTAACATACTTTTTAAATTTCTAATGTTACAAATAGGAAAACGAAAAAATGGCAATTATTGTAGGACTAGTAATAGATACCTGTTTTTTTGTAGGACATTGTTTCATTTGGGCAGAGAACACACTAATCTATTGTGTAATATGTTTGTCCTACAGTTAGTAATGAAAAAGATGGTCTTGTGGTATTAACCATTTCGGAGTGTAGGACCGGGATAACGTACCATGCAATATGTAGGACAATATAACTGTTATATTATATAAATATTAACTAAGTAAAAAAAAAAAAATCAGCTGGTTAGCAATCATTTTTGATGACCTTGTTATCGATACATGTTGGAAGGAGGGGGACATTTTGATGAAACCATACATTTTGTAGGACAAAAATGTTTTCGAATAATTTAGATAATTATCATTAGATTTAACGGAATAAAAACCAGTTACTAATAAATTTTTTAGAATCATCAAATCAACATCTTTTATCTCTGCTACCCCTGTTACCTACCACAATCGAGAATTTTCACAGAGGAAAAAGTTGGGCGTCTCATTGAAACGAAGCTACTCACGGAAAATTAGCTTGTTACTAATCAAGTGAAAAAATAGGCCAGGGAACCCGGACTATTAGTTACTTTATATTATTGATATATTTATGAGATTGAGGACTTTATAGTTATCTATCCTAGAGAGAGCGAGGGTGCGTACTGACAATATATAGTTACTAAATGACGAAAGGGTTTTCCACATACGGTCTATATTTATTTTTATAATGTATTACTAACACTCAGTGTTGAGCCGAGATGTCCTACTGGTTAGAAAACGTCAATCTCAACAGATGATCGATAATGAGCCCCGCGGTGAATGAAAACATCGTGAGGAAACCTGCATGTGATAGAAGAAATTCTGACACATGTATATTCGTCAACCAACAGTGGAACAGCGTAATGGATTAAGCTGTCGACCATCTTTTTAATACGAGAAGAGACATTTGCCCAGCTGTAGGACATATACAGTCTCTTACTTTACTTTTTTCTTAGTACTTATCTGCGTTGCGTAGCGATCTCCTGAGCAAAATCAACCTACCAGATCCAAAGTATTCATCTATACATTATCTTCAGTGATTAAGTCAGCATTACAGTTTTGTGAGTAAATATAGGTACTCAGAGATATCAAAACATAATTTTGACAACATGCATAACTCCACAGACGATATGAACTTAAATTGCCGTAAGCGGAGTCACGCTCCGCAATTAGCCGCTGCGCTAACTTCAGCTGCTTCGGGATTTCCTCTGAATATTACACATTACACGTGAGCGCCAGCAAGCGCTTCCTTTACGCTTGAAATGTTCGGAGTTTGTTTTACGATATTACGCTTACACAACGCTGAACTACACGGATTTGTCTTTGGGTGTTTAGGAACGTGCATGATTTGGAATTTCTTGTTTAGTTATCTGTTAATGTTGGATACGGGAAATGTAGTCGAACTAGTGCTTGTGTTACTTTTGTGAGATGAAATATAGTTAGGCTAATGGCTTGGGCACTTTTTTACTTTATCTAACCTAAATTCATTCGTAACTAATGGTAGCAAGATTCCAAAATTTAAAGAACATACGTTTGGTGCCGTGAGTTCATAGTCTTAAAGTCGGGAAACACATAACCTAATCTAGAAATTATGGTACCATCTGAAATGTACATTTTCCTAAATGATCACAGTATATTTTATGTATATATACGTGTTATATTAAAACAAAACCAATAATAACACGTGCAAATCCACGACCAAAAACTAGTAAAATATAAAACAATAAATGTAAGCCACAAGTTTACTCATCTTAGTAACAGGTATTGTATAGAAATGAACAACAAACTAACACTCAATAATACTTCACAAACGTAAAGTGTCACAGATAAAAACGACCACATCAGATCAAGCAGAGCCAAGTGGCATCAATCAGACGTGTCGAACGATGGCTGTGACAATAAAACAAGTTGACAAGTCGCGTGGAAGAGATGTATCTCAAGTGACCGACTAGGGTACCTTTAGTGTTGGAGGGGAAATGTGTTGGAGGGGAAATGTGTTGGAGAATACAAACTAAGGAGAATAAATAAGAACTATGGAGTAGAAATTTGCGTTGAAATATATTGGTAGTATATGTAGGGTATTCTCTGAAACTACTAATCAGTATTGAAAAAATCATTTTGTGTTGGATAGGCTGATTGATGAAGGTTTAAGACGATGTAATATTATTTCATGTATATAGCGGGATGACTCATAGGAGCGAAGCCATAACCATAAACGCGAGTAAAATTCTGAGAGGCAGTTAGTGTCATAAAAATAAATGCGTCACAGTGTAGATTGAACTTTAATTGAAGTTTATTAAGAATGTTATGTTAATATTATTTTCTGGCGTGTAGATTTATATGAAGTATTTAATAAACACTTTGAGAACAAGCCAATAAAAATAAAAATATATTAAGCCAAATCAAGTGGGCCCAATGAATGGGAAAAGCACGTTGGTTTTAATTCGGACAAGCAAGTCTGTGTTTTCAAAACCCTATGTTTAAATCAACTCATGCTCGATGGTGAAAGAAAACATTGTGAGGAACAATATCTGCTGATTCGATTACTATCAAATCGCACAGGATTACCCAATGATCAGATTTGAAGGTTGTTTGTTTTAGAGATCATTATATACATACTCGTACATCCATACATTGTCTTAAATGTATATCTATACATCAGTACATAATGGAGAAACGTGACAGTTTTAGATTTTTATTATTTAAGCGCCATCGTTTAACGAAGGTTGGCGATCTTTGTGGCTACACGAACATGGGACTCATCAAACAGTCTTTGGGTACTTTTGTTGCACCGGTGACAGAGATTTCGGAGCCAAGACGTTCTGCTTTGAGGTACGCTCCTTTCCCTTGTATCTTTCTTATAAGATTTTATCCTCTTCCATAACAGAAGAAAGGACCTTTTAGCTGCAGCAGAACATTTACAGTTAATGTATTGTGTTGTACATATTTTAAAATCTTACCAACGGAACATGAATTTACCCATTAAAAGGACGTAAAAAACATGTCAAAATTAACATAAAACCGGGTATAAAACAATAAAACTGGATTGCCGGATACAAAACATCTTACAAACAAACACGGTTGTAACAAGCGAGAAAATTATCTTGCGGAATGTTGAAATTTTAATCAAAACATTCTTAACGTTCTCTTCTTTAACTTCGACGGAGTTACGCCACGTTCCCTTGGAAATTAATGTCTATATATCAACAAATATTTCCCTGGAAATTTACTACGCAGTCTATTTTCAACCAACTTCAAAAAAGCAAGAATTGATCAATTCGTAGCTTATTTTTTTATTTGTTAACTCAGAACTCCGTCATATCGATAATCGATTTTGAAGATTATTTTTTTATTCGAAAGAAATTATCTGGAATCAGTCAGATCCACAATTCCTTACCAACTTATAGCAGAAGTATCGCGGATTGTTTAAATGCTTTCCATTAATAGATTTTTGTTTTATTAAAATTTTTATTTTATCACGAAATATTATTAACTCCAATGATACCTTTTAAGACAAACTCGTCAATTATCTCGTTTGTCCAAAAATACTCTCGCCTGTCATACTCAATCACTAGTTAGTTGCTTCCCAAAGTCGTCCAAAGTGGACGACATTCTGGTTACCAAAACCCATGAGCTTATAGTATATCTATATTTGTACAATATCACTAACATTAAGGCATGAAAGTATTGAAATCACATTAAATAAGATAACCTTACGTAACTGTAAGCATTACGTACTTCTATAATTCTATCAAACTCTTACTCTTTTTACATTTGTAAGAGTAAAAATGATTACTTCAAAGACATCTTCCAAGGAAGCTGTTTCTGTCTGACCTAACCGGGTTGTTTATCCCCCATCTTATATTCTTTGCGATGACGGTAACTCAATTAGCTAATGAAAACGTTGGAGCCTGATTAACTAAGAGATTTCTCGAGAAAAGCTCCGAGATGTTTTAAGATATTACCTTAAAAAATCAGCAAAAATCCCCTTCGAGTTTACAATTTATAATATTATTTTGTATTACGGATCAAAGTTTTTTTGAATGTGTATTAAATTGAGTGATTATAAAAAAATAACGTAATCTATATAATTCTTAATATTGTTTTAAAAAAAATTATAAAGAGTTGTCACAAACTTGTAGAAATAAAGTTATCAAAACCATCTGCCTGATGATGATGATCTTTATATTTAAGTCAATATTATGCGAGAATTAAACTTAGACGCTTTGATTTCAGTTTTTTAAAAAGATTAACATAAGTTATGTTTCAATGCTTTATACATTACGAAATTGAATGCCTTTATTTTTTACTATTTATTTTTGTAAGACCACCTAAGTAACTTTTAATACGTTACAGAGTTCTTTCATGTAATTTACGACATTAAAACGTACAAATAAATACATCTTGAAATGAACATATAAATATATGTATATTTAACCTCTATGCACTCGGAAACTATTGGTCGGATACTGATGAAACGTTAGCATGATGTTATACTTTTGGTGGTATTGCAACGCATGCCAGATACAGCTAGTACCGTATAAAATTACAAATCTTTGTCAGTAATATTATTAATTTAATATATGTAACAAAGAGTGGGAAAAGGAAAACAAAACAGGAGTAGTGCTTGCCATCCCAAATTTATTACGCGGAAGTCGCAAATAGTGTGTGATATAGTCGAGGAGCTGACGATAAATTAATATTTAAATTACCAATACAAAAACAACAAATAACGTTGGTTAAGTTAAAATTCACATAAAAATGCACATTTCCTTATGTGAAGTTAGCAAGAACAAAAGTATAGACTTTGTTTCATTGGCAAAGAAAAAGCGACTAAAATATTTAAAAATATTACTTCTCAAAATAAAATCAATAATAGTTATTTTATAACTATCGAGTTTCTGCGGAATCTTTTCAGTGAAAACCACATTTTGAATCGATACTACTTTTTCTTATAAAGATTTAAAATTGCTAGAAAATACATATTTCATTTACATATTTATTTAAATTATATGAATGCTGATAAGGAATAATGTGTCAACCCACAAAAAGTCAAATTTGGAGATATTAATCTATTATGATACTGCGTCACCTATTTAACATTATTCAAAAAAATATCAAGTCATATAAAGTATATAAGTACGGAAAAAAGTTACTTCATTTAATGTTTCGAATTTCAAGTGCATTCCATTTTTTGCAATTTATACGATACTCTCAATTTTTTGAAGAACTTTTTATTAGATAACACATTAAATATATCATTCTGCTTACAATTCATTACACATTTTATCAAAATAGAAAAGAAAAGATGGATAGATACATCTTTAAATAAATTTGGTTAAGAATGGGTTTGACATCTTTAGACGCCATTTTCTCAAAATACCGTGTGGCTTAACACAGTATTGCTTATCAGCGTCCATATAATATTGAATTTGAATTTTAAAATATATAAATAAGCTTATCACAAAGCTATATCGTATACATAAGATGCATAAATATGAAAATAAATATGACAATTTGGCGAGATTCTTCTTTAGATGTATTATCTTGTATCTCCTGTACTATTGACGTAAATTTAGTGTGTGTTTCCTCGCAGTAAATTTCGTACAAGTTGTCATTTCCCGCGTCGAACAATATTCTCCGTGACGCCCGTCCCGGCGGGACCGCGGGGCTCGTGTTTTCACGGATTTAAATTGGATTTTAAATTTCCATTTGTTTCCGATACGATGCTTTCGAACATCAAAGACTTTTATATTTAAATGGTGCAGTTTTGAAGAAAGCTTGAAACTAAGAAATCTCCAAGAAAAGACTGGAACTTAAGTCTTGTATGTGATATATACATTTGATTTGTCTCTAATATGTTTTTCGTAGAAAATTAATATAACTCTGATGATCCGATCACCAATCGCAACCAAACTTCACTTTTTACAGGGCACAGCTAGTTATTAGTATTACTAAAAAATACACCGGTCATGTATATCACATTTTTTAAAATAGCTAAATTTTTATTTACCGATAAATAGTTTTGTGGTTTAAACGAATTTACTTAATAATATGTATAAACAGAAAATTAAAACAAAATGTAAATTCAAAACCAGTTTTAAAACAAATAATGATTTTGTTAACAATTATCATACAAAACCATTTTAAATACAATATTGTATCATTGACTTAAAATATAACATATCAATACGATTAGATAATTCATTGATACACACAATCGCAGATAAACATAATAACAAAATTATCGTCGCATTATTCAGTCAAACACCGATCGAAAACCAAAAATGATTTCCGAATTCAGAAAGATGAAACTTTTGTTTCTTTTCCATTCGTTTTTCGATACAAATTCGAGTGGTAACATCGACAAGGGAGACTTCGAACTAGCTGCTAAAAATATCGCCAAGTTAAGAGGCTGGAGTCCAAGTGATTCTAAATATAAAGAGACAGAAAACGCATTACTAAATATTTGGGACGCTTTGGTAAAGACCGCAGATTCAAACAATGATGGTCAAGTATCTGTAGAAGAATGGCTGACGATGTGGGAAGGCTTCGCCAAGGATCCATCGACACCCTTTGAATGGCAAACCTTGTATTGCAAGTTTATATTTGAATTAGAAGATGCGGGAGGTGATGGTGCGATAGATCTAGAAGAATTTTCTGCTGTTCTAGAATCGTTTGGATTCCTCAAGGAAGATAGCGTAGCGGCTTTCAAGTTTATATCCAGAGGGAAGCCTGCTATAACATGGAATGAGTTCCAGGAGTTGTGGAAGGAATACTTCACGTCGGAGAACCCGTCTGATCCAGGGAATTATATTTTCGGTTCGGCTACTTTTTGATACTTTTTTAGTGTTTGTTTATTTTTAAGTGATATTGTGATAAATTACTTTAATTTTAACTAAAATCAAATAATTATGTGATCGTTTATTAAATTTAATGACACTTTAAAATAGATTAATAAGAAAAAAATTGCATACATAAATAAGTCTTTCATTTTTATTTATATCTTTTAAATTCTTAAACAACGTAAACAATTTTTACTGAGGTAGAGTCTCGCTGTAGCCCGCTGGCTAGAGATCGTATACGGGCTGGCTCAACCCGGGCAGTACCTCACTCTCATAGTTTCGAATGGAAATGTCCATGGGCGGCGGTGATCACTTAGCATTGAATTACGTTGTTCAGACCAGCTATTTTTATATAATTTTTTAAAATTTTTATTCTAAAAATAAACAAATTTTACTAAATTATCATTATAGATGGTAACCAAGACCATCAGATAAGACAGTAATAGACAAATATTGAGGTGTCATGATAAGTGTAATTGAAAACACTGTTATAAAAGCAATTCACGTTATGACATTATCGTACGATCTTGATCATATGGTTTGTGTATTCAGAATCAAACTTATTTAAAACAGGCCACAAAACGGTCAATGCAACCATTGTTCTATTACTACTCCAAAAGGGACAGTTCACGTTACAGTGGACAAGCGTTACACAAGAAAGGCCTCACGAATTGTGGTCGCATTGCAAAAAGTTCGATTCTGAATGTGCAAGTCACGTAATCCGAAACGTCAAATTTACTTTGTGACTTACGAACATATACCTTGTAATTAAAAGTGATAAGACCAATTGTACTGAATCTTTTTAGACTTCTGGAGACCAATTTTGGTGGAAAGTATAAAAGGATATAATAGGTAAAGCCTAGCTGTGGTCCATTGACAACTCGTGTATGAGCTGAGTCGGCCAAACATACACAGAATATTGACGTAAAATAATTAACACAGTTGCATTTCGTACGGTGAGTGAGAGAGCCAGAATTCTAACACCCTCCCCCATTTCTATCATTACTTCTTAATTTATTTCAACCTTTATTCCTTTTTAAGCTGGCAACGCATTTGTAACTCTTTTGGTGGACATGAGAGTTGTTATCGTTTTGCGAAAAACATAATTTTGAAATGTATTACATATTCATATTCAAACATGCCACATGACCACAGTTTATAAAACTAAATGTCACGATCCTAATTTTTGCCTCTTTTAGAGCACCTAACCCTTAAAATCTCCAATACAACTGAATTTTATGATTGCCATTACATCTTTTACTATCTTTGGTCAACACATTTCTTTTAGAGAAAACGACAAGACTTAAAGGCTTCATAAATTGAAGGTTTGAGGATTTAGCGGAAGACAATGAGACATAAAAGTGAGAGATGCGAAAGTGCTCTACATTTTAGCTTTATGTACGAGTCATACACAATAGATAAGGAAGCATTAATCTCTTTGTAATTAAATTATACATCACGTAATGATAACAAGTTTCGTAGGTCGTGTCACGTATTACTGATAGTGTTTCATTGATAAGATTGTGATTAAGTAATCACGTTAATGACGCTAATAATATAATAATGACATTAGCAATTTTCGTTGCTACTGCAACATGATGGGTAATGAGAGAAAAAATATCTGTTTAGTTATTTATATTTTTCATATGGATTAGGTTTGAGACTCACATTGTGTTTTTTTATTTATATTAATATATTCAACTTTAACTGTGAATAATTTATTTATTTTTATATTGATTTTTTTGCTTTTTTAAAAGTCGGACAAACAAACCGACAGACAAACATAGGCTACGTCTATATTATTCTAAACTACATTAATTTATATATCCGTGAAAACATTAAAAATGTAATCACTACACAGCGTCCCTTTCAAACTCAAACTCAAAATATGCTTTATAGAAATGGGCTTTTAAAGCACTTTCGTCAAGTTACATGTAATTATTTTTTAGATTTTTATAAAGCTAGATAGTCATTCTTTGAAAATCACTTATACATAATTTTATTTTTGTTATCCTGATAGAAAATGAACGTGTATGAAATCCACGCCTCTTTGTCGTCAAAATATTCTTGTATAGTATAATACGCTTTATCTATTTCCGTTAATATCTCTGCAACATTAGTAGGTAGTATGCAGTTTTGTCGTTTCAAACAAACGCTTGTACCTCCCGCTGCGGGTCCCAGAACCAATTTACATATTCTTTCTCGATCGTGAGCGCGTCCCTCACTGGGACCTCGGTATGGGACGACTTGGAGCAACTTTCGAAAGCGTTTTGTCAAATTGATGAACTTTTTTGTTTTTACCTTATTCACGATTTCTGTTCCTTTTTTCATGTTTGGTACATGTTTACTGATATTTAAACTATAGTATTTAAGAGTTTTACGGCCGTATTCTTTGTGAAGTAAAATTTCAGGGAATTATTGCAAAAATAAATTAACATTTTTAACTTTTATTTAATCTTTTAACAACTTAAAATAAGAGATAACATTTTTGATCGCTACTATACCCGCTAGGCTAATTTGAAGATTGATTGAGGGTTTCATCGTAATCGCTCTGGTGTTTTTAGAGTCTACGCGTAAAACACAATGTGGCAAATATTAAATCAATACGCAATTTTATTTACATAAAAATCCATACCGATATTTCAAAACCAAAATACCTAACTCATTTGAAATGACCAATGGAAGAGAGTATATACTTCCGAAACAAACAATGGAATTTTCAAAATTAGTTAATAAATGACGAAATTATATGGGAATCAACGTTAAAAAAAAGTACAGTATGATTTGTAAACCTTCTTTTTGAAATCGGTTGAAAAGCTCTTAAATACCAATAACTTCTGTTCCGAGTTTCAACCAAATCAAAATATAACGCAGCGAGAGGAAATAATGACGTCATCAAGAGTCGACAACAGTTCCTTATATAGACATCTTATGTATAATCCAATAACAATAGGCCAGCGAGCATAAGGATGACTGATGACATTGTGCGTTAAGGGTTAACTGCCTTTTAGACTGTGCGACATATCGGATCGATTTCGCAATTGTATTTAAATGAATTTTAACTTCTTTCTGGACTTAGTGTCTTGGCTTGTAAAAGGTTAAAAATTGTAATTATTATGAAATTATCGTATGAGCTGTCCCTTGCGGTTTCGCTCGCGTTTATGGTTACTGCTTCGCTCCTTTGAGTCGTAGCGTGATGTAATATAGCCTATAGCCTTCCTCAATAAACAAACATAATATACAAACATAATATCTAATAGAAAAATATTTTTTAAATTCGAACCAGTAGTTTTTATCCAAAAAAATTGTTGTAAATGGCACCATATTAAACTTTGTGAAAAATCGTGTTCGTATCGTAAGATGTAAAACAAAAATTAATGACCATACCACTTGATATTGTGAGTGGCTTTCTGTGTTGCAGCTGGCCTTAAGCTTTTTATAAGCTGTTGACAATAATGAAGGATTTAATAAAGGAATTCTGAGGCTTTAGCTTGTAATTTCTCCATTCATGCAGCTCGTAATATTTACATATTTAAATTAGGTTTTGTGTTAAAATAAGAATAGTATACTTTACATAATGTAACTAGATTTCGCTCGCAGCTTTGCTCGGTTTAATGTTGATTTTGTTACACCGTACGAAAGTCGTAAACCTACTTTCCTCTTTGGATAGTACGACACTCGCGCCACCTACTGGATGTTAACAGTACTGTAGCCTTTTCACAAGTGCACAAAATAAGTTGACAAAGTTTTATTGCTATCGTATGTATGGAGCGTTTGAAATGAATTTATTTATATGAATTAAATTTACTGTTCATTGTTTTGACGACGGGTTCAGTGAAGCGGTGCTGAATGTACCTTTGCGAATTCTATCCTCGCACAGGACAGATATTAGGACAAATCTTTGTTCCTAGTTCTGTATGCTTACACATGCAAATGTATTATGTGCATTTTGTGCTTATTTGCAGTATGTGTAGTATGTGTTTTTTGGCTTCGTGTAATGGTACCCAGTAACGGTAGATTTAAAGCCGCGTAACACAAATAAGCATGTCTTAACTACGGGGTCATCCTGGCATATTAAGCCCTAAACCTTCTCCTTAATAGGAGAGGAGGCCTTTGCCCGATAGGACATTAACAGGATGTACTTTATTTTTAAATAATATAACAACAATTTCAAGAATAGTTGTGAAATTGCACATCTGAGATTAGGGATGATAAAATTTTATAACTTAACAATCGAAGACCACTGGAACAGAATCTTGGCGAAAAGCCAGTCGCGTGGAAAGGTTTGGTAAATACTTATTGCTTCCTTTATGTGCTGAGTTTACTGCGAACAGATAAGTAGGTGCTTTCAGTTACAAGGTAATGTTATGAATTGCTTCTTTCAAATTTTAATAGCAGTAAAATAAAATATTATTATAAGCTTTAAATATTTAATGACATACTTAGAACTTAGGATTTATGTAAAAAAAAGTAAAATACGAAATTTCGTTTATTTAAATTTTCTTTGTTCATTTTTATTGGTTACCTGAACCGATTTCTATAAAATTTCTATATGACAAATAAAAAAGAAAGAATTTTGAGAAAAAAGGATTTTGAGAACAACATTTGTTTAGAAATGACGGAGGTATGAAGGAACAAACGATAAAAAAATACGCTACGAATTGAGAACCTCCTTTTTTGAAGTCAGTTGATAATTTACCTTATTAACCTACCAGACATTTGCGTGATTGTGAAGCGACCCCAGATTTTACATTACTAATAATCATTCAATCTAAATAAATTTTCATTCCAGTAATAATGAAGTTGATGAGCCGAGATGGCCCAGTGGTTAGAACACGTCGATCTCAACCGATGATCGTGGGTTCAAACCCTGGCTAGCACCGCTGATTTTTCAAGTGCTAAATTAGTGTTTAAATTCATCTTGAGCTCGGTGAAGGAAAACATCGTGAGGAAACCTGCATGTGCCGGAAGAAATTCTGACACATGCATATCCGCCAACCCGCAGTGGAGCAGAAAAAAAAACACCTTCTCCTTAATAGGAGAGGAGGCCTTTGCCCAGCAGTGGGATATTTACAGGTTACTTTACTTTTATTTTTTAATAATGAAGTTTGTTAAATTCATCGTTTGACACTCCGAACGGACGAACAGATTCCGTTTGAAAATCGAAACAAACTAAAAAAAATAAACATTCAGCCGAATTAAGTTTCAATTGATTTATAGCCGGAAATAAAAGCAAAAAATCGGGCAAAAATCAACACGTTTCGTTTCCATTTTCGAGTTCGAAAAAAAAATAGTACCAGTTACAATTTCGACGTATCGCTAATCCGTTATAACAAAGCAAACATATGCCCGGGAAACTTTTTACTCAATAAACTGGTTTCGCTGACAAGTGACGCTAAGCGAGTCTATTTTCATAGTCATGAAATATTAAGGGGGTTCGGTGAGAATTAAGCTTATACGTGTTGATCTCAGACTTTCAAAAAGATTTACATAAGTACCCCGCAGCGTCCGCGTACATTTAGATATTTAATACAGAACAAATTTTAAAGCCTCTTGTTAACCCTATAAGGGGTGAATATTCAAAAATCTTTTCTTAGTGCACACTTACGTTACATAAGGAACGTTTATGCAAAATTTCATGTTTCTAGACCTAGCAGTTTCAGCTCAGCGATGATCGATCAATTAGCATATATGTATATATAAAAGAATTTACTGTTCGTGTCTTAATTTTGCCATTCATAGCTTTCGTAACTATTTACGACGTATCTGTTACTATGTTACAAAGTTATTTTATAACGTTCTCGAGGGTAAAACTTACAAATGTCATTGTCGTGTCATCAAGGCGTGTTCCTTTCCAACCGCCTTCAAAACAGGAGGAGGTTCTCAATTCGTAGTGTATGTTTTTTTAGTAAATGGTTTATTTTTATTTTTCTAGTAGCCCGTTCCTGGGGTTTATGGTTACTGTTTCGCTCCCGGAATCATAGCGCGATGTAATATAGCCTATAGCCTTCCTCAATAAACAAACAATTTCACTTGATGACGTCATGTTTAAAAATTTAAAATAATAAAAAATACTTACTGAAATCGGTTCAAAAATGACCGAAAATGTCTCGATAACCTATAAACGTATATACAAAAAAAAAAAAACATTTTTTTTCTGGCATAATAGTTCTGGTATATAGCCTTCTTTTTCGATTAAAATAATAAGGAAAACAACAATTTTTTGAAGATTAAAAATTTTAAATAAAAAAAAAACAAAGTAACACAATTCACCAACGAAGCATAATTTTCATAGTAAAAAAAAAAATTGTTGTTAATTTTATTCAAGCTACCGCTCTGATATGACATGATTAAAATAAATGCATTTTACAGTCGCTTAACCGTGAAACCGAAGCATTTATTAAATCGAACCGGCTCGAAGGACGATTAAACTTCAGGACGCACTTCCACCCCAATTCCCTCGTATTCATCGACACTTTGGTGAATTCGGATTGACCAACCTCGGTAAACATGTACGAGTATTAAGTAAGTACTGGTAATATAGTGATGTAACACGGAAATCCTTACTAATATTATATCATTTTTATTATTTTTCTTTTTTGTATTGTAAGGATGGCTCAAAAATTATATTATAGAATCTTAATAATTATTAATTTTCTTAAAAGTCAGGGGTTAAAACTAGTGTGATACATATACAACACTTTCGTATAATGAATGTTCGTTCCACGAATTGTCATCTATTTTAAAAGTGTCATCAGCCAGTTAGCGCGACAAAATTACAGCCAGTACTCATTCACTAATCGAGACTGTACATAATTTATTATAGTGTAATATATTGCTTATTTATTTATTGATTGTTTTTACATTTAAACACTGATATAATATTTGATGATTTCATTTATAATTGCTAAAACTACTATTATAAATTCGAAAGTTTGTTTGTATGTATGGACGTTTATTACTCTTTCATGCGAAAACTACTGAATGTTATTGAATGAAAGTTTACAATAATATAGCTTATACGTTAGAAAAACACATAGGCTATTTTTTATAATCAAATGAAGGCGAAGTCGCGAGCGGACACTAGCATTATAAGCGCGAAAGCTTGTACACATGGCTGTATGGGTGTTTGTTACTCTTTCACACAAAAAGCACTGAATGGATTTTATTGAAACTCTACAATAATATAGCTTATATATCAGAATAATATATAGGCTATAATTTCCAAAGATATTGTGTAAATTGTCGGATTATATGATAAGTTTCAAGTAAGTAGGATAAAAAATCTGCGGTCTGCGAGCTATTCTGGCGTGCACTTCAAAAACCGTTAGTATTAAAACGTATATAACATATAATAGTAATGTTTTTTTTTTTAAATAGTCCAACAAAAACCCGCGACAGCATATATCAATCTTTTATATGAAAATCTTTATCACTAAAACTAATCCAACGCAAATGAAGTCGTCTCCACCAGCTAGTAATGTCTGTTTTCGTTGTTCGTCGTCATCTTATGGGGATAAAATGTTAAAAATTGTTTTTACAGATCTATCATACCATAATTTGACACTTAAAGCAGTTAAAGTAGGCGTTTTAGTATAAAAATCTATAAATACAGTACTTAGCGTATTTTGATAGCGATAGATATTTAGGATAATTGGACGCTGATATGCAATACTGTGTCAAGCAACACAGACTTCATTTTGAGAAAATGGGGTCTAAAGATGTCAAACCTATTCTTAACAAATATGTTTGAAGAAGTATATATCCACATTTTCTTTTCTGTTTTGATAAAAGGTATAATGAATTAAAGGCAGATTGATATATTTAATATATTATCTTATAAAAAGTTTTTCATATATTTAAGATTGTTGTATAAATTGCAAAATATGGAAGGCACTTGAAATTCGAAACAATTAATTAGGAAACTTTTTCCTTACTTTTTTACTTTATATGACCTTAAATTTTTTTGAATAATGTTTAATAAGTGATGTAGTATCAAAATACATCAATATCTCAGAATTTGACTTTTTGTGGGTTGACACATTATTGCTTATCAGCATCCAATTAGGCTTATAAAATAACCAATCGGGTCTATTTACGGGCGAATTGTCAAATTGTTATTTTAATATATGTATAATAATAATTATGAAACATTTTGATAATCGTGGACGTTATAAGTACCTATTTAACTATTAATGGTTTTTGATTTAGTTTATTTCACGGTATAAATTAACAATATACTTAGTTACGAGTATTTTTGTACTCTTCTTAGTACACAAGACTTAAGTAATAAATAATAATAACACCTCGAACTTTAACATCGGTTAAACGGTAGTGGCGGAGGTGCGTCCTTCCCCTCCAGTGCTTTCGGAGCGCTGAAGCGGCAGGAGCACCGAAGGGCTGTCGCGACGTGGTGCGCCCGTCTCCGAGGAGCGGTACGCGCATAAACGCGTCGTGGCAGCGATCCTGCCGGCCTTCGAGGCCTGGATGAGGAGGAAGCGACGAGTCACCTTCCGACTTACACAGGTGTTTACCGATCACGGCTCCTTTGGAGAATACCTGTGTAAGATCGGACGCGAGGCGACGGCAGTTTGCCACCATTGCGGTGCGGGCCGAGACACTGCCCAGCATACGCTGGCGGCGTGTCCCGCGTGGGCCGCCGAAAGGCAGGTCTTGGTCCAGGAGATCGGGCGAGATCTCTCCCTGCGAGCAGTCGTGTCGGCGATGCTCCGCAGGGAATCGGCGTGGGAGGCCGTAGTCTCCTTCTGTGAGACCGTCATGGTCCAGAAGGAGACAGCAGGGCGGGCCCGGGAGAGGGCCGATCCCGCCCGACGAGGACGACCGAGGCGTCGTCCTTCCGGCCTCCTAGCCCCAGTGCCCGGGGCAGAATAAATAGGGCGCGCCCTCGGGCCGTGGATGCGTGAGATGGGGTCCCGCGCATCCGTTTTCATACGGCCACGAGGAGGACGGCAGTCGGGATGGCCTCGAACTGCTGTACGCACCAGCGAGGGGTGCGGGGAGGGCAATATTAGACTTTGCCCTCCTGAGACGAGCTCCGCCAGCCACGAGCGGAGCGTCGCACGGGAGAGGCAGCGGATGCGCATGCGCAAGCGATCCCGAGGCCTCTCCATTTCCGTGCTGAGAAATGCCATCGCAGAGGTTTTAGTGGGTATAAATATCCACATAACCTGATCTCCCCCCCAGGAATCGGGTATCTTTTCAAAGATTTCCCCTGCGTAAACAAAATAAAGAAAAACGGTTTTAGCTACAAGAGGCCACAATGGTGTGTAATTTTTTACACTTTACATCCGCCATGTTGATTTTTTATTGACGTCACATAGTCTATGATACTGCGAAGAAAAATACGAATCTAATGTCACTTCAGACTTCGAATTGGGTCAAGCGGCTTAAACTACAGAAGGGCACAATGGAACGGATGTGCATATATCTGTTCCATTGTGCCCATATACATACATATACATGTATTTATGTGTTTGTGTGTGTAACGTTACCTTTTCTTGGATAATAATATCATTGATATAAGACAATGAAATTTTTTAGCTATAGATAGTGTTACATTCATACCGATATTAAAATTTTGTGCACATTCCTAACTTTGTCTACCTCTTTATTTGACTCGTTGATCCAAAGATACGCCTGTCATACTCACTCACTGGTTGCTAGACGACGTCATCCAAAGTGATCGACATTTTCAGTGCCGATACTTACATATTATTCGATAAATTTATTCATTAAACCATTCTATTTTTAAAACATTAAACCTTTTATCAAAATGGAAGAGAAATAAACGTCTTCAAACAAATTTATTAAGAATAGGATTGACATCTTTAGACGCCATTTTCTCAAAATCGTGTTGGTTAACATAGCATTGCTGAGTGTCCAATTATAAGATATTTATAGTTATAATATAAAATCATTGTTAATTATTAAACGCAGTTCTTATGTAGTGTATTGTATAATTCAAAACACAATATGGGACAATAATAGGAGCAATGAAGGGTGACGAGCGCATGTCAAATATTCAGAAGCGAAGCGTCTTTGGGTCTTTGATTTATGATAATATGTTTCATTCGGCGTCGAGTTTCAAACTTCTTGTATTGTTTGTGAATAGGAAAGGTTTTCGAGGAGTTCCTTTCGTTTCTTTTTGATGTTCAAGGTAAGATGATATTTGGGTTATGTTGTTTAGATCGGTTTTACCATATTTTTGATACTTTTAGGGTTCCCAAATGTTACCAACGGGACTCTATTACTAAGACAGGTTATACTAAATTACTTAAAATTTTTAAGACAATATATTTTCGTATAAATTGTCGATAGTATGCAATAAAGATGTCACGAGTAAAAAAAGCTTAATTTTAAATACGATTTTAAAATTCAGGTACATTGTCCTATAAAACTTGTTAAAAATATTTAAATTTATGAATGCTAATGAAGACAGAACATAATACTCTAGCAATTCAAGAAAAAAGGTCTCATTTACACTTTTCCAAGAGGTCAGATTATTTAAAAGAAGCTGGAATTTATTTAAGTAATTGTAAATCCCTTGATCCCAGCAGTTAGCGCTGGCCGGGTCTGATCCTGAGACTAATGGACTCGCATTTAGTGGAACGGCTCACTTATCCTCCTAATAACTTAAGGTTCCATCCACCAAAGGGTGTAATGTCTTCGCTGGATTTAATAGAAGTGCAGTTTTTTCCATTATTGATGATAGGATGTCTCCCTACTTTAGTACTAAATGTCACTACTAACTTTGGTAAAAATGGTTTATTTTAAAGTATACTCGTATAATAATTATATTGTTACTTGCTACTTATTAAAATTGAATGATGTATGTAACGTTTGTCAAATTAGATGAAACTATGGACTATGGACTAAAGTCGGAAACACATGCAATGCGATGTCGCGTGGTGGTACAGCGTCGTTAAACGTCACGATATCGTCTTGTAAAAATCTACGTCACAATGTGAAAGTTGTAACACTAGGAAATCAAAGCATTTAATTAATTAATATTCAATTTTCCCTTTCATATTTCGTTAATGAGTAACGTTATTCACAAGATTAATGAAATACAAAAATACCTAAAAACATGGATATAGTACGTCGATTTCAAAGCCGTGACCACTCAATAAAATCAGACATCCACACTGTTCCATTCACTGTACCATCTCAGCCATAAAGTTAAGTAATAGAAGAAAACGTTTACTACTCCATTTAATTCCAAAGTCCACTCCAATGCGACCACGATCTGAAGTAGTCCATAAAATTCCTATAAAACCAGAATACGTTTGTATTTATTGTGACTTCAACATTCAGAGGTCGATAACAAGACAGATGCATGTAAATTGAGGTCCCGGTCTCGAGGACATACTTCGTGGTCATATTTTTCATAAAGGATTTTTCTTTTTCGTGGTTTAATGCTTTTTGGAGTTGTGGACGAGGGTTTTATTTTGTTTTAAGGATTGCTAAGTTAGTGTGTGTAATCTATAAAAATAAATTAAATTAAAGTGTCTTTTTGTTTTAAATGTACAGGTTTTACTAGGTACTAGTATATACGGTACTTACATCAAAAACACAATTTTTTAAATTTTTGTCTGTCTGTTCTGGCTAACCTCAGGAAAGGCTGGACCGGCTTTGACGGGAATTTTATTAGCTGATAGCTAATGTTATAAGGAGTAACTTACGTTACTTTTTTAAATTATATTTTCCAGTAATCGAACCCACTTATTTTCAAAAATTAACATTCTGTATTATAACACCATCTAGTGACACGTATATAGATCAAATTCTGGGAACTAATAGTATACGGCACACTAAAGCTTAAGGCATTTTCTTACAAAGTGCATATATAATGCTTCTTTCTTGAGAGGAGCACAGCACACCAAAGAGCACAGCCTTGCTTTGTATGAGACTAATGAGACATACCAAGCATCCTGTAGTCAATGCGAACGAAGTCGCGGACTCAGCTAGGTGTTTTACTTATAAGGAGTGAATTACATTTATTATTGTCACCTACTAACACTTAACAATTTATGAATATTTTTTTTTTTTGGTAAAATAAAAAAAATTATAACATACATTTCATTTAATAAGGATTATGATTATGGATGTTAACCGTTTATTATAATTCATTCGTCCATACAATAGATGCTGCGTACGAGCGCAGACGGTGGAGGTTAGGAGTCTCCAGTAACGACGCCGTAACGGAAACGAATAGATTCTACAAGTCAAGTCCTGGGTTTTTAAGTGTATGTTCACTTTTGTTTAAAGTAATAAATAATATGTATTTTATCTTTCGAAAAGGTTTTTGTATTAGGAAATTCATTTGGAATTATTGTGAAAAAAAATTGTGGACATTGTGTGCGGTTTGTATGCAGATCAGAAAAGATTTTAGTATATAATAAATGAAGATTTTCGAAGATACAAAATGGAAGTTTCAGTAGTTCAGCAAATGATTACGGTCGTATATCTATGTGTATATACTACAAGAGGTAAGTCTGAATTCACTTACATTTTTCTACGAAAGCATTAAATTAAATATTAAAAACTAGCATTCCACACGCGATTTCGTCTGCGTTGAATTCGGTTATATTGCGCTCTCGTTTACATCGCATTCCCATAAGGACCGTCCATTTTTTCAGAATCAAGAGTAGCCTTTATCCTTTCACAGACTCTAGACTATCTTTGTATAAAATTTCATTTAAATCTATTTATATTTTACATAACAGTCAGCTCGTGACCACGACTAATACAACTTCGTCGAAACATCAGGCAAAAAAAGGTACTACATTATCGCGATAAGATCCGTTATATAAAATATTATAATATATATGTATATAACATTTATATCTGTTGAGTAGTTTAGTCGTAACACACAGACAGAGTTACTTTCACATTTATAATATTCGTAAGGATAAAAAACTCACAAAACGATGGTTAGGTAGCGCATAAAACTCTCCGCCCCGCCAGACAGGATGAGGTGTATAAATCGTGCCGACAGCGCGGAAAGAACATTCGGCAACAATGACCCGAGACATTGAGATAACTACAGCGGCGGCAAACACGTCGGCGAATGTATTATAATCGTTAATAAATGTTCGTTTCAAAAATAATAATAGAAGTATGGCTTTACAAGTACGTTTTTATAAGAAACGAACAGGCGAGTCACCTGAAGTTAAGTAGTCACCGCTACAGATATTTGCAGGATCGGAGAAGCCACAGATTAAAACAGGAATGATAGATATGGCTCTATGAGTAGGTTTTTACAAGAATACCGAGAAAACGACCAGGCGGGTCATCTGATGTGAGGTGATCACCGCCATCCGAGGAAATTTGCAGCACCAGAGGGGCACAGTTGCTATGCCAGCTCGAAAGAGGAATGAGAGATTAATGTGAATAGAAAGGATAAGAATGGTAGAAGGATTTAGTCTGAGCCAATTCCTAGGCGGATAATCGGAAGAAAATTAATATAGGAATTTGGTTTATCTACTACGGCTGTGGTGGACGGACGGATAAACGGAATCATCCATAATTTTTACAAATCGAAACGCTTTAATAAACCCAATTTAACGTTAACTAATTTTAAATTTATTTACTATATGTTTCTGATATGAAACAAAATTAGTTTTAGCTCTTCAATGAGATCAGGAACAATGCTCGTCTTAGACGGAAGCTAACATCGCTGCTAACTAGGGTTGCCAGACATGTGCTTAAAATTTCCCGGACAATTCTAAAACGATAAAATACAAGACCGCTTAAAAATAGATAAAATTTCTGCTAGAAACTACGTAATTAGATTATTTGATGAAGGAAATTAACTATTATAGCCAATGATATCTAAAACTCTATATTGACATTATAAAGAGGTTAAATTTGTTTGTAAGTCTGTAGGGGTTAATCCCTAAAACTATTGATCCGATTTGAAAAATTAATTTTGTGTTGGATAGCTTGTTTATTGAGAAAGGTTATAGGTATAGCTTATAACGTTTCTCACCTCTTATTCTTCTTATTTCACGTTTTAACTTACAGAAGCGAAGCAGTAATTATAAAAAGCAAAACCGCGAGGGGCAGCTAGTTTTGTAATATAATTATATGTTATTTGGTATGTTCGTACTATTTGGTATGTTGTACTTATTCTCGGCTGTCATACTTAGCCGCAAGTTGGTCAATATTCTGGGTGTTTTTAACATATCTTATATTTATAATGTCATTGCTAACATCGCGGTGAAAACGGAAATGTTAGAAAATATCTTTATAAAGGTGGTGGGTGTATGAAATCATGGATAGGAAAACGTTATTACTGGACAAAGAAAAAAAAATTCGGGACAATCCCGAATTTCCCGATCTTTTGGCATAACTAGTAACACAATCAGATTCGAACGGAAATTAAATCCACAATCATTTGTATTGGGGACATGTATCGCTGCAACTAACCTAAATTTAACTCATTTCAAAATATACTTAATTGGAATAGGCTCTTTAAGCGCTTTTGAATCGACTATTTCCAAATTAGTGTTTTAGATATAAACAACTGCTGATTCGGAATTTAGAAGAACCGGCAAGAATCTCGATAGTTATTTTTTTAAATCAATGAATACAGAGTATATTTTCATTTACAACTTCATTTAATTTAATATCGGTTTTTTTATTTCTAGCATATGTATATCATCTATAAATAACTATATAATAATCGATGAACGTATGTTCCCTATCTATACATGAACAAACACAATTTTTAAAATTGTTATCTGGCTAAATTTTAACGGGACTGTCACTCACGGATATGTAATGTTATAAGGAGTAACTTAGGCTACTTTATTTAAAAAAATGAAAAAGAGAGTTATGTGAAAATAAAATTGAAACCAAAGAAATAGTGAACAAAATTCGTTTCCAGTGGGGAAGGTAAACATTATGTAATTCTATTTTTCCACAAATTAATGCCGTGAAACCACGTGGCACTGCTAGTAGAATATAAAATTGACAGGCACGTTGGCGCAGTGGTCACTACAACTGACTGAAGCGCTAACGGTCGCGAGTTCGATCCCCGCTCACGGCAAACGTCTGTATTGGCCATACGGATGTTTGTCGTGGTCTGGGTGTTTGTGTTAGTGTTGTGTGTGTTTCCGGACCCCCGACACAAGACCACGAGGTCTTAATGGGGGCCGTTGAGTGTGATGCGTTTATTATTATAAAATGGTTGGAGACATTTTAATATTTTTAAACAATCTTCAGGATATTCCAGTGGGTTGGTGATACTTGGTTGAAATTGGCTCGAAAGATTTTTTGACCTTTTGGAAAGTAAGTTGTTAGTAGTTATTATTAAAAGGTACTGTTGTAAGGATGTAGCCAGTGACCTCTGAAACTACGGATCCGGTGTCAGAATATAACATGACTAGATGCTCCTCGTTATTTCACTCGCGTTTATGGATACTGCTTTTCTCCTACGAGTCGTAGTGTGACATAATATAGCCTATAGCCTTCATCAATAAATAAACTATCTCACAAAAAAGATTTTTTCAATTCGAACCAGTAGTTCCTGAGATTAGCGCGTTCAAACAAAACATACAAACAAACTCTTCAGCCTTATAATATAAGTATAGATTTGATAGGCACAGTTTTGAACAATTAGGTTAGATCTCTATCGAAGACTGGTTGGTAAATTGTTACTGGAGTAACCTCAATAGTTGCGTTCAGATGGCAATTGCTCTGTGTGAAAATCAGTAACTTGGCAATTTATGGACGAGAGCAATGAGCAGACCTGGTATAAACGGGAATAATGTTAGGTAGATGATGAGGTTAGGTCTCTATTTCATTATCAATGAAATTTTGACGATTGGTTAAGAGAGCTGTCAGTACCAGGGTGATCAAGTTTGGCTCGGTTTTTTTTTTTGGTAAATCACGTTTTCTAAAAATAAAACCTAGCTCGATAATCCCCAAAAGTCTCTGCATACAAAACTTCATAAAAATCGTTTAAACCGTTTCCGATATTCAGATTATATATATTTATATAAGAATTGCTTGTTTCAAGGTATTGGATATAATAACTAGTCGTCAAAATATTTCTACATTTGTCGTGTGCTCCAAAGTAAATACTACATTCATAACGGTTCCATCACATAAAGCGATTTATTATCCCATTAGACGTGGTTATTCCGGCTGTATGATGCAAAAATAATAAATACAGACCTCGCTCTATTGTCCGGAAGACAGAGGTCCGACAAGTGAAACATTCACCCCCACCAGCCCCCTTTCCCTTACACGTGAATGGGAATGAATGGGATTCATAAATCAGGACTTCTTTGTTATGAATAACAGTTGACGAAATAAATTCGTGGCTGTTTTTGAATTAACTTTGTTAAAGAATTTGGTGGTAAAGGATTATAGTGTTTGAGAAACTGTGACTTTTGTTATTTTTTGATGATATTTAAGTGTAAGCAATTATAATAATAGTGTATATCAATAATCTGTCAAAAAATTTAAAAACCACTCAATCAGTTTTTTGTTACATTCTTCTTGAAATCATGTAAGCAAAACACGAAAATTGATTTTTTTATTTGATTAATACTAGTTTTGACTACGTTAAACTAATTTGCCTATTTGCTATTAAGTATTTTGTTTTTACTGCTTTAAACAAACCCTCTTCTTTTCCTACAGTTATACAAATCAAGTAAGAGCTAGTGCGACTTTGCTGTTTCACTCGCTATTATGGTTTTTCTATCCTATGAATCGTAGCGTGATGTAATTCAGCCTATAACATCCCTGAACAAACGGGCAACACAAAACGAATTTTTAATTCGGATCAACAGATTAAATAAATAATCACTTCATACAAACTTATACAGAAATACCTCCATATAATATTAATATAAATAAATAATAGTTAAAAGTTATATTTTATATTTTATGGTGCACGATACATCCGACTATAGTTTTTGGCAATGTTCAGTGTATATTTTGAATCGTTTTATATTTAGTATATCTCTAAAATAACCGTAACCTATAATGGTATTAAACTTTGTTAAATTTACAACAGTTTACGAATTCTCTGGAAGCGTCGTGCGGTTTAACGACCTCTGCGATACTTTCAAGTGCAATTAGTAAAAAGAAGTGTCATTGAGGGTCGTGGAGTCGACACCTGTTTTATGTCGTTTGCGATAACAGTTAAGAAGTAAAAGTATTCGGTTCGGTCGGGGTGGAATGGTAAGAAACGATTTTAATATTTCGTTATTTTACGGAAATAAAATAAGAAATCTATACAATCAAAAAATACGAGTAGGCTATAAATTCGAGTAGGCTTTTAAAAGCACTTTTGAATCGTCAAAAAATATAAAAAGTACTTAAATTAAGGAAAGCTACCACTGGATCGAAATGTAGATTCTACCGAGAAGAACCAACAAGAAACTCGACATTTAAAAATTACAAATGTATATATTAAACATCCTGTATGAAATCCAGCTATCCATGTATTAATATCATCTATATACTTGTAATTTGATATGTAGGTTCCTTATAGGGTGTAGACATTCGCTAAGAACGGATTTCACAAAACTCACTGAAAGGGGTAAAACAGGGAATGGGAGTTTGTATAAAAGTCCTATGTTTTCGAACTAAGAGACTTAAAATTGAAAGTGTACGCTCTATAGATGTTGTGGAGGTGTATTATTAACGTATCTTTAGAAATTAACCCCCTTCGTTGTAATATAATGTCGTAAAGAACTACATTGCAAGACAAGTTAGTAGACAAAGTTTTATCACATTTGAATAAAATACAAACTTACGCACAATCTTTTTGTTGTAAATTAGATTTGCAATGGATAGTCTATATATTGAGGCAGAAAATAGAATACATAACATCACGCTAGGCCTTATAGAAGCGAAGCAGTAACCATAAACGCAAGTGATAACGCGAGGGGCAGCTTGTTTCTTAAAACCATAGAATGTTAATGAAATTAAGTGATAAAGTGAGCCTACGTTCCACCACGCTGATCCACTGCGGAATATAAGCGGATATAAATACGTGTCACAAATTTTCTCTCGAAATATTTCATACGGCAGGCTTCCTCGGGATGTTTCTGCCACCAACGAGCACGAGATGAATTTAAACACTTTAGCTCTTGTGGTATGTACTGTAACTCGGTGGTACAAGCTTGGGTGGAAATCAGCGATCCTTTGTCAAGCTTCAAGAAATGTAGACGTTCTTAATGCATAGTGTATGTTTTTTTTAATATTTATTAGATACGTCAGATATTCGTCATTTCCAAACCGATTATGAATTTTTATATTTTAAAGGGCTTTCAGTTTAGCATATTAATATTATTTTTATCAGAATGGGTTTATAATTTTATTTTATTATATAACTGAAATACTCATGTCAATAAAATAAACGAATATAATAACAGTATCCGAGATTCTCAGATGGCCTATTGTTTCTACCATGTCGATCGCAACCTTTGATCGCGGGCTTAAGCCCCGACTAGCACCGATGACTTCAAATTCATCTCGAGCGGCGAAGGAAAACATCGTTAGGAAACTTACATCTGCCGGGATAAATTTTGACACATGTATATCCGCCAACTCGTAGAGAAGCAGAGTGGTCAATTAAGCTTTAAACTTTCTCCTTAATAGGAGGAGGAGGCCTTTGTCCGTGAAACATTTAAAGGTTGTCATTTTACTTACTTTTACTATTTAATCTCAGTTATGCCTTTTCAGTTTTCATTTTAAAATACCAAAAACGATTTCATATTCTCCAAGGCTTCATTACCCATAATACCGTTAATCCCATAACGTAAAAAATAACGTTAAACGATATCGTTATCGCGTTAATAAAGATCGCTTTTCGAGGTTACGGTCTAGTGAATAAATTACAAGTTTCCTACTAAAAGATGTTTTCATAGACCGAGATATAAGAACGAGCTAAGTAGCAGCTACTCCCGGGGGAACAAAGCGGGAGGTTTTTTATTATCTACTCCTTGAATATTGCACTTATTCAACCGTTTTAAAAGACTTAACTTGAAAGGAATGTTCTAGTTATGGTACTGTTTTACGGTTGTTTAACATTTTCAAGATTTGAATTTACATTTTTCGTTTTGTTTATTAATCCCGACCGAGAAGTTGTGTTATTCGTTTGATGTGTGTGTTTGTGTGTTCGTCTGGCATACTTAACGAATTGACCGATTTGGATGCTGTTTTTTGTTTGAAAGCTGATGTAATCGGGATAAATCTTAACTAAATTATGATGATCTGTTATCACTTATCGGTTTCAACCCTTTTAAAGATCTTGAAAGGTGTAAATGCTAGTGTAATCGACTCGAAATTTTTGATACTATAAATGATATTTAAAATAAAGTTGTTATTCCTTGAATTGATGCTATATTTGCATCTGAAATTGAATAAGCATACATAACTAATCAGCAACTTAGAAGTATCGTGTTGGGGCTTCTTGAAATGGTCTCTATGAATAGATTATCAGTTTTTTTTTTAATTTATATTATGATTTTTTAAGTAATGTATTTTTTTTGACAATGTTTTTGATCACATGTTTATTTTACTTATATACAAGGTAGTAAGGTAATTAAGGGGTTGCATTAAAATTCCATTGATAGAGCAGCTCTAATTGACTTAATTTGGTAAATTAACATAAATACACCGAAGTGCGTAAGTTATAGTAAAATAAAGTAACAGCATGTTAATGTCCCACTGCTAGGCAAAGGCCTCCTCTCCTATTGTGGAGAAGGTTTAGAGCTTAATCCACCACGCTACTCCACTGCGGGTTGGCGGATATACATGTGTCAGAAATTCTCCTGGCACATGCAGGTTTCCTCACGATGTTTTCCTTCACCGCCAAGCTCGAGATGAATTTAAATACATATTTACCACTTAAAAATTCTGCGGTGCTAGCCGGGGTTTGAACATGCGATTATCGGTTGAGATCGACGTGTTCTAACCACTAGGCCATCTCGGCTCATAGGAAGCCTAGTTATAGGAAGTTAATAAATAAGCGAAGTTAATAATAAGCAAAAAAATATTAAAATTTAAAATAACCCGTATAGTGTAGTTATAGCCACAATACTGTCTTACTGACTGACGGGCGTTTGTTTATAACGAAACAATCTAAATTCAATTTTCAGCATTCGCCTGCAGTCGATTTAGTTGGTTTAATTACATACTGTTTAATGTGCATAAGTGCCGGCCTGGGGTACAATGAAAAATGCCGCCTCTTTACCTAAATCATTACCTGTATAAAAGTAATAGAAACGGCACTTTTTAAAAATAATAAATAGTATAGTAGAGCATAATAAATTTATTTAAAAATCTTTAAAGATATCTCTCACATTCCAAGTTTTGTCGCCCTAGCCACTGGCCTCTAGTGTCCCTATAGCAAATCCAACGCTGGGTTTTAGGAATTGTATCAATACAAGTGTACTGTAATGCTCAGCTCTTAACTGTTACATTACAGAGGAATGTTCTCGATGAGAGGGCGCTTATATAAATGTATACATATACAAAGCTTGTGGCCCCTAGTGTCCCTATAGCAAACCGAAAGCTGGGTATTAGAAATTGTATCAATACAAGCGTACTGTAATGCTCAGCTCTTTACTATTACATTACAGAGGAATGTTGTCGATGAGAGGGCGCTTATATAAATGTGTACATATACAAAGCTTGTGGCCCCTTGTGTCCCTATGGCAAACCCAAAGCTGAGTATTAGAAATTGTATCCATAAAAGTGTACTGTAATGCTCATCTCTTTACTGTTACATTACAGAGGAATGTTGTCGATGAGACGACGCTTACATGCATGTATATATATACAAAGCTTTAATCAGTAAATATTTCCAAAGAGCTGTCTGCGATTTTGTGCGATGTATTGTTCATGTGCGTTGATTGGATGTGAATACACATTTTGACAATTCGAAAGAGAACCATTTCATTTTCACTATAGAGTATACTATACATAAACCTATTTGGTATATACAGTACTCGTAAATTTAATCGCTAACTATAGTAATATTTAAGATCGTATAAAATTTAATAATGTTTCTTTTAGAGAAGATAAATAATAATTTTGCTAACTTTAATAGAAAACCAATGTAAAATGTTTAAAATAATTTTCAGTTAGTTTAAAATCAGAATAAGGCAATGTTTTTTTATAGTTTAATGTTAGCGTGGTAGCTTCACGTGGAACTAACATGACAAAATTATAAAAACCTTCATATATGAATAAAGAATATTTGAGTTTCAGTTTTTAACTTTAGACACGTTTCATTCATCAATATCTATAATTTGACGTTAAAACAAGCTAATTGACTCGTGGCTCAAAGACATTTTCAGTATCTAGCTGGTTTTAAGACAGTGTTGCTAAAAGTGGTCGGCATTCTGATCGCCGAAATTCATGCGCTTCTAGCATGTCTATAATTTTGTTATATCATTGCAAATTGGTTTATTAAAAAAAAAATACATTGTTATTACAAGATTTCATACAGTAAGCATACCTTTACCCTTAGCAACATTTTAAAACATTATATATTTTAAAATTTCGCGACTTACGGTATTCATATTGCAAGTGCGCGAGTATTCTTTGCCGCCGGAGGGCGCGAAACATCAGTCAGCTCGTGACCACGACGGATGCAACATCGTCGAAACGTCGGGCAATAAAAAGCTATTACTACCATTGGTTATCGCGATAAGACCCGTTATATTCAATATGAATTTTAAAACATGCTACAAAACAAAGATTTTTACCGTTATAATGATGATGATTAACAAAACCTTAAGTTAATAGTTAAAGCAAAATACCTAATATTGTTTTCTTGACCGACATACTTATTACAGTTATATTGATTTTAAAAACAAACTACCAAACCTATTTTAATGAAAATACTGACCCATCGGAGAGTGGGTATACTCTTTCAAACAAAAAGATCATTAAATAAATCGGTAAAGCCATTTTGAAGTAATCGTAGAACAAACATTAAAAAAGAAGTCCACGAAGAATTGAGAATCTCATCCTCGTTTGGAAGTCGATTACAACGATACATTCTTATTATATTCTAGCTGTACCCGCGGTAATTTGAGGTTAAATTATATTTGTATAATGTTTTCCTTCCCTATTTGAATCGAATATTGTTCAATATATCATTCGTTTTAATTTTATTTTCACATAACCATCTTTTAATTTATTTTTTAAAATAAATCAATTATAAAACAAAAGTCTAAAGTGTTCTTATAACATTAGCTATCTATGAGTGAAAGTTCCGTCAAAATGATCCAGCCGTTTCAGAGATTAGCCGGAACAAATAAAAAGACAGACAATTTTTTTTTTAAATTGTTCTATTAATGTAAGTATCGTATATATATTCATATGCGTTTAGTTAAGGCTGTTTTCAATTTGAAATTACAACCAAATACTTCAATTTTATCTAGTCGTTTAGATTACAATTTTAATCATATAACTATATATAGTTAAAGTTCTATAACACATTATTTAATCTGGACAATAATGTAAGTCAAGATAACAAGATGTTAGCGAGCCTGCATCTCGCAGCCGGAGGCTGGAGAACTCTGAACGCCCTCAGGGGGCGACGTTACAACAATACAACTTTTCTAGAACGTTGGTAACTTTAAAGTAATTTCTTATTTTTTGTTTTAGAATAATGTTCTGAGTTTTGTTTCGAATTGTTTTGTTACCTATTTGTATACGTGGTGGGTAAATGTTTTTATAGCGAGATTTTACTTTTATATAAGAATAAGTTAATTTGGAACATAACTGACAAAGACACAAATTGTTAAATTAAAAAGACTAAAATGGTAATCGTTTTTATTTTTAACCGACTTCCAAAAAAGGAGAAGGTTCTCAATTCGTCGTGGTTTTGTTACGTATTTTCACCGATTATATTGAGAATGGCTGAACTGATTTGGCTAATTCTTTTTTTTTGTTTGAATTTGGTATACATTAAGACCAAACGCGTGGACCGGTTTTGATAAATGATACATCGTTTGATTTATCATGACGACGTGAATGTTTAATGAAAAGCATAATTATCTAAAAAAAATCATAATGACCGATTTTGAACATCATAATCTGAAAAACATAAAAATCGACAAACCATGTTAAGGCTTGTTAAATAGGTATTAAAAAATAAATTTCAGGTCTCTAAAGATTTAAAGATGCTTACTAACTATTCTCAGCTATAGGCTTTTAGACAGAACTGAAATTGCCTGATACTACTGACTACAGTGGTCCCCTTACGCGGTCGGATTTTTGATTTTTTAAATTAATTTATTAAATGATTGTAATGTTATGTAGTTAGTTTACGTATATTGGATTTTATGATAGGACGAGATGATACTTGTCATTTCGTCTGCGCAAAATCTGTCACCGTATTTCTTATCCTTCACGTTTTATTTTCGCGACAAACGATCGCCTATGTTCATCTCCAAAAAAACAATTTACGCTTTTAGGACGATTGCACTAAATGTCTATAGTTGTGTCCTTATTTAAAGATATAAATGAAAAGTCACTTACAGTTCGAACAATGAGTTTATTACAACACGAAAGTTCACAAGTTTAGGCACATGCACAGTTGAGAGTTCACAAACACAAGCGAGTATAGTTTATAGGCACAATGAAAGAAGTAAAGAGAAGATACAGAAGAAAGCGGGTGAAAGAAATTATGCAGTGAAATGATAAAGCGCCAAACTTGGTTTACTTGGCGTACCAAAATTGGTTTTAAAAGTTTAATGTGAGTAGCGAAAAAATGTAACAAACAGACAGAGAGACATAGTAACTTACACATCTATGATATTAGTATGGACGTGGATAGTTAAAATTATTTTTTTTTGAATTCATTTGTGGAAACACCTACTATAACAATATTAGATATAGCTTGTATAGGATGATGAATGTAAGTCTAAATATCTGAATTCGCACATGGCATAGTGGAGTAAATAAAACTTGATAAATTTATTTCAGTGTAGTTTATATCGGATTTAGCTCCAAACATCATAACCAAATAAAACTAGGATTACTTATAAATCATTCATTAATTAATTCTTCAAATGTTATACGATAATTGGACGCTGATAAGCAATACTATGTCAAGCCACACGAACTTGCAGTTGCACCAAGACGCATCCATAAGAAATGCATAGATACCGACTCAACATTTCGATGCGATTACGTTAATTAAACGTACCACTAGTGCATTCAATCGCTGTCTCTTTTTTCACCGATTACCCATTGCCATCGTCATATATTATGATCTCTATCTGTAATAATTTATAACTTTAAAAATAAAATGTTCAAATATAATAAATATTTACTTAAATTAATAAATATGTTCTGTTTCATACATACATTTCTAGCTTGCTGTGTCAAAAAAACTATTTTTTAATATATTATTTAACTTAACATAATTATATAAGAACTATTTAAAATATAAATTTAAAAAATGTCTAAACGATCCTTATACGTAATTTACGTAACTAGACCATAATTACGTACTTAAATCGAGGTATCTAATAATATCTCAACATTTCTTGTGGCGAGTATGACAAGGAGTTATAACTGTCCTTTTATATACTTTCTTCAAAATTCTTTATTCAACATTTTCAGAACGAACACATGTTATTTATTTTTATCTCCAGCCGAACCCTAAACCCGTGACGGAACACCCTTATCTCGAGAAAAAACCTACCGAATCAGAGGACGATAAAAACCTCGCTGAAAGATAGCCTGAAGGGACAAAAAATAACTTTGGACCCTTCGCGAGCCGCCACCTGCGCTCCTCCATACATTACACTTGTAACTCTTTGAATAAAATGTTTTTGTTTTTTGATGCGTTGTAAGGGTTAAGGGCGGAATCGGACTTGCGATAATGTCTTAAGACAAAAAAATAGTACAATTACTTAACTTGCTGTTATTTACAAAAATATATTAGAATTCGTCTGTTATTAACCAAAATTTAAAAGAAATGTCTACAATACCTGTCTTTTTATTAGCAGCCCACTTGCCAAAAAGCCAAAAAATCTGTTGATTCAATAAGTAAGGTACTCCAACACGGTAGTGGTAGTGTGTGTTTTAAAGTTTATTTTATGCATACTTTTAGAAAAAATTAAGCATTCCTCGCTTCTTCTCTATATAAACTATAAATGTGCAAAATTTTATACTCTTTCGTCCACGCAATCTTCCTAAAACGAGGTACAAAGATTTTGCTTTATGTATAGTATCGACCCAGTATAGATTCCCTTCTGGAGTCTTTTAGAATATTTATATAGATTTTTATAAATAAAAAATACAAATACCTGCTACGAATCATTATCATATAACGATTTTTTCTTTTAAATGTACAGTCACTCACGTTTAGGAGGACTTATTATACATAAGAATTTTAATTTTAGCGATCGCAGCATTAGAACCGCCCCTTAGTCATACCCCTTTTGTAATTCAGACAGTGAAGAGTTCGATACACGTAAAACATGAAAGACACATTCATATTCATCGTCTCTTAGAAATTAAAAAAAAAAAATTAAACGCATCACACTCAACGGACTCCCATTAGGGTCTTATGATCCTGTGTCGGGGGTCCGGAAACACATATAATACAAGCACAAACACCCAGACCACGGCAAACATTCGTATGACCAATACAGACGTTTATCGTGTGCGGGGATCGAACCCGCGATCGTTAGCGCTTCAGTCAGTTGCAGTGACCACTACGCTACCTGTCAGTCAAAATTAAGTCATATGTGTTTATTGAAAATGAAAAAAGGGATTTTTATATACGTCATAAAGTACATATTTATGTATGTATGATAATGAAACTAAAATGTAACATTATATAAAACAATCTTTATTTATGACTAGATTTAGTTTGAGGCTTCATTTGCAGATTTGTTATTAAAATAACACGTATATAAAAAAAATATATACCGTATAACCATCAAGAATAATAAACTATTCAAATAGTACCATATATTTTAAAATATGGTCAGTAATTCCGGAGTTTATTTCGCAATACATACAAATTGGTTAACTTTTTATTATTATTATTTAAATTTGACTAGACGACCCGGTGAACTTCGTTCCAAGTAAAATAACAAATAAATTTTATTGATTATTTTTCAATTATTCTAAAGGGTATTTCTAATTTCCTTTTTTCCTAAATCACTCCACTATGCAAGGGAACAAACCCAAAAAAAATAATAAAAATATAGAAATCAGTTAAGCCATTCGGTTTTTGGCATAGTTTCGCCAAAAACAACACACACGGCAAATATATTTTCAATGAAGAAAAAAACTAAAGACAAACCGTTTCAAATGATTTTTTTTTCAAGCAGAGAAAAAAGAAAAAGAAGTCAGTGTAGTACAATAAATAAATAAAAAATCTAGGCATTTTAAATTCTATTTTTAATTGGCTTTCGCGTTACTTATAAACTTTTGCTTTCAAGACCTGATATGCAATTTACAAATTATATTCCGCGGGGAGCGTTAAATTTTTAATTCAATTCAATTCAATTCATCTCGAGCTCAGTGGCGAAGGAATACATCGTGACCCTGGATGTGCCCGGAGAAATTCTGACATATGTATATTCTCCAATCTGTAGTGGAGCAGCATATAGGATTAAGCTTTAAATCTTCTCCTTAATAGGAAAAGAGACCTTGTCCATCAGTGAAACGTTTACAAGCTGTGACTTTTTTACTACTTTACTTCGTAAGACTTACGCAAGTCCATAAGCATAAATAATTTTAACTGGTGAATATATTTAAAAAATATAATTCGGAATCGTTATATTCATCGAATCGATTATTTTAATTGCATTCACACATCGATTATAAAACGAATCGTTTCAACCGATAGGCAAATTTTGTTTTCATTTTAGTTTTAGTTTTGTCCAATTTATTTTTTCGTTAATTTTGAGCGCTTTAGCGGTGACGTAGTCAAATGAATTTTATAATTGGTATTTGAATGGAATCTAGACGGATTATTTACCCAAATTACTTATGTATTTATTTATTTATTTATATATCAACATTGCACATATTTATTAGATAATTATAAATAGAAGTTTTAATACTTATTACTTAGTTACAGGTGGCAACGCAACATTCGTTGATGCAATAATTCTAATAGTAACAATAATACAAAATAAAACTTAATTAAAATAAAATGAAAATATTATTAAGATTTAATAATATTACAATTAAAATTAAATTACTTCCGAGTAACTACGGCTTAAGTTTTGACATTGATGACTCAATATCCACTAGCGTGGAGCTTATCGTTGAAAGCTACGGCTATCGTAATATGTACTCGTATTATATTACGAAAAGTATGAAAGTAGAAATGACGGACTACTGACAAACACTATAAAAACACTAAGAATTGAGAACCCTTCTTCTTATTTAAGGCGGTTAAAAAGTTTGACAATTTCAGTCGTTTTTGTATAAAAATGACGCTTTTATGTAATTAACAGAATGTATCATATTTTCATCGCGATGGTGTTTGGCAACCAGCCCACTAGCTTGCAAAATTCACTTCATTAATATTATCTTGAAACGAATTAATGAACAAAAGTGATATGTAAACCAGAGTACTATTAAAATTGTGAAAATCCCACAAAATTAAATGCACTCCAATATTGAACAATGTCAATTTAAAGTCACAACAATATAATATTGCCACCTAAACATTTCTATCGGACGGTTTATCAGGAAATATTCGCGTTGATGTCCACCATATAATATGGCAGGTTATTTAAACTAAAAACAGGATTTCAGGTATAGGACACGAGAGCTATGTTTGTGTATTAATAGACGTGTATATTTATTTGCAATGTATTGTGTGTCCACTGTGATAGAGTCGAGCTGTAGTCTACCGACTACCGCTTGTATACAGGCAGGTTCCACCAAGACCGTATGAATTACTAACGGTATAAATATACGTTTCGTACGGTGATTGAGAAAGCCGAAAGTCTTTTTTTATTTATATAAATAGCGGGCAAACAAGCAGGCGAAATACCTGATTTTAAATAACCACCGGCGTCCATTAACAGCACCAGAGAAGCAAATGAATGTGGGATGAAAGGGCTACTTCCTTTACGACAAAACGTAAGGAAAGGATTTAGGGGGGGGATTAGGCTTCTCACTCTCTCACTCACCGTACGAAAAGCAGCTATTTTAGCTGCTTTACGCCGATCTACTGTGAGAGTGAGGTATAATTCGCGCTCTCATTCCTTTTCTTACTTCCGATTCTCTTTCATTTTTTTAAGCTGACATCGCATTTGTGTCTCTTCTAGTGCTCTATAGTACCCATGTAATACTACAAACTTAGCTATTTTGCTAGGCGAAATGATCAAAGTCTGTAAAACGGTCCTAATATATGTAAATAACCTATTTTACGCATAAAACATTTTTAGGGAAACATGATAGCGAAGGTTTTTACACAAATTCAGCAACTTTTTTAGGTATTTTATATACAGACCGAGGATTGCTTAAAAAAAAGGTCGCACGTATAATTCCAGAAAAATAAAAAAAGCAGAAATTTCACCAGAAATTCTGAATTTGTATTAAAAATTTTTCCTTTACAGTATATCTTTTTTAAGGGAAATGATATATTTTGAAAATTGACTGAGCATTAAAAAACTATAAAATAATGATTTAACTATCTTCATATTTATCAGTGTTTTACTAAACTACCTAAATATAATATTTGAGAACACATAGACAAAATTATAAGGGAGCGGAGAGCAGACTCATCTCCAGACAATTTCCTGACGGAAATGACGCCGTTCTAATTGTATCATCAGGGCTGGCCATCCTCTACTGAAGGGTATCGTGATTAATACAACAACAGTAAACGATAAAGATGATGATGTATTTACTAAATCATTAATTTTTTCAATATGTCTCCTCAAATCCTTAAAAATTTAGAATAATGTCCACATCCACTAGGATACAAACATTAATTGAAATGTTCAAGGATTCGAAGTGACGGATCCATAAATAATAGTAAAATACACAATACGGCAAGGCATAATTATGTAAAATATGATACAGTGACTTATACATTACACACGTGATCTCAGAAAAGGTAACATTTATTTCTTAGGCCGTCGTCTAATAAAAATTCATTAAGTCTTACTAATCACTCTTGAGGTATGGCACTTCCATTCTAAGCAATATTCTCGAGCACAAAAATAAAAAAAATTGTTTAAGTAAGAAACTATCGAATTTCTCAATCCAAAATTGTATATGATTTTTTAATTCAATCTGTCAATCATAACTTTCCCGTCTGAATACCGTCTGGCGTCTACCCAATACCGTCCTGTACCGGCATATGTCGTTTTATTATTTCTTCCATATTTCAAACTTTTAGTGCACCATAAAACTGACTGTACTGATCAGGTCTCTTTAAATTCGCCTTTCAGAACTGAATGGGAATATTAGGACGTCTGGCTTAGAGAAATATTATTGCAATTGAAAGAGATAATATATGTTTTGCTGGAAATATTTTTGGTATGTATATTTTGAAAGCGTTGTTATTTATCGTACTCTTGGTATTAACAAAGTATGGTATGTGTTTTGGAATTTGAAATGTTAAGTTATAGTTTCTTTTGTATTTCATGTAATAGTTAAATAACACTTACTTGTAATCATTTTGTATGGAAAATAAGAATTGCTGAAAAACTAAAAAGAACAATTTTTTTTTTATTGATTGTATGGTTGAGAGTTTGATATAAAATCAAAATGAAAAAGGAGTCGTGTTTATCAAAGAATTTATTGTAAAATAAGAAACCATTTAGGGATCGTACTATAGATATTACCAAAGAAAAATAACATCAAACATGGCATAAGGAATTTCGTCACTGCACGTAGTCGCAGAGCTTATTTGGCAATGCAACCAGACATGATACTCAACAGCGCTGAGTAGATTTTATATTTTTTATTTATGTAACTATTTATTATTATTTTCTTATAAACGTAATTTCTCTGTAAATATATTATAATTACAAATATTTTTTGGATTCCGTAGATTATTTAGCAAATAAAATAAGAAAAGCTTTTCTAATCTTACTATGCGTCAGATAAAATAAATG